>OZ030007.1:103097202-103699702 GCA_964023405.1 Apodemus agrarius | reverse complement strand
AAAGAGGTTCCTCCTTGGCTCTAATAAACTGAAACTCTGTGGTGCGTGGACTGTAGAGTATTTCTGTTTTTGTCGCTTGCGCTGGGGCCTCTTGTCCAGGAAGCTCACACTCTTGCTTCCTGCATGTCTCCCTGAGTTACTCCACCCTGGCCTTGTCCTCTTCAGCTTTGTGTTTCTCTTCGTTTTAGGAATCTCATAACTGAAATGCATGCTACTTTGGTTTTCCTTCATCTTGGCAACCATTTTTTAATTTGGTCTTAAGGTACAGAAGAGGGACCTCTTCAGCAGTTCAGACTGTGCCCTCGCTTTATACCCCTGTTTATCTTCTTCCTTGGTACCTCCCGGCCAGCATCGATTAGTCTTTTAGGCTCATCGCATAAATCAGGCTGTTTCTTGGCTCTCCTGTAGTCAGTTCAGAACTAGCCAGTTGTCACATTTTTTTCCTGCTTCTGAGCCTCCAAGATTGAATGATTTTTCTTCCCTTTGTACTTTTCACAGTACAAAGAAAACTTTGTGAGTTTCTGTCTTAATTTACAGTTTCTTTGCTTGGGTTTGGACTTTAGGAGAGAATAGAATTGACGATACATGTCCAGTCAGCCCAAACTCTGCACGGCACCTGCAAGGTATGGGCATGGCACGAAGGGCCTCATGTGCTATTTTACTTTTTAGATTCACTGGTTTTTATTTTGTTTATGGATATTTTGCCTACATGCAATGCCTGCAGAGATCTAAAGAGGGCATCTGAATCACCCAAAAAGTGCATTTACAGATGGTTGTGAGCTTCCCTGTGGGTGCTGAGAATCAACCCTGGATTCCGCGAAAGACCTTTCTTATCCACTGGTCTATTTCTCCAGCCCCATAGGTGTCTTATGTTTTAAAATGATCATTTCTCAGCTTTTTGGGAATAGGTTGAAGGAAAGTGAGAATGTGGTAGAGCCACCACCAGAAAAAAATAGGATAGGGGTTGGGTACCGGATACAGGAAGCAAGAAACTTCTGAAATTACAAGCATTGGGATTTCTGATGGTTTGGATGTGAGGAGTCAGGACAGGAATACCTTTTTCCGAGTGCTACAATTCCTCCTGGAGTAAATGGATGCATAATGGAGTTACTTTTAAGATGCACAAATCCAGGAGGAAAAAAGTCATTTTAGAAGATTTTCAAATATTTTAATTATTTAATCATTTCATAAATGTCCAAGAGCCTGTGTAGACTTGGGCTCTGAAGGCTATTGTGGAATTGGGAAAAAAATTTGATATGGTTTTCTTCTCCAGCCACATCTTTCTTTTTATGTTGCTAGCTTGCAGAGACTTAAGAGGCAGAAGGCTAAAAACCTCCTGTGTGGTGTTGGTGTGATGCCAAATGCTACTCTGAGTAGTTTTCTTGTTTACTGTCCTTCCCTGGTTAATGCAACATTTTAAAAAAGCAAAAGGTTTCATAATGACAGCTGATCAAAGAAGCCACAGAATCCAAGGACACTCTTCCTGGGAATGGAAAGCATCCTTATAAGTCTTTGGATCCATCAATGCTCTTTTCGTTGTTTTCCATATTATTTGATTTCGCTTTGTTTCTATTATTTGTTTAAGAGAAGAATTTGTTTGTTTAACACAACAAATATCCTCTGTTGTGAGACCAGTAATTGTAATTGGTTTATTCTTTTTGATATTCTAAGTAGGTAACTTGGTAATAATTCTATATTTTATAAACTGAGTTATTTGATATAGTTTTATACAACATTGTATCACAAACAAAAACTGCAGCATACATTTTACCACACACACAGTACAAACTGTTTTCCTCGTGTATTTACCTTACTATTTTGTCAATCTTAGTGAACTTTTACTATTCAAAGTTCAGTCCATCAAATCACTTAATACACCAGACAGATTTTATTGTTGGATGGTTCAATAGATCTATGTGCTTACAGTAAATTACATATTTAAGTTTCTGTTCTGAAGACATTGAGAATATATCTCTGAAGTCTGGAATGCTGTGGCCACAATACTTATTTACAGACTGGAATAGGTTCCTAGGATAGAATACATACATGTAAATGAAAAGACCACTTGTTAACGGACTAGGAAAGGGGAGGAAGAAATCTCCAACATTCAAACAAGAGTTCACAGAAAGATTGTGGAAAAGCAGGGTTGGGAGACCGAGTAGTATTTCAGGTTGGACTTATAAAATCAGAAATAGCCATAGCCCTCCAAGTATATATGCCAAGACTTTGTCTATCTCATCCCATACTCATTCAACCGATTCCTATTTCAATGAGAAACTGAATCAAGGGAAGCTGTTTCTCTCACTTACATGAAAATGGGACCCACCCCAATTCCCTTCCCTCCATTACTGCGATGAATCCAGGCCAGCCATTGGGTATGATTGTGGGTTTGAGGAAGAAACTTGGACCTCAATGGAAGCTAGGGCCATGTTAGCTCATACTGATTCCACCGCTCTGAGGCTTGATGAATGTAGAAGAAGAGAAATGCTCCAAGCACGAGGCTGGGGCTCCACAGGGTGAACCAGCAAAGGAGAGTGAAAAGGACAGACAAGGAAATAGAAAGAAAATCAGATACCCTGGAGGGCAGCTGAGGAGCATGCTCGATGGATGGAATAGGCAAATACACGTGTGTGGCACCCATGGGAGAGACCCTGTAGTAGGGAGGGACTTCCTCCACAGGTGAAGGAATGAAAACCACTGGGGCAATTTCCTTAAGTACTCTAGAGTTATGTTGAACATAAGTGGAGGCATCAGAACTAACTATAAGCAGATAGGTAGATAAACTATGGTTTATCTAAATGAACTGACTAGGGGTGGAGGAGCAGGTCTGAAGTTTGAAGAAGAAAGATGGGTATGTGGGTGGAGATGGGGAGGGGAGGTGGAAGGAAATAGAATATGGATTCTACACAGAGCTAAGCCCTGGGGTCTGAGCCATAAACTGAAAAAGTGAAAGTGTCCACACTGGTTGTGTAGTTTGCTCCTGTCACATGATCTGTCCTGGTCTCAGTACACACAGAATAGCTAGAATTAAATTTAGGCAGAGTTGATGATATTCTTAAAAAAAAAAACACAAAAAAACAAAAAACAAACAAACAAACAAAAACAAACAAACTGGTGTTCTCCTGAGAGGACATGAACTAGTGTTTGTAACACACGCTGGAGATGGAGCTACTGCTACCTCTACTTCTGTCTTCCTTCCCTCCTTGCTTCTTTCCCTCCTTCCTTCTTCCCCTTCTTTCTTTTTCTCTCACATAATACATTCCAACCAGTTTCCTCTTCTTCACTTCCCCCTAATCTCTCTCCCCTCACCTCTCCTCTATCCCAGGTCCAGGATTTCACTCCACCCAACACACACACACACACACACACACACACACACACACACACTCAGATCCCCTCAGAAAAGAGAAGCTCTCCCAAGAACATCAACCAAAGGTTGTATAAGAAGTTACAATATGACCATGCACTAGAGGCCTTGTGTGGTTATAGAATATGCCTGCTTTATTGGGGTTCTATTCAGGAAGTTTTCCCCCATGTCAATGTGCTCAAAACTATTCCCCACTTTCTCTTCTATCAGGTTCAGTGGGCCTGGTTTTATGTTTATGTCTTTGCTCTACATGAACTTGGGTTTTATACAGGGTGATCGATATGGATATATTTGAATTATTTTGAATACAGACATCCAGTTAGACCAGCACCATTTGTTAAAGATGCTTTCTTTTTTACATTGTGTATTTCTGGCTTCTTTAAAAAATTAGGGGTTCATGGTTTGTGGATTTATGTCTGGGTCTTTGATATGACTCCATTAATCAACCTATTTAATGTCAATAGCATATGATTTTTATTACTATAGCTGTAGTACAGCTTGAGATCAGGGATGGTGATACCTCTGGAAGTTGTTTTATTGTATAACGCTGTTTTTAGCTATTCTGGGTTTTTTTGTTTTTTTGGTTTTTTTGGGTTTTTTTTGTTTGTTTGTTTTGTTTTTCCATATAAAGTTGAAAATTGTTCTTCCAAGTTCTGTAAAAAATTGTGTTGGAATTTTGATTGCGGATTGTGTTGAATCTGTAGATGGCTTTTGAGAAGATGGCCATTTTTACTCTGTTAACTCTACAGATCCTGACCATGGGAGATCTTTCCATCTTCTGACATCTTTTTCAATTGCCTTTCTTTATGAAGCTTTTGTCATGCAGGTCTTTTACTTGCTGGGTTAGAGTTACACCAAGATATTTTATATTATTTGTGGCTAATGTAAACGGCGTTTTTTCACTGATTTCTTTCTAAGTCTATTACTTGTATATAGGAGGGCTACTGATTATTTTTTAATCTGTTATTCAGTTACTTAACTGAAGGTATTCACCAGCTGTACAAGTTCCCTGGTATAATTTTGCTTATGTATCCTATCATAACATCTGCAAATAGCCGTACTTTGACTTCTTTCCTTCCATATTGCGTCTCCTTTATTTCCTTTATCTTATTGCTCTATCTAGAACTTTAAGTACTATATCGAATGATATGGACAGAGTGAACAGCCTTGTCTCCTGATATTAGTAGAATTGCTTCTCCATTTAATTATACATTGTCTATAGCCTCGCTATAAATTCCCTTTATTATGTTTGAGTATGTCCCTTGTATCCCTGACTTCTCCAAGACTTCTATTATGAAGGGCATTAGATTTTGTCAAAGGCTTTTAAGCATCTAATGAGATGATTATTTTTTTGTTTCTGTTTGTTTATATGATTGATTACATTGACAGATTTTTATATGTTGAGCCATCCCTGCATATCTGTAATAGAGACTATTTGATCATGGTGGATGATACTTTTGATATGTTCTAGTATTAAGTTTGTGAGTATTTTATTCAGTACTTCACATCAGTGTTTATGAAGGAGGCTGGCCAGTAATTCTCTTTCTTTGTTGTATTTTTGTGTTGTGTTGCTTGCTTATCAGTCTGACCATGGTCTCATAAAATGAGTTTGGCAGTGTTCCTTCTGCTTCTGTTTTCTGAAGTTATTAGAGGAGTATTGTTATTAGCTCTTCTTTGAAAGTCTGATTGAATTCTTCACTAAAACTGTCTGGGCCTGGGCCGTCTTTGGTTGGGAGATTCTTAATGACTGCTTCTATTTCCTTAGGGATTATGGGTGTATTTAAATTGTTTATCTGTTCTTTGTATACTTTTGGTAAGTTATATCTATCTAGAAAATTATCTATTTCTTTTAGATTGTCTAATTTTGAGGAGTATAGGTTTTTGAAGTATAACCTAATGATTCCTTGGATTTCTGTCTGGATTCTTTTGGATTGTCTATCGTTGTGTCTCCATTTTCATTTCTGATTTTGTTAATTTGGATATTCTTTCTCTGCCTTTTAGTTACTTTACACAAGGGTTTGTCTATCTTGTTGATTTTCTTAAAAAACAAACTCTTTGTTCCGTTGATTTTATTCTATTGTTCTCTTTGCTTCTATTTTATTGATTTCAGTCCTTCATTTGATTATTTCATGCCATTTGTTCCTCTTGTGTGTTTTCTTTTTTTTTCTAGAGCTTTCAGGTATGCTATTAGGTTGCTAGTTGCAGTTTCCTTATATAGGCACTTGATGCTTTGAACTTTCCTCTTAGCACCACTTTCATAGTGTCACATAAGTGTGGTTTTATTGTACATTCATTTTTATTGAATTCTAGGAAGTCTTTAATTTCTTTCTTTTTTCTGCCTTGACCCTTCTTTTTAGGGTTGTTCAGTTTCAGTGAGTTTCTTAGGGTTTTACTGTTGTGAACAGACACCATGACCACAACCAAGTCTTATAAAGGACAACATTTAGTTAGGACTGGTTTATAGGTTAAGAGGTTCAGTCCCATATCATCAAAGTGAGAACATGGCATCCAGGCAGGCATGGTACAGGAGAAGCTGAGAATTCTACCTGTTCATCTGAAGGCTGCTAGCAGAACACAGACTTCTAGGCAGCTAGGAGTAAGGTCTTAAAGCCCATGCCCACAGTGACACACTTACTCCAACAAGGCCACACTTCCAAATAGTGCCACTCCCTGGACCAAGCATATACAAACTATCACAATGAGTTTTTAGGTAGCCTTTCTGTTGTCTCTGTTGTTGATTTCTAGCTTAAATCTTTGGTAGACTGATAGAATACAATGCTTATTTCAATTTTTTTGTATCCATTGAGTCTTGCTTTGTTGTGTTTGTGGTCAATTTTGTATAATGTTCCTCAAGTTATTGAGAAGAAAGTATATTGTGTGTGTGTGTGTGTGTGTGTGTGTGTCTGTGTGTCTGTGTGTCTGTGTGTCTGTGTATGTGTGTGTCTGTGTGAAATGTTCTGTAGATAGCTCTTAGGTCCATTTGGTGAATAAAATTGATTAGCTCCATTATTTCTCTACTTAGTTTTTGTCTGGATGACCTGTCTATTGGTAAGAGTAGGCATCGAAGTCTCCCACTAACAATGTCTGGAGTTTGATGTATGATTTAAGTTTTAATAATTTTTTTTAACAAATGTGGGTGCCCTTGCATTTGAAGCACAGATGTTCATAAATGAGATGTCATCTTTGTGTGTTTTTCCTTTAGTTTGTATGAAATATCCTTCTCTATCTCATTGGATTAATTTTGGTTGAAAGCCTATATTGTTAGATATTAGAATATATGCCATCTGATTTCTTGGCTCTATTTGCTTGGAAAATCTTTTTTAAACCCTTTACTCTGAGATAATGTCTATCTTTGGTGTTGAGGTATGTTTCTTGTAGGCAGTAGAAAGATGGATCCTGTTTTCATATCCATTGTTAACCCATGTCTTTTAATTTGAGAATTGAAGCCATGGGTATTGAGAAATATTAACAACAAATGATTGTTAATTCCAGTTACTTTGTTGTTGTTGTTGTTGTTGTTGTTGTTGGTGGTGGTGGTGGTGGTGGTGGTAATGGTGGTATGCATATTTCCCTCTTTTGAGTTTTGCTAGTGTGAGCTTATTTATCCCTGGTGTTTTCATCAGGTGTAATTAACTACTCCTTGTTTAGAGATTTTAGTACTCTTTAGTATTTTCTATAAGGCTGGATTTGTGGGTAGATATTGTATAAATTTGATTTTGTCATGGAATGTCTTGTTTTCTCCACCTACAGTGATTGAAAGTTTTGCTGGGTATAGTAATCTGATCAGGCATGTGTGGTCTCTTAGAGTATGCAAGACATCTGCTCAGACCCTTCTGGCTTTTAGAGTTTCTATTGAGAAGTCAGGTGTTGTTCTAATAGGTCTGCCTTTACATGTTACTTGGCCTTTTTCTCTGGCATTTTTAATAGTATTTCTTTGTTCTGTATGTTCAGTATTTTGTTTACTATGTGTGTGGGGAGGGACTTTTGTTGTCCAATCTATTTGATGTTTTGTAAGCTTCTTGTTGCTTTATAGACATATCCTTTTTAAGGTTAGGAAAATTTTCTTCTATGATTTGTTAAATACATTTTCTGAACCTTTAAGCTATGATTCTTCCTTTTCCCCCTTTTCCTTTTTCTCCTCCTCCCCCTCCTCCTCCTCCTCCCCTCCTTCTCCTCCTCCTCCTCCTCCTCCTCCTCCTCCTCCTCCTCTTCTTCTTCTTCTTCTTCTTCTTCTTCTTCTTCTTCTTCTTCTTCATAGTTTGCTTTTTCTTAGTCTTCTATTCTTATTATTCTTGGATTTGGTCTTCTCATAGTGTACCAGATTTCCTGGATATTTTGTGTTAGAAATTTTTTAGACTTAACATTTTCTTTGACTAATGCATCTATTTCTCCTATCATATTTTCAATGCCTTAAATTTTCTCTTTCATTTTTTGTATTCTGTAGGTGATGCTTGCATCTGTAGTTCCTGTTCATTTACCTTGATTTTCCATTTTCATCATTTCTTCAGTTTTATGTTTTCTTTTTCCCTTCTATTTTCATTTTCAGGTCTCTGCTGATTTTGACTATGTCCTCATATTGACATTGAGGCATCTGGGGTTGGGGTGATTATAGGTCTAGGTCCTGATTTCTGAATTTGTCTTTGCTAATGGATGTACAGTTTTTCAGTTGGTTTCTGTTTGCTCGTTGATCTTCTATTCTTTTTGGCCCAGATTCCTGGGGAGATGGCATGACCTCTGATCCAGTAGGGAGTCTGTCAAGATTGGTGTTAGGCTTATGGCAACTAGCATAGCCTTCCGTGTGACAGGGAGTCACTGTTCTTTTAATAGGTGTGGCCTGTACTTGAGCAGCTGATGGCTTCATGAAGAAGTTGGTGGCAGAGGTCTGGCAGCAGGGTGGGTAGTGAGGTGTATGGGGCACAGAAGCAGTGGTGGAATGGGTCTTTGAGGAATGAATCTAGGGAGTGGAGCAGCTCCGCTGGCAGGTGTGTCACTGCATGACCTTCATTGAGCAGTGGGCCCAGAGTAGGGTCCAGGCTTTCGGCTGACAGCGAGGTGGGAGTGATCTTTTTTTTCTTCTCCAATATCACAACTCCAAGAATTTGTTATTTTTCAGCTCTTCCTGTTAATATTTGCCAAAGGGTAAAATTATAATAATTTAGCTCAAGGGTCTTTACCTGGTTTATCTTCAACTCTAAATACAAATTTTATTCCATAAAATGTGAAATTATTCCAATTACTGAGCAGAGGGGGGCTGATTTTTATAAACAAATGGATTGGGGAAAAAAACAGAAACAAAACAAAAAAGCAAATTGATCACCATGTTGTGACTTTGCTTTGTGTTTGGTTCTTGGGGATAGGTCTTCTGTATCTAGCCAAAGCTGTCTTAGAATTCAGTGGCCTCAAACTTGAAATCCCCCTGATTCTTCTGTCTACTGAGTTCTGGTAATAAAGCTGAGGGCCATCACATTCAGGTTCAAAATTTCTTTCCTTGTAAGGTAGAAAGAGTGAGAAGGAACATTAGGATTTTCACTGATTGGTTAGTATAGAATCCTACTCCCCTGCTCAGTCCCCCTACCACTTCCCCCCTGCCCCCACCCCAGAATAAAGCCAGAAGGACTCCTTATCTTACCAGTTGGAACTAACCTTAGCTAAACTTGTCTCCCTAATCCTGATTCCTGAAGCCAGATAAACTGCTTAGTTACAGCTTGGACTGACTTCATTTTGCTTTTAGCCTGTTCTTTTGGAGTCTAGTACAGTACCCTAGCCCCAAATAACAGCTTCTTTTTAAAAAAATTTAAAAATTTTTTTTAGTGTATTTAACACCAGGAAAGCAGAGAGGAAGGGAAAAACAGTGTGCTTACATTGCCATGTGTCTGCCTGCAGGTAACAGGGCTCATTCTATGGGTAAGTGTTTTATTTTGACACACCAGCCTTGACTAACATTTAAAATCATGACCAAGAAGTCCCATTTGCTACAGGGAAGTGCAGCAGCTGAGTTTATAAACACCAACAGCATCTGCTAGTGTTCACCTTTACCTTCTATAACCCAGCTGCTTGGCCTACACATCAAAAGTGGTAACACCCAGCAGCCTTGTTTTGTTCATCAAGTCTACACAGAAGCTCTTCTTCCCACTTCATGTCTTGTGACCCCTGTCTCTTCTGTTTACAACCTGGTGTCAATGTTTGCCTCCTGTGTGTTTCATTCTGTGGTACTACTCCATGCTTGACAAGGTCCTCTAGCCATGCAGTTATATCAATTGCTTTTAACTTCTCATTCCATCCACACTTAGCTTCAAGGAAAGGCAGCTTTACCCAGGGCAGTTCAACCTTGAGATTGAAGGTTTGTGTATTTGGCAGTTTGAGGAGTTTGTTTGGAACTGTGAAAACAAAACAACACAGGCTTATCATGGTGGACCTTAAAGAAATATTAACCTAAAATCTTTTCTTTACTCTGAAAGCTTGTGAGAGGTGCAAATCACTCACTATCATCTTGCTGGTAGGAAAACCTACCTAACCAAGATGGAGTATTTAGGTGTTCTGGATCTATGTCTGCCAAGGTAGACCTTGAATTCTCTGCAAGATAGATACTTAACTTTAAATTACTGCCTACTTCTACAGACTAGAATAAAGTCTCAACAGGTATGAATTGGGGTCAGGGGCTTGCTTGCTGAGTACTGCTTGGCCAGGTAAGGGATAGTGTGACACGGTTTCTGTCCCTGGAACAGACCCAGCAGGGAGTAAGCCTCGACAAATGTTGATGGTTGCTTGGTGTGAGGTGTGTGTGTGTGTGTGTGTGTGTGTGTGTGTGTATTTACTCATTTTCTTCCTTTGAGAGATATTCACCCTGCCAAGGTTAACAGGAAATATTCTCCCTGCCAAGGTTATTGGGGAACATCCTTTCTGCCAAGGTTAACAAATAGCACAAGGCCAGAGGCCAGAGTTGAGGGCACATGCAATCTCTCAGCAAAATGATAAAGGCTGAGACCTTCAGAACAACTCTTAAGGCTGTGGAAAAGAACTCTGAAAACATGAGTTTAAGAATATATAATTTTCCAACTATTCAAAATATAAGGATGCAATATGAGTTGTATAAGGAGCTTCACAGACCTCAAAGAACAGAGGCAACAGTACCATGAGCCAGCTTGTCAGAAAAACAACAAAGGCAGGAAGATACAAAGGCAAGCAGATTCTTGATTTTAAGGTCAGCCTGGGACAGAGCTCTGGTGTGGTAGAGATGGTAATGTCAGGACAGGATCCCACCTAACTAGCTCATTGTCTATGCTTTCAAAGGCAGGCAGATCTCTGAATTCATTTGAAATGTTAAAAAATATGCTGTCTTTTTCTAAGAATCGGGGGCTTGGGGGTCATGGGATAACCAAAAGGAACCTGGACTAATGACTGAATTGATATGTAAATAAAAGTCTGGTCTTTTGATCTGCAAGAGATAAACTAGCCAGAGAGTTTTTTTTTTTTTAGAATTGAAAGAAAAAGCTATCTCAAGCAGAGAGCTATCTGGAAAGTTGTCCCAAGCAGAATACAGGTCATCAGCTCATAACCCACAATTCAACTTCAAGCTTTTCTTTTCACCACTTCCGGACACCCCTTCCTGAGAACCCCTCTCCAAGCTGAGGTTGGTCCTTGGCCCTTACTGGCATCATCACTTAGTGACAATGCAGTATAGACTGTTGGTTTCAGGACTGCTGCCTAGCAATCTTCAAACCCAGTAGCTCTAAAACTCTTGGTTGGGGATGATTGAAGTACAGGTTTGATGATTTCATCCCATATATCCAGACATACTGCATCAGAGTAGGACCTGGGACCTGTATTTAGAATAATAACAACAGAAACAATAGCAATTACAATTCTTATGGTCAATTAGGGTAAAAATGGGAAGTGTCCCTTGCACCAGGTCCTTTGGATAAATTTTCCTTCTGCTGAAAAACCCATCACTTAGTAAGAGAGGCAGTGGTGGCTCTTGAGCTCTTCATGCGGGCAGCGCCTCAGCTACTTTGGTGTGGTGCGTCTGAGGTGCTTCATGACACTACAAGCACGACAGTCCTGCTTCTCTTGGCTTCCCCAAGGTGACTGAATCACCTGTCTGCAAAAATCACAAAATCTCAAGCTCCAAGACAGACATGTGCATTTGTGGTCTCTAGGAACCCAGCCCAGAAAACTCATTTCAGAATTAGCATAGATGTAAAAACCTGGCAGGTTCAGAAGCAGAATTCTCTAATCTATGGCACTGCTACAAAACTGTGAAGTTGGTAAAAAGAAAGTGTCCCCTCTGACCGATGGTGGCAAGCTTGAGACCCGCCTTTGCTGAAAACTTCTTCCTGACAGGGTCTTCAGTTCCTCCCTTTCTCACCATGGCCTCCAATCCCCTCCTGATTAGACATCATACCACTGGCTCTTCTCTGATGTGGCCTATTCCTGTGCTCTGGCATCATGTTAAGCAGCACTCTGGCTCTTCAGAAACATACTTGAGATGAATAGCTTTAAAGGAGTAGAACACAGTTTCTGAGGTTTCTGAGAAATAGTGGAGGCCACTTGACTCCACTATTCTGTATCTGTGGTGAGAAGAGAATCAAAGAGGATGTGATGACACAACTCTTTCACCTCAGCAACCAAGACACAAGGGAGAGCAGGGAAAAGATGTGGCCAATGTTGGTACTCTGTCCAAGCTCCACCCCACAGTTACCTGGCAACAGCCAGGTATGCCCCCACCCCATAGATCTGGCCCACTATAAAAGGGGCTGCTTGCCCCTCCCCCCCCCCCCCCCCGTCGCTCTTGCCTCTCTGCACTCTCGCCTCTCTGCCCCTCTTGGGTTCTCCTCCCCTCCCCCTCTCTCCACGTGGTCATGGCTGTTGGTTTTTCCCACGCAGTTCCCGCCCCTTGGGCGGAGGAGCTGGGAAATGTGGGCCGCAATGAGAGACTAGACCAGACAGCTCCACGTGGCTTTATTTAAGATGGGGGTACAGGTGAGCGGGTAGGAAGAAGGCAGGGAATGAAGAGAAAGAGAGAGAGGGGAAGAAACGCTACCCTTTTATATGGGTGGTAATTTAAATTACAGGTAAAAAAGGTAGGCCCATTGAATTCTGGGTACATGGTGGCTGTTGCCTTGGTAACAGGCCTATGCTTGCGGGGTGGTGCTAATTGTCGCCTATATGATGTCACAGGTCTCTGAAACAACAATGGCCGGCCTCCACTCCTCCCTACTCTCTCTCTCTCTCTCTCTCTCTCTCTCTCTCTCTCTCTTTCTCTCACTCTCTCTCTCTCTCCCTGCCTCTCTCTGCCTCCACTATATCATTAACTCCCATCCTCCTCCCTGAATAAACTCTCTTCTATACCATGTCTGTGTGTGCGTGGTCTCTCACACTTTATTTGCATTAGTATAAGATAATTTATTTTCATAGGTAAGAGTAAAGCTATCATCACTGTCTCTGAAATGTCTTACTTTTTTAAATGTAAAAGTCTAAGTGAGGTTTACTTAAAGCACCAAACTAGGAAACTGAACTTTTCTCTATGAACTTGTATTTTACTGTCCTTAGAAGAGGTGCCTGGGCATGGGCCCACATAGATACCCCCCTTCCCCCACACCGCCGTGCCACACTCTCTAATCCCCCTTCTCTCTTTTATGACCCATCATTTGGTGCTGAAACCTGGGAACAACATTAAACCATCAGCCAGCCTTCCCAGGCACACCCTCATAACCTACTTCCCCCAATTAACAGCAAAATTCCAAAATTTCCACCTCTCTCAGTATAAGTTTCGAACCTATGGTCCAAAACATTTCCTGAAGCTCCACATCTTTAACACTGCTGGTAAGGCAGAGGCAAGCCTCCAGCACATGTGTTCTGGGGTCCATTGACAATTTAAAGCATAACTATAGTGTCTGGTTGCTGGTACAATCCTCACTGAAACTAGAAATGTTCATTTTCCAGAATTGCATGCCTATTCCAAGATTATACTCTTCACACTTTTGTGATAGATGTGCTTGGCTTCTTAGTGGCTTTCAACACATTGGACTTTAATAGGCACAGCAGAACCTTGAGAATTCCCTAACTCCTGCAAAGACTGGAGCAGGATCTGGCCAAAGCTGAGGTGAAATAGTTTCTGTCACAGCAGTGTGCAGACTGTGCTCCACACAGCCAGGAATAATCAGCTAGCATGGAAACAAGATTGTTTTAGCTCTTGATGGGATCGATCACTTTATTTGCATTAGTATAAGATAATTTATTTTCATAGGTAAGAGTAAAGCTATCATCACTGTCTCTGAAATGTCTTACTTTTTTAAATGTAAAAGTCTAAGTGAGGTTTACTTAAAGCACCAAACTAGGAAACTGAACTTTTCTCTATGAATTTGTATTTTACTGTCCTTAGATAAATGGAACTTTTCAGAATATTTACCTTTTTTAATCACATAAGTTGTAAATGTTTAAAGTAGAGCAACCAGAAATTATATGAAAATGTAAATAAAGACTAGAATTTGGCTTTATTTTTGCCAACTAGAAAATAACTATTAACATTAGGGGAAGAGCATTACATACTTATTACACACACACACACACACACACACACACACACACACTTATGTTTTATAACTTGTCAAAACAGTAACAACAGTTGGAAACATACCATATGTCCACTGTCTATATTTTCATTACCCCTTGGAGCCTTTACTCATGTGCAGCCAATAACCCAGCATGGAGTTCTGAAGCAGCTGGTTCATAAAAAGTTTCCTTCTCATTGTTCATGTTGGGGATCTGAAGTTACATTCTCAGACCATCCCTGACCACGCACAGTCTCTGTTCTTCATCTTTTTTTCCAATCACTGCCAGTCTCTTTATTTTTGAAATGACTTTTTGCATCGCTTGTTCCCATTTTCTGATTTTTGTTTTTGTATTTCTGTCACAAGTGTCTAAAGGGCTAAGGGCCTCTCAGTTGTGTCCTCATTTCCTAGAATAACTGACTGAGAGGGGATGATTTGTAGTGTATGGAAATCAGTGATTACTTAGTGAATGAATGGGAGTCTTGGGAAAACAGAAGGCACAATAATAATAAGATGAGATGAGGCCTAGAATGGGCAAAGGCAAAATCAGGAGTCTTATGTTGTAGAAACGTTTAATCCCAAACCGGGGTTTCTAACCTACCTTTAAACATTTAGTTCCCAGATAAAAGACACACACACACCTTTTATATTTACAATAAGCCTTAATCAGCACAAGAGTTGGACAGCTATCTACCCTCTATATTATTAGAATCTACTTTCCTATCAATAACCCCGTAATTACTGTGTTTCATTTGGGTTGATCTTAACTCCACGGGGGCAGCCCTCAGGATCACAGTTTGATGACTTACCTAACCCACTGCAGCTTCGCCCCCCTTCACCTTCTTCTCTCCCTCATGGTTCTTCTCTGACCCCCAAGCCTGGGAACCCTAAACTCTGCCTATGTCTCTTCTGCCCAGCTATAGCCATTGGCATCTTTATTCACCAATCAGAAATAACTTGGAGGCAAAGTCACATAACATCACTTGGGTCTATGTATGCACTCTCTTATCCCTTGGGGGAACCAGGTCTTAAGGAACGAGTATTAGTATTAGAACAATATCAGGTCAATATGGGCTTATAAACAGCATCACTTTCTCTGCTCCCAAATGGATCTTCAAGGACCTTGAGACCTCACATGACAAATAGCAAAACCCAGGGGAAGACATTCTTTGGTCTCAGTCTAGAATGAGGGTGTAGTTAAATGAAAGTTTGGCCCTTTAAGATTCATAATATGCTCACTGCAGTTGGCTTCCTTCCCTTCTATTGCTTAGACTCTAAGTTCATGGTTACTCATCAGTTTGCAGTAGATGACTGGGGGAAACATGAATAATTTTTCTAAAGGATAAAAATGATAATCTGTGCCATTGATTCAGCTCATGGTACATCCTTGTCTGTGATGTAAAATTGTGATAAATGAGCAGCATGCTGAGCTAGGGAATTATGCATGAGTGCTCAAGCCATACGCCTGCTACCAGGCAACAAGGCGGTTCCTGTGAAAAATGTCTACAGTAGAACTGTGATTTCACATCCCATACCAGAGGCATCTGAGGCAGCTAATAAATTATGTAATTAGAAGAATCTTTTGAAAGATTTATTTATTCATTTAATGTGTATGAGTACACTGTTGCTGTGTTCAGACACACCAGAAGAGGTCATCAGATCACATTACAGATGGTTGTAAGCCACCATGTGGTTGCTGGGAATTGAACTCAAGACCTCTGAAAGAGCAGTTAGTCTCTCCAGCCCATAATTAGAAAAATATTCCAGACAGTGGTGGTATACCTTTAATCCCAGCACTTGGGAGGCAAATACAGGTAGATCTTTGAGTTCAAGGCCAACCTAGTCGCCAGAATACATTCCAAGGCTGTCAGGGATACATAGAGAAACCCTGTCTAAGAAGAAGAGAAAGAGGAGGAAGAAGGGGAGGAGGAACAAAAGAAGGAGCCGGAAAAATTTTAAAGTTCCTTCAGTTTTAATATTTTTAAGAAAAATATAGGTTATGACTCCTAGTTCAAATTGAGATAATTGAGATAATTTCTCAATTTGATGATTGAGAAATTGATAATTGAGAAATAGGCATTTAGATCATCAAAGTTTCTTATGGAGACTGTGATAAGTCTGGAGAACTTACCTAATATAATTTTCTGATAGACTGCACACTCCATTATGGCAGAACATCTCTTGTGCAGCTGCATGAGCTTTCTGCTCTTTGTTGGGGATCTGTGGTTGCTGTGGAGGTATTAAGTTCTTCTTCCTTGCCTTTCATTTAAAATATAAAGGTAAAAAGATGGTCTTGACTCCCAGTGCTGGGCATTTGGGAAAGTTACTCCAGAGAGGGTTTCCTGTGCTCCCTGTCTGAGTCCTTAGGTACTTATTCTCTGTCCCATTCTGCCAAGTAGCTCCTTTGCACATCATCAAAGCAGGGGTAGGGATGGGATAAGTGTGGGTGGGGTCTTAACGTTGATTGATTCATTCATTGTCAGTATCTTCCTCCAGATATATATGTTCTCAAAGGTGGACTATCTGCCTTGCTCTTCTTTTTGTGTTCTTTGAAGCCACGGATATAAAGATTCAGAAATGGGACAACGGTGATGTTATAAGGGGTGATGGGAAAGCACAGACTCGTGTGCAGGGGTTACTTGCATAGTTCCAAAATTACAGAGGAAAAAAATCATGTTGAGGCAGAGGAGGAAATAAGAAATGCTAATGAAGTCATTTACACCTTTAGTGAGTAACTGTGGATGCATTTCATTGCTTAGAAATATGTCCTACATCAGATATGTTTCATGACTCCAAGGTTTACTAAACTACATTTCCAAGCTTAGCATTTTTTTTCATCAGTGCTTATGATCTTTCTTGTGTATGCTATTAGGTGATTATGAATCTTGGGCATGCTATTAGAAGTCATCTAGCAAGTCAGCCTATTAAAAGTAAGGGTACTCAGTAAGTATTAACACACATGGTTCTTCTTTCTTATCCTTTCTAGAGGCAAACACTTTTGATTTATTAAGCTTTTTTTTCTGGAGTGTTTATATTTCTATTTTTAAATGACACATGGATTCACTACCTGTAGAGGGTGGTTCTGATGATTTGATCAGGAATCTGTATTTACTGATGCTGAAGGTCCTTGGCCCCAATTGGACTTCGATCTATCAATAAATGTCAGTAGCCAGTGGCTGAGCATAGGCAGGGACACTGAGAGTTGCCTGTAGGGCACAGAGAAAATGAGGAGGAGGGTGAGAAAGGAGAAAGAACCTCAGTATCCAGAGGAAATAAAGCTAACCAGCCATGTGAGTTTCCAGGTAAGTGGCCACTGACCACTTCCCTGACTGGGCCTGGGATAACAGGGAAAGGATTAGGCGTGCTCAATCATTGAGTTAACAAAGGCATTTTAAGACTAACGTGTGTGTGTGTGGATTAGGCGTGCTCAATCATTGAGTTAACAAAGGCATTTTAAGACTAACGTGTGTGTGTGTGTGTGTGTGTGTGTGTGTGTGTGTGTGTGTGTGTGTTTTCTATTCAAGGATCCAAGAGAGCTCCTGGGCAGGTATGAGGGTGCAACTAGGCAGGAACACTGCAACTACCCTCATAAATGAAGACCTGAACCCTATTTCGATCAGGGTTCCACTCCTCTCTTCCACTCCTTTTTAACTTGTATTATATGACTCCAAATTTTGTTCAGTGATGACACTATGTTTTGGCAAATTTTCCTCACAACTGAGAATTCTAATAGTGAGGTTTCCCAGGAGTAACCAGAAAATGGCTTCAGCTAGAATGGCTTATATGAGAGAAGCAAGCAGCAGCAATGGAAGAGTAAGGAAAAGATAATGTAAAGCAAAAGCAGTAACAAAGGGCAAGTTATCAAGTGGTTACCACGATGGGTAACTGTAGCTTAATTGAGGCACCCTGGAGAATGGCATGGGGTACTCAGTGTCATGGCCGATGATGGCTGAAGGAGACTGGATATTTCTAAGTCAGCTTCTGCCCAGTATTTTTTAAATGCTCTGAGGGCTGTCGGTACCTCAGCACTTCCAGCTTACTGCTCAGGCAGCATAACCCATGACCTTCTGACGCTTAATAAATGCCTTCTGCAGAGAGAAACAGGTTCACAGTGAAAACTGACCTCTGTTAACATCAACTACATAATGCACCATGATTGTGTGTTCATCCCTCTTGTTTTGTCCTGAACTTGCCTTTTCAATTTTAGTGAGTGTTCTTGACACTCACTGCAAATTCTTCCCATACCCTCCAACAGCATCTCAATAAGTTCATCAAGGAATCTGTCAGTTCCATCTTTGTCTTTGGAGACAAGCATGATGGCCTCCGTTATCCGCAGTGGGCTGAGAGCTCTCAAGTTCACACCGATAGTATCCTGGGACTCCCAGGGTACTCAGAGACTTCTGAGTTTGATCCCCTTGCTCTCTGGTCTATTGTTCTTCATTTATTTCTGGGGAAATACCCTGCTGAGAGAACAGGCAAGCTAGGAGATGGTCACTCTTGAGTTCTTTACTGTGCTGCTCTCACTGAGGCCGCCACCTTACTCAAGTCTCCATTCCCAACCTCAATACTCTGCTTACTGAACTTTCTCTGTCTCTTTCTCTCTGTCTCTGTTGTCTCTGTATCTCTGCCTCTCTGTCTCTGTTGTCTTTTTCTCTGTGTCACCTTTCCCCATTCTCGGTTTATTTTCTCATTTTAATAAAAATGAAATACCCAGTGCCTTCTAAAAGCTGCTTAAAACATGAATGTGTTAAACCTTATGATTCTGAAAACATCTTTATTTTCCCCTTAACATTTTGGAAACTGTTTACCATCAGAATTTGAAGATATTCTTCTGTATTATTCTATCTTCCAAGGCTGCCATAAAGAACCATGAAGGAATTCTGATATATACCTGATATATTTGTATTTACATTTATAATATGGCATTTGGCCTGTTGGTGATGTTATTTTTAAATCTCCAGAAGCTTGTAAAGTCTTCTCTGTGGCCCCTGCTCTGAACCTCCATGCTGAGGTCATGTGCTGTGGTCAGAGTACCCTTAATGCTGCTGTGCTTTCCCTGGGCTGTACCAAGGCTGCATCCTTAGAAACTGCACATTCAAGTCTTTAGTTAGGGAAACGTTCTTTAACTATTTTGTTTACCTTTTTTTCCCTTTCTTTGCTGTATCTTCTCTCCTCTGGCTGGTGTCCCCTTTGCTCCAAGGAGAGACCTTTTCTTCTCTATAGATTCTGTCTTTCTTCTCTTGCTTTCTTCCTTCTGTTTCCTGTACAGCACTGATGACTTTCATGTGACGCCGACTTCTGTGATTTTTATATTTATTTTATATGTTCAAGGCTTTCTGTGGATGCTTAATAAAAAGACCTTGAAAGTTTGTAAATATTTAAGACTTGAAAACTAGGACTTTGGTTAGATGCTTGAAGCATGTGCCTGAGACTTTTGATCTTTGTTGAAGGATGACCCGTCCAGAGCCTTTTGTAAGGAAATTCAGAGCTATGTTTGGTTTTCTCACCTTGGCATCACTGTTCCACGAGGCTGAGAACCTTTTCCAAATGCCCATTTCTATGTGCTTAGCTGCTGCTCCTCCCATATTCATGTAAGGTCTAAGTCCAACGGTGAGCCTTTGGTTTCCTGGCTGAGCCTAATAGATACATTCCTAATGTCAACATATTTCTATGCACTCCATCATGGGTGAGTTGTATTGTCCCAGGTTCTTCTGATGGTCAGCCTGATGGTACAGAATCGACTGCTGAATATCTGAGAGTTCAGAGGGTACAAATGTAGCAGACTCATCTTGGTTCGCACCAACCAACCTGTTGACTTAGTTTTGCTGCTTTGGTTGGGACCTCATTTTCTGCTCTAGGAGACACCGTAGATATCCTCTGCTCCATGCTTCCCAGCAACCTCATTCAGCGCTAGAAATGACATGTAGAGGGAGAAGCAGAGTCACGGAGGCAGAGCGCAAGGAGGCTCTGAGCACCCAAGCTGTTATCAGGGGCCCTATTCAGTGCCTATGTCCCTCCTTTATAAATGCTCAGAGAAACCAGTGATCACTGTTCTGATGGTACTGTGGCTGAAAAGATTGTTTCTTGACATACCTTATCACTATTTTTGAATTTAACTGCTAGAATCTGCAAAACTATTTATTTTATACCTTCTATTTGAATGCTTTCAACTTTTATTAATGTTATCCTTTCTTTTGGGAATTTATTGAGTTGAATTGTTAAACTAATTCTTTTAATTCCAGAGTTCCATGTAGTTGGAAATCATGATCTAAAGAGACCTCATTCATCTTTAACCAGGATTATTATGTCCTACATGACATTGTACAACCTCAGAACCAGAAAACTGCCATTTATAAAATTCCCAACTCTTTGTTTTTTTTATTAGTTATACATGCACTCATTAGTGTGTACTCCTTTCTGTGAAACTTTAGAGAAAATATCATATAAGCAGATACTTTTTGAGGCAAACTAAAGTAAAAGTATACACAGTCCACCTATCCTTGGTGGATATACCTAGGCCTGTTGGCTACCAACCCTACCACCCTGGTATATGCTTTGAGTGTTTGTTTGTTTGCTTGCTTGCTTGCTTGCTTGCTTGCTTGCTTTTCTTTCCTTTTAAAGATCCTCTCTATTAGAGCATTTGAGAGGAATAGAATCAGATGTTGTAGCCATGTGACATCTGTATTTAAAAGTTAAAAGACTAAAAACAGAACAAAATCTTTCTTGACTTTTTGAATAAAAACTGAGCATGGTCAAGTCTTACTATCTTCACAACCTTACCTAGAGATGGACTGTTGACTAACAATGTTCTTCTTCAGGGTCATTAAGTTAAATGCCATATATCCTTCCCATTACTTTTGAACCAGACAAGAGAAAGCCATTTACCACACTGGACAGAATAAATAAACTTACTAGGTGCATGGCGTTACATTTGGTCTTTGCCAGGTTCCTCATTCACATGGAGTCATGGCATACGGATTATTTCACTCAACATTGGTCAAAAGAAGGTTTACAGCATTAAAAGGACCTTAACATTCTCATCTTAAAGGGGAACTTAAAGAGGAACAAAGAGGAACGTTGTGTTTTCTGATTTCTGCGAGAATGAAGGACTAATGAGCCAGTAAGATGTACACATAAAGAAACATGAAGTGTAGCTGAGTTCTTTAAAGCTGTCCCAAGCAGTTGGCTGCTCAGACGGTTAAATTGTCTTGATGAGTGTTTAGCACTTAACCTACTGCAGTCATAGGACAATTTTTTGTTTGTTTGTGTACACTAAAGTCAGAAGCAAGAAAGGAGGCTTGTGAGACAACCAAAAAGCAGAATCTAAACTAAAAGTGAGCATGAGCTGGGATCAAAGCCTTGCATTTTATGTTCTTATTCATAAGCATCATGTTCTATTGAAGGTTGTTTAGGTGAGGAAAAGGAACGCCATCTAAAAATGTACTCTCTTTTCTTGCAGCAGGCTCTTCTGCAAGGTTATTCTTGTAAGATAATTGTGTTTCACTTGCTGTATTTGATCAGGAAGACACAAGGGAGGTGATGACAGTGAGACATTCACAAATAAGCACTGACAGGAGAATTGTTTTTCTTTTTATCTCTGTGGTATTTTGTCTGAGCACATCTGCAGAGCTGATTTAAGGCAGGAGAGCTTCCCTGGGACAAACTCAAAAGGGAATGAGCTTCTGTGGTTGTCTATTGATGCAGGATAAACTGTTCCAAAAACTCAGGACTTAAAACAACAACCAGTTGTGATTGCTCACGCCTGTGTGTCTGATTGGGAGAACATTTCTGTTCATGCCCAGGTCAGGTTGATCTTGGCTGCATTTGGTTCTGTAGCTGTAATCAGCTGGCAGAGTGTCTGGGAGACTGACTGTGTTCTCGGAGATTATCCATGATCCAAAAAACTATCCTCGACTTTTTCACATGGTAGTTTCCTGGGCTGCAAAAACAATGGAAGTACGGAAAGCCTTGTGATGGATGTGTAAGCAAAGACGGAGCAACCAGTTCTTCAAATGGCATCCTGTTGGCTAACGTTAGTCGGCAAGCCAACCCATATTCATGGTTGCTCTTGACAAAAAGGTAAAGCACTGTAACAAAAGAACACAACCTGTATGTTCATAAGCAGTTCTCTGTGGCAGACAATGCTTTTGCTTTTCAGTGGCAGGCACGCTTGATCAACCTTCTATTCCTATTTTGATAGCTATATTCTCTGAAAACCTTTTCTAGTTTTTGCCCCAGCATACTGGAACACAGTATCCTGTGTGTGACAAGTAACTGATGACAAAGCCATTGTCTACTCGTGGTTCCCAGATCCTTGAGGACAGTGAGGTTGTTCAACCAAATTGTCTCCAGCTCCTAACAGAGTACTGTGTCTCAGAAATATTTTCTGGATTAAAAAAAATGGTGACAGCAATGTTTCTTGTTACTTCATCTGCCTTCTTCATGTTGCCTTTGTACCACCATCTTGGGAAGACTCCCTTCCTCGGCGTTAGTTTCTCTGTTGAGCACTTTTTAAAAGGAGCCATACTCGATTTGTCTCCTTGTCATCCATGGAACAGTAACAATCTGTTTTCTGTGTTCAAGTTTTGAGCACTTGTAAAGCTTGAAAATTGTATTGTGGTATTTATGCTTTAATTTTTCTGTTCGGGTGGCTTCTTCTTATTCTTAGATGTAAATTTTTGGTGCACTTTCAGCCATATTCTTAACATTTGCCAGCACAATTGCTTACGGGTAGTTGCTTGGAACGCCCTGCCAGTTCTTTAGGGTTTGGCTCCTAGAGGTAAGTACCTTTTGTTATCTGGCAATTTGGCACCTTGGGAGGTTGTTACCTAATTCTGGGAGCATAATGGAACCACCTTTTATAGCACAGGCTTCTGTTCTTTAGAAATTCTCTCTCATTTCGTGTTATTATTCAAGGTCTCTAAGTATGCAGCATAGTTCAGGGTCTCTGTGAGGAATATCAGAGAGAATATTTAACTACACAGACTCATGTTTCATAAATATCCCAATGGAGATTCATGGAGACAAAGTCCCATTCTCAGACACACAATCCTTTATAGTTTTAGGACATTTAGATGAGTAAAACAGTTTACCCAATAGATTGTTTCATTTTTACCTAGTTAAGACTGGTGAAGTCCCAGTCAACAGAAATTCCTCACCTGTGAAAACGCATCATTTACATCTCAAGTGATCAAATGAAGAGGACAGGCCCTCAGACAGGATCAGGAGCCCTGGTTATCTGTGGCCACTTTGGATCAGAATCATCTTGTTAAATGTGAATTATTTAGGAGCCTTCTAGATCCTCATGAATTCTTGGAGATGTTGAATAGAAACCTGGTTTATGTCAGCAAGGACAATGAAGTCTCGGAATCAAAATACACATTATAATATTAATAAGAGTAATAAATACCATATAGGAAAAAAAGTACCATGAGAAATAAAGGGACAGATACCATTTGAATGGATTAGTTAATGCAAAGATTTATAAAAGGGGCATAAGAATAAATGTAGAGTGCCTGACCAGGAGTGAGTTTTATAAATTCAAAGGAGTAAAAACCACGCTAAAGGCCATCCAGTTGTCTATCATACGTTAAACAATCTATATATTTTGTAATGTTGCAAAAGACTAGCTATGAAGGCCATTCCCTGTCCACAGACAAATGTTCAGGACTCACCAACCATCACATAAGGATTGCATGGAGAGAGGAGCAGAGCCCTTGGGCGAATATGCTTTACTATGCTCTTGATAAGATGAGCCGAAAACCAGCCACAAATTTGGCAAGATAAAGGATACTGATTACCTTGACAAAAGCACTATATGTGAAGTGTTTAGCAACCTTCATGGGACTCTTATTATCTAGGAGTGAATGGTGCGTTGTCTACAAGCACATTGGATCTGGGAGCTCTTTTGTCTAAAAATCTCACATGTGTATAGAAACTCTATAGCACCTTTGCGTACTGTTAGAACTGACCATGTTCTGAGGGAGAAACTGACACAGTTGACAACAAGCAAGCAGAAAAACATTGAGAATGAAGAATGGATGGAATCCAGGGTGTGGGCAAATGGCTGCTCTAGATTGCAGCAGGAACCTTTTAAACCAGGGGTAGATTAGAGGAATATGTGACTCCATTTCATCTCAAATTTTACAGTTTTCCCTGAGACCAGTTTGTGTTCAAGAAAATGCATTCTTTCGTTTCTCCCCTTCCTTTCCTCCTCCCCCTCCCATTATTCACCATATGGTTCTTTGTTCCAGAACCCATAGTTCCTGCAATATTCCTTATTCAGTCAACATGCTTTTTATACACCCACTCTGCAAAATGTGGTGTTCCCATGTGTGTGGTATAACATCTGGATGTGGGGTTATTGCCATAAGTGAGAAGCAATCCTGCTGTTTATCCTGAATGTGTAGATATTTGTTTCACAGGAGACCTGATAACTTAGACTCTCTGACTATAGCCATGAGTTTGGATCTTAAAAGATCAGACATGAATGGGTAAGCTTAGGAGATGATATAGGAAGGCAATTACTGCCTACTTGGCTAGGTGAGCCAAATTACCCAAGGGTTAATGGGTGACAGTGTCAATAAGATCTCTGTTGACACATGTAAGCATTTTATTTACTGGCATGATTTTTTTTCTTATTTCACATCATTCTTTGATGAATAATAACTTAAAAGCTAAAAGGTGCCAAAAAGAACATCTTTATGCAAAATTGGAACCCAAACTGGACATCCAACTTGTGGAAAATTTTGTATCACTGATTAATAATATACCCCATACTACATTAAAATCAAAGCAATACTTAAAGCAGGTGTAATGCTGGCTCACACCTGTAATCCCAGCACTTGGGAGGCTGAGGCGGGATTGTTGAGCAATCAGGTCTACTCTTAGCTACATAGTGAGACTGTTGCTCACACATGCCTACTGATCCTCCCAAAAGAAACAACTAAGAGTGTTTACAAACATAAGTTCAAGTTGGCTTGTGTGAGGAGATGACTCTAAGCACAAAATATGCTCTGAGATCTAAATAAGAGGTTTAAACCAATGTCCTGAATTAAAATCACTTAAAGGCAAGGGTAGTTAATTTCCTAATTATCCTCATTGCTAAAACAAGGATAATGTAAAGAAGTCTATGAATGATCAGGGTGAGTAAACGCGTAAGGACAGGACAGCTAAAGTTATTACAGAGTCATACACAATGAAAGAGATCAGAGTAAAGACAATATATGGGAGAACTAGGAATCCTAATATGTGTCGCTATCCAGAGTGGGGAAAGCTGCTGACTGTCAGCCCTTTGTCCATAGCTGGTCTCGGCCTGAGAAGAATGCTTTCTAGTGAATAGGTGACTTCAGGGAAGATATAAGAAAGGGATTCCTGTCTGCAGTTTTAAATGATCGATTCACGTGTTTAAACATACAATTATGCAGCTAATAGTCAGAAGAAGCCTAGAATTTCACATGTGTCCTCACAGACAAAACATATTTTTCAAGCAGTACCTTGGAAGAACACTGTGACATCCTCTCTTGACCCCTCCTGTGCCTCTATCCTGACCCAATCTGGTAACTTTCTGGTGAGGTGAGGAATTTTTGCGAGGCGTGGTGATCAGGCATATGGAAAGAGCTGACACTGTTGAAGATGGCAGATGAGAAGCCTGTCTTGACAGGCCAAGTATTCAAGGACACAGAACCTAGGACATGGCCTCGGCATCCATTATGCTAGAAACACGGGCCAGGCACTGAGTGTTGCAGATGTGGTTCTTTCTGTTTTCTGACACAGGCGTTTAAGTGTCATTCATACTAGTTCAATGACTCCATGAAAATTGGTGTCTTGTCTTTTACCGGTTATCAGTGTTTCCTTTCCCTTTGTTTGCCTGCTGGGCAGATAGCAGAGCAACACTGTGTGTATTTGATAAACCAACAATTTTTTTCTTTTGTTGTTTATTCCTTTGGAGTTTTAAATTCTGCCTAAGTCAGTGGGAGACAGGCATGGTGAATGGATTTGGCTTTTCTAGCCCTCTGTTTTAAGTTGTTTACACTCTTAGGTTGAAACGCAGCATTAAGACAAAATGTGCTTTGTTTTCTCTTCTATCAATACATAACATTACTGAGCTGCGTTCAAAGTAACTGCTCCCCAGAACTGGCAAACAGACTGGAAATGACTTAGCTTATTTCAAATATACAGAGGTGAGGACAGCCATGGTTCAAGTGGCTATGGAAAGCTGAGTGTCCAAGATATATTATCTACACATCTTCCCTGTCTAATTGCCACATGTCAAGGAAGACTCCAGTCTTAATACATTAGTTAGGATTAGAGGGTGTGGGAGAACAGAAATGACCCCTTTCCCTTCACATTGTTTACTGAGTCTCTGTGTTGCACCTGCTGGGCTGCTGGAACAAGACAGCATATCCATCACTATGGATTCTAGCTCCACATTCAGTTAAAGGATAGTTGGCATTCCTTCCTAAGATAGCCAGTGTTCAGATTGCTCTTTTGATCCGGAAAATCAAAACAGTACAGGGAGAGAGAGAGAGACCTTAGTGGTTAAGAGAGCATAGTGCTTATAGAAGACCTGACTTCAGCTCCCAGCACACATACCAAATGACTCACACTCATCTGTAGTTCCAGCTTCAGAGATAGCTGGCCTTTGTAGATACTTTCACTCATGTGCACATACCCACGTACAAATACACACATAATTTAAAATTAAAAATAAAAAACTTCAGAAATGCTTTTAAGGGCGACTCAAAAGGTGTAGCCAAGCAAAGCCCAAATTAACAGACTATTGAGTATTTTGATGTTACGATGTGGTATTAGTATTTGGCCTAATGTACAACAATTTTAATCAAATTCCTATGACTGGAAAGTAATTGTATCAGACCTGTGTTGTAGTCTGTTTATTTGAATTTGAGGTAGCAGTCTGAAAGTGAGCCATTTGTTTTCTTCGTTTCTGGGGGCAGTCTTGCTCCTTCATTTGGGCTGCCCTTAGAATAACAGTTCTCTTTCTTTGGACCCACCAGTTTTTACTTTGCTTTACCATACGATATCAAAGAATGGGGGTATTTTTCATAATACTGAACTGGAATAAAATGCATTGCTGACCATAAATGCTTTCCCTCACATTGTCCCGGGGTAATTGCATTCTCCATACAGGCTGTTCTGGGTTCTGTGACTGGCGATCTTTGCCCACACTCTTTTGTGCTTCATGTGTTTGTCAGTAACAACAAGAGACTGTTACTGATAGCCACTACAATGTTAGCCAGGTGAGTGTTAAACCAGAATTGGTGTGGCCCGCACACCTTATCTAGCTCTCTGAAGTCAATTCAGGCTTCCAGCCCAGAAGACACTGGAGACTTATTTATCAGCTATTCCCAACCATTTGCTTCCTGAAAGAACTCTGCTTTTTTTCCCTTTCTTCCGGGCAGCCATGTGTTTGACAGGTACCTTAGCTTCTTCCCTGTACTGAAGGGTAAATCATGACACATCTAAGTCACACCGTTTATGTCTAGATCAGCACAATGTAAAACTGAGAATTTTCAAAAATATACAGTATTAATTAGAAGCCACCTCAGACAAACTGAGGCACAAATTCTTGGGACAGAGACCAATCATCTCTCGTATATGGTAATCATGGTACCCAGTCAAGTTTAGAAATCATTGGTCTTTCTTAATCATAAAGGCTCTTGTCCCAACCACAGGATTGCCTTTTGGGAGAGAAAGTAATGTATCAATAAGATGGGAATGGGAAATGAGCTCAATGTACTTACCATGGTGGTAGAGCAGGGGTGTGGGTTGTAGAGGAAGGTTTTATTGAATAGCTTTAAAAACAAGAGAGAGAGAGAGAGAGAGAGAGAGAGAGAGAGAGAGAGAGAGAGAGAGGAGTCCTTGTCTCTGCCTCTAGAGGTTGCCAAGGAAAAATCAATACCCTTTACATCAAAGAACTGAAGATTTTTAGTTACTACAGAGAAGTCTATAAATTTTAGAAAATAGCCATTATGGTTTCGTTGAGAAAAATATTAAAAACAAACAAATAAATAGCAATGAGGGATGTCTTAGTTGGGGTTTTACTGCTGTGAACAGACACCATGACCAAAGAAACTCTTATAAGGACAACATTTAATCGGAGCTGGCTTACAGGTTCAGAGGTTCAGTCCCTTATCATCAAGGCAGGAACATGGCAACATCCAGGCAGGCACGATGCAGGAGGAGCTGAGAGTTCTACATCTTCATCTGAAGGCTGCTAGCAGAATACTCACTTTCAGGCAACTAGGATGAGGGTTAAAGCCCACAGCCACAGTGACACACTTATTCCAACAAGGCCACACCTACACTAAAAGGGTCACACCTTCTAAGAGTGCCACTCCCTGGGCTGAACATATACAAACCATCACAAGGGGCTTCTATGAATAATTTATCTGGGATATTCAAGGCAACTAAGACTTTTCATACTGCTTACTCTCAGCAGAACATACATGAAGCAGCCAGACTGGACCCTTGGGAGGTCCTTCAAGGTCAGTCACTGAGGGATGGGTTTGTCCACTTTATGCAGATCTCTTGCTGAAGGCTGTGCCAATTCTCCCAGGGTAGGGGAATTGGATTTGTTGTTGAGCTAACCATTAAAAGGCAGAAGGAGTCCCCAGAGCTCTGGAGGCTTCAGTGTCCACTGCTCTATCATGCATGGTGTTGACCGAGTCCAAGCTCTTCTCTTGGCCTATTGGCAGTTCGTGCCCAGTCTTCACGAGGTCTTATTGTGGACCATGTAGAAGCGAGGCTGTGGACTCAGCCTTCCTTCCCTCCTGGGTCAGAGGCAATTTAGGAAGGAGTGGCCTGGTTGCCCTGCTTTCCATCCCCCCCAGCCTTCTGAAACAATAAAACCCAATAGCATTTTATGACTTGGCCTCTGAAGTAAGGTAATGTAGCTTGTAAAGCAAGCAGACAGATTCTTTTCTTGTCATTTTTAATACCAATTGCCCAGATAAAATAGAAACCACAGTAAGCTTCGTTAGAGCAGCTGGATGTGAGGATTAATTAGCAGGTTCTCTCCCTTTCCCCTGCTGAACCGACTATGTGGGTGACACTCAGCCCCCTCTCTGTGCTCTGGCTGATTGATGGAGCATTCAGCCCATTAGCTGAAGGGCTTTCAGTGCATGGCTTATCTGTCCTGCACAACTATTTATAGGCTACTTTGTTCCAACAAAGCCTTTCATTCTAGCTACTTCATCTGAAATTGTTAGTTTTGAACTTTCCATTATCCATATGGGTTCTATGAGCCAGATTATATTTACAGTTTGAGGCTATTAATATCATTAGATTGAAGTGATTTAATGTGGCACATTAGGGACAAATGCACTATACATATCACTGTCATGGAAACAAACTGGGCGCAGACTCGAGGCACGAGGTAGAATTGCTATGGACCAGTGGTAATCAAAATTTTCAAAACTGTGACATATGTCCCACCCAGACACAGTACCCGCCAAGTCCCTTTGCCTCCTGAATTGAATTAAGCTGGTCTTTAAAGCTCTCTGTGACTTAGTCCAAAGCTTCCTTCCCAATCCATCTCAGTCTTAAACACTCACTAGGCCAGTAAGCTGTTCCCTCACCGCCTGCCATGTTCTGCTTTTGCCCAGCATGCATCTCTGTCATGTCCTCTTCTGAGCTAGATGACTTTAGTCTTATCTGACAGTGGGCTCTGGTGCCTCTAAGGATGTGATGCTCATGTTTCAAGGTTCACCAAGACACCTCTCTTCCGCAGACTTCCTGAATACTGCTTCAGTGATAATGAAAATTCCCCCAGGCACTCCCTCCTTTGGACTTCCCAGTTCTCCTGCAGCATGTGCCTCATTCTGCCTTTTGCCGTGGGTGGCTGCCTTTGCACTTTTCTCTCTCATTAGTTTTTAAGCTGCTCAAGGGAAAGGGGAGCCGTAGTGCTTATTTTCTTACTATCTCTACACCTCAAAGTATGGAAGCTGATGGTAAACTTTGCTTAAATGGAAGATAAATAAGATTTCTCTTCCATGTTACACGCTCCCTAGAAAAAGAAGCATCATCTAGATTGTTGAGTTTGAGTGATTTCAGGAAATCTGGGTGTCTTTCAGTTTTAGGAGAATGAGTTTAAGTTAGCAAGTGACAAAGATGTATTTTTCCAGCGTCACTTGTAGTTCTGTTTGAATAGGAAATGGAGGCAGTGCATTCGGAAGTCTGGGATTTCATTCCCAATGCTTTTCACATCCTTCTTTTCAAATGTAGTATCTCTCCATATTTCGGTTAAATGGAAGGCTGTGTGCTCCCTGAAAGAATGAGTGTCCTGTCCGGGTAAAAATTCCTAAAGGAATCGGCTGTCCCCCATTTTCACTGTTACCATTTTTTATTTGTATTATTTTAATTAATTATTTTATTTATTTACATCTCAAATGGTGCCCTCTCCAATCTACCTTTCCAGAGTTCTTCACCCCATTCCCCACCCCTTTGCCCCTTTCCTGGGGCATCAAGTCTCCAGAGGATTAGGCACATCCTCTCTCACTTAGGCCAAACAAGGCAGTCCTCTACTACGTACATGGCATGGGACAGACACTATTACTGATGCTGTGTTGTGCTTGCAGACAGGAGCCTAGCATGGCTGTCCTCTGGGAAGATCTACCAGCAGCTCACTGGTACCATTTTAAACAGGTCACTCGGAGGTAGTCACCTTTTTCAGGGTCTCATGCACATTCTTTAATGAAGTTTTTTTCCACTCAAGACGTTCCCTTCTTTGCACAGTTTTGTGTTTGTTTCCAGGTGGCTGCCCTGTGTTCCTGAAGCTTTTGTCTCTCAGTGGTTTGAATCAGTTGGCAGGAGATTGGAGGATGCTGGGAATACAGTGAAAAAACTGATTCTCTCAGATCCTTCCTTTTCCCTAGGGGACAGGTGTGTTCCTTTGCTGAAGAGTACACATTCTGTCATATGGCCCTATGGTGGTTTGAACATGCTTGGCCCAGGGAGTAGCTCTATTTGGAGGTGTGGCCTTGTTTGAGTAGGTGTGGCCTTGTTAGAGGAAGTGTGTCACTGGGATCATGGGCTTTTAGACCCCCATACCAAGATACCTAGAAGCCAGTTCTCTCCTAGCAGCCTTCAGATGAAGATGTAGAACTCTCAGCTCTTCCTGGACTTGCCTTCCTGGACACTGAACTTGTAAGCCAGTCCCAATTAAATCTTGTCCTTATAAGAGTTGCCTAGGCTCCTGTAATCGCAGCACTTGGGAGGCAGAGGCAGGCAGATTTTTTCTGAGTTCAAGGCCAGCCTGGTCTACAGAGTGAGTTCTAGGGCAGCCAGGGCTACACAGAGAAACTCTGTCTCGAAAAAAACCAAAAACAAAAAAAGAGTTGCCTAGGTCATGGTGTCTGTTCACAGCAGTAAATCCCTAACTAAGACAAGCCCTAATGGCAGAGCCCCTTGATGTCCACACTCTGCCAGCTAGTGCTTCTAATTGCTTCTTTCATATGAGAAGTAGTGATGGGCCTGAGGGACAGAGCCACCCTTTGTGGTTAGGGTACTTACATCTCCCTTCATGGATGTTCCCAGTACAGTATGTCAATAATTTCTGCATTAAATTTCCCATGAGGCCCCATGCCCCCTGAGTCTTTCTCTTGTCGGACCTTAGTTGCATCAGTGCTGTCATAGCAAACATACCCAGCATCTCAGTTTTGGTGTCTGTATTTGTGTCAGTAACTTTCTCACTGCTGTAACAAAATACAACCAGACACAACTTCAATAAAAGAAGGTTTGATTTGACTCGGGTTTTAAAGGGACATGGCCTTTGTGGGAGATTGTGATAGTTGTTCATATTAACAGGTCAGGAAGTAGAGACAGTAGAAACAAGGGAACTAGAACCCTCAAAGATGGCCTCTAATAACTTACTTCTACTAAGCTTCACCTATGAAAGGGTCCACAGGCTCCACAAACATTGCCATCAGCTGGGAACCATGAGAGATATTTAAAGCATGAGCCAAGGCTGAGCAGTGGGGTGAAATGTAATTTTTAACTATAATGTTTTGCTTTGGGATCCATAGCTTATGACCATCTCCTAATACAAAACCTATTCAATTCAGTGTAGTTTAACAGCTCCTACACTGTTCAACAGTGCAAAGTCCAAAGTCACTACTGAGACTCAAGGCAAACTCTTAGCTAGGAACCCCTGTAAAATCAAAAGTGAAGTTACACACAGAGGAAAACTTCTGTCTGGGAAAAAGGAGGAACAAGAGGATAGGAAGTAAAGAATGAACCAGAAAGACTACAACACTGCAGGGCAAGCACTGAACCTCTGGCTCCACATTTGTCTACAGGATGTGGTTGGCATCTCCGAGTTCCAATGGGCTTGGGTAACCCCACTTCAACGACCTTGATACCTGTCGCATACATGACTTGAGGTGTTTGTCCCTTTTGTTTCAACTACAGTTTTTTTTATTTTATTTTATTTTATTTTATTTTATTTTATTTTATTTTATTTTATTTTATTTTATTGTCTCTGAGCATCCTTATGGCTAAGCCTTGTAGAATATTTCCTAAGGAGGTTCTGATAACATGCCTGGAAGGCTTCATCTTCTCAGGATCCTGTCACATCCTCTCTTTTGTTTTAATGAGATAAGGTCTCCCTCTGTCCCCTTGGCTGGCCTGGAATTCACTATAATGACAAAGCTGGCCTCAAACGTACAGAGCTCTACCTATCTCTGACTCCTGAGTTTGGGGATTAAAAGCATCCACCATCAGGTCTCAACCACTCACATTTTTTTTTAATTTTTTTTTATTGGATATATTCTATATTTACATTTCATTTCCCTTTTTTTGTTTCCCCACCCCCCCCCTGAGGTCCCACATGCCCTTTTCCCTCCCCCTGCTCCCTCATCCACCCCTTCCCACTTCCCTGTTCTGGTATTTCCCTACACTGATGCTTTGATCCTTTCCAGCACTAGTGTCCATTCCTTTCTTCTTGTCAGACATCATTTGGTATGTGAATTGTGTCTTTGGTGTCCCAAGATTCTAGGCTAATATCCACTTATCAGTGACTGCATACCATGGGTATTCTTTTGAGACTGGGTCACCTCACTTAGTATGATGTTCTCCAGCTCCATCCATTTCTCTAAGAATTTCATGAATTCATTGTTTCTAATGGCTGAATAGTATTCCATTGTGTATATATATCACATTTTTTTTTTATCCATTCCTCCGTTGAGGGACATCTGGGTTCTTTCCAGGTTCTGGCTATTATAAATAAGGCTGCTATGAACATAGTGGAGCATGTATCCTTATTGCATGCTGGAGAATCTTCTGGGTATATTCCGAGGAGTGGTATGGCTGGATCCTCTGGAAGTATCATGTCCAGTTTTCTGAGGAACTGCCAGACTGATTTCCAGAGTGGTTGTACCAGCTTGCAGTCCCACCAGCAGTGGAGGAGTGTTCCTCTTTCTCCACATCCTCGCCAACACCTGATGTCTTCTGAGTCACTGTACTAATACCATGCAGTTTTTAACACTACTGCTCTGTAATATTGCTTGAGGTCCGGGATATTGATTCCCCCAGAAGTTCGTTTACTGTTGATGATAGTTTTAGCTATCCTGGGTTTTTTGTTATTCCAGATGAATTTGAGAATTGCTCTTTCTAAGTCTATGAAGAACTGAGTTGGGATTTTGATGGGGATTACGTTGAATCTGTAGATTGTCTGTGGCTGTAGGAATGTGCTTACTCCATTTGGTCAGAAAGCAGAGAGCTCTATAATGGTACCAGAGTTGGATTATGACAATTAGTGTCCTATATCTTCCAACTAGACTTTATGCCCTAAAAACGTCCCCATAATCTCCCAAGGCAGAACCAGTATCTGTGTTTAAATACATGAACCTATGTGAGACATTTGCACTTATGCTAACAATTTTGTAAATAAATAAATATGATGCTTCCATCCTCTGAAGGAGATGGTTAGTAGACTATGTATGAGGTTTTTTTCTCAGCCACATTTTTCAGCAATCTTAACTCATAAATTTTAATCTAATATTAATCCACACAGGATGATCAAAAGGGATCTTTTAAATAAATCCTAAACAGAACTTGGACATCATCTGTGATGGAGACTAAGATTACTTGCTTGCTTGGGGTCCAAAGCCCCATTCCAAGAACAGCTCCTGCATCAAGAAGTTTGTAGCAGGCCCCTTGTCTTTCTCTGCTCATGGTACATTCTCACTAAAGTGAGCTCAACAGTTCTTTACCCGACCATGGGAACAAGGAACTACATCCGCAACTGGTGCCTGATAACAAAGATGGTCCTTTCAAGGTCAAGCACAGAACCAGGGCTACTGTTCATTGTGTGATTCATATCACACAAATAGCATGATCAGACTCTTCCCATCGGGGAACTGTTTTATCATTTGTATGACAGGTAGCCTCACACTATGTAACCTCAGCTGTCTGAGAGCTTGTAGTCTAGGTAGCCTTGAACTTGTGATTACCCTGCCTCATCCTGGCTTGTGATCCTCAAAAGCAAAACCACATTCAATATTCTTTTTTGGGAATTTGAATGGAAGATTTTTTTTAAAAAGTAATTATGTCTTAACTAAAGAGAAAAATTCAGGCTGATAGCCCTGAAATCAGCAGACATGAAACCCAAATAGATAAATTACTGCAGCATCAGAATGGCAGAATGAAGACAGCCCCTTTCCACTGAGGGAGAATATTGTGTCCTAGAATATGTGGTCACCCTAATGACTTCCATTCCTACTCAAGCAGATCCTTCTTACTAGAGCCCCAGAGGGCTTTAGTCTAATCTCAAGTCCAATAGAGCAAGCATTTCTCTTTTCCAATAAAAGTTGTCAGATTCAGTATTACTGAACCACATGACCATGCCTGAGCCACTTACCATAATCTGGGGAATGGATTGCTCTCACTGACTAGGGCAGGCCACATGCATATAGTAGGAATTTGGGAATAAGATCTCTCTAACTTGAATCGCAGGATGCTGCTTCAGAAGACAGAGGACTGGAGAGCCCAAGAGAACAGATCCATGAAGTCTTAAGACTTTGGCGTCTCCCATTACCTGCAAAGGTCCAGCTACCATTAAGAGAAGCAAATTCTCTATGATTTCATGTTTGATTCTAACATCTAGTCCTGTAACAGTGATTTGAATATACCCAGTGACAGCAAACGCACCAAATCTGCAGGTAGGCAGCCTGACGCACTGTTGAACAGCCCACATTAGCAGCAAGTCCTTATTATGCAGCCGTCCTGACAGCTGCCAGTTCTTTTGGTCCTGTTTCTCTCCCATATAACAATACCCCTGAATGTCCTCCCTCCTCCACACAGCAACCTTTTGAATTTCAGAAGACAGTTAACGATTAAAAATGATTACAGGGAAATTAAAATCAGCCAGTTGCTTGGTGAAAGGAACATATTTTCTCATTTACCTAAAGTAGCATTTAATAACTTCCTCCTACACAGTTAAAACGAAAAGCCCCAAGCCAGAAACATTAAGAATCCAAATACCTTCTCTTTCCTCCACATGGAAGCTTCTACCTCAGCCCTGTTGCTGTGATGTACTATGCCCCTGTGTGAGGAAGCACTAGGTGTGAGTGATGCTATCAGCTGAGGAATAACCCAGAGAGAGCCCCAGTGGGATCTGGTGACTGGGGGAGAGACCTGCATTGTCCCTGGTTCCCAGGGGTTTCATGAGGATGGAAGTGAAACATAAGACCCAGTGACAAAGAGAGTGCCAGCTGTTTTGTCTGGCACCTTGTCCACCCAAGAGACTCCTGATCTGATAAAGTGGCACCCCTGTAGACCCAAAAAAATGGTCTATTAGGGAACATGTAATGTTCATTCTGGCTGGGCAGCCTGGACAGCATGAGGTCAAAGGTCACATGCCCCCCCCCCCCCGCTCCATACATAACATGAAATAATTAGTAGCAAAAGGAGAGGTTTTGTTTGTTTTTGTTTTATTAATGGTCCTTGTCTTACTTTAAGCCACAGACCTAAATAAGCAAATAGCCCCAATCTTGCCATTAAAAAGAATCTCACTCATTACCAAAGTAGGAGCTTAAGGTGTGCTAGTCAGACTTTTTATCACTGTGAAAAAGAGCTTGGCACAACCTAAGGAAGGGTTTATTTTCGCCTCATTTCAGAGAGTCCCTCTATAGTCCCTGTGTGTGTCCCTTGCAACTCACTCCACACTGTGGGCAACTGACAGAGTCGTCTACGGCCATTGCTTCATCGCCGGCTCACCGTTCCCGACCGGGCGCCATGCCACCTCCGTGGGCTCCTCTGGAAGCCTTGAATTCCTTCAGGCAAGGTGCAGATTCTAGCCGCTCAGCTTGTGGTGGAAAATACATAGGTCCTTCTGAAGAACACTTAAAACAACAAAGCACATTGTTCTCTCTCATCCTGCCATGAAACTCCTTTCAGGGACTTCCTGTACGGACTTCCCATACTCTCTGCCTTTGCTTGCTATGGTAATAAATCTTTAATTAGACTTCCAGCCTTTGCTCTGTGGGCTGCAAAAAAAAGCAAATCTTTCTCAACAAAGTCATACTCTGTTTTCCTGCAGAGTTTTCAACAGTTTTATAGAAACATAATTTACATGTCATAAAACCCATCTAAAACGAGGGTACAAATAAATCAATGATGTTAGTAAATTATGGAATTGTACAACCATAAATGAATCCCATTTAAAATTTATAGCATTCCCATAACCTCAAAAATTCTATGTCCATTTTCCATTAATCCCTATTTATATTTCCAGCCCTAGGCAGCCTCTAATCTCATTTCTGTCTCTATCAATGTTCCTTCTCGACACATGTCGTAAATGTAAAATTAAAGTCATGATAGTTTATTCTCAGTATGTTCTGAGAGTCGTGGTTAGGAGACAATTTATGTGGTCACTGTAGAGGACAGACTAAATGGCAGAGTTCAGTCTCTGTGCATGGCCCCCTAGAATCGGTAGATGAGGTAACATCAGAGTACATGACTGCTGTCAACATAGTGCACATAAACTTGTAAGTCAACATTTTGTAAGCAGAAAGAATTTGAATACTGATAAAACTACAATATATGTATGTATGTATATACATATATATACACATGCATGCATCACTAACAGTTGTTTACTACCACACTGTACTGTACATCATTGTGCTATGCTTTATTATTTCTGTTATTATTAATGTGCATTCTTTCTTTGCTGCAGATCAGACACAGAACCTCATGAATACTAGGCAAGCCTGTACCATAGAGTTAGATCCCCAACCCTGGGCAATACTTCTTTATGGCTGATCCCACAGAAAGTTGCTTACACCAACATCACCAAAAGCACATCATTCCCTACTGGAACATCATAGCCTATGATGTCACTAGGTGATATGAATTTTTCCTCTCCATTTTAATGTTAGGGAACCACGATTGCGCATGCAATCTACCACTGAAATATCATTTTACCATGAGTGATTAGTGCAGTGTATAGTGTTTTAACTGCTTTAGTATGAGTTTTTTTGATGATAATTCGCATACAATGTTTCAACAACTTATTAATTTTTATAGTTGAATTGAACTCCATAAAGAGACATTTCTACGGACTTACAATGTGATGGTTGTCTTGATAATTTATTGGCGTTTGTTTTAATTAATACCATTAGGAACAGTCATGTACATGTTTCTCACACATTCAAGTGAAATTCCTTGGACAGATGATACTTTTTTGTTACACGTGAAAGGAGGTTGCCAAGCTATTTTCTAGGGTGAGTATATCATTCTTCATTCCTGTCAGTGAACAAAGGCTTCTCGTTTGTCTACATCCTAATTCATGGTGAGATTCTCATAGATAGCTGCTCCATTGCATGTGGAGGGCTGTCCCTTAATGGGTTTAATTTATGTCCTTGGGACTAGCAAGGCTCAGCCTGTTCTCCGAACTTATTAGCCATTTATTTTCTTTAGTAGCATCTCTATTACAATAGTTTGATCTATTGCTCACTTTTTCAGTCTGGTTGCATCAATTTTTGTAAGTTTATTAGTGTTCTTTGAGTATTGTGTATGCAGACCCTCATCACAGCAATCATTTCAAGATATTTTTACCCAGTTCAGTTTATCTTTTAATTTACATAGTGATGTATTTCGAGGTAAAACGGTGACTTTCAAGAAATCCATTTATCTTCCTGTTTCTTATTAGGCTGTACCTTAGATATTGTAGTACTACAAAACTATGTGACTACAAAACTCTCTGACTACGAGTTTGTGAGTTCCTTTCAGTGTGGTATTCGAGGTGAGAACCTGAGCTCTATTTATTGATTGTCTTTATTGCTTTTTTTTATTGGATATATTCTATATTTACAATTCATTTCCCTTTTTCTGGTTCCCCACCCCCAAAGGTCCCACATGCCCTTTTCCCTCCCCCTGCTCCCTCATCCACCCCCTCCCAACTCCCTGTTCTTGTACTCCCCCACAATGATGCTTTGGTCCATTCTAGCACCAGTGTCCACTCCTTTCTTCTTGTGAGACATCACTTGGTATGTGACTTGTGTCTTTGGTGTTCCAAGATTCTAGGCTAATATCCACTTATCAGTGACTGCATACCGTGGGTATTCTTTTGAGACTGGGTCACCTCACTTAGTATGATGTTCTCCAGCTCCATCCATTTCTTTAAGAATTTCATGAATTCATTGTTTCTAATGGCTGAATAGTACTCCATTGTGTATATATACCACATTTTTTGTATCCATTCCTCCGTTGAGGAACATCTGGGTTCTTTCCAGCTTCTGAATATTATAAATAAGGCTGCTATGAACATAGTGGAGCATGTATCCTTATTGCATGCTGGAGAATCTTCTGGGTATATTCCCAGGAGTGGTATGGCTGGGTCCTCCGGAAGTATGACGTCCAGTTTTCTGAGGAACCGCCATACTGATTTCCAGAGTGGTTGTACCAGCTTGCATTCCCACCAGCAGTGGAGGATTGTCTTTATTTCTGATGCATGAATATGTCTATTTGTTCCATTACCATTTTTTTATTTTCAGTATTAGGTTAGATTTATTATATAAAATTATAAATTTCACTGTGACATTGTCCCATAGTATTTTTCATTTCAGAAATGACTCTCTCCTTGGCTGACGTGTCCTGGCACCACTGTCACGTCAGTAGGTGGGAAAGCACAGGGCACACTCTCAACTGCCTTTTCTTCTCTTTTCTGTATACACTTGTCATTTGCAAAAGCACACTTCTTTGTAACTATGAATGTGTGGTAAGTATCCTTAATAATAACTTTATTCTTTTCAAATTGTCCATTTAAATTGTGTTGTTATTGTTGCATTTCCACACAAATTTTAGTACTGTCTTGTCAATTTTTACAATGAAGTCTGCTGGGACTTCATAGATACTGCACTGAATTCCTGGATCAGATTAAAGAGAATTGCCATCTTGACAATATTAACTCTTCTAAACCTTGGACACAAACACTGTTCATATTTCTTTAATTACACAGCTGCCTCTTGTAGTGTTGAGTATACATGACCTAAATTTGTTAAATTTCTCTCCAAGTATTTTGTCTTTTTTGATGCTGCTATGACTAGCACTGTTTGGTTTTTTTGGGTTTTTTTTTCCCTCTGGGTCACTCAAGGCTAGTGTATTAAAAATTATTTTAAATGTTGTTTTCATACTGTTGGACCTTCTTAAACTTGTTTACTAGCTTTAGTAATATGTACATTGCTTTGTTTTACTCTGGTTTGGGACAGATCTTGGTGTGTAACTCAGGCCAGTCTGAAACTCTTGATGCAACTTAGGCTGGCCTCAAATGCATTCCTCCTACCTGTGTGTCCCAAGTCTGGGATATAGGCAAGCACCTCCATATGCAGAGAGCTCTAATGGGTTTTCTTTAAGAGAGAGAGAGAGAGAGAGAGAGAGAGAGAGAGAGAGAGAGAAGAAGAAGAAGCATTCATTTATTTCTCTTATGTGGGTACACTATCACTGTCTTTAGACATTCCAGAAGAGGGAATCAGATCTCATTATGGATGGTTGTAAGCCACTATGTGGTTGCTGGGATTTGAATTCAGGACCTTTGGAAGCGCAGTCAATGCTCTTACCCGCTGAGCCATCCCTCCAGCCCCCATCTAATGGGTTTTTGATTTTGTTTTGTTTTACTCTGTTTTGTTTTGAAATAGATCTTGCTGTATAACTGTAGCTAGTCTCAAGTTCATGCCGATCCTCCTGCCTCAGTAGTAGGAATATAGGCCTGAGACATCTGCCTGGCTTTTCTAGGAACTTTTACTAGAAATCCAAATGCACATGTAGATTTTCTACTCATAGTCATATGAGGTTTGAATAAACGGGGTTTTATTTTCTTTCTAGTGTGTGTCTTTAATTTCTGTTTAGTTTCCTGGTTGTGGACATCTACAGTATTGAATACGGATGGCAACGTAGTCTTGTCTCATCTTGGAGACAAAGCATCCATTCTGTTTTGTTTTTCCAAACGATGCTAGTTTCATCATGTTCCTGCAAGCTTTATTAGCCACTCTGCTCTTTGCTGTCAGGGAGTTTCTCTGTCCATGTTAGAGGCAGTACCATCCACTTCTCATGGTGGGAAGACATGGTGTGTAAGCCATATCAGCAGGAGATGGTTGGTAACACTGCATCTTAAGTCAGAAAGCAGGAAAAGCATCAGGACCCACTTCCAATCACTCACGTCTTCCAGAAGGCTTCGCCAAATAAGGATCCATAACCTTCCTATACAGCATCATCAAGTGAAAACCAAGTATTCAAACATATCAGCCCATGGGGGACATTTTACATACTTTCGAAGTGCAACTCCTACCCCTATAGATGAATGACCCCCCCATTCAATTTTCTTTATTTTTGAGAATTGAGAATTCCAAGCACATACACAGTAAAATGCAATCATACCTACCTCCCAGTTTCTTCTCCAACTCTTCCTATGTCTCCTAAAATATAACTCCCCCCAATTTAATGTCTTTTTTATATATACCATATGTATGGTATATATAAAAATCACAAATCCAGTTAGTGTTGCCCATATATGCATAGGTATGCTGATACATCCATACACTGAAACACTGGAGCCAACCAATGTGCGCATCTGCAAAATAGAATGATTTTCTCCCCCGCAGCAACTATCCACTGCCAATACTCAAAAAGGTTGGGACCTGGATAGTGATGATCCCACCCAAGCAGGAGCTGTGCACAGCTTCTCTCTTGACCCAGCTCCATTACATATCAGCTGCTTACCTTGGCAGATGCTCCCTGACTCTGGTACCTCCAACATTTTTGAGTCTCTATTATGGTTCATTGTCAACTTACCACAAATCAGAACCACCTGATAGGGAGACTCGTTTGAAGAACCGTCCTGACTGCTTTGTTTGATGTGGTAAGGTTCACCTGATTGTGGTGGCACCTTTTCCTAGCACACCCAGATCACATGGCTAGGTCAAAAGGAAGACCATCTCACATTTTCTTGTCTGACCTTCTCTCTGGTCTATAGTTTGTTTTTCTGATGATGCTGCAAACCCAGTGCTTCTAAGCTTTCAAGGTAGGCTAAGGACCAGTGGCTCTCCAGGAATCTTCTGGGATCCTGGAACCAGAGTGGGATTACTGGGCAACACATCTTAAAAATGAGTAACTAACTGTTCTTGCCTCCTAGTGAGAGACTGCTATTGTGGGACTATCTATTGAGGCATTCAGCCTCAAGGAGAAGTTACTATTGGATTCTCAGCTCTCAGGAGTGATTCTTCTGTTGATACTATTTTAGGCTATCATATAAACTCTAAATATATTTATGTATATAATTTATAATATAAGAGATATAAGTACATACATATGTGTGTATATTTGGCCATTGGTGTTTACTTTTGAACAGGAGAGAATTCCTTCTGTGGCGGTCTCACGTCAGGCTCTTTCCTCTGTAGAAAGTTTTTATTTTCACAAGTTGGAGTCTTTGATAAGTGAGGTCTTGCCTTCCAGACATCTTTTCTATCTCAATGGTGAAAACAATGAGGTTTCTCTTTAGTAGTTACCAGTGCTCTGTCTGCTGCATGACCCTTGTATACTACTTCAAACTTTCTCACACACCTTTCCACATTTCACACTTCACACTTTAAAAGGTGTTTTACTCTGCGCGTTGTTCCCTCACCCTGTAAATCTGGACAGGAGCAGTGAGAAGCAACTATGCTCAAAATGCTTGAAGTTTTCTCCACCAAAAATGATGGTCAGTATAAAGCTAGATTCTCTACCAGAATACATGAATGGCTTCCAGCCTAGTTCCTGATTGGAGACCTTGCTTTTTCTCAAACTTCATGGCCCAGGACTACCCTGCCCAGACATCTCTTAGCAGCCTAGTCTTCCAAACCTCCCACCAGTATGGCGCATTGAGCTCTGATTGGAACATGGTAAAGCCTTTCTAGTGCATAGCTCCAAGCTTGTCACGTTCCTCTTACCAACCACACAGTCAGTTTAACCACAGCAGTGGCCCCACTTTCCGGAATAACTTTCTGTAGTACTTGCTCTTCTCTTTGCTGTGACCAAATACCTGGTAAGAGGCAATTAGAGACAGGAAGACTTTATGGTGTATTACAGTTTGAGTGAAACTTTCATCGTGATAGGGAAGGGATGGCTGCAGATAGGAAGGGCGTAGCATCAGGAGTGGGAAGCCTTCTGGCCACATGGCATCTGAAATCAGAAACTAGGAGGTGAACAGGGTAAAATCTCAAGACCTACCACCATTGACCAATTTCCTCTTGTAAAGCTCCTAAGAGTTCATATTGGTCTCAAATAATGCCACTAGCTAAAGCCCCTGGGTTCAAATGTGTGAGCCTATAAAACACTTTTCATATTTAACCTACAACACATGCTCTCTTTAGGTTAAAGTTTTACTTTGGATCTTGTTTGGAAAATATTTGTATCCTTAATGAATATTTGATTTTATTAAAAGTGATCTGTGCATCTATTGAATTATTCATGTGATCTCCTGGAGATTCCTCACTTTCTAATGCCCACACCCCACAGAAAGGTGCCGGCATTACAAATGTGTGTACTACCGTGCCTGGTTTTGATATGGGTTCTGGAAATCCAAACTCAGGATACCAGGCTTGCACAGCATGCACTTTGTTGCATGTCCCAGGCCTATAAAGGATTTTTACATTTATGTTTAAGAGTATCTAATGGTTTAGATATGCAATGTTTCCTCTAAAAGCTCATGTTTTGAATGCTTGATCACCACCTGATGGCACAGTTGATTGACAGGTGATTGGGACATGAGTCTAATTTCACCAATGGATTTATCCATTGAGTTCACACTGCCCATATGGATTTAAAGGGCGAGCCACATACCTGGCTCCTTCTGTATGCCATGCTCACTCCTGGCTGCCGTATGATAAAGACTTGGCTCTCCCGCATCCTTCAGCTATGATGGATCCTATAACCTGGGTCCAAATGGATCTGTTTACAGTTAGTGTGCTTTACTGACATGATGATTCTTCTGCTTTATCCTTTTTAATGTCTTTTTACTTTAATAATTCTTGAAGTCTATTTCTTTAACAATAATGAAATCATTAGAGCTCTTTTCTGGCTACTATTTCATGGGATAGCTTTTCAATAATTTCACTTCAATTTACTTTTTATTTTCATTTAAATCATGTCTCTTATGTAGCAGTATCTTCCTTTATTTCAGCCTTTCAATCTTTGCCTTTTCACTTAGACTATTTATACGTAATGTGCACTTTTGATATGGTCAGTAAATGATAGTCAATTATCATTTACTATGCTGCTATTTGTTTTCTTAAACCTTTCTTTTTATTACTCTGTTCCTTTCTATCTTATTTTATGCTGCATATTATATTACTTTTAAAAATTATTCCTGTGAATTGTTTTTCTTAGTGATTGTTCCATAACTAGAAAATGGTTTAATTTAACAGAACCTACTTCATATTGAAACTAAATCAATTATGCTAAAATGTAGGACATGGCCACTGTGCTAGGAGCTCCACCATCTTTTACACTATACCTTCTATACATGCATGAATTTAAACATTGCAACAACATGATTTTAAAAGCATCAGTTTTGCAATGTTATTTTGTTTTGAGACTCTATATCTTTTATTGATCTAGGATTCCCAGTCCTCCTGCCTCTGTCTTCTGAATGCTAACATTACAAAGAATGCCAACATACAAAGCTTTGTGTCTTTTGATATTAGGCTAGAATAGTTTCTTTCCCTGAAATCTTGCTCAGAATCATTTGCAGCAGTATTTTCAGAACTGTGATTTTACTTTAGAGGCTGAATCACCTTGTCCATAGGGACCGCTCTGCTGAGTGGTAGGTCTTTTGCCTACAACCTCAAGTTGTCCTTATTTAAAGCATCCTTTTAAATGATGTAGTGTCTTTTTCTGTTCCATAACTGAAATCTTTTGTACCTATATCTGAGACACTCTAATACTAGTAGACCACTCACTAGTAAGACAACTCTAGTATTTACTTATGTGGACATGATGACCTAACTGATTACTAATAAAAAAGGTATTCGTGTGAAAATATCATTGCTTTTGATTAGAACAGGATTGAAATAAAGTCAAACACCTCTTCCCTGGGTGCTTTTTCAGCCACCTGCATTTCCTCCTCCACTTGCATGTCTCCCAGCTTTCCTCCTGTTTGCTTTGTGGTCATCTTATTAGTCTTAGTGGGAACTCTACCTGCCAAATAGTCCATGTGCCATCTTCTCGCCACCCTAGAATAAAATGTTACCTCTAAGGAAGCTATAACTCATCCTCACCACGGTTATAGAGACTTTCATATCGGTGACTCTCCATGCCCAGTATTTCTGTCCTCAGTCAAAGACCCTCTGCATGTGGCGTGAACAGTACTAGCTGCCTCTATTTGACCTGTGGGAACTTAGCTTACTTTTTTTCCTTTTCTGCTAGTTCTTTATAGAAAACACTCTCACTTATGAGCTGCCCCCATCTGTGCTCCAGGCCAAGCCGTGCCTCTCTGTATGATTGAAAGCTACGTGCTTCCATCTTCTATTTTTCTCGATACTCAGACCAGAAACAACATCTAGCTCCTTGCTTTTGTCTCATGCCTTCTTTCCCCTTCCTCTCTCCTCCTTGGTCATGTTCTCTGCAAACTGACAGCGACCGAGGACCTCTCCTCCTATTGATGCCTGACAAGGCTGTCCTCTGCTCCATACACAACCAGAGCTGTGTGTACTCCTTGGTTGGTGGCTTAGTCCCTGGGAGCATCTTAGGCCTACATCTCAGTGTTTCAAGTCTTTATTTGAAAGGAAAAGTCTTTGAGGATGTAATAGAGATAATGATCTTGAGATAAGTTTACTCAAGTAATTGAATGACTAGAGCCCAGGATACATCAAAGCACTGTGGCAAGGCAGTCTCAGACATTAGACGGATGCAGTCTTGAGAAGTGTTACCTGCCACCAGATACTAGAAAAGCCTTTGGAGGGAGTCTGCCCTGCTGACCACTTGATCTTTCCACTTTTTGGTCCCTAGAACTATGAGAATAAGCACCTACTGTTTAAGCCACAGCTTACCTCATCGAGTGTGTGCCATTTATGATAGCTCTAGCAATAATAGCTGACTACTTCCCCATTAAGTTCAGTCATCAGATTAAGTCAAAGCTTCAGGGTTTTTTGTCCTTGAGTATTACACATTTCAGCTCAGTTCAAATTCCTTCTGCTTTCCCAGTGCTTTCCTCATTTCTACTGCTTTGCCGAGATCTTAAGGACTATGCACAGAAACACCATGTTATATTAATCCCACCTTATCTTATGTTACGACCACAGAATTAAATAGAAGACTATAAGGAGAATAAGCAAGGGATGGGAGCAGAGTCCTGAAGAAAGCACATGGTTGTTACAGATGTCTCAGAAATGGTAGCATGGTGATTCAACTTCTGTATGGGAGACACTCAGGTTTGCCTCTGTCCGTTGTAACTGACTTCTTCAGTTTATGGAAATGTATAACTCTGAACAGCTGTGCTAGATCAAGACATTTCCTGCTTTCCTAGGGAACTCAACTCCCATTGATGTGATTAACTGTGGGTTCCTGCAGGTTCTCTTCCAGATATAGGAGAGGCCAAATATTGAAGAGTGCCATTAAATCATTGTTACCAAAATTATTTTACTGTTCCATATTTACTGCTGTTCTCAATGGATCAGAACATTCCTTGCCTGTGCTGCTGGCAGAAGTTCCTATCACATCTATGAAGAATCAAATAAATAGTTATCTGGCTTATGAAGTTATTCCTCGTGTTAGTTAACAGAGCTCAGTGGCTGTATTCTGGATAGTTTGTGCCTGGGGGTTTGTTTGTTGAAAAGTAAACTGAGTCTCCTTTATCCCAAATGCTGTGAGGCAAAGTCACTGCTCATCCCTACAGGATATGTGTGCCTACTGGCTCACCGTTATTTGTATCATCCTTTCTTGCTTTCTGGGCATCACTTTTCGGTGTTCCATAATACAAAAGTAATATGTGCTCACAGTAGAACATCATTTATGAGCAAAATAAAAGAAACAAAAATTACCTATAATCCTACCACCTATGGCTAACTACTGGTAACATTTTTGTTTCTATCAAAAATAAGTTCCTACTATATATATTATCCAACTTCTTATCAGATCGCCACACCTAGTGAGCATTTCTCCACCCTGCTAGAATTAGGGGAAGCATCATAATCTCTTCAGCAGGTTGTACCTTATGGCCAACCATCTCCTGTTATCTCCCACAGCCCTCCTGCCTCAAACCGCCTACATATAGTTTCCAGTCTTATTTACCTAAAATTCAGCTTGCACACCCAACCTCACCAAAAGCCCCGAAGAACTGTTCTCCCCGTTCACATGTGTGTCCTCTACTGCCACCTGATGTATATAGACTCGGTTTTGCACTATGTACTGTAGAAATCCTCTTTCCAAAGGCGCATAGCAGGTGCATCGCACATTCCCCAACAAGACTCTCAGCATCCCCATGGAAGCTGTTTTCCCTCCGGCATCACCTCGCCTCTCTCTCTCTCTCTCTCTCTCTCTCTCTCTCTCTCTCTCTCTCTCTCTGCCTAGTTCTTTTGTGTCCTCACTTCCCAGAGATCTTTTTGATACCACTATGGTTTATTTAAATGCCCAGCCTACATGGTCTCTCCCTTTTCCTCTAAAGAACATACCAGCTGCATCTGGTCTGATTCACACTGGCCAGTTGGTCAGGCATGCCTACATACTCCGAACTAGGAAGCCACGTGCTGGGATGCTGAATCTTCTTCTTTCTTGTCTCATCAGTGCATAGAGCTAGTCAGCTGAGTAGCAAATAATAATAATCAATGATGGCAATAACAAATAGAAAAGATAATATGTGAAAAATGAGTCTCAACTAACTAACCCAGACCCCAGGGAGTGCCTAGAGACTGAGCCACCAACAAGGAGTGTACATGGGCTGGTGCGAGGCTCCTGGCATATTTACAGCAGAGGTCTGTGTGGTCTGGCCTCAGTGGGAGAAGATGTGCTTAGTCCTCCAGAGACTTGAGTCCCAGGGAAGGAGGAGGCCTGGGGGAGGGGGGAACCTCTCAAAGGCGAAGGGGGAGGAGGAATGGGATAAGGAACTATAGGGGAGACTGAGGGGAGGCAATGAGTGGAATGTAAATCAATAAAATAATTTAAATAAAAAAACAAATTTGAAAAGCAAAAAAGAAAAGAATAAAGCTGATAGCATGAAGTAACTGATAAAAAAAAAACCTGAAAGATGCTCAGCTGTGTCAAACAATAACAGAAATATTAATAACACCTACAAACCTGTGTGTGAAAGGAGAAAATACCAAACTAAGAAATATTGACCGGGATGATTTTAAGTCTCCTTAACGAATGGCATTCCTCCCTTCTTCCTATCTCTGTCTCACTCAGTGCTCTGACTAGGATTTCTGTAAACTTGAGAGAATTTATCTATATATTCCAAAATTGCCTGTAAAAAAAAAAAACTTGGCATAATTATGAGATAGAGAAATAACTTTAAATTTTTATTTCATTTTGCTTATAAAAAGTAAGCATTGTGAAAGACCTCAGAAAATATGATACTTGATTGAACATAAGTGAGAAGTTATTTTCTCTGTAAGATAGGAACTTGCTTTTAATGTAACTATAAAAGAGCCTCATTAGGTTGTTCAGCGTGCGTTTGGATATCTGGGTGGTAATTCATTCTCAGCAGGAAACAAGTTTCATAATAGCGGGTGAGTTATTGTTTCCTTTTCTTCAGATTTACTGCAGTATAATTGACAAATTAATAAATGTATGGATTTGATATATATAACAATGATTTGAATCATGTACATACGAAGATATACATATCATCACTATAGCCACGCTAATTAGCATAGCTATCACTCCAGATAAGTCTGCCCATTCTTCCTTCCTTCCTTCCTTATTTCCTTCCTTCCTTCCTTATTTCCTTCCTTCCTTCCTTCCTTCCTTCCTTCCTTATTTCCTTCCTTCCTTCCTTTACCCTTTTCTCTTTTCCTCCAGTCCCTCCATTTCTTCCTGTTGGAAGTCGGGACACATAAACTCTTCTCTTTTCACAGCTTTATGAGCTTGGCTGATTTTACATCCACATGAAAATGAGATCCTAGTATGTGTCTTTCTGCATCTCGCTTATTTAATGGAGCATAAAACTCTCTGGTTTTACCCATATTCTTGCAAATATTAGTATTTCAGACTTGATGATATTCCATGGCATGCAGTCCATACCTTCTTTACTTCCTCATCCATTCATGGGCACTTAGGTTGCTTATGTATCTTGGCTTTTATCAATAATGCTGCAGTGACCACGGACAGGCATGGAGCTCTCCAAAACTGTGCTGTAGTTCTTTGGCTATTAATCCAGCAACGGAGTGCATGACTCATAAATTTTTCATGTTATGATTTGTCGAGGAACTTCCATACTTTTTTCATGATGAATGGTTGTCCAAGTTTGAATCTCTAACATGCCTTCCCATATTACTCTTTTTTAAATTAAAACGTTATTGTAATGAAGTTTCAAATAAAAATTGCTACATGGTGAAATTAGCCAGCCAAAGACTTTGCATCTCAATGAACTTCTACAAGTCATAATGGCTATTGTGAAGCTGTGGAGCTTAACATTGGACTTTATACTTTCATTATTAGTTTGATTGCTATAAATTTATCCAATAGTGTGTGCATGCACATGTATGCACACACAACACTCACACACACATCCACACACAAGAAAGGAAGGAGAAGAAAGAAATAAAGGAAGGAAGGAAGGAAGGAAGGAAGGAAGGAAGGAAGGGAGAGAGAGAGAGAGAGAGAGAGAGAGAGAGAGGGAGAAAGAAAGAAAGAAAGAAAGAAAGAAAGAAAGAAAGAAGGAAGGAAAGAAAAAAAGAAAAAGGAAGCAATGGACAGGAGTCAAGAAAAGGGATAAGCGAATTGTTTTTCTAGTTTTGTCATTAATATTTTCCTGTCTTTTTTTGAATAGCAATCCTACGGTGTCTAAGGTGAGAGAAGGCTTAAGCAACTGTGTACTCAGGATGACTTTCATTTTAAATGTGGTGAGAGACTAAACAGGTCCCCCGCATTAACCTTTCTTCATCTGCTAAAGGAGAGAAATCAAATAAAAAATGATCCCATAAAATCTTGGATCTTTTTGTTTTATGAGAATTCCGTTTCAAAAAATGAATAGAATAAAAACAGATCAGCAGACTCTTTATGAAATATATTACTATTATGAGATAAAAAGATGTGTATAATAATAGCTTTTCTTGTTCTAAGCAGATGAACAAAGTTAAATCGAACCAGTGATTTTTTGTCTCAGTAACATTTTGGAGGCTGATTTTTTTTTCAGCTTCATCTTGTAAAGATGGCTTTCTGTGGGAGGCTCCCTAGGAGTCCAATTCATTGTAGGTTTAAAGAAATATAACTGCATATCACAGACTTCAGATGTTTATCATGTTGTATGTATAAGCAGACTTCGGATCAAATCTAGAGTCAAGCATGTGCTGGCCAATACTCTCCCTCCCTCATCAAAGCTGTGCAAGATGAATTGCAAATGCTCATGTAATCACTTAACTTTCAGCTGATTGAAATGACTAACAATAGCTTACTTTCTCTTGCCTGTGAACTAAGGTATTGGGCATGGAAGCTTTTACCATAATGCCTAGAACATAAAAGAAACAGCTTCTTCCATTCAGCTTGAAATATTTCAGATATAAATTGCCAATAGGATAAGGGTTTATAATATCCTTTCTTAAACATTATAGTTCATCAGTTCTTTGAAGAATTTTTTCCTTTTTGAAATCGTTAACTTGATTGCTGCAGGCCAGCTGCGGGGATGCCGTGGTCACCGTAGCTCACAGATGTGCACTGGAACACTTTGAGAGTTAGCTCCAGCAACTAGTGGGGAGTGACAACAGCTGGGTGTTCTTTTAAACAGTGCTGCTTCCAAGACGCAAATATGTTAGAAGAAAGGTGTGCACTAGATCAGAAACTTGAAGTCTAAATGTGAACACATTTTAGAATATTGTTATAAACAATTTATTTCCTTTATATTTTTATCTTAAGTTCTTAAAATGGTGGTTTTTGTGGAGAGGGGCTCTAAAGCTAAGAACACTTTTAATTGCTTGAAAATTAACCATATGCCTCATGGCATAATTAATTAAGCACTTTGAAGCACATGAAGTTGCAATATGCCACTTGGTTGATTTTATCGTGGATTGTATTATATATAATAACTATTTTTGAAAATAATTTCTCTGTGAATTAAATCTTTTAACAAAAGACACACCATGTATTTCAGATGTTAATATAACGAATAGTAGAAATTATAACAACAAAATTATCTGGAAGAAAAGTGACATCCATAAAGGCAGGCAGACCACACGTTTCTGTTTCCTTTTATTTATGTTTTCCTGAAAGCCGTGAGAAATCACCTACCAGGAGATGGCCGAACAAAACCAGCTGAATTGTGCATTTCCCATTTCACTACAACTCTTTCTATAGATTACCTGAGTTCCATGCTTCCTGTGTGAACGTTTATGACAATTATTAGAATTTGTGGCTCATATATTTCCGGATATTGTGGATTCGGGAAATGATTGCCGGTGGCTGTGGGTGTCGTTTGAGTGTTAATTGCTGCCTGGGGAGTGTAGTGCAGTAAAGGAATGCTTCGCTCTCACATCCAAGCCCTTGCTTTGCTTCCCAGGACTAAAGCATGGTCCATCCTTAGGTTCACTGCGCTTTGTTTCTGGAATAGAATCCGGTGTGTGAAGATGGATTTGCTCTGAGTGTCCTGTTCGGGTCTTTGTAAGTCTGTTCTTCTAGGGAAGCTGAAGGATAGACACCTAGAAGTTTCTTCTCATCAGAAAAGCCATCTGTATGTCTAATCCCTGATGTATTTGTCATTGGAAAGGCTGTGTCGATGTGCATATGGGATCGTGATCACTCTTGTGGCAGGTTAAAACTGTGAGAATACAATAAGTAATAGATTATGGGCACAGGAAGCAGCTCACCATCTGCACATGAGCATGTTTAAAAAGCTTCTGATATTAGCGGATTCTTTTCTGTGCTGGATAACTCTCAATTTTGCCTAGCTGCATGATTGAGTGTTTCCTGGCTCCTGCTGTCTGTGCTTTCAAATGGAATACAAACCATAAGTTGTAAGCGAAACCAATAAAAAAATATTTGGTTCTGACTTCACTGGGAAGAAATTGGATCAACCAAAATTTTTCTGGGTAATTGGGATTTTTTTTTTTTACAGTAATAGGATAAGAATAAACAGTCACGAAGTATTTTTTTAAGTTGATATTTAGACTTTCTAAATTGATTTTATGTCTAGCACTCATGGTGGTAATTGGATTTCTTTTGAAGCTGTGTTCCAAGGAGGGTGGATGTGAAGCCCTTCTGAAGTGAGGAGAGATATGCAGAGCAGTTAAGAAGCGAACATCCAGGGGAAGGCTTCCTCCGTTACATCGACTCTGCCTCTGCCTGTGTCATCCCGAGTGTGTTACCTTCTCTGCATCTAGTGCTTCCTCAACCAGAGACTGCAGTGCTCCTCTGGAGAGCCACACTCTTGCCCTCTATGTCTCTGTGAGGAAACCAAGGTTCCAAGAATGTAAGCCCCCTGTTCAGTAGCAAAGGAAAGGGAAGAGGCAGAGGAAGAAGGAGCTTCATGCTAAGCTGCAACTAGCACATCTGTTGTCAAGTCCCCAGGGGCTCCCAGGAACACTGAGATGACCAAGAAAACCAAAGGCCCTGGGATACAAAGGTTGCACCCTGTTATCTGCGTTTTAATAGCACTTGTTACAGAGACCCAATATGGCCAATTCTAACGCTAAAACTCCACTTCTAGGTAATAAATAGGAATCCTCTGAGAGTCTGGCCAAACTAACGATTATGTGAGAATTTGGTCTTGTGTAATATGGCTTTAGGGATATAGTCATAACATCTACAGAACACCATTACAAAGAGGTTTTCAAAATAAAGATATGCATGAACACATCCCGCCCCGCCCCACCTCACCCCCACAAATGCTTCAGCTGAGGGAAAGGAGTGAGAGAAAGCTGTAGCTTACTCCTAAGTGACAGGTGAGGTGACTGGGCTTTTGTCTACTGGTGTGGCGCTCTGTCCACTGCTTCAGGATGTCTCTGAAGGTGCTGATTCCTGTCTTAGGGAGCATCAGAAAGCTGAGGAGATCAGTAGACACAAAGAAAATGACTAAATATGCCAAAAAGCAGCTACTTCTCCAATGGAGACTCATTTTATACAACATGAAAGCAGAAAGGATGGGGAGTGGGAGAGGGGCGATAAAAGGGTGTCTGGAAGTGACTGACTGTTAACACACTATGTCACATACACTTAAGATGACACTGTTTTATAATTAATGTATGGTAGTTAAAAAAAAAAAGAGCAACCATATAGAACTTTGTATGACTCTATGAAGAGGATTAAAAGGTTTGCGTGTGGGCCTTTCTCTGTGGCACCTTTCAGCAGCCCTGCCTAGAGAACAGATCTGTAGATTGCTGTCTACCTTTTGGTTTTTATGACAAGGTTGTGCTGTGGTCACTCAGGCTGGGCTGGAACTCACCATTCTCCTATAGAACATTAGTAACAGCTCGGGATGTGTGGAGTATATCTAATGACATTCACCGTGACTAATAATAACCTTTAGAAGCTTATATGTTAGTATGCTCCAATAGTTTATGAACAATATTACAGATAAAAATTATATTTCCTGCCTATGTGAATTCAGCCTTACACAACAACGTACTAGAAGTTGAACAGCTATAAGAGGGGAAAAAATTGTTTTCTCTTAGTTCTGCAGACTGAAAGACTGAGATCAAAGTAGCAAGCCTGGCCTCTTCTGAGGACTCTGCCCTGGGCTGGTGGATGGCCCCCTGCTCTGTGTCTTCACATGGTCTGGCCCTGGTCCTTCTTATAAGGACATGTGTCATATCAAGTTAGGGCTCACACTTATGGCCTCTTTATACTTGTTATGTCTTTAAAGACTGTCTCCAAATCCAGTCACATTCTCACACACTGGGGAGAGGCCAGGGCCTCAGTACATTAAATTTGCAATGAGATAATCTAGCCCATAACTATATCTATAGATGTATACGGATGTGTCTATGTAAATCTATCTATATGCAGGTTTGTATGTCTATTGAAGCCTGAAATTCTCTCAGTCCCGTTGTGTGACAGTTAAGGGACGCACATTCCAAGTCTCATTTCCCCCAGCGTAATTAGCATGTGGCCTGTTAGCAAACTTATTAGGAATGAGCACTCTACAGCCAACTGTTATCTAGTTTGCGGGCTCCTGAGAGGACTGCTGCCTTGATGCTGGGAAGGATGAGGGTGTCTGGGGAGACCTTGGGGCTGCTGGTTGCCTGGCAAAATGCCGGTGTGGTACCAGAGATGAAAGGCTCACTGTGGTCAGCAAGAAAGACGGCGGCACTGCGAGCGTCCTCTGGCCTCAGGCCTTTGATTCTCTGTGAGGCATGTCTCAAAGGCTGGGACACTGGACCACACTCGAGAGGAGCAGAGGAAGATGCGGGGCTGCCCGTCACTGGCTTTCAGCACACCGGCTGAGCTTCAAAGCGAATGCACAGGATTTTCTTTGGTGGTTGTCTTTTTAAAGAACGGAGTTGATCCAGGAAATGGCATCTCCCCTTCCAACCCACCTTCCCCTCCCCCTCTTCTTTATTCCCTCATCACCTCTCCGTTTTTGTAGAGAGTGAGGACCTGCCATAGACCAAGCAAGCACTCTGTGTGGTCCTGTTGGGGTCAGAAATGCCCTGCCTTGTATGTCTTGTTCAAATAACCTTTCCCCTGATCTAGGCTATGCTGTGCTTTTTGACATTTCTCTGCTACTCTTTTAATAAAGCTAAATGCCACATTGATCACATTAGTCCGGCCTATAAAGCCCGCAGCAGCACTCTGAGTTGAACCCCTGCCCACCTCCCCTCCCCCACAGCCAGTTGCCAGGTCGAAGCCTCTGGTCCTGACCCCTCCCTCCATTGCTGCCAGCTTGCTTTTTTTTTTTTTCCGTTCCTTTTCTAAAAGCTGTTTCTTTTGATTCCTCCCACTTCTTCCTCTTCTCATTTTGACTGCTTTCCCAACTCACGTTGATCATCTCCGATGAGCTGGCTTAGTGTGCAAAAATAAAGGTTCCTCTGATTTGGCTCCTCTCCGCCCTCCGTTCATTCCAAAGATTAAAGGAAGGTGTGCCCCAGTATTCCTGCCTGGGTGAAGAGAAGAGGTGCCCACTTAACCCTTCCACCCTCGCTCACCCTAAATGTCCGCTGTTAATTAACATGTTGATTTTCTAAGGGAAAAAGAGTGAAAAAACATGGAGGGCCAAGGACGCAATTCCATAAGGTTCAAAAATGTTAACAGTAATGTCTTGAATGGATCGCAACACAAGCACAGAGACTCCTCGAGGGTTTCATTTCTGCAACTTTATTTGCTTGGGTAGAAATGGCCAGACCAGCTGTTTTATTTACTAATTTAGACAGGCAGGGTATGTTGTCCCTGAACATGATTCCCTGTGCTCCTGATAATCAATTCAGAGCCCCTGTTCCTGCCACCGGGGAGTCTCAGACCTCTAGGAGCGCTGCCTGAGTCTTCATGCCTGAAACTGGACGTTGTCATGTGTCCCAGTAGCAGAGTCAGATACTAAGAGAAACTCCACTGAAGTGTGGTAATGGATTAAAATGAAGAATGTTCTCCAGACTCCTGAAATTCACTTCTTCTTCATTCTAGTGTGCTTAGCATGGGTACCACTCCCGTGGATATGTAGAGGGTGATTTTCAACATAATTAGTCTCTGGAGACCAAATGCATCGTCCTTGCCGCCCAGATTGCCTGCTCCTTGACAACTGAGACAGTTTCTTAACACCCCCCCCATATCGATCTCTATTGCCAAATACAGAGGTGGATTCACAAATAGTGTTTGTTGATTCTTTCTTAACAGTGGGGTCTGTTAGGAATCACATTTAGGAAGAAGCTTTTGGAGAAGCTGTAATTTAAATAGATCCACAGGATGCTTATTTCTCGCATATTCCAAATGGAGAGATAAATTATCAATTAATAGATAGTTTGGTCAGAGCACGTTTCTTGAGCAGTTGCTCTGAACGGAACATCCAGCCAGACAAGAAATGCATCTTAGTTGGGTTCAGGCTCAGCTCACAGAACTTCTAACTGCTGGTCCATCCCTGAGGCCGTGGCAGTATACGTGGATCCTCTTACTTTCTGTAACCTTCTAGACCTTAATGCTGGCCTGCTTCTCTGCCATTGCACCTGCACCCATCTGTCCCCTCCAGTGTGGAGGACCCATTGCTCCCCGCAGCACCCCAGAAGTCTCTACTCTGGCATTTCAAATAAGTCAGGAGACCCCACTCTATCCAGACTGCACTGTGGCTTTCCAGAAAACTTCTAACTTATCTTCATAAGAAATAACACGCAGAGGGGAAATGAACCCTGACAAGGCTAACAGCTGAATTCCGAGCTGTGTTCCAGTAAGTCTGAAGAGTATTCACGTGTTAATCAGTAGCGTGCTGTTCTAGGAGCACCCCCACTCAGCCTTCCCCCGTCTCAACTCTTGTGCTGCAGCAAGATTTGGTGGCATCTAGGCAGAGCCCCCCTGACGGAACAGCCCTCCCAGTCCTGTTCCAGTAAGGAGTGGTCACAGTGATCTTTCCTCCCCACCGCACACAAAGGCAAGGCGCTCCTTAAAGGGACCTCCCAGCTCCTCTATGCAGTCGCTAACCAAGTAAGTGCTGGCTCAGGAGACCCAGCTTTTGCCGGAGAATGAGTGGGGAGGGGTCTTAAGAAGCCTCCACCTCCGCATCCTCCGAAGCCCGGGAGGGAGGGAGGGAGGGAGTTGACAGGCAGAGTGAATGGAGTCCACGGGTCCACGGGGACCTGCTCGCTGTTCGCTGCTTCTTGGGATGCTCCTCTCCAGTTGAGCCTCCTGCCTGTGATCCAGAGGGTGCTGGCAGCGCATCTTGCGGTATGCCTGCGTTGCTTTGAGCCAGCGCCCAGAAACCAGCCCTCTGCATTCAGGCACCTCGGACTGGCTCCAGGCAGGGCTGTGTGCAGTCACCATGAACGCTCAGCTCTAGGCTTCCGCACCAGCCTCCTGACCACATGGATCGGGCTGTTTAATCAGCCGAGATCACAGCCTGGGAAGATTGGGGAGGCTGATATGCGCTCCAGCTGCTGAGACAACTTCCAGCTTGGCTGTTTACTTCTTTGGGTCCCGGGGACTCTGTCCTGCACCTCAGCCTCTCCTGCCTGCCACTGTGTGGGTCCTGAAGTCAGCTGCTGGGACTCCTCTGAAGGCATCCAGGAAGTGGGGCTAGAGGGGTTAAAAGACAGCCAAAATCCCCCCAACTGCTCACCCTCTGCCGACCGCCTGTGCTGTGGGGTTCTGAGAGGACCTTGCGCTGTCCTGGGAAGCAATGCAAGTCTCCATAGCCTGCACAGAGCACAATTTGAAGAGTCGAAATGGTGAGGACAGACTTCTGAGCAAGCAGAGCTCCAACGCCCCCAATGTGGTGAACGCAGCCCGGGCCAAATTCCGCACTGTCGCTATCATCGCTCGCAGCCTGGGGACCTTCACCCCGCAGCATCACATTTCTCTCAAAGAGTCCACCGCAAAGCAGACTGGCATGAAATATAGGTATGATGAGGTCCCTCCGCCCGGGGTTTCTGTGTTCTTTGAAGGTTCAGCCAGGCAGTTCTTCGGGTGTTTGAAGTGACTTAACTCAGCGCTGGCTTGCTTAATTTAGAATTCTCAGGTGTTTGCTTTTAAATTAGCCTTTTGTGGGGGGAGAGGTGAAAAAGCCCAAGCTACTGTGCATGCGTCTGTGCGATTTTTAAGATGTGGCCCATTTTGTATATTCTAAGTGTTATGAACACCTCAGGACCTTGATGAATTCCGGTGAGCGGAGCAAGCACACCTAAGAGCTAGAAACTCTTTTCTCCTAGGACAGTTTGTCAAGAGCAGAAGTGTTTGTCCTGCTGGATGCACAGGCAGGCTGTAGAGTCTACGCTTCTGCTCTTCAGTGTAGAAAGAACCCCATCCCACACGTACTCTTACCTTTGAGAGACCGAGGCAAGAAGCTAAGCCCAGCTCTTAAGGAAGGTTTGTGGTAGCAAGAAACACCTACAACGGTAAATCAGAGACTGAGCACTGCCGTGTTTAAACCTAAATTACTGCCTGAAATGAAGGGAAATGGGAATGCTGGTAAATACAGGGCATCAGCTTCCCCATGCCCAGGGTGTCCGTGTTCCTGTTTCCTGTATCGCAAAGAATTCATTGTTTTCATAGATAGAAATCTTCCTGTCGTAAAAACAATTCACCGTTCCATAATGCTATCCCTGCCGCTTCGTTTATGTTTCCCTTTGCACCAGCATTTTGGACATGGGCTCTGTAGTTCCGCTGCACTTCTCCTTAGTGTTTAGGGATCCAAAGGAAAGCAGCTGCTGACATCCTCGAGGTCTTTGGCTATCTGCAGGTGTAACTGTTCGCTGTTTCCTGTTTTATTGTTTTTGTTTGTTTTTCTTTCTTTCTTTCTTTCTTTCTTTCTTTTTTTTTTTTTTTTTCTCTCCCTCATTTGCTAGAGACCAGATTTTAGGCTAAGATGAACTCGGGACAATTAAAATACTGTACATTTAAGATTGTGTTGTCTGTATGAAGTGAACATTCAAACTTCTCTATAAAAGTTGGCCTTGATGAAAGTTTATCCTCAGAGTTAAGGGAAACCTTCCACTGCCACAGCAAGTCTTGTTCTTCTGATGTTTTTCAAGCCACTGAGAAAGAAAACCTGTGACCCGAGTGGGAAGCCAGCCATAGCAGTAGCTCTGGGCCACAACTGCAGGGTGAGGAAAAGCCACCAAGTAAACCCCCTGACTGTGGTCCACTCCCTTGAAGTGTCAGCATTGCAAGCCCTCGACTTTCCTTTGCTTTCCTGATGGACAGATGACCCCAAACAATGACTTCCCCAGATGAGACCCGGGTCTCTAATGCTCCGGCAGTTTCTGCGCAGCTGCGGTGGCACAGACATACATAGCCTTAGTCCTGTGCATGGTAGTTGCTGCTGATCCCATAGCTAGGCTGCTGGGGGAGATAAGCTGCTGCCTCCTGGACAGAGTCCAAGAGCCAGGCACACCAGGGTGAGGTGGCTCCAGTGGGGACCTGCAGAATTTGACAGAACAATAAACAGTTTTCCTGTAAGGCAGAAGTTAAAAAGTCAGTGGTCACACCTTCATAGTGGTGTGGCAGGGGGTTGTCATGGGACAGTTTTTGTCTTCATGGGCTTTTGCAGTCAGGGACTCTCTGTTACGGTTTTCTATTAACGCAGTCAAACTTGGATTGGGACTGTCTCATTCCCCAGAAGGTCGGTGTGGGAAGCACTCATTTGGACGGCTCTCTTCCCTTGCAGCTAAGTACAGTTCTTCACTGACAATCATCTGGGTTCTTCAGCACTCTTGAGTGTGTGATAACTAAACAAAATGGCTCTTTTCCACTCCTCATTCAGAGCCACTCCAGCTATGGCAGGGTCTGTGTGTGTGTGTGTGTGTGTGTGTGTGTGTGTGAATCCAGCTTCCCGCTTTTAAATTCTACTCATAGTTATATAAGAGAGATTAGGAAATAATACCATATACATGCCAAAGCTTTCTTAGGTTATAGAGGAGTTGGGCAATTACAATGTGTGTGCCCAAAATAGTGGCAACATTTGTGGTGCCTGAATTATGTTTCTGTTACATTGTTTCATCTAGAATACAATATGAGTGCATGGAGTGATTGTTAAGAATAAATAGTCAATGCTTTTGTGCAATAAGGAAGGTGATTGGCTTGTCTACCTAATCTGGGGAGTGACTGGTGGAACGAACGGGAACAGTAAGTTTCTGATTACTTATGATCATAATACTCTTATTCTTGAAGAGGGTTTCCACATTGGAGCTTTTAGGAATAGTCACACCTGGGGGTGAGGGGGAAATCCAGGAATCTTGATCATCATTTCCTTCAGAATCTGAAGTGTCTACTAAACAAAAATTTTCATAAGAATTTTGTGGAGTGAAGCAGTTCTTCATTTAGTCAGTAATAACTTTTCGTACTCCTTCTCTACGCCAGAACTGGGTACTCAAATGCAGAAGCCAACAAGCCTTGGGAACAAGCTTCAAGTTGGGAAAAGGTACCATAATCAGCAAGTAGATATTTGAAGTTTCTGTTGTGACACACTCTTGGAGGGCTATGCACTAAGGTGATAGTCCTGTCTACTTGAGGCTGCCAACTGTGCTTTTGTCTATATGGAGCGATTTCATCTCAGCCATGTAACTGCCCAGATCCCCTCCTCACTGTGCAGACCCACCCACTCAGGTCCAGCCTTGCTGTAAGGGGCAGGTGCTCCCTGACAGTTGAGGACCTGCTTGTAACCTTGAGAAATAAACGTCCTTCTTTCTGCTTCTATAGTGATTGGGACATTTAAGTCTCAATTCTTTAGGCTAAGAATACCAACCACAGGTCAAGAGCTCCTAAAACTAGGAGCTGGAAAACAATTAATATATTTGTGCAATCTTCTAAATTTTACAACTGTAATTATAGCCACACCATAACCGTGTATGAATCTCCTACCAAACTGGGTAGTTTTTTCAAGGCTTTATGGGAAAAAAAAATCTACAAGAACATGCTGCTGTTACTGTTAGTGGAACAACAAGAATCTTCCTTACATGGAGCTGGTGAGATGACTCAGCGGTTAAGAGCACTGACTGCTCTTCCGATGGTCCTGAGTTCAAACCCCAGCAACCACATGGTAGCTCATAATCATCTGTAATGAGATCTGACGCCCTCTTCTGGTGTGTCTGAAGACAGCTACTGCGTAGTTACATATAATAATAAAGAAATCTTTAAAAAAAAAAAAAAAAGGAATCTTCCTTACATTTACTATGGGGCTGTCCATATCCAAGACAGTTCTGCACTTTGGTAATGCAGGACAGTTACTGGTTTTAGTTTTTCCTATGGAAACTCTGCAAGCATGTGTGATAGATCTCCAAGTGGCACATGTACCTATGCATATGAACCTTTCAACCCACACAGAGCTACAGGCTTCCTCACTGACTTATTTTTTCTGTTTGTTTGGGAGTTGTTCTGTTTTAAGGGAACTTTTTAGAATGCCACAGCTGCTCGTTCTTGACATGGTTGGGAGCTTCTGCCATTATTTAGCAACATATTTGTATTTATCAAACCCATCTTCCTGTTCTGAAATTATTGCTTTAGTTCTATAATAATTTAAATATTGGTAAACTCAATGTCATGAGGAATATGTGAGCCCTAACAACGTGACCTCCCACGGTAGAGTTACATAAGTGTGCTCTGTAGATAGTGTATGTGAAGCTGGAGACAGGCTTTGCAATATTTCAAAGTTTTCTTTGCAAAAGCAATCTTCCACACCTGAGAAAATAGTCTTTAAATTCCATTAAAAAACCTCAAACTTTCTGTTTGTAGCTAGCTTTCTGCTTCTACAGTGATTGCAACATTTAAGTCTCAGTTCTTTAGGCTAAGAATACCAACCACAGGTCAAGAGCTTCTAAAACTAGGAATGGAGAAACAATATATTTGAGAAACAATGAATATATTTATAAATAAAAGTTTACCATTAAACTTTTAAAAATAATCATAGAAGCTCAGGAATTTTTGTAGATGTACAGACAATTTCCATGGCCCATTAAATTTCCAGTGGTAGCATAATGATATGGTCGCTTCGAAACTTGAAGTTTGATTTGCAAAATAGAACTGTTTCCAGTTTCACCAGCCACGCATGTGTGTTCATTTGCACGTGTCTATGTGACTTCACCAGGATCTGGGAATCACTGATCTGCCATCCATCTCTGTGATGTCATTCTTTTAAGACTATTAAATCATTGGAAAGTGACAGAATGTTGTCTTTTAGAAATGGCCTTTTGTCCCCTCGGTGAGAATCTTGTAACACAGGGGTTCATGTTGTGGTATCATGAGGGTGTAGAGTAAGACATCAAGACATAGGGTGGCCATCTGCAGCGGAGGACCCACCAAGGAGCTCCAACAATGTCTGCTCACCTTTCAATTACGCAACAATTACACTGGCGCTTCTCCCAAGATCTGTGACTTTAGATCTGAAATAAAAGAATGTACATTGAATTTCATAGCACTCTTGATCTTAGCAAAATCAAAACTGCACAGAAAAGGCACAGACCCTATCCCAGATGCTGCTTCTGTGCTGCTCCTGAGAGGAGCCCCCTCTCTTAAGCACACATTGCATCCATCGCCCGGTGCCTCCCACAAATAGTGGGTGGACTTTAAATCAAAGAAGTTCAGAGAAAAGATCAATCTTATCAACTGATTACATAAAAGGCACTGTGTGTGTGTGTGCGTGTGTGTGTGTGTGTGTGTGTGTGTGTGTGTGTGTGTGGTGTATCCATGTGGGGAAGGTGGGAGACAATGGTGTACTGAAAAGATGCAGAAGAGTCAGCTCTGTAGCTCTGCTTCGGATGGAAATAGCTGAGCTTAGTCCAGAGAAGGGAGTAGTCTGGATATTTCAAATGGCAAATTTTTAATTAGAGAAAATTTGGTGAATGCCATTATGATTTGCACTGACACCCCGAGGCAGAGAGGTGTGGGCTTTCCTCTCTGCCTCAAAGCCAAATGGTGAGAATGGGGAGGTGGAGGAACCTTCCTAAAAAGTAGTGGCTGAGTCAATTTTCCAGAGTTTATTCCACCTCTGCATGGCAGCAGCCAGAAGTCTGGCATCCATGGGATGGTGAGAAAATGGCAGGAGGAAAGGGGCCCCCGGATATTGTCAGGCAGACGTTGTCTGAGTTCCACGGGTGGGCGTGTGCGGCTATGTATATATGAGCTGTCGCCCAGGCCTGAGCACTTGTGTATGTGCAGGAACTGATCCACAGAGTCTGCCCAACCCCAGCGAGTCCTATTCCCTTAGTTGCTGCTCCTGAAGTCTTTAATGTCCAGTTCACTCAGTGACTCTCTTTGGAAGTGTCATCATGTTAGGGAAGCTCTTCTCATTTTCATTTCTGCAGATTTTTTCAACGTGTGGGAGTTGGCTAAATGTTCTGAGAGGAGAAAAGGGTCCTATCAAATTCGAAAGAGAAAGCAAACTCCCAAGATTCACTTTGATTTTTTTTCAAACTCCCTTGGTCAAACTAACAGTCTGTCCCTTGGTAGATTCAGAAGTGGGTAGTATGACGTTTGGGGCAAAGAACTTTGATCAAAATACGGGAAATCTTGGCTTCTTTGAGTGTGTCTCAAAACTACTGTTAAGCAAGAAAAATACCTTTATGAGAATAATAGAATTCATAAACATTGATTCACAAGTATCCATTAGGACTTCCAAAGCTGGGCCAGCAAGATGTAGCACAAGCCTAACAACTGACTTCACCCAGAACCCACCGCCGAGGAAGAGAATTGACTCTTGGAAATATGTCCTCTCACCTCCTCACATTTATAAATAAATACTTTAAAGACTGTCAAAGCCATTGAGAAAAATACTAATTAGACATGATAAAAATGATTTCATATCAGAGGCTAATTACGTTTCATGCTTAAGAAATAGTTCTGTCACCAGTTTAGAATTAGAAATCCTAATTAGAATTAGAAAATAGAGTATTGAGGCCAACTTATGATGAACCTGAATGTACTGCAGATATTTTCAATATTAAAAGCTATTAATATAGATAGTCTGATCACTCTAAGTAAATGGTTTGTCACTGGGGCCCGATGAGGAATTCTCAGATACTAACTTGTGGAGTAACACTGCTTTCCCTGGTTACCCTGAGGGAACAGTGAAAGCCAAACTCAAGCCTCCTGACTCCAAGAACAAAGTCTTTAGTGGTCCTTTGGCTTTTATTTTTATACTTCTTGGTCTTGGCCCATTTTTTAACATTGAGAAGAAGCAAAGTACCCCAGAGTGCCACTGCATCAAATCTATAAGGTTGTATATCATAAACTGAGACATGAATTAACATCCAGATGATAGTGTGGATACCATCACAGCATCTAAAAGTACTAATGCCTCAGAAAGAGATTCACTAACCCAGGGTCAGTGCTAGGCAGAAGTACTCACGTGGCCACTGGAGACTGACACCTTCTATGTTTCTAGAGACAGCTGCACAAACCTAGCCCCTGAGAGTGAGATTTGAAATATATTTAAACATCATCACAGGCTGGTTTTCTGTTCCCCAGATTGGAAACCAAACCAGAAGCCCAGCAGTGATTTTTATTTGTTGGAACTGACAGTAAGAGAGGACTCTGAGAGCACGTGCATGGGCCATCTGGTCCAGCCCCTGTGAGAAATCTGCCCTGCTTTTCCAATTTGCTCCATGCAGCAACCACTTATAAAGGCCTCTGAAGAAATATTGTGTAATCCCCTTTTGGCTTGTCTTTCTCAGGATCAGATCATTCATTCATGTCTTAAGATCTCAGGGTAAAGGAAAGGGTGACCATTTTTAGATCTCTTGTCTTTTGTCTGGACCCCACAGTCCAGTCCGGGAGGGAAATGAAGACAGAAGGCTAAGGGTAAGAAAGCAAGGGAGACCAACAGAGGTTCGCAGAGGACCAACCTCCTGTAGACTCTGAGGAGAGGGACTTTTCCATTTAGCCCTTGCTCCTGTTTAGGTGGCCTGTCTGCTTTACTGCTGTACCATCCAAGAATCAGTATACTTCAGGGTTATACAACAGCCCTTCTGGTAAGTTCCCTCTTTAAAAGCTGCATTGGAATCTTCTGTGCCTGTTCTCCATTGAAAGGAAAATGAGCTAGCTGTAATTTCCTGCCTCCGGAGGGTTCCGGCACTTGAAAACCATTACCACAACCCAGCGTACAAATTTCCGGAATGGTTTTAGCCCTCTCCACTCCCTCTAGATCTCATTTTATAATTCCCAACTGTGCTAATGTCATTTAAACCCGTCACAGGATGACCACCTCTTTAAGTCATCCAACCGTTGGGTGCATCTGGTCAGCAGAAACTGAGATTACTCCATCCAGAAACTTCTCTGGACCTTTGCTTTCATTCCTTGATCAGAATTATTAATTGACAGAGAAGAAATTGATATTTTAGCTAATATTTTTTAAAATGTGGTATGAAAGATTCAAAAGCATTCTAACTTTCTAGAGTTGAGGGATCTAGTTAGATCTTTATAAGACCATCTCTAAAGGTTGTCATGGTGCCAGTTGAAGAAATTGAGAAAGAGAAAAATGTTTAATACAAAAATATCAATAACAGCTAAGTATTGAAATAGGAAAACTAATTCTTTGTAGTATTTTTATTTGATTTTCTCAGATACTCTATTTTAATTTTTATTTATTTTGTATTTTATGTGCATTGATGTTTTGCCTGCATGTATATCTGCATGAGGTTGTCAGATCCCCTAGAACTGGAGTTACAAACAGTTGTGAGCTGCCATGTGGGTGCTAGGAATTGAACCCAGGACCCCTGTAAGAGCAGACAGAGCTCTTAACCACTGAGCCATCTCTTCAGGCCTCTCGGGTACTGGAGCATATTTTAAGCATATAGATATGCTTAAAAGGCAACCACATATGAATACTATTAATCAGGAAGAAAAATGTTCTGCATTGGTCATTAATAGGTCTCGGGACTGTGTACTGCAAGCGACTGAGCCCTCCGTGATGAGCTAGTGTCTATGGGTAGGCCCCTGTGGTTTCTCAGGGCTCTGTTATAAGGAAAGCTCCCAGGAAGCACACTATAACACGTACCCAGCTCTCACTTCTTTTGAAGGTAGTTTCCACTTTAATCTAGGTTTTCATGTTACTGGATTTTGTTTTATTTAATATCTGTGGGCTAAGGCTACAACAAACATAAAAATCAGCTGCAGAAGTAATGTGGCTTTAATGAATGCTGCTTCTCCCTTAGCTCAAGAACCAGCACAGTGTTCCTCAGGGGCATTTAATGCAACCAGACCTCCTGACTCGCTAATATGCTGATTCCTACCCCTGTTTGCACAAGCATTTCTGCATTCTAGTGTCTGTATTTACTTACAAAATGGGAAGTTCTAGGAGAGGTATTTGTAGTCTTATCCCAGAGGGCTTCCATTGTGATGCAAAATATATTTGTTCCATTTTTAAAGATGAAAAAGTAAACGACCATTATTATGAAGTGCGAATACAACGGGGGAGTTGGGATATGTATAGTAAACCCCAACTACTCACTCAAAAATTACATGGATCGTTGCATTTTGCTTTTACTCAAATACAATTTTTCCAGAGGCAGTCCTCTGAAAATCGGGAGGTCCACCTTCACATACCCACTCAGGGCAACTCCTAAGTCAATGAGTGTTGTCCCAAAGGTTCATTTTTGTGCCAGATATTTCTTAAAAGCTTCAATAGAAGTGTCTCTGGTAGTATTTTAGAACAAGGGGCGAATTAAAGAGAGATACAGGGCTATTAGGCGAAGCTGAGGCCACCGAGATGGCACAGAGGGTGAATGTTCTTGCCATCACGGCCCGATGACCTGTGTCCGATCCCCACAGCCTACACGGTGACAGGAAAGGTTCGAGTCATCTCCCAATCTCCTCAAACCCTCCCCACCCTCCCCACACCAAATAAACTAATGTTTGAAAAATCAAATTGAGAAATTTCATGCATATAATTTTTCTACCGTAATAGACTACCACAAATCTAGTGCCTTAAAGCCCTGTGCATTTTTTCTCTTTCACATCCGAAAGTGAGAAATCTGAACACAAAAGACAGCAAGATGTGTTCTCTGCAAGCTTCGGTGTAGAAGTGCTTCCCTTCTCTCCCCCACCTTGGAGAAGTCATCTGTATGCCTTGGCCTGTGAGTCCTGCTTCCATCTTCAAGCATAACACTCCAAGCTCTGCTTCTGTCTTGACATCTTTTTTTTCTAAGTTTGACCCTTTCCTTCACTTTTACAAGACTTTATCTGATAACAGCAGGCCAATCTTGGCAATGCAGGATAATCTTTCCATTTCAAGACCCCTCACTTCATTATACCTATAAAGTCCCTTTGTCAGAGAAGAAAATAGATGCACAGGTTCAGCGACTAGAGCAGAGATGTTCTTCACGGCCGATCATCTGATAGCCTGCCTCGGATCATGTGGACATGTATGTAAGAAAGCAGAACTAAAGGAACCCTGTGGGAGCCAGCACTCCCTCCCAATCATGCTCTCTCAAGTGTAAGACTTGTTGGGGTGAGACAAGACAGCAAAGGAGCAATGGGATCCTTGAAATTCCAGCGTGAAGAGGGTTTACAGCTTCAGCTCTGCTTCAGAGATGAAAGTACCTCTTAGACTGTGTAAACCTATTACGGTAAAGTTCCAACAGTTCGGGCCTTGATAATGACTATTCTAGCATCTGTTGCTGGAATTTGGTGTGCCTCTTTAATTCCCTCTCTAAAATCTAGGCAATATTAATAGAAAAAGAATATGCTAGTCATAAAGGGAGAGCTGAATCAAACCATCATTAAAATGTTCAAAGCCCAAGAAATGTATCTGCCTGCAGGTCTCCTGACTGTAACCAATGATGTATGGTATTCTAACTCTTTTCGAGCACCTGGGGTCCTGGGCATGTGTAACAGCAGTGACTTTCTCCTGCTACCGTGTATCTGTGGAGCCCTGTGCACCTCACATAACAGAACTGCCTCCCCTTTCCGTGACACCCATGCTGTTGTTGCCTCCTTAGTGCTGTCAGGCCCATGCTGTGGAGGCAAGGAGCTTCTTGTCAGGATGTGAGATCTTCTTCTGAGCCTTTCTGTTATTCACTTGAAGGCACAAGGTTATTTTATTTTCATCACAAAGCGCTTTTCTTATTAATCAAACCCTGACATATTCTGACAGAAATTTCCAAATGTCTTTGGCCTGATGTGGTTTCCTCTGAGAAGCTCTGTCTTACAGACTGTCCTAGTTAGCTTTTGATGGTCTATTTGACACAGCTTAGAGTTATCTGGCATGAGACACTTCATTTGGGGAATCACCTTGATTAGGTTAGCCTAGTCTGTGAGAGATTGTCTTGATTGCTAATTGATAATCGTTGGGGGCAACCCACTATGGGTTTCACCTAGGCAAAGTGGTGCTGGTTTCTATATGAAAACTAGCTCTTCCAGCCTGGGAAAGAGCCAGAGACTGAGCCAGCAAGCAGAGTTTCTGCATGGTTGCTGCTTCAGGTTCTTGCCTTGGATTCTAACCTTGAATTCCTTCAGTGATGGACTCTGGCCTGGAAGTGTACAATGAGGTCTACCCTTTTCTCCACAAACTGCTGTTGGTTGGTATGGTAGTAATGGGATGAAGCTAGAATCTCACTCATGTACAGAGGTGGTTCTTGCTTCTTTATATAACCTTCCAAAGACCCCTAGTATCCCATCACTACCTGAAATATCAGACTTTGAAGATTAGACTGTTGATGCCAAACTATTTAAGCCTCTATCTTCTTTTGGAATGTGGGCTAACAATGCCAGATTACATCTTGCTTGGGGAGAAATATTAATGGCTATGAAACAAATTGAGTTAAGAGGCAAACTCGGAAATTAAAGAAAAGGAGAGTTCAAATTCAAGCTTGGTTTATATGTCAGACTCTTGTGGCCAAATATTTGTTCCTGGTGGCTCTAAGAAACACAAGACCTGAGTGAAAGAGAAATGATCAAGCGTGGTGAGTTCAGTAAGCATTCTTCAGTCTCATGGCCCTTAGGACCCTCCCGCTGATCAATTGTGCTGCCACCCTGTAAGCCAGAGCTAGGAGGCAAAGCACGGGTTAGAATGTAATCGCAGCAGAAATAATCCTAAAATAGACACTTATAAGCTTTGCTGTGGAGCTCTTCTCTTGGCTAGATAACTACACATTTTTAACCTGTTACCAATTTCTCTCTAAGAGCAGAATAATGATACGTTTAGAGTAAACAAGATAACTAAAGATGCTCAGGCATCTGCCCTGTGGATAGGAGAAGGAATAACAAGACCCACTCTTGGTGTATTCTAAACTATTGTCAACAGAATCTGTTGTCTAACCTGTGCTTAATGGGATGACAGTGATGCTGATTACTCTTGACAGCAGAAAAGAAAAACGGAAGAGACTGAAGATGTATGGTCACCCCGCTAACGGCTCAGCCTGATTGTAAGTCATTGGTAGCCACTAGGGAAGCAAATGGGTGAGCTCAGTAAGCATCCTTCAGTCTCATTCTTATCAGGAAAGCAGCTCTGCCCCATGGTGATATGACTAATCACAACACTTGGTCTTACTTTAACAATTAATTTTAGAAAGACGAGCATTTAAGAATAGTGGTCTGTAATTTTGCTTGTTCATTGTTCCTGTTCAGCCTCTCAGCCTCGTCTACCTCTGCTTTGAAATGGAAATATCCTAGCGACAGGGTTTTCTGGTTATTAGACTATATAAATGACACTCTTTGCCAATACTTTGTGCTGATTGTCTCATGTAAACATTTAAGCCAAAGATTTGAAAAAGTTGAATTAGCATTGTCTTTAGGCTTGAGGAAAAAAGTCTGAAAGGATGCCATCAATAGAATTATGTCCATCATTGATAATAGAAACCAGGGTAAAATCCAGAGCTTCTGATACACTGTGCAGTCTGCAAGATTGGGCTTTTGATTTCACCCCTCAGTTCAGTCTCCTTCTGGGCTTACTGTCTTTCACACTAACCCGCACATATGTTTATGTGCATCACTTAGGGTAGCTAACAGCAGCACACTGTATTTTCAGCCTGGGTTTTGTTTTTTCTCTGTTGGCATGAGGCAGTGGCATATCCGTGTTCTCCATGTTTCCACCTCTACAATACCCGAAAGCAGGATGGAGGCAGGGTCAGAGGTCACAGTGGTGCAAAGAGCATGTTTTGAGAATTTCAGAGCTCATTCTAAAAGCTACAGGCTGATAGAAAGCTCGGCCACTGGGTGATGCTTTGGGTGTTTTATCTCTGTCAGTTCAGGCTAGTATCAAGAAAGAATTAAGTGCATCTTCAGATTTTAGCCATCAGAGTTACACCTTGCTCATGAAATAGCATTTTCAAAGTGGTTTTAATAATTATTCATCAAATATATTTAATCCACTATTAAGACTGATGAGTTTTTTTAATTAATTAGTTAATTCCTTTATTCACTTCACATCCTGACTGCTGTTTCCCCTCTGTCTGTATGGCAGGAAAAGTTAACAGTTTGGTAAGAGCATGTTGCCAAGGGTACCATTGTACCCATTTAATCAGCTTTGTCTGTGCTATCAGGGCCTGAAAGGGGATCTGGCAACAGTTTTTTATGGCTTCTGGTTGCTTTGAAGATTGCATGAACAATGCTTGGAACTCAGCAGTTGTTAGCTATAATTGTCATTGCTACCATTACATTTACACAGAATGATATGAGAGGATGGGGAGAAAAGGTCTTCAATCTTTGCAATAAGTCCTAAACTTCAGTATGTATTGTTTCGTAACATGCCTGTTTTAATCATTCCCAGTCTGCACATGGCTACCTGGCATATTGTAAGTAATCAGAAAAGGTTTGCTGGATAGTTAAATAATTCAGCTGGCATAAGCTTCAATGATTTCTGTGTATTACAGTAGAACCTTCCTGCCCTCCAAGACAGTCTGAATTCTCATCAGATCTTCCCTCTTCACATCCAAGATTGTCAGTTCTTCCATTCAAAGCTAGAAATCCTGTTGGCTATGGGCCTTGGATGCTGAATAGCATGGCCTTCCTACCTACCAAATTATTCTGCCATAATGACTGGACCCTAGTTGCACCTAGTTTCTGTCATATTAACCTGTATCCAGCTTGTTCCAGGAAAGAATCTAATGTGGCTCTCAAACTCCATGACTTGTAAGAGTAAAGAATGTGAACGGCACCAGGCAGAGGCAGAGGTTAAGAACGCTTGTACCATGTCTTGTGCTGACACTAAAGAACACAAATGTCCGCAAGAAACGTTTGCCGCCCATTCGTTCTTACTCTGAAAGAGAAAGCGCCGCAATGCGGAGGGTCCTGGGGGAGTGATTGTGCACACACGGCTTGAGCCTTTGTTTTCTTGTTGGTCTTCTGCTAAGAAGAGGAATTCATAAAATAGAGTTATCACTTGATCCTTTACAAATCGGGCTACTCAAAGCAAAGCGGTTTGTAAAGCCGAACTCCCTGAGCAGCGACACGTCAGGCCACAGACATTATCAGTTGGAAGACTATGCTTTGAGGACACTATGCATTTTAATAAACAACACTTATAGATATGATATAGAAATCCTAAAACTCACCTTTGTGGCGATGCAGTTTTAGTGGTGATCACAACCCTTGTACAATGGGACTGACTGAAGCTTCTGTGGGGCATATCTAGACACTCTGCCCTTCTTTCAATGGTTTCAGCCAACTGGTGAACTGAGTTCCTGCCAGAGCCAGGTCACTGGGACCACTTGAGATGCCAGTTCCAGGTCCACTAGTTTCAACCCGCTCCCCCCCCTCCCAGATCTCCATTTTCTACTGAGATGAATCTATAGAGAAGGACCTGGTTCTGTTGCTCTCGGGCTGGTAAGGTGACACTGTTGAAGATGCCAGTCTGCGAAGGCTCAAGCAAGTGGTATGATTTTTTATTTTAAGAGAGCATGGTTTTTGATTCCCCACACCTAAGCTCATTGTGGAATGAGGGTTCGGAGACATTCTGTACAGATCGCAGGCTCTTCACTGTACCCTCTAAAGGCAGAATCTCAGTGTGTTCTGCATAAAATGTCTCTGAAACCTCAGGCCACATTTGAGATCTCAATATTCTGTGAGAGGTAAATTTCCTTTGAGCTTGGGAGAATTACGGATGGGGTGTCCTTTGGATTCAAATTAGCATAATTCACACACACACACACACACACACACACACACACACAAGTGCTAGCAGGTATAGTGCTTTCAGTACCTGAGGTTTTTAACGCAGGATTCTTTCTTTGCTTGCACTTTGCAAGAATGGGAAGGAGAACTAGACTGAGAATCCAGGCATCATTTCAAGATGGGAAACCAGCCAAGCAGTACAATGACATATGCTTCGTAGTACAGAGCTGAGTCTCCAGACTTAGCCAGGCAGAGACTACTGATGTGACTGCAGAACAGAAGTTATTTTTATGAAAATAGGGAGCTTCTCGAATTTGGATTTTTTTTTATCATTTCAGTTTTGTTTTCCACTGCCACAGGATTAGAAACTATTTTCTTAGTAACAAATCTTCCCTAACCAGTGCATTTCTTTTCACAAAAGACGAATTGGCGTCTTCACTTAGAATGTGGGAGAATTTTATTAAAATCAAAGTTGAGTTTGTAGTGCAGGTTAGACTCTACAGAGAAAAGTGAGGCTCAGAGTTTGTTTTAGAGCCTCTATCTCAGCTCTGAGAAAGAGAAGTCAAGGCGGCTCCATTTATCTCTGGACCAAAGAAGGAGCAATGGTATGAATCCTGAATACCAGGAATTCCCATCCCAGTGAAGCAGGAGGCAGAGGACAGGCTATGTTCTTGCTTTTACAACTTCTTTGTCTACCTAGTCCAAATGAAGTAGGAATTCTACAGAATAGAAAGTCCCCAATGGAACATCATGTGTGTGGATGTGGATTCTTTACTACTAAGGCCAGTGGGTTCAAAGAGGTGGTTCATTAACAAGTACCCCCTGGGCACCAGCTCAGTGCCGGGTACTGTTCCGGGTACTGATGATAAGGACATGAACAAACACAGAGCCTTTGCCTTTGAGAGCTTAGAAATTAGAGTAGGGAGAAAGAAAACCAAACAAACAACTGCTCGGCATATCAGAAGGCATCCCTTGTCATGAAGATAAACAGTGCAGAACAATATTTTTTAAACAATTTTTTTTTTACTTTTTTGAGATTTCACACAGGTATTCAATGCATCTTGATTGCATCCCAACTCATCCCTTCCAATTATTCCCACAACTCCCCACGTTCATGTCATTCTTTAAACTTTTTTTTTTAATTTTCCTTATTTTTAAGGGACTAAATCCAGTTAGTATTTTCCTTGTGCACATAGTTGTATGGTCATCCAGCAGGGGGTGGGCAACCTTCCAGTGGCTACTACCCAAAAGAAAGTTGACACCCCCCCTCCAGTATCCATCATCTGCTAAGAGCTCCCTAGCTACAGATGTGACCTTGGCAGACCATCTTCCATTCGTGGTGGAATTCTTAACTGGCTTGATCATGTGCATGTCTTGTGAGGGGATCATTCCTGGAGTTAGTTCATGTGTGTCATGTCATGTCCAGAAGGTGGGCTTTCACAGCATCTTCGCTATCATCTATTTCTTAAACTCTTTCCACCCACTCTTCCATGATGACCCCTGGGTTGTGGTGGGAGGTAGGGTCATACAAATATCTCAGTCACTTATTCTCAGCCTTTGAGAAGCTATTCATCTTCGCCTTTACTGTTGCCCACTGCAAAAAGAAGTGTCTATGGCCAAAGTTGAGAGACGCCCCCATCTATAGATACCTAAATAAGCACAGTTATTTAGAAGGAAGTTTGGCAGCATGACTATTTCACAAAACAGTAGACAGAAGATTCCTCCATAAGGTCTATGATGTCCTTAACCATAGGTTTTTACTGTTAACAGTACCAGATATGAATTCCATCCTGTGGAAGCAAGCCTCAAATCTCATCAAGAGAATGATTGTTTACCCCTATAAACAGTTTTGCTACCATTGCTCCAATGAGTGCATCATAGGTCAATGTTAAAACATGCAGGGGCCAGCACTATATAAGATGACTGATGTCTTTTCTACCCCAGCAGCCTGCACACTACCTTCAAGCATTAGGAAAGCTACCCAGCAAGGAGAGCGTTTCATTATCAATTCAAGGTTGACTTCTCTGTGTGCTGTACCCAAAATGTGTAATGTTTATAGCAACAGGATCTTACCATCTACTAGGCAACCAGGAGCAATGTCAGTAGCATGTATTGTTTTGAGTGCTTCTAGGGACTTCTTGACCAATAATCATACACAGGTAACCCATGGTTAATACTGAGATTTTCATCTAATAAGCCTTGTCTTATCGGAGCAGCATTGTTCATCCACTCAGGATACCTCTACTCAAATGCCTTTTTAATGGTATTGGCTTGCAAACTAGTAAGTTTTCATAAAGCTTCTTCATATATCGTTAATTTTGGTTACCCTTCCTCCCACTCCCTCCTTTCCCCAACCTCTCTGCTCCCACCCCATCCCCACTTAATGTTTTATCCCCTAGGCTCTCCCTGTTCTCTCATAACACATGTGTTCTACTATCCTCTCTTATTATAATTTTTACTTGTGTTGCAATATCATGGATTTCCATACAGTCTTTTTCATAAACATCTTGGTTGACGCTTCCCCTGTCCCCTCATTTCTTCATTCCCATTATCCTACTAGGCAGACCTTTCTGACTCTAATATTCTCCCTCTATACGTTCATTTTACTTATATCCTACAATTCCCATTTCCCTTAACGCTTCCACCACCCATGGCTCTATTCTATTTTGTGGGCATTCACTTGCACTCCAGGTAAAAACACACAAAAGAGTCAAAGCTAAAATCTACATATGAGAGAGAACATGTGGTGTTTGAAGTGGCTTGAACTGCAAGAATGGGTGGAAGTGGTGAGAAATAGCAGGCAAGCCCATCATGACATTGAATTTTTCTCATAAATAGAGCTTCCAATCTGTGGTTATTCATTAGAATAGTTGGCTTTGGATCCACAGTGCCACTTATACTTATTGATGCTGGGCAAACCTTTCATTAGTAAAATGTATGTGATGGTAACATCTCTTTTATGGGTTGCTAAGAGTAAAGCACTTATTTTGCCATTTTTAATTTATCAAGTTAAAGTTAGAAAACATCTTCTGGCTAGGGAGATTGCTTACTGCTTAAGCCCTGGCCAAGTGCGAAGAGTGAGTTCAGATCCTCTGAAACTCACACAGCTAGCCATCTGGAATACCAACTTCAGAGAAAAAGGATGGGGATCGCCAGAGTAAATTGGATAGCCAGACTAATCACAACAGCTAGTTCCGGGTTTGACCAGGAAGCCAGGCATTAATAAATAAGGTAGAAGAGTAGATGGAGATCATTCCTGACATCAACCTTGGGCTTCTGTATGCATGCATACATGAGCATGTGCACCTACCTAGATGTGTACTCATACAAATGCAAAAACATGAATAGACATAGGTACCACGTATGCATATGTATGTAAAACAAGGCAGGGCTAAAAATATCTGGGTGCTTGTGGATATGACCTTCTGTTCTGAGCAACTATTATTGAGTGAATTGTTCTGTTCCAGTGGCATAGCATTAGCATTTACAATACCTGGACTATCAAAGTCAATCATTTACACACTGACATATACTGAGAATTTATTAACATCATAACTCACTTTCATTTTGTTATTTTTTTTCTTTCACCTGGGAGTTTCTTGTTTTTCTCTTGTAAGGATAAAGTAATCCATATGAATTTCAAAAATTAGTAATAAAAAAATTTTAATCAAAACATATATTAAGAACTGGAGTTTTAGCTGGGCTGCAGTAGGACACGCCTTTAATTCCAGCACTCAGGAGACAGAGGCAGGCAGATCTGAGTTTGGGGCCAGCCGGTTTTGTAGAGTGAGTTATGCAGTAGGTATATAAGTATGCCCACATATGTATGAATGAGTGTTTATAGGCACATATTTATCTGTGTGCATAAATGTGTTGAAGCCAGAGGCTGAAATAAGGTGTTTTCCTCAGTTTCTCTCTACTTTATTGACTGAAGCAATATTTGTCTGTACTCCGAGCTCACAATTTGGCTAGTCTAGTTAGCCAGCTTACCTGGAGGTCCCGTCCCTCCAACTGCTAGACATTGGGATTGCAGATAGACTACTACACTCACTTGATACAAACTTCAGCTCTCTCATGATCATGGAAAGCCCTCTATTGACTGAGTCATTTCCTCAGCTCCATAATCAGCTTTTTAAAATAAAAAATCAGATATGCAATTGTATAGAATATTTTCCCCTGGCAAAAGAACTCTGCATTTCTCAAATTTAGGATTGAATTTCTCAAATCTGAACTTGTCAAATTCAGGATCATTTGAACTTTTAAAAATCACAAGTAAGGTAAGCATCCTGCAAGGGCCTCCCTGTGCAGTAGAGCAAGGGTGCAGCTCTTCTCAACACAGAGCCTCACACACCCTAGTTGTTAAGTGGCAGCAGCAAATGTTACAAATTGCCAGAGCAAAGTGGTCCATGTACTCTCCTTGCATCCCATACAACTGAAAGATAAACAGTTCTTATTTGTTGCGTGTACAGCATCACTGTAGGGTTGCCAGTGCAGACAGTATATGATAGAATACAATAGATTCTTTCATTGCTAACTTAAATGGGTGAATTGGGTACTTCCTTCTACACCAGAGCCAAAGTGGTGGTGGGGGGGACCTCTAGAGAATGACTTCTAAACTTGCTATAGAGTTCTATAGCACTCAAGATGATGCTAGAATAGCATTTTAATAGTTTTGAAGTACTTAGCTAAACATTATAGACTATGAAGTCCAGCTCATCCAATCCTCATGGCCAGACAATAGTACCTAGGTACCTAACTCATCCCAGAGAAGACAGCCAAACCAATCCAGATACCATATCCATAAATTGTCCTTCCCAATTAATATGGAAGGCTTTGTAGAGAGAAAAGGTGTTTTCCTTGGAGTACAGTGGTCTTTCTCCTCTGGTAATGTCCCTAAGTGAATAAAGTACTTCTGTCCTCATCAGAGCCAAGAGGGGACCTCTGATAAGACACTTATTATATACTAGCTGTAGTGCTCCACTGTGTCCAAATGAAGGCAGTTACAGAATATTGTCTTGACAGTTTTGAAGCCCATGGCAAATGCCAGTAGGGATAAAGTGTCAAGATAAAGATAGCTGGAGTAACCTGAGGTAAGGATATAGCATATATGTAAGGTGTGAGCCATTTGGGTTAACAGACCCTATATGATGAGAACTAAGAAGAAAGTACAGCTCGCAGACTTCTGCTAAGGGACCATAAGAATTACATAGAGTAGGTATGATATGACATATTATCTAAGGCCCCATAGACTTGACTCATGAAGCATCCCATCCTCTAAGAACTTCTTACCTCCATCTACCTGCTCAGCTCCAAGAAATCAAGCCAGATCAGTACGTAGGACCCAGATGTGGAGAAAACTGGACCGTCCACCAGAAGAGCAGAAAAGAAACTTTTCTGTTTCTCTTGTTTACTTGGAGCAACACTTGAAAAATGTGCAAAGAAAAAGAAAGCTATGTCTCAGGTCCAGACAGTGCTTCCCTTCCCCCGCTCTTCCATGCTAAGTGTGTAGCCTGGAGTAGAACCTACTACGGATGGAGAAGAGAGTTGTAAATTAAATATGAGGTTGATGTTTTAAAGAATATAGCTGAGTCTTAGGAAGTGTTTTAAGAATGAAGTAATTCAATACTTATGGACCTGAGCCAACACAGCCTCAGTGGAAGCTCTCACTCAGGGGAAAACAGGTGGGACTGGTTCAAAGGAGTTGAAAGCAGTGAGCAGAAAATAAAACCAATTGAAGTTTATATCCCAATGAGTTAAGGCAAGAGTATGTGAATGAGGCATAGGGGAGGGATAGGCCAGCCCTGAGCTAACTAGCAAGAGGGGTTGGGTGTGGCTTGAGTCTTGCTATTGAACATAGGTGATGGATGAGTGAGGCTGGGAGAAAGGTGAACTATGCGAGCCAGGTTTGCTAGTGCAGAGGCACAGGAGTGTGGCAAGCTGAGTACAGGCAGCCTGCAGGGATACCCAAGCTCTCAGATGAGAAATTCAGCTCCACGAGATGTAATGGAAATCATGTCAAACTCTTCAACATTGATATGATAAAGGAAAGGGTGTGCAGAACAACAGCTGTCCTGGGATAAAGAGAAAGGAGGTGTCTTAGTCAGCATTCCATTGCTATGAAAAGACACCATAACCATGGCAACTCTTATAAAGGAAAAGCATTTCATTGGGGTTGCTTATGGTTTCGGGGGTGGGTGGGGGGTATTAATCGATTGTCCTCATGGCAGGAGGCATGACCACACTCAAACAGACATTATGGTGCTGGAGAAGTTGAGAGTTTTATATCCGGATCCCTAAGAGAGATCCTATGGGCCTGCCTTGGGCTACTGAAACCCCAAACCCCACCTCTAAGACATACTTCCTCTAAAATGGCCACACCTGTTCATCTCTCTCAAGTAATGTCCAATGACACCATTCCCCATGACCAAGCATTCAAATATTTGAGCCTCTTCTGGTCATTTGTATTCGAACCACCACAGAAGGCAAAGGTGTCCCTTAGAATAATATCCTATGCCCCAGGGGTAGGTCAAGGGGCTGTGGTGTTTTTTTATTCCTACATTTTTCTGTAGCTTCATTAATTGAGTAGACTTCATCCCTTTTCAGGGTTCGCTAGGTATAGCAGTGAGGTCTGGGGCTCTGCAGCCTGTTGACAGTTTTCTACTTAGAAGATCCTGTGTCCTCACACAGACAGCAGTCAAGCTGGGACAGCACATTTGTGGCACATTTTATTTATGCTACTTATATTTCTGCTGCTGTCTATTATATTAAACTACTCCGCCCCACTCCTGGGAAGGAATTTGTAACTATAGTAACGATGTTATTAGAAGGGGTGTTTTATTAGTGCCACACTTACCAAAGTGCCAACATACCAAAGCAGTGGTATGTTGATTTCATGTGAAAGCTGAGTAAGTACGTGACAGATATTGAGGCCATATTTATATAGCAGATTTCCAGCTCCTCTGGGAAGAAATGTGCATCTCAAACTTAAGATTAAAAATAAGGCTTTGCCTTTACTTTCAAGGAGACAAACTCCGAGGGATTTCCAAAAGGACAAAAATCAAACAATTTTTTTTAAACATGAGGAAGGGGGATTTTAATAGGCTAAAATCAATAAAATTTCTCCAAAGGACATGCACAAAAGCCAATTGTGGACATAGCAAATGTCTCCTGATAAGATTAATCTTGTGTTTATTTGGATGGCCAAATTCTACCATGAAGAACAGTTAAGAATGCTTGCTGCTATTGCAAGGACCCCAAATTTAGTTCTCAGTACCCATATTAGGTAGCTCATGGCTACTTGTAACTCCAGTTCTGGGGGTGGGGGGGGGTAGGTCAACTTCCTCTTCTGACCTTTACAGAAATATACGTATACATGCACAGAAATACAATCATCTACATAGTTTAGTTAAACTAAAAATATTTTTAGAAGAAGATAGTGTTGTAAGCTCATCACTCAGCCCTCTCCCTGCGTTACGTAAGACTTGCTCGTTTAGAGACTATGTCAGCAGCTGCGCACTTCAGCTCCAAGGTCTCTTCTTCCTGCGGGTCTTCTTTCCCGTTCATTACGAATGGCCACAGGCATGACTCAGGCAAAACTAGCCCCTAAGCTCCTGTTTAAAAGGCTCATGAGTATTCCCTTCCTTGCCCCTGGTCTTCTGTATTTCATCCTGGATCTTTTCCATCTACTTTTCAACTTCTTAAAAAATACTGCAGGCCCTCCATTCCACAGTCCTGGTAACACACAGGAGCCCAAACACTTACATAGAACTGAAGCTCAATGAGAAAATGTAAGCAAACCATGATTAGGACATGACATGCAGTGTGAGAAGGGTCTATGCCTTACTGATTTCTTAAGGTATTCCTTGAATTCAATGTTAGAACGGACTAGGGAAATATTAAAAAAAAGAGAGAGAGAGAGATTTGTAAGACATGACCTCCTTCCTCCTTTGACTGGCTGTTCCATGAAGCTAAATAATGTTCCCCAAAGATATCCAGGTCCTGACCCTTGCACTGTGAATGTGTGGCCCATGTGATTCGTAGCTGGGGTTTACTTGGAGATCCTAAATTGTGGAGATTATCCTGGATTATCCAGGCACAACATAGTGCAAGCACAAAAACTCCCTCTTGGAGTGAAGTAGAGGGAAATTCGGATGACAGACAGAGGTGGAAGGGTGTTCACAGCTGGCTCTGAAGAGAGAGCCGAGGGCTGAGGGCAGCAACATGCAGTGGTGACAAAAAGACCAGGAAGTGATTCTGCTGCCAAAGCCTCCTTGGTGACCAGCCCTGCTCCCCTGGCCATGTCCCTGACTTTAGCCAGGTAAAACTCACTCAGAAATGCTGGCCTCCGCAGCAGTGGGGGGCAAAGGGAAGCTCTTGTAGAGCCACCAAATTCCTGTTAATTGGTTGGAGCAGCAGAAAGAGATTAATGTAGCCGCCTGCCGCCATGATAGGGCAAAAGCTCTAACCCAGAAAAGAAAGAGGAGATGATGCCCCTGTTCGAGTGACCAGGACTGGAGTGGTATTTGTAATTGATTGAGCCCCGCTCAGTGGAGAGCATCATGATCTCAGCTGGAACCACCACTCTCCAACGCGGCCTCCCCGTCCATCTGATTAGAAGCATTCCCTCCCTCGGCTCCGTGTGTGTCATTCATCAGCCCGACACTGTCACTACCAGCTACCTGGTAGGCAGCTGTCCTATGGTCTGCCTCCGAAGTGACCTCCTGGAGGGCAAGAATCCATCTTCTTTCTCTTGATCAATAATTACTGAGAACCTGCCACATAATGGGCACTTGGGAAAAGAGCTGAAAGTGGGAATGTAAGAAGAAAAACGTTAGTCAATTGATAGACTATGGTAAGTCACATAAAAAATGCAAAGGGATACACACACACACACACACACACACACACACAATGAACAAGGCATATGGCTAAGTGTTCATATTTATCCTCCTTTAAAACTTCCATTGAAGTAGGTGCTATTATCTGTGTTTTATAGATCAGAAAACTGAGGCTCAGGGAGGTAACACATCCAATACCGTCCTGCCTGACTCTGTATGCCAGCCTGATGTCCATAGACTTCATTGCCTCCATACCCACCCACTTATGAGGTCACACATGCAGGAGGACCAAAGATGCAAAGGATGTGTGCCCTGAGCCAGAATTTTGAATGTCAAAGACATCTAACATCTGTTGTTTGACTTAAAGCTGGACATAGGTTGATGTGACGCATACATCCTTGATTCTAGGTAAAGGTACAAAGAATTAATTTCCCCTTACTGTTCTGTGGCTATGTTTTGAGATAGATTCTCCAACCATCTAGAATCATGTGAGCACCAGGCAGGAAGCTGATACATACTTTGTCAATAGGAAAACTGAATCACTACATAATTAAATGATGTTGCCAATGTCAATGAGTCAGACCTATGGGCAGACGAAGGTGAGGAATGTATCTGGGGCTGCATGGGAGCATCTCTCTGCTTTTCCCTTTGAGGGCTGCTGTAGCCAGCCTTGTGTGTGTGGGCGGAGTCTCCGTCAGGTCTGTGAACATGTGGGCTGCAGGCAGTATGCTGCCAGACTCCATGTTGCCTGTTCTAGGCAAAGTGCTGCACTCCAAATTCCTGCAGCTTCCGGAGAGCCCGCCTGCTATCACCCCCCAGCTGAGCATGTTTGCTCTCTGGAGGACCTGGAATTCTTTGTAGATCAAGCACTGCGGTTCATTCTGAGAACTGGAGTCCAGAATATTATCAAATACTCATTAGCCTCCAACGGGATGGGAAAGAGGAGGATCTTGCGTTTCACCAACCAATAGAAGCTTTCATTTGGTTTCCTTCTTAGCGCATGTCTATCTCAGTAGCATACATGGACCAAAATAAGAAAAAAGTTCCTGTTCTTTCAGGTGGGATCAAAACCCATTGCACACAATATAACTCATGTGTGTGTTCCTTTAGCCTCTAAAGATGTGGGCATTTCTTCTTACATAGAAAATGTCAATGGGGGGGGTGAAGTTAAAGGCAGAAAAGTTGTTAGATAATTGAATATAAATGTGGGGGTCTCGTTACTTAGAACAAAGCTGACAGGGAAAACAATAGTAGATACCTGGACAAAGGTTTTTATCTTAGAACAATGGCATTTTGACCTACAGACTGAATGATGATTATATCACACACACATACACACACACACACACACACACACACAGAGAGACAATTATATATATACATACATATATATGTGTGTGTATATATATATATATATATCACATTTCTATCTCAGTAATATACATGGGCCAATGTAAGAAAAAAATATATATATATACATGGAGAAAGAGAGAGATGTGCATATTAATACCATTATAAACAGTATAGTCACCCTAAATAGCATATTTACATAGCATTCATATCAGTTTTATTGCCTCAGTTTTATTTTTAAAAGAATCCTGTACAACTCACAGACCACATGAAGCTCAAGAAGAAGGAAGATCAAAGTGTGGATACTTTGATCCTTCTTAGAAGGTGGATCAAAATACCCATGGCTCACAGCCAACCAATAGACTGAGCATAAGGTCCCCAATGGAGCAGCTAGAGAAAGGACCCAGGGAGCTGAAGAGCTTTGCAGCCCCATAGGAGGAACAATAATATGTACCAGCCAGTACCCCCAGAGCTCCCAGAGACTAAACCACCAACCAAAGAGTAGACAAGGAGGGACCCATGGCTCCAGCTTCATATGTAGCAGAGAATGGAAACTTCGGACATCAATGAGAGGAGAGGCCATTGGACCTGTGAAGGCTCAATGCCCCAGTGTAGGGGAATGCCAGGTTAGGAAAGTGGCAGGGGGTAGTAAGCATGGGGAGGGGGGAATGGGATAGGGGGTTTTTGGAGGGGTAAGGAGGAAAGTAATACCATTTGAAATGTAAATAAAGCAAATATCTAATAAAATAAAAAAATTGTGAGAACTGCCATTTAGTACAGAATTTAAAAAAAAAGAATTCTGAGCAGTAAATGGGACAGGGATGTTCCCCTTAAGTTTATAGACTTTAGAACCAAAGCTCAAATAACCATGAGCTCTGGAAAACCAGCATCATCCAGCCTCCAGTGGTAAAGTCAGGTTGCCGACCTGAGCTGGAAGCCCAGGTATACTACAGACATCCTACCTAAAACAACACAAGGAAATGCTGTACACCATGATAGTTAAGGCCTGCACTGGAGTATGATCTCAGTTTATATCCCGGCTCTGCCATTATTAACCTGTGATCCTGTACAAGTCACAGAGCCAATCAGGGCTTCAGTATATAATTCAATCCATAAGATGGAAATGATTGCACTAAATTATTTAGGATCCAGATAAATGACACCCTCAAGTAATAGGAGGAGTGTGTTTAAGAGGGCGTCAATGGACAGAGTGCACAGAGAACTACAGGCACTCCGGGAAGGTTTGTGAACACCCTGGGGATAGCAAGGAACGCCCATATCTTCAGCAATGAGGAGGGGCATCAAGATCTGGAAGCTCAAAGGGATGCAGTGGCTGTCCCAGCGGGCTAAAGCATAGAGCTGGGAAATGGCATACGGCCCTAGGGTCCCAAGAAATTAACCTGGGAGAATAGCACTACCAAGCCTCCCTTCTCATCCTACTGTGAGGTCCTAAGGAAACCAGAGACTTTGGGAGCCTGGAGGTAAGGTCCCAAGAAGTGAGCACCTAGGACACAGAGCAGGGAGATGGAGAGAGGAGGGAGCTCAGGATCATCTGCGAGGAGCACCTCTCAGGGTCAAGTTTTGATGGTTACATGTACTAAGACGGGGAAACAGCTGGAACGCAGCCCAGAGCATAGCACAGGTCAGCTGTTGGCATGATTATTTTTACCACTCTCCCAGCACTGGGTATGTTTTCAGCTGCAGGGAGATATTAATATTTCTAGACTCTTGACTGAAAAGAACCTATTTTGATCTGGAACCTAGAACAATTATTCCTCTCAGAGTTGCAAAAGGTAGGTCAGATGTTAGAAGTTAATTCTATCTACATGACTAATCATAGGACTGTAAAAGGAACATTTACATGTATATTTTAACATTGCATCTGCTGACAGGATAATTAAGAGTGTGACAGGGTTTCCATTGTGGCTTGCTATTTTCAAGCATTTATAACTTGGTTATGAAATTTTGCTCCAGAGGAAACTTGGCTACTATGCCTCAGCCTTTAGATTAAAATAAATTTTGCATGGAAAAAACATCCTTTTAATTGCCTTTCACTTGAGAAACGGAATGCTGTGTATGCATTGTGGGTGTTAAGTGTGTGTGTGTCTATTAGTACACGTGGCTGCAGTTTTCTGGTCTGGTTTTTTTTTTTTTTTTTTTTTTTACCATCATAATGGCATTAACCTTACCACTTTTAAAGGAAATGACTCAAAAAGATGAGTCACTTGCAGGCCCACCTAAGTGAAGAGGAAGAAAGAGAAAAAGACAGAGAAGGAACGGCCACAGGACAAGCCACTTGCCCAAACACACACACACACACACACACACACACACACACACACCATTTTAGTATTTACTAGCTCCAACCCCGCATTTTTCACAAAGCCACTTCCCATCGGAGATGATATCTTCAACCACCAACCGCACTAAGGGCCTTCTGGGATTCTCTGGGGAGAATCATGATGGAGCTAGCAAAGAGACAGCACAAAGACATGAAATTCTAGAATCCCATTAAAACCACATGCAAATTCCTTCTGATTGCACAACTAATGTTTTACACAGGAAATTAAATATTTAAGATACCTAAGACATAGGATTTCCCTGGTTATTTGCAAAGCTAATCTGTATCTGAAGAATGGAAAGGCTACTGGGAGGGCAGATACAGAAAGCAGAAAAAGAAGGAAGACAAGGAAACCTGAGGATGTGCTCAGTGTTTCTGGAAGAATCCAGTCCCCTGGGAGATGGGGAGCTGAGAGAGCAGAAGCCGGTGCCCCTGCAGATACACCCACAGGGAGTGGTTTTGTAACACAGCTGAAAATAGGCAGCGTTTATTTTATGCTACAGGTTCTTCCAGGCATTGATTGTATCACTCATTGATTCGTTCACTGATCTATTGCACAGGCTCTGAACAAAGTCCATGCGTTGAAGGCAAGTCCCAGCTAGCACTGAATCCCGGCCTTGCATATACTCTCAAAATCAAGAATCTTGGGGACGTGGGTCTAAAATGGAGTGGATGATTGACAAGACACCCAGTCCAAATAGCATACACTCGGTTGTCCACCGGGCCCAGGCAGATCATGTGAATGCCTGTCATGGGCCAGATGACCTATAGAGAAAGGTGTCAGCTGCCAGCCTGAAGCAAGCAGCTCTTCTGGCACTGGCACTTTGCCAAAATGTGGGCCCCAGGCTGTCAGAGCTTCCAATTTTTCAAGAAACCTAGGAACCTACAAGAATGTTAATCAACTCCATATGACATTTTTATATAGTTTTTTTTTAATATAACCCCAGAGCCTAAACAAAGTGTGTCCCCCAGTAAGCATACCAAGGCATCTGCTGCATTTTTATGTGAATACTCTTAGATTTTAATATACCTCTGCTTTGTTGTAGTTTAGATAAAAGTGCAAGTGAGAACCTACACCTGTGTAACCCAAACTAATACACAACCCAGGTCTACAGTCTGTTTGCTACTTTGTTGCCTTCAGGCTAATTTACAGGCAAGAAAACCAAAGCCCTAAGATATCAGTGACTCATTCATGGGCCATACAGACGGTTAATGGTGGAGCCAGTAGGCCAGGCAAATAGCATCTATCTTCAGATGTCCTATTTATAGCATTTTCTTTCTTCACACTTCAACTGAGAGTCCTCGGAGGACTTCAGGTGTAGACACTGGGTCCCAGCTCCAGGGACATGCAAAGCCTTGGCTTAATAACTGATGGTAATTAAGTCTATCCTTAGTGGAAGCTATTTGTGCTTCCTGCTCTGACCTGTGAACCCCTTGAGGACAATGGTTTTCTTCAAACACAATGTCTCACTTCTCAGAATGTAATATCATCTTGAGAAAATGAATGGATAGACGCTTGGTACAAGCATTTGAGATGCACTTAGTGTGTTAGAAAAGGTTTGAAACTGTGTTCTCCTTCCCTCCAGCATACTAGATTTGGGGATCCCTTCTTTGGAAGTGATAAAACGCTTTATTTAGCGCACAGTTTTGGAGGCCATCATTTCCAAGATCCAGCAGCGCCGTCTGTTCAGTCTTTGGTGAGATCCCTTTGGCTGAGCCAGCACTAGACAGGGAAATGGCTGAGTGCAGATAAGACAATCACGCGGAGTTCACATAAAGCGCTCCAGGAGCTGGAGTGATGGCTCAGCTGTTAAAAGCACTTTCTGCTCTTACAGAGAACCAGGTTTCAGCCCATAGCCCCTATGTGTGGCTCACGAACATCTGTAAGCCCCATTCTGGGAGCTCTGATGCTGTCTTCTGACCTCCACGGCTCCCCGTCATGCACACGATGCACATTACATGTAGGCAAAAATCTGACACACATATAAAGTTAGAAAAATAAATAAAACCACCACTCTCTGAAGAACTAAACAACTTCAACAGATAACATTAACCCATTCTTAGGACCCAGGGCAATGCCTCTGTGACACAACTACTTTGTACCAGGCCTCACTAATAACAGTACCAACCCCCTTCATAGCACCACACTGAGATGATACCACCACACCATGACCAAACCTTCAGTCCCCCATGGGGGATCCTGAAGGAAATCTAGAAAGAGGATGGAAGCTCAGAAGAGTTGGTCAGTACAGAGGGCCTTGTAGCAGAAGGAAGACCCTAAGAATGTAGCTGAAGGACTTGTCTCTGCCCTGACTCTGTGATGTCTGCTCAGTGGTATTTTCCAAATCTGACAGACGGCCTCCCATGCTTAACACCTCACACCCCCATCTACCTCTTGGCACAGACGTTCTCAGGCTGGAGGACAGCAAAGTTGCTGACCGGGTCAGTGCCTAATACTGGCCAATTATAGCCTCTGGAAACCTTCTGAAGGAGCCCCTATTTGTTCATTTTACAGAGGAGCAAATAAGGCAGACAGATTTGTGTGTCATGACCAAAAAGTTGGTGTCACTGTTTGTCCACTGTCACACTGGCCCCCAGACTCTGGGGCACAGAACTATACTTCCTACCCTCTAGCTTTCCCCACTTTTGCCTCCTAATTTCTTTTTCTTTGTAAAAGTAAACATTTTACAATACATGTTTACATGCGCTTTTCTGGGAATCCACATAGTATTTAGACCATTCGTAACAGTGTTTTAATGCCAAACACACTCCAAGTTCCAAATACCCAGAATACAAGTTGACATTTTGGCCTCATCATATTTACAAGCTAGTCTCCACCGCAACCTCCCACCTCCCAAACACCCTCGGGTTTCATTTGAAAGTCCAGTCTCTTAAGATGGTATTTTGAGGGAAACAGGAAATCAGGTTCCAGAAAGTCAAGATTTTCTAACAGGTACTAGAATTTAAAAGAGTGGAGATCTAGCATTCAGGAGGTCCTTGTGTCAAAGTCAATGCAAGGAGAAAGCCAGATGTAGTCAAAACAGCCTTCGAAAATTCACCAGGCAGGCTTCCTGCGCCAGCCCAGTTCTCCTCCATGTATGGTTGTTTCTACTGAATAGCAAGTAACCATGTGGGAGAGGGCATGAACAAGTCCCTAGCTTCAGGATCCCTTAAAGTGGCCAGACCCTTGCATCCTAACAGCCCTAGGCATGGGGTCTAGCTGAGGGGAGCAGGCTCTTCCAGCTCATATCCGCCCCAGAGACTCCTTAGATGAGGGAAACCAAAATAAATACATAATAAATAAATAAATACACAAATAAATGGATTCATTATCTTCTTTCCTCCATTTTTCTGGCTGCATTTTGTTGAGATGAAATATGTTAAATCAGTGATGCCACTGTACTCAAAATGCAGACAGTTGGCCCCAGGGCCTGTGGGAAGTTGGTTTGAGAATCGATCCTCTTAAACTACTGAAATCATTGATCTCTTGTATGAAATGGCACATAGCATTTGCACAGAAGCTATGCATATCCTCCTGTATACTGTCTCCATATCATCCATTCTACTGCCTAATATGAAGCAGTGTCCTGTAAATTGCTGCTCGGGGAATAGTGACAAGAAGAAAAGTTAGTGCACAATCGAAGCAGATGCAGGTTTGGGTTTTTAAACTTTGAATATTATCTATTTAAAGCTAGCTAAATTTGTGAACATGAAGCCTGCTGGTATTATTAGATAGGCCAATGAAAACCTTGGACCTGAGAAAGATACTTTACAGTCATCACAAAAACATTCAAATTCTTGCCTTAGTATTTAACTGAACTACTGGTTCCCATGAGAATTCCCACCCCCGGAAATGTGCTATTAAGGGGCAGGCAGATTACTGAGTGTTCCTGTGCTTCCAGAGTTTCAGTGCCCCCTGCTTAATGAGCCTATTTCCTTAGCTGATGGCAGGATTTGAAGCTTTTGTTTATCAGTTTGCCTATGAGACAAAGTCTCCTATTGTGATAGTGTCGTCTACTGAGTGTAGAATCAGCCAGATGGTGGTTAGAACTGCAGGCATGTGTATTGGGATCATCTTGTTAAACTGATGATGTGAGAAGACCCTTCTTAATGGGAGGCTGGCAGGATATTCCTTGACACAGACTCTGGACAGGAGGAAGGAAAAAGAGAGCAGAGCAGTGAACATGCACTCCTGGCTTTCTGCTTCTCAGCTAGCTCACTCCTGGCTTTCTGCTTCTTGGCTAGCCCCCTCATACATCTGAGTTTGGCTGATAGAGGATGCTACTGAGAGCATAAGACATCATTCTTCCTTCATTAATGGACGATGCTGTGTGGTGTTAGAAGGAACCCTTACTTATACTACTGGTTTTTTTCAGGAAGGTGAATCTTTCCTTGGGTCTGTGCTTGATACTATAATTGGCCCATCCCTTGATTTAGTTGCAGACTTACTTTCCATTATTTGGTTCCTAAATTTTCACTTTCTAAGGTGATTCATTTGTATGGTAAGTTAGTCCTTTTCCCTATGCGAGTCTAAGTCGTATAAATCGTGTGATGCCTTGCTTTGTGTAGAAGGTCTGATACTAAGGACCAGACACTGGAGTGGGCTGCAGGTATCCTTCAAGTCAAACTGAAAGACTTCTGTTCCATTGTGTTATTCTGGGAGGCAAATAACACATTCATTAAGTATCTCTATACTACCTATATAGACTCGTATTTATTGTCATCATTACAGTAGAACTTCAAGCCACTTAAATCTGTAAAGGGAGCTGGGGAGATAGCTCAGTGCTTTTCCCTAGAACCCACATCAAAGCACAGCAGGTGTGGTGGCAGCTGCCTGTAACTCCACACTCCGAAGGCATAGACAAGGGATCCTGGGACAAGCTGAACTTTGGACTTCCACTCGTACATATATGTGCCTGTAAACACATGTACCCACATATATGCAAATGTGCACATACACACATGAACCCAAGCATGTACAAAAATGCACATATATACACATGCACCCACATGTGTGCAAATATGCATATATATATATACACACAACATGTAAACATACACATGTAACAAATAGATGGTAAACGGTGTATGTATCTTTACTGTTTATATAAACTCAGTTCATCTTTGTTTGCCTGCACATTGACTCTGACTTAGGATCCTAAATCTGTCAGACATTAAAAATAGCATTAGGAAAGTATTTTTTAAACAAATCCCTTGTGCATGTTCGATCTGTGGCATTCTTAAGAAAGAATTTGAGGTGTTTCTTTTGTGTGGTTGAAGGTCCAGTTGCCATGGTAACAGTTTTATTGTGTAATGTTGAGAGAAATGCATCAGGGGCGGCACATGGGCCTCCATATTGGGCTCCTGATATTGCAGCTTGAGCAGCACTTGACTTCTCCTGGTCCAGGAAGAGCGATCTGCACTTCCATAATAATAGAAATTTGCATATCTAGCTGAGGCTGCCTCCACCCCAGCTTACTTTTAGAACTGAGAGAGGACCTTTGTGGAAACAGCTTTGAATCATACAATGGAGGCAACGTTTGTTTTCCTTTTTAAATATGTGGAGTGCTTCCGGAGTTTTTTGTTCTTTTTTTTAAATTTTTTTAATATCTTCCCTTGTGCATCATGCTACTTCAGAGTTCCAAGAGTCACCCAGGACAGTGGTCAAAACTAGAGCAGTTTATTTTGTATTTTTCATATTTTCTTGGGACAACCAAATGTTTTCTGAAAATCTAGGAAGAATGAGTTGTGCTTCCATAAATATGAGTCAGAATTAATAGGAAAAAGATGCAAGCGTCATCTAGATGCTGCTACATCAGCTTCTTTTCAAGCTGAATGAATAGACGTGTTCTTTTATTTAAATATTTCAAGTTCACTCTGTCCTTGGCAACCCTTTGGCTCTCTCTCCAGCCTGTGGTGGGCCAAGCTGCATTTTCCAAAATGGTCTGTGTTACAATTCACTTGAATTGGGAAGCATAATAGCTGTTAACAGTAGTTTCTTTAAGACCTTCTGTCCAGTTTCCATCCAGCTCCAGGGAAGTATTGTCAATGGGTTTATTACCCATGAATCAGGGAGACTTTAGTGGTCATGGTGATCAGGTGTTTGGGAAAAAAATCTTGTTTGTACATGCATTCATTCACTCAGTGGAACCTCTTAACTACTGACTTTCTGATAAGGCTGAAAACAGTGTCCCTACCTCCACCCCCCTCTCTATATCCTCCTTCCCTCCCTCTCCCTTCCTTCCTCCTTCTTCCCTCCATCCCCCTCCCTCCTACCCTCCTTCCCTCCCTTTCTTCCTCCCTCCTACCCTCTTTCTCTCCCTCCCTCCTTCCCTCCTTCCCTCTCTTAAATTCATAGCTGGTTTTAAACAGGAGCTAGAGGTCAGCCAGAGGTCACTCTGTTTTCTGGGATTTCACCAGCTAACTTCCCCCTGTTCTTAGTCATGTTCGCCTCTATCTTCATAAAGATAGAGCATGGCATTTGTTAAAATAGATTCTCTGCTTTTCTCAGGTTGACTTTAGGTCCTTCCCCAACCCAGAATGTGGTCTCAGAGAATCCTGGGTTCTTATTGAGTACATTCCACTAATGCTAAGATGTTTTTCTTTAAATTCTTCTCTGTCTTTAATGTCCCCCCTTCCTCCTCAGAGCAAGGCCTTATTAGGGTGCGATGTGCAAAGCCATGGCACTGCGCATCCACTAGCTAGGGAAAATAAAGCCATGGCTCAAAGAACTTCGACTGTCATTGATGGTGGATGCCTGTGTTCCAATGAGAAACTCTTACAATACTTTACCAATATTGAGTCACTTAACCCTCACATACGGGGTAAAACAGTGAGGCCCTTATAAAGTCCAAAATCTCTTAAGCATGCAAATGGGAAATCTGAGATCCAAACTCAATTCATCATAGTCTGACTCTACTACCCAAACTCTTAAGACTTGTATCACAGTCTTAATTATTGTGTAATAAGTCAATATGTGGTCTCCTTTCGCATTTATAAATTACTGTAACTCTATAAATATAATTGTATTTAGTGGTTATATACATGAAAAGATATATTTCAAAGAAAACATGATTCCTATACCCAATAAGATATGAATAAAATTAAGTTTAAACATTTCTTTCACTTTCTTCTGATACTTGTTCATATTTAAAAAAAAAACAAATTTTACATGTAAAATGGTGTTTTTTTTTTTTACTAGTATCCTTGCTGGCATTAAAGAATGTAAAATTTCAGTAAAATATGAAAGACTAAAATGGATACTGTCAAGATTGAATTATAACACCAACTATGGAAGTTGGTAATTACTAAACAGTTCATATATTTTATCGGTAACTTTGACCGAAGTAAGCTTACTGAAGGCAGAAAAGCCGTTTCACATTGCATCATGTAAGTTGGGTCCACTCTAAGGATATGCAATAAAGTACCATAAATAAGGGTCTCTGGAAACTTTGGAGCAAATAACCACAGTACAGACCTCAGTCCTCTGCTGCAGTGAGAAATGGGAACTGTTTCGTCTCCCTGGCGTGTGTCGAATCACACTCCGTGTGCTCCAAGCGTCTGCCTGCTTCTTCATCTCTCACCCGCTCGCTCATCTCCTCTTTCCTGTTTTCCCGTCACACTTGGTCTACTTACTCATAACTCAGGACTCTTTGCCATGGAATCTCTATACATCTTTTCACCTCCAACCTAAGACACTGGCAAATCTAGAGCTATCTCAGGCCTATAGTGGGGCAACACCCCGTCTTGGCGTGCAAGGATGGAGAACAAAGTCCTGAGAGTGGAAACAGATGACTTCAGTACTCTGCAATAAACTCCTCCTCAGTGACACATTTTCCAAGACAGAGACTAGACGTGTGGTTGACATCATGACAAACATGTTTAATTTGGTCTAACACTTATTTCTAAATCGCCCTAGAACACCAGCACAGACACTTGTGCCAGTCAGACATTCTAGCTAGCCATTTTCAAGCCAAACTGTCTTCCCTGATTTATGTTTGGCTAGTTCTATCAGTTCATGACAATGGAATTTTCCATTTCTCTCTTTCTTTGAGTTGTTTAATGCATTTTGAAGGTCTCTTAATTCCTTGTATGTCTGTAGTCGTCTATCTTCCTGGTTACTTAAAATCGTGGCCTTATTTCTTATATGCCTCTTGGCTTTAAAGTCTGCAGTATCTGGTTGGGTACAGCTTTTCCCACCCATTTACCTTCAACCTGTCTTTATATGTCAAATACAAATCTCAAAGACAACCTATGTTGGATCTTCTTAAAAATTCATCCTAGTAATCTCTGATATTTAGTGTTTAGCCTGTTGACATTTGTTGCAATTATTAACAATGCTGAATTAACAGTTGGAGTGTACTTCTGTTTATCCTGTGTTTGTTCTTCCTTTGTTTTTACTTGCTACTGTCTTTGGTATTATATTTTTAAATTTTAGATGAATTGTATATTCTCATCTCTTGCAGTTTGAATTAATGTTTTTGTATTTCCCATAGACTATAGAAACTTTGTAATATGTAGGTCTGCTTGCAGATACTCATACCATTTGGGTTATAAGTTCTTTCATAAATATTGTGAAATCTTTCATTAACCTATTATTCAAAAATTTATTTATTACGTGTATGAGTGTTTTACCTGTAAATATGCATGTATATGTGTATACATATATGTAGTATGTGTGTATTATGTCAGTCATATGCATGGCTGGTGCTTGCAGAGACCACAGGAGGGTATCCGATCCCCTGGAACTGGAACAACAGCTGCTTGAACGCTCGCATGTATGTGCTGGGAACTGACCCCAAGTGCTTTGCAAAAGGAGTAAATGCCCTCACTGAGCCGCATCTCCAGCCCCAATAACTTATTTCATATTATAATGTATCACTATACTGGTACATTATCCTGGTAAAAATTCAAACGCTACAAACATTGTAAATTAATTTTTCTTACATTAGCATACAAAATAATGGGTTATTGTGGTGTTTCCATGAATATCTGTCATTATGCCCGGTTCTTATTTTTCCCCTCGTCCACAACCCTCCCTATTCTCCTTGTCTTCCTGGCACCCTTCATCCCCCTTTGCCTTATCATATATATTTCTTTGATCTCTTGTTTCACCCCTCCCTTAATATCTATTCCTCCCTCTCATGGTTCTGTCTTCTATGAGAGTATGAGAGAAAATACTCAATGCAATATTTGCCTTTTTGAGTCTGGCTTATTTTGATTAACACAATGATTTGCAGTTCCATCCATGTTCCCATAATTTAGAATTTCATTTTTATCTATGACCAAATAAAATTCTATTGTATGTATTTGACTTCTTTCTTTTTTCTTTTCTTTCTATATTCTTTGTTTACATTCCATATGATTTTCCCTTTCCCAGTTCCCCCCTCCCCATAAGTCCCATAAGCCCTCTTCCCTCTGCCGGTTCCCCAATCAACCCCCTCCCACTTCTCTGTCCCGGTAACCCCCTACAATTCATCTATTGATGATGATTGTCTAAGTTTGCTTTCTATTGTTGTAATAAACATCATAACCAAAAACAACTTAGGAAAGGATTTATTTCATCTTATAGATCCATCATCAAGTGAAGTTGGGTCAGAAACTGAAGCAGCAGAGCCAGGAAGCCTGGAGACAATTTGCATATTCAGCTTGCCCCAGGGTTCCTAAGATATCTTTCAGGACTCCATCTACAATGTACTCAGTCCTCCTATATTGATTAGCTATTAAGAAAACGCCTTAGCGGCACAGTCTCAGGCCAATATGATCTGAGAAGTTCAGCTATTCCTCGGTGACTCTAGGTTAATGTCAAGTTGACAGCGAACTCTAACAATCTAGGCTGGTTCCACTGTGAGGAACCTAAATACTGATTTGCATATAGCTGCATCAATTTATATTATTACCAGTAGTATATAAGAATTCTTTTTTCTTTGGGCCCAAAGAGAAAACTGACTCAGCAGTTAATAGTACGTATACTGCTCTTCAAAAACAAAAACAAAAACAAACAAACAAAAAAAACCCATAAACTTGGTTCCTAGCTCCTAAGTCAGGTAACTTACACACAACTCTCTGTAATTCCAACTCCAGGGTAATATAATAGTTCTGGCCTCTAAGAACCCTCCCTTGAACACACACATCCTCTCTCTCTCTCTCTCTCTCTCTCTCTCTCTCTCTCTCTCTCTCATATACACACACACATACACAGAGATGACAGAGAGAAAAGAAAGAGACAGAGAGAGACAGAGAGAAAAATAATAAGTTATTCTTTTCCCATATCATCATTAGCATGTAGTGTCACTTGTCTTCTTGTTAGCCACTTCTCATACTGGTGAGAAGCAATGTCCACGTTTTCTTGTATCTACCCCCAACCCCCATCCTCACTAAAGAGTTGAACACTTTTTCAATACTTACTGGGTATTTGAATTTCTTATTTAGAAAAGTATTCCTATAAGTAGTCCTTTTACTGACTAGATTAATTTTAAGCATTTGATTTTGTAGTTCTTTACATATTCTAGATACTTTTCCCTTCTGATACAGAGCTACAAAGACATTTCATTATCATGAAGTCTGTTTCCTTTGGTGATTGATTCCTCTGCTGTATAGAAACTTTCCAGATTATTGCTTGTACTGTTGGAGTCGTTTACAGAAAGTTATGTCTCTGTCCATATCTTGAAGTGTTTTACCTACATCTCCTCCATCTTTGGTTCACTTTGAATTAATTTTTATACAGACTGAGATTTGTGGATCTAGTTTCATTCAACTTCGAGTGGACATCCCATTTTTCCAGCACCATTTGTTGAAAAGGCTATCCCCGTTTTTCTAATATACCTTTTCAGAGCATTCTTGTTGAAGAATATATGGCTGTTCCTGTCCCTGTTTATTTCTGTATCCTCTGTTCTATTCCACTGGTCTATGCATCGGGTTTTGTAGTATTATTTTACAGTTCTGTTACTATTGCTGTGAGATATAACATTGTTTTCATTTTAGAATTGTTTTGACTAGTTGAGGGGGGATCTACTTTCATGTAGAATTATTTGTCTAGTTTGGGGAGGCAAGTCGTTAGAAATTTTGTAGGAATTTGTAACTTTAATGTTTTCAATGCTTACTTTTAATGGTGGTTCTTAAATGCTTTAACCTCCCTTTTAACCCACCACACCCACCAGAGGCAATGGGAAAGAAAGGATACAGGGAAGTGGACCTGTTCAGAAATGGATCTTTGGAGCACCTCTCGTCTGTGTTGTCTGGAAATCGGCAGTTCAGTTCATACATTAGTAGCAGCATCTCAATCCACTCATAAACACTTCATGGATATATTAGCAGTCCAGTTTGGTAGAGTCGGGATAGCAAACATGAATTAGCAGCAGTGGCACTACCTAGTAGAGACGGCCAGGCCTCAGCCTCCGTGTGAGTTAATGGCAAGGGCCAGGAAGGACTCCGAGAAAAATTCTTGGCTATGCCTCTCTCTGTGAAGATCAGTCTGGAACTCGAGACCCACAGCTAGCTCCATCAGCAGGCCTAATTCGGCCTCCATCACTGTTTGTCAAGGCTTTTTATATGCCCTCCAAACATCACGTGACCTCCACGGGTCTTGCCTCAGCACATGTGCCTGTCTCAGCTGACACCACTCTGCCAATCAGCTCTGGAAGCGACAAGAAAATGCGGTGCATCACCAGAAGCTTTTGGGTGCATTTCTCTCTCTGAATTCCCATTAACTGAAGCTCAGCTACACGATGTAAGGCAGACCAATACATGCCTGTTGTTAGCAAAGAATCCTTATCACATGTGCTTGCTTTAGCAGAACATTCTATCCCCGTGTCTGCTTCAGCAAAACACTCCTTCACAAGTCTGCCTTAACCTTTCACCTGGGTACACTTCAGGAAAACGCTCCTTCGTGTCTGTCCCAGCAAAACACCTTCCAACACAACTGACTTTGCAAAGAACCCTTAAGTTTCTAATTTTTTTTATAATATAGCCATTTATACAATGTCAATTCTGTCATTCCATGAGTATGGAAAGTCTATCCTTATAGTGTCTTCTTCGGTTTCTCATTCGATATTTAAAAGTTTTTGTTATGAAGGTCCTGTGCTTTGTTAGGTTTATTTCTACATGCTTTATTTTATATTTTGATGCTATTAGGAGTGATATTACGTTCCTGATTATCTCTCAACAAATCCATTTATTAATATGTAGGAAGGCTTCTGATTTTTGTGTATTGGTTTTATATTTCACTACCTTACTAAAGGTGTTAATCATGTCCAAGAGCCTTCTGGTGGAGTTTCTAGATTTTTTGATGTATAGAATCATGTGATCTATAAATATAGATGCTTTAACTTCTTGCTGTCCTGTTTCTTTTCATTTCTTTCTCGTCTTATTGTTCTAGGGAAGATTTTGAGTTCTATAAGACTAATAGCAGGAAGAGTGGGCACCCTTGTCCCATTTCAGATTTTAGAATAAGTGCTTTCAGTTTTGAGTTTTGTCATATGCAGCTTTTATTTTATTGAGATAACACTCTTTTCTATCCTTGGTTTTATCATAATGGAATGTTGACTTTGTCACGGACCTTTTCTATATCTATTGTGTATGTCCAGTCTTTAAGTCTATTGACAAGTTATATTGCATGTATTAATTTATGTATGTTGAAGTAACCTTGCATCTCTGAAGGATGAAGCTAACTTGGCCATGATGCATGACTTTCTTGATGTTGGCTTTCAAGTATTTTTGATGAGCATGCTTACATCTATTGTCTCAAAGGACATTGGTCTATACTTTTCTTGGTGGTGGTTGTGATGGTACTTGTACTGTTTTAGCATTATGTTAATAATGGACTTATAGAACAAATTTAGTCATGTTCTTCCCTTTCTATTTTGTAGAACAATTTGAGAAGTAGTGACATTAGCTCTCCCTTAAAGATTTGATGAGATTTAGTATGTATTAATCTGCCCAGTCCTGGGTTTTTCTTTGCAGAAAGATTTGTCATTTCTGCTTCACTCTTGTCGGTTGTTAAGGATATGACTTTATCTTTTTGCTTCAGATTGGGTGGGTCACGTGTACCTAGGTATAAATCCATTTGTGGAATAGAAATATTCTAGGTGTTTTTTAATAACTGTCTAGGTTTCATTATATTTATTGTAACAATTCCCCTTTCACCTCCAATGTCCTGAATTTGGATCTTCTCTCCCTCTCTTCTCCTTAGTTTTGCTATGAGTCCCTCAGTCGTGATTATATTTTCGAACTATCAGCTCTTTGACTGAGTCCATGCATTGATCTTTCAATTTCTATTCCTTCGTGTTAACTTTGGTTTTTATTATTTCTGGCCATCTACATCTTTGGAGTTTGGTTTATCCTCATTTTTCCAATCTCTCTGATTTGTTTTAATGTTAGTACTTTAATATTTATTAATACATTCTAGTAATCTTGCTGTAACTTTCACTTGAAAATCCTAAGAATTTTAAAAGCTCCTCCTTGGTTTCTTCAGCACCACCATTCACTCAGGAGTAGATTTGTTTACTCTCTGAATATTCATGTGGTCTCTCTTGTGGCTGATTTAAACTTGAAACTATTTCTGTTATTTTATATTTATCAAAACTTGCTTTGTGTCCTATAGTGTAATTTATTTTAGGGGAAATGTCCATGAGCTTCTGAGAATCAGGAGCATTTCAGATCTGTTGGATAGAATGTTCTATAGATTTCTGTTATGTGTACATCTATGCTATGATGGGAATATATTTCCTTGTATCTACTCTGATATTCTATTCTATTCTTCCTTTCTTTCTTTCTTTTTTTCCTTTTTAATTGACTCTGTTTTACACATTTTGTATGATTCTTTTTCACAGTCTTAATTTCCTGAACGAATATTTCTGCCATGGTCCTGAATTTCCCCTTCATATTTCTGACCTTTACATCTACTTTGCTAACATTATTACTCAGGTTCTGAATTGATTTCCTGACTTCATTCATCTGCTTATTTCTCTGTGTGGTCATTGATCATTTTAAAAAGGAAGGCCCTGAGACTTTCCTGGATTCCATCTATCTCATTACAGTGCTTTCTGGAGTTATGAGTGTTTAGAGGCATAGTGGTGGCTTCTCTACTCCCTGTTTGATGTCTCTTTGTTGTGTGTTATATAACTGTGAAGATGAATGTGTGTTTCAGTTTTTATTTTTTCTTTTCTCCCACTTAACTCTGGACCATTTCTGACCCACCAGCTGCCTGTTAGTGACATGGAGACTTTTTATTAATATGAATGCTTAAGGCCTTTGCTTAGGCTTATTTCTAAGTAGCTCTTATAACCTTTTTCCCCCCTGAGACATGGTTTCTCTGTGTAGCCCTGGCTGTCCTGGAACTCACTCTGTAGACCAGGCTGGCCTCAGACTCAGAAATCTGCCTGCCTCTGCCTCCCAAGTGCTGGGATTAAAGATGTGCGCCACCACTGCCCAGTGCTCTTATAACTTAAATTGATCCATTTATATTCATCTATATTCTGCCATGTGGCTTGTTACCTCCTGAGTACCAGCATCTACTTCTTCCATGTCTCCCACACCTGAGTATTCCCAGAATTCCTGTCTTTGCAGGATATCTTGCCTATCCTGTAGCTATTGACCCTACAGCTCTTTATTAGACCAATCAGAGAATGCCTTAGGCAGGTGAGGAAGGACAAAGAAACATCTTACAAAACGATTCTCCCAACACCCACTCTTCCTAACTGTTTGTTTTATGTGAATCTTGGTGAATGTCTTCAATTGACTTTATGTTTTAACTATTATATACAGAAGCAAGCTGTAATAAAAAAAATTGGACAGAATCTGGCCATTAATGTGTAATAAAAAAATGTATGTTCCAGTGAGGCTCAGAGATAGCATCACTATGGTTCTTTCAGAAACTTATAGTTTAGAGTTGTTTATACTTATTGATATCGATAACTAAGAAGTAAAGAGGAGGGAAAGGCAGGAAGAGGTAGTGCACTATGAGTCAAGTATGAGTGAAAGGTAAAGTATGAGTTTGGGATATGAAAAATAATAGTTTCTGTTTTTCTCTGAAATTTCTAATATCTACCTTTGTTATACATGTGATTTTTTTTTATCTGTCTTTAAGCAGATTTGTGATTGCTGCCTTAAAGTCTTTGTTTTTTAAGCTAGGTGTGATGGCTCATACCTGTACTGCCAGCACCTGGCAAGATGAAGCAGGAAGATATTGTGAGCCTGAAACCAGAGTGCGATGCATAGCAAAAACCAGGCTGACTATGGCAACAGAGCAGCCACTTCATCCTCCTCTCCAAAAAGGAAATATTTTCATCTAGTTCTACCATATTAGTCAACTCAGAGTCACGTTATGCTTGTAGGTTTTGTGTGTGTGTGTGTGTGTGTGTGTGTGTGTGTGTTATTTTTTTTGTTTCTCCTGAGAGTGGGTCACATACTTTTAAAATATAAATCTTAAATAATTTTAGATTCTGAACATTGAATATTGCCATATAAAGTTCCTGAATGCTATTATATTTCTCCAAAGAGCTTTTTTTTTTTTGTAGAAGATGATTACATTGTTTGAATTCAAAGCACAAACTGTGATCTGGGTAGCTTCTGAAGTCTCGTTTTTGTACATTTAGTCTGGCCTAGGCCACATGAATTCTGCCTTGTATATACATAGTTCAGAGGCCAACACTGTTAAGAATAAAATTCATATAGGGATTCAATAACTCTTCATTTGGCTCTCTCGTTTCTGTGACTTATTTTTCTGGATTCCAAGTGCTGTGATTATTTCAAACTTTGCCCTTTGGTTCTTCAAGCCAGATACTCTGCACATTTTCTATCAAAACTGTAATTACTTAACATGAGAGACTGAGCCTAAGTCGTGCCAATAATAAATCCATCCAGGGCCATTTTCTATTTTTTTTTAAATTGTGACCCTCTCTGTTATGGTCTAGAATTTTATTTACTCTAGTTATGGGCCAGTGAATTAGATTTATCAGTATGTCATGGGTCAGAAATAAAGGTTTTATTACTCAGGAGGATCAAAATGCTAGCATTGATTTTTCCTTATGGCCAGGGAGTTCCACATTGGACAACCCTTGCTTGGCCCGGAATGATGGCCCTAGTACAATGCACCACAAGAAACACCACCAGCATTAAGGAATCTGCCACTTTTAGTAGCATTTTGGTACCCTTCCGTGTGTCCCAGAAGCAGCATTAACAAGATTTCAGCTGCAAACTCAAATGTCAGTAATATTCCTAGTTAAGAACACATAGGGCTACATCCTTGGCATACCCAGTTGGAAAAAGTAGGCACACAATCTTCAGAAGCCCCATCTCGGTGCCTTCAAGGGGTGCTTGCTTATTCCTGTTGTCTTTGTTACATTCTTTTTGGCATTTTGTCATGAGCTCTCTTGGCCATTACAGGGATTGACACTGACCACTTTGCCACTATCAGCCACATTGTGAGAAGTCATAAGATCATCAGGCTGGGCTCAAACTCACCAAGCACTGAGCAGCCTATGGAACCTGTGGCCTTCTGTTTAACCTCAGCTTACCAAGTGCCTTGTTTAGACAACATCATGTTGGAAGATGAACAAGGCCAGATATAGGATAGGGACCCAAAGTTCACAGACCGTGGCCTTCTGACCAGTTTCTTTCCCAAACAGTGAATGAGAAGACCTAACACACACGAAATAGATTCTGACTTTCCTGTACTTAGTTCCTAAGAAGGAAATTGCAAGGCAATATTATAAACTTCATTAACAAAATGTCTCTTAACTTGGTAGAGACTTCTCTCAATGAGCAAATCTGTCAGCAGTGCCATATTCCAAGTACCATCCAGAGAAGAACATGAAGAACTGGAAGCCAAGCACACAGACCTTGCCTACTGACACCAGCCATTTGCCATCACCTCTCACAGGGTAATCCTCCCTGGAGGGAGGAACCAGAGCCAGCAGATTTATTGACCAGGAGACACTTTCCCCTGCAAACGATTCTGAAGAACCTGGCACCCACTGAAGTGGTCCATCCATGAGTATCTGGATTTCTCCTGCTCCTTTTCCCTCAGGAATGGCAGTGACTCACAAAACACAAATCTCCTTATGTCACTCTGCTGTTCAGACCTCCAAGAACTTCCCAACACAATGTGAAGAATGCCCAAAACTCTATCAGAGATGTGGTCCGAAAAGTTCTCTAACGCAAATTCTTTTTTCCTTTTTTTAAATTATTTTCTATATTCTTTGTTTACATTCCAAATTATTTTCCCTTTCCAAGTTCCCCCCTCCCCATAAGACCCATAAGTCCTCTTCCCTCCCCAATCAACCCCCTGCCACTACTCTGTCCTGGTACTCCCCTACAATACTGCATCAAGCCTTTCCAGGACCAGGGCCCTCTCTTTCCTTCTTCTTGGGAATGATTTGATATGTGAGTTGTGTCTTGGGTATTCAGAGCTTCTGGGCTAATATCCACTTATCAGTGACTGCATTCCATGTGTATTCTTTTGTGAATGAGTTACCTCACTTAGGATATTTTCCAGATCCAACCATTTGCCTAAGAATTAATTTCACTTTATTGTTTTTAATTGCTGAGTGGTATTCCATTGTATAAATATACCACATTTTCTGTATCCATTCCTCCATTGAGGGACATCTGGGTTCTTTCCAGCATCTGGCTATTATAATTAAGGCTGCTATGAACATAGTGGAGCATATGTCCTTATTGCATGCTGGGGAGTCCTCTGGGTATATGCCCAGGAGTGGTATAGCAGGGTTCTCCAGAAGTGTCATGCCCAGTTTTCTGAGGAACCGCCAGACTGATTTCCAGAGTGGTTGTACCAGCTTGCAATCCCACCAACAGTGGAGGAGTGTTCCTCTTTTTCTACATCTTCACCAAAACTTGCTGTCTCCTGAGTTTTTAATCTTAGCCATTCTGACTAGTGTGAGGTGAAATCTCAGGGTTGTTTTGATTTGCATTTCCCTGATGACTAATGATGTTGAACATTTCTTAAGGTGCTTCTCGGCCATCCTTAGTTCTTCAGGTGAACATTCTTTGTTTAGCTCTGGACCCCATTTTTAAGGGGGTTATTTGGTTCTCTGGGGTCTAACTTCTTAAGTTCTTTGTATATATTAGATAATAGCCCTCTATTGGATGTAGGGTTGGGGAAGATCTTTTCCCAATTTGTTGGTTGCCATCTAACACAAATTCTTTTTTTTTCTATATTCTTTGTTTACATTCCAAAGGCCTTCCCCTTTCTCAGTTCCCCTCTCACCATGTCCCAAAGTCCTCTACCCCCCCCCCCAGCCATTCCCCAATCACCCCCCCAACCCTTTCTCTGTTCTGGTACTCTCCTGCAAAACTGGACCAGTCTTTTCTGGACAAGTATTCTCTCCTTCCTTCTTCTTGGGAATCTTTTGATTTGCTAATTGTGCCTTAAGTATTCAGAGCTTGTGGGCTCTTTAATATCCATTTATCAGTGATTGCATTTCATATATATTCTTTTGTGATTGGGTTAATTCACTTAGGATGATGGTTTCCAGATCCAACCATTTGCCTACAAATTGCATGAATTCATTATTTTTAATTGCTGAGTAGTATTCCATTGTGTAAATATACCACATTTTCTGTATCCATTCCTCCTTTGAGGGACATCTGGGCTCCTTCTAACTTCTGGCTATTATAAATAAGGCTGCTATGAACAGTGTGGAGCATGTGTCTTTATTGTATATAGGGGAATCATCTAGGTATATGACCAGGAGTGGTATGACAGGGTCCTCTGGAAGTGTCATGCCCAATTTTCTGAGGAACTGCCAGACTGATTTCCAGAGCGGTTGTAACACCTTGCAATCCCACAAAAAGTGGAGGAGTGTTCCTTTTTCTCCACATCCTCGCCAGCACCTGTTATCCCTTGAGTTTTTAATCTTTGTCATTCTGACTGGTGTGAGGTGGAATCTCAGGGTTGTTTTGATTTCCATTTCCAGGATGACTAATGATGTTGAACATCTCTTAAGGTGCTTCTCAGCCATCAGAATTTCTTTTGGTGAAAATTCTTTGTTTAGCTCTGTACCCCATTTTTGATAGGGTTATTTGGTTCTTTGGGGTCTAACTTCTTGAGTTCTTTGTATATATTGGATATTAGCCCTCTGTCAGATGTGGGGTTGGTGAAGATCTTTTCCCAATTTGTTGGTTGCTGTTTTGTCCTTCTGACAGTGTCCTTTGCCTTACAGAAACTTTGTACTTTTAAGAGGTCCCATTTGTCAATTCTTGTTCTTAGAGCATACGCTATTGGTGTTCTGTTCAGGAACTTTCCCCTGTGCCCAAGTCCTCAAGGGTCTTCCCCAGTTTTTCTATTAGTTTCAGTGTATCTGGTTTTATGTGGAGGTCCTTGATCCACTTGGACTTGATCTTGGTACAAGGAGATAAGAGTGGGTCAATTTGCATTCTTCTGCATGTTGACTTCCAGTTGAACCAGCACCATTTGTTGAAAAGGCTATCTTTTTTCCACTGGATGGTTGTAACTCCTTTATCAAAGATCAAGTGAACATAACTCTGTGGGTTCATTTCTGGGTCTTTAATTCTATTCCATTGATCTACTTGCCTGTCGCTGTACCAATACCATGCAGTTTTTAACACAATTGCTCTGTAGTACTGCTTGAGGTCAGGGATATTGATTCCCCCAGAAGTCCTTTTATTGTTGAGAATAGTTTTAGCTATCCTGGGTTTTTTGTTGCTCCAGATGAATTTGAGAATTGCTCTTTCTAGATCTATGAAGAATTGATTTGGGATTGTGATGGGGATTGCATTGAATCTGTAGATTGCTTTTGGCGAGATGGCCATTTTTACTATATTAATCCTGCCAATCCGAGAGCATGAAATATTTTTCCATCTTCTGAGGTTTTCTTTGATTTCTTTCTTCAAAGACCTGAAGTTCTTCTCATGCAGATCTTTCACTTGTTTGGTTAGAGTCACACCAAGGTACTTTTTTGTGTGTGTGGCTATTGTGAGGGGTGTTGTTTCCCTAACTTCTTTCTCAGCCTGCTTGTCCTTTGAGTACAGGAAGGCTACTGATTTGCTTGAGTTGATTTTATAACCAGCCACTTTGCTGAAGTTGTTTATCAGCTGTAGGAGTTCTCTGGTGGAGTTTTTTGGGTCGCTTACCTATACTATCATATCATCTGCAAAAAGTGATAGTTTGACTTCTTTCTTTCCAGTTTGTATCCCTTTGACTTCCTTATGTTGTCTAATTGCTCTCGCTAGAACTTCAAGTACTATATTGAAAAGATATGGACAGAGAGGGCAGCCTTGTCTAGTCCCTGATTTTAGTGGGATTGCTTCAAGTTTCTCTCCATTTATTTTGATGTTGGCTACTGTTTGCTGTATATTGCTTTTATTATCTTTAGGTATGGGCCATGAATTCCTGTTCTTTCCAGGACTTTTAGCATGAAAGGATGCTGAATTTTGTCAAATGCTTTTTCAGCATCTAATGAGATGACCATGTGGTTTTTTTTCTTTTAGTTTGTTTATGTAGTGGATTACATTGATGGATTTCTGTATATTGAACCATCCCTGCATCCCTGGGATGAAGCCTACTTGATCTTGGTGAATGATCGATTTGATGTAATCTTGGATTCGATTGGCAAGGATTTTATTTAGTATTTTTGCATCGATATTCATAAGGGAAATTGGCCTGTAGTTCTCTTTCTTTGTTAGATCTTTGTGTGGTTTTGGTATCAGCATAATTGTGGCTTCGTAGAACAAGTTGGGCAGTGTTCCTTCTGTTTCTATTTTGTGGAATAGTTTGAAGAATATTGGTGTTAGGTCTTCTTTGAAGGTCTGATAAAATTCTGCACTAAAACCATCTGGTCCCATACTTTTTTTTTTTGGTTGGGAGACTTTCTATAACTCCTTCTATTTCTCTAGGGGTTATGGGACTGTTTAGCTGATCTAATTGATCCTGATTTAATTTTGGTATTTGGTATCTGTCTAGGAAATTGTCCATTTCCTCCAGATTCTCCAGTTGTGCTGGGTGTAGGCTTTTGTAGTAGAATCTAATGATTTTCTGAATTTCCTGAGTTTCTGTTGTTACATCCCCCTTTTCATTTCTAATTTTGTTAATTTGGATACTGTCTCTGTGCCCATTGGTTAGTCTGGCTAAGGGTTTATCTATCTTGTTGATTTTCTCAAAGAACCAGCTCTTGGTTTTGTTGATTCTTTGTATGGTTCTCTTTGTTTCTACTTGATTGATTTCAGGCCTGATTTTGATGATTTCCTATCTTCTACTCCTCCTGGGTGAATTAGCTTCTTTTTGTTTCAGGGCTTTCAGGTGTGCTGTTACGCTGCTAGTATATGCTCTCTCCAGTTTCTTTTTGGAGGCACTCAGGGCTATGAGTTTTCCTCTTAGCACACTTTTCATTGTGTCCCATAGATTTGGGTAGGTTGTACCTTCATTTTCATTGAATTTTAAAAAGTCTTTGATTTCTTTCTTTATTTCTTCTGTGACCAAGGTGTCATTGAGAATTGTTCAGTTTCCATGTGTATGTGGGCTTTCTGTTGTTTTTCTTGCTATTGAAGACCAGTGATCTGATAGGAGGCATGAGATTAGTTCAATCTTCTTGTATTTGTTGACATCTGTCTTGTGACCAATTATATGATCGATTTTGGAGAAGGTACCATGCGGTGCTGAGAAAAAGGTATATTTTTTTTTGCTTTGGGATGAAATGTTTTTATATATATATATATAACCAATTGGTTAAATCCAATTGGTCCAAAGCTTCAATTAGTTTCCTGTGTCCCTGTTTAGTTTCTGCTTTCCTGATCAGTCCATTGAGGAGAGTGGAGTGTTGAAGTCACCCACAATTATTGTGTTAGGTGTAATGTGTACTTTAAGCTCTAGTAGAGTTTCTTTTACAAATGAGGGTGCCCTTGCATTTGGAGCATAGATGTTCAGTATTGAGAGTTCTTCTTGGTGGATTTTTTTCCTTTGACCAGCAAGAAGTGAACTTCCGTGTCTGTTGATGACTTTAGGTTGAAAGTCAATTTTATCTGATATTAGAGTGGATACTCTGGCTTGTTTCCTGCGACCATTTGCTTGTAAAATTGTCTTCCAGCCTTTTGCTCTAAGGTAGTGTTTGTCTTTGACACTGAGATGTGTTTCCTGTATGCAGCAAAATGTAGGGTCCTTTTTCTGTATCCAGTCTGTTAGTCTATGTCTTTTTATTGGGGAATTGAGTCCATTGATGTTAAGAGATATTAAGGAATAGTATTTATTACTTCCTGACATTTTTGATGTTATTTTTTATATTTGAGTGGTTATCTTCTTTTGGGTTTGATGAGAGGGGGCTTCTATCTTACTTCTTCTGGGATGTGGTTTCCCTCCTTGTGTTGGTGTTTTTCCCCTATTATCCTTTGTAGGGCTGGGTTTGTGGAAAGATATTGTGCAAATTTGGTTTCGTCATGGAATACCTTGGTTTTCCCATCTATGATGATTGGGTAAAGTAGTTTTGGCTGAAATTTGTGTTCTCTTAGAGTCTGCATGAGATCTGCCCAGGATCTTCTAGCTTTCATGGTCTCAGGCGAGAAGTCTGGTGTAATCCTGATAGGTCTTCCTTTATATGTTACTTGGCCTTTTTCTCTTACTGCCTTTAATATTCTTTCTTTGTTTAGTACATTTGGGGTTTTGATTATTATGTGACGGGAAGTATTTCTGTTCTGGTCCAGTCTGTTTGGAGTTCTGTAGGCTTCTTGTATATTCATGTGCTTCTCTCTTTTTAGGTTGGGGAAGTTTTCTTCCATAATTTTGTAGAAGATATTTGCTGGCCCTTTATGTTGTATATCTTCCCTCTCATCTATGCCTATAACCCTTAGGTTTGGTCTTCTCATTGTGTCCTGGATTTCCTGGATGTTTTGGGTTACAAACTTTTTGCATTTTGCATTTTCTTGAACTATTGAATCAATGGTTTCTATAGTATCTTCAGCATTTGAGATTCTTTCTTCTATCTCTTGTATTCTATTGTTGATATATGCATCTATGGCCCCTGATTTCTTCCCAAGGTTTTCTATCTCCAAAGTTGTCTCCCTTTGTGATTTCTTAGTTGTTTCTACTTCTGTTTTTAGATCCTGGATGGTTTTGCTCAGATCTTCCGCTTGCTTGTTTGTATTTTCATGTAATTCTTTAAGAGATTTTTGTGTTTCCTCTTTCATGACTTCTACTTGTTGACCGACATTCTCCTGTATTTCTTTAAGTGGTTTTTGTAATTCCTCCTTATTGGCTTCTATTTTTTGATCCATATTCTCCTGAATTTCTTTAAGTGATTTTTGTGTTTGCCTTGTAATGGTTTCTAATTTTTGATCCATTTTCTCCTGTATTTCTTTAAGAGATTTATCTATGTGTTCTGATATTAGCATCCTGACCAGTGATTTTTAGATCCAAATCTTGTTTTTCTGGTGTGTTGGCATATCCAGGACTTACTGCTGTCGGGGTACTGGGTTTGGATGTTACCATATTACCTTGATTTCTTTTAGTAACATTCCTACGTTTGCCTTTTGCCATCTGATTATCTCTGGCCTTAGTTGGTCCTGTAGTCACTAGCTGGTGCTTGAACCTCCTGTGGGCTCGTAAGGCTATTTCCCCACCACTGGATGGCTGGGTTTCCCCTGGCACAGATTGCTGATATGTTGTTCTCCTCTTGGGTGCTGTTGGGCCCCTGGTGTATCTTGCTCCAAGCAATGTTATATTCGGTTATCACTGTGGACCTGATGCTGCTTGTCTTCTCTGGTTCTGCTTGCTTAGTCCAGTCAGCAGCAAGGATGCCACCGGCCATGGGGAGTGGTGAGTGCAGGGTCTCCCACAGGGCAGAGAACCAATGCCCTGTTGGCACACAGGGACTGCTGCTTTGCCAAGCTCCCATTCTTAGATGACTGCCTGGGGGCCCGAGTCCCCAGAGATCTTATGCTTGGAATATCTCAGGTATCTGGTTCTGCCCACTCAATCCAAGCAGCCGCCACCACTAACACAAATTCTTTTGCTATTGCTTGCATTCACCACACAACTAATGTCTCAGCATTCCGAACACTGCAAGCCTGCTCTTGCCTTCAGCCTTTTTGAACTACCTCAGCAGTCTGCAGAGTCTCCACATTTCAGTTTCATGCTCAAATATGAACTTCCTCTATTTAGGAAGACAAATATGGAAAATGATAAATATAGGGGCGGGGAGAAGCTAAAGGAAAACATGAACAAAATATAGTGATATATATGCATGAAAATGTCAATGAAACCTGTCATTTGTACACTAACTAAAAATGTCAAAAATTAGTCACTGTGATATTCTGTCCAATGACAAGAAAGTTAAAGCATTTAAAACGTGTACACACACACACACACACACACACACACACACATTTCTTCCTTAAAAATGGTCATCACTCTATCTCTCATTTATTTTCTTTATATTAGATAATTCTTCTTGGTACAATCGCCTATATGTGTATAACCATTTGGGAATTTTTCATGTGTCTGCTTTTCTGATTTTTTTACTAAAACTAAATCCGTGAGCACATTTTTTGTCAGTTCTTTTATGTTGTAAACCCCCAGTGTCCTGAGAGGTGTTCAGTATCTGGGAGATGCTCAATAGATATGTGTAAAATACGTGAATGACTAAAGTGTATTGTGTTAACAGTGCAGCGCTTTTGTTATGTTCTGGATCATATATCAATGATTTGCAAAACAATGAAGCTGAATGTGGTGGCGTAAGCCTATCATCCTCAGGAAACTTGAGGAGGAGGCTAGTCAGAATTCTGTGGCCAGCCTGGTATATACAGTGAATTGTAGGGTAGCCTGAGCTACATGGGAGACCCTACCAACACACACACACACACACACACACACAGAGAGAGAGAGAGAGAGAGAGAGACAGAGAGAGAGACAGAGAGACAGAGAGACAGAGAGACAGAGAGGCAGAGACAGAGACTGGAATGGAGGGAGGGGAAGGGAAGGAAAAATGGAAAAGGAAGGCAATAGTGGAAGGTTTTTATTTTGATTGCATTGCATTTATTTACCAATCTTTTAAAAATCTTTGTTAGCTAAATATATGTACACATATTTGTTATAAATATTACAAATAACCAAGTAAATTTTTATATTATAGTGCTTTAGAACAATATCCTATTAATTTAAAATTATTTAAAGTTTATTATAATTAGAGTTGCTAGAATTGATGAGACATTTAAGTGCCTTCTATGGCAAAAAAAAAAAAAACCTACTAACGCAATTGATTGTAGACGACAACCACTAAAATGGGACATACTTGGAACACACAGAGAAAGCTTTAGGCATCAAGCACAATATATACAACAGTGACTATTACCACAGGCCACTTTCTCCCTCACTCAGGTTCTAATGGTTTGAGGGACAAAACAGAAAATCAGGTTGTAATTTTTTTTATAGAGGGGACCATTTTTTAACTGGCACATCCACTTAACTTTAGGAAGGGGTAAAACCATGATAATTTGTATGTGAGAATTGAAATTTATTAAAACCTGCCTTTATTCACAACAAGCTTGTCAGTAACTCAGTGTGAAATGTTCCATCTTGTGGTGTTCTCCTTATTCTGTGTCTGTGTCTGTGACTGTTAGTTTGGGAATGGGTTTTATGCTGATGTCAGGTACTTAATTTCCTTCACAGTAGGTGACTTGAATTTCACAAAATCTACATAGGGGTCAGGAGTGTAGGTGCTACAGCCTTAGGAACCAAATGCCTTACCTGTGAGCAGATATAACTCAAAATGGGAACATTTATACGTGACAGTGTACTTTTTAAAGGAAGACAATTCCATTATGTGATAAATCAAGATAACTTTGATACTTGTATATTAATACATTGAGATGCTTTGAGAAATGCTATTTTTAATCTCTATTTATCAAGTTGAATTATTATTTTGCATATGTGACCTAATAGAGATTCAAAGATATGGGCTAGAGCCTGGACTCACAGTAGTAGTCCACAGCTCATTATGAACCAAGCATTCAGTTAGTTATGAAGAGTAGATATATGAATGAATAATTGAAAATATAGACTCTATGGAATCTAAGGAAGAAATATTCAGAGTATAAACTTGATATAGAGAGAAGTGAGTCAGCTGCTCCTGGAATCAGGGGAGACAGACAAGGTCAAGACTATTTCTGTTGATGGCTGTTGAGAAGCAGCACATACTGCAGTTCTACAGTCATTCCTGTTTCTCTCCCTAGTCCTAGCTTTTCCACTCTCCCAGAGCTTGGACATCTCTCTCTAAGGCCCACACCTAGCATCCATTTCCTCCTTTCTATATAGCTCTTATCTCAGACTCTTACTTCCCTCTGTACTCTGATGTGGTCTGTCCTCGTGGAATTAGGCTTCCCACATATATACACCACCTGAAACCTCAGACCAATAGTCAATTTCGTCCTACATCCTGACAGGAAACACATGTGGTGTGTTGAAACAACAGACAGGAATAAGGAATACTGGATCATTGAGGAAGAATGTGAGCCTTGAAATGCCATAAAATAGAATATGGGTTCTGATCTAGAACCAAGGGGAATTCTGTGAAGTACTTTGTGGGCAGAGTTATTGAAGCTTAGAGGTTGGGCTGAAGACATCATGGTTTCTAGGACACACTACACTGATGAGTACCACTGATGAACACTGGTTTTCCATCAGTAAGATCAACGACAATGACTTTTTCCAATGGTTGTGTGCTATATCCTACATGGTTCCAAGGATTGCCCTGACTGGGGCAACAAGAAAAGACAAACACATGAATGTACAGACATGCTGAAGTTGGGTGGACTGTAATCTCTGATAGAAAAGCTGCTGCATCTCAGAAGGTTTGTTTATTATATGCAGTTGATCAGGGAGTCAGGGTTATTATACACAGATAAACAAGGAGGTCGAGTTATTACATATAGCTGAACAAGAAAACAGTAGTAGTTTAGTAAGAAACTTAGTAGGTGCAACCTCTATATGGTAGCAGTCTTCAGGCCATAAGTATCCCAGAGGGAGAAAGCTATGATGTACATTTCCTGTACATATTATCAACATTCACACAAGAACCAAGGAAGGCTTTGCCATCCCTTGGAGTGTCACCCTGAGAGGGGGTGGCACTTTTCCATTTTCTCATGAATCTGAGGCATTGGAGTCCTTGATATGGCTGTGCTCATGACAAATATAAATATACATATACACTCAGTATTTCACTTGCTTCTACAGTTGTGTCTTGTTCTTGGCCCATATTCCTATTATAGGTAAGTCTTTCAGAATGTAGATATGATAACCTATTAATTATTCAGGTCACTTCATCTTATAGTTATGACATTAATGTACTAAATAGAACAAATTCAAATTACTATTGGGTTAAATTTTGTCACATTAGTCTCATCCCATTGTTGCAACCAGGCTGTAGGCCATCAAGAAATCCAATAATTACTTCTTCTATTCACAGAAGAATCATTAATAACATTGTTAAACATTATTCAGAATAGTACAAAAGCATGTTCTATAGCAGAACTAAAAATCTTCTGGGAGAAATTGATCCATAACTCAATACCATATAAATAAGTTGTTCATTCAGGTACAAGTTCACTTGGTTCCATGGGCTCTTTGGGCAGTCTTTGCCTTGTTGGAATGGAGAGATTTGATATAACATTTCTACAATCTAATAGTCCATAATGTCTGGACACCCTGTATCAGGACGTTAAAAGAGTCTACCTATCTACAGTGACCTGTTTTCTGTGTAGGATGTTTGATGAAGTTTAAATAAATTTTGTTTGGCTGAACCTTATTTTTGGGGAGGGGGTGGTCACTACTTCATTTTCTCCCAGTCAACTTAAAATTTCCAATAACTAACAGGAGAGGAGAATCAGAGATACAGTAGTGAGCAGCGTGAAACTGTTAAGCTAAAGGATGGAGGTCAATATGCTGAGCAGTGATGTGAAATGCCTCACAATCAGCCTGAGTTATTCCCATCTTTCCTGTGGCTTACCACACATTATGTGCTTGAGATAATCAAGCAGCAAAATGGGAGTCACGCATGAACATTAAGTATGGGAGTAGAAGTCGGTCCTCTGTCTACAGTCATGGTCAAATAAAAGAAGGTATGACTGACTTCTCTTTACCTTTAAACATCTATGAGGATAACATCTAGGAATCTGCTGCCCAGCGAGAGCTCAGGGAGAGGACTGCCTTGAAGAGGGACTTGATGTGCCAATGCCGTGAAGTGAGGGTGAGGTTTCATAGTAGTACAATGAAAATGGCTTCAAGATATCTCTCAGTAAGCATGACTACAGAGCCACAAAGGATTTTTGTTTTGGTTTTTGTGGTTGGTTGGTTGGTTGGTTGGTTGGTTGGTTGGTTGGTTGACTGATTGATTGGTTGGTTGGTTTGGTTTTATTTGTTTGTCATGGAGGAGTGAGGGAGAGTAGCTAACACCTCCGAGACTCCTAAGTTCAGAGTTAGCCAAGAAAGAGAAAGCTGTAGGATGAAGCCATCTGACTGTGGTAAGTGGTAAGGCCATGGAAGAGGACCATAACAGAAGATCGTGGAAGGATCCATCGAGAGATTCTCAACAGATGTGGACTTGGCAGTGGCTTTGCCTTCGAGATCTAGATCACACTAGATTCAGATGTCGAGGCCTCACTCAACAAGAGCACTCACATAAACTTAGAGCTTACGATTAACTCCAGAGGGAGAGTATGCAAAAAGAATAAAATGCTGGGCTTGGCATACAGCCCAAGTGGCAGAGCACTTACCTAGAACACACAAGGCCCTGGGTTCTAACCTTGGCACTTCCAAGGGAAAAGAAAGAAATCCTGAATGAGACGGAAATTTAGTTCAAAGAGAGTTTAAAATCATAGCATTCCACCTACTTTTCCTCAAATATAATTAGTTTACATTTTTTCTGAAAATGAATCCTACAGGAAGATTTCAAAAGCCTTAAAATAAACTTTAGTATGTAAAATCCATCCCATCTGCTTTTGTAATAAAAGAAGTCACAGAAAAAAATGGGTCCAGCTCTTTGTGCCTTATTAGCGAGTCCACAATGGTGGCTAACTCTGAGTCGTCACCTCTTTTCTCTGCCAAGGACATACCTACCCAGGAATCGACATCAGCCTTTCCAGTGTCAAACATCCAGGGCTCAGTTTTCCCATTTGTGAAAATTGGGGCAGCTTTCACTTGCTTTCTGGTAAGCCTCTGCTTATTTCAGTTCTCCCAGGGACTTAACAAAGCCTCCAGGCCCTTTGCGCTTTTGCAGAAAAGTTCCGGCATTTCTGTTTCTAGGTTACTATTAATATTTCTATTCTTCTCTTCTAGTACACCCCTTACCATGTATCAGAACTGATTTAAAAAAAGAAAAAGGCCCGGAGAGATGGGTCAGTTGGTAAAACACCTCATAAGTACAGGATCTATGTTCAGATCCGTAGCACCTGTGTGAAAGGTCACACATGCTGGTGTGGATACGCAACCCCCACACTGGAGCGGGGACAGAGATAGACAGCTCTCTTGTCTTACTTACTTTCCGTGTGGCTGTACTCTGAGAAAAACACCTGTGGAGAAAGGCTCCATGATCCCTTCAATATTTCAGACTTCATGGCTACAAAACCAGTACCACAGAATAGTCCTGCTAAGTAATTCGAAAGCTTGATGTGTAGCCTGGCCTTCTTGGGTCACAGCTGTGTTGCTTTCCTTATGCTGACCCTGGAGAAGCATTTCCTGGGTGAATGTTGATACCCCCTCTCAGCTTCTATCTCCGTTCAAGCTAAATAGGTCTAGGTTTTCACAAGTTGGACCCTTTCATGGGTGTGTCCTTTTCTTAAGGCATGTTCTCCATTGTCCCAGTTCAGAGGAGGATGCTTCTCTTTCAGCACCTCGGCCTCTTTTAGTGCATGCCTTGACTACAATGTTCAATATGATCAAGTCTTTCCCTCTTCAGAAAAGTGCATTTGGCTAAACTGTTTGCTGAACCACACTATAGACCTGGATAAGCATAACAGAAAGAAGCACCCACAGCCTAAATGCTTAAAATTTTCTCCACCAAACTTCTTTCCTCAGGACACAGTAAAATGAAGCCAAATTCTTGACTAAAATATCACACAGATGGCCTCTATCACAGTTCTTGATGGCATCTTTGATCTCCTCAGAAACTTCAGGAGCTGGACTTCCACTGCCTTCTTTTTTCTCAGAATTCTTGTCTCCAAAGCCCCAGAATGGCCCGCTGTTTTGCTTTCAGCACATTAGGAATTTTTTTTTAATCTAAAATACCAACCTCTTTCTTTCGTACTCCAACCATAAAACATTTCCAAAGATCTAAGAACCACTACAGCCCCCACTCCTCCCAGTCTCCCGTGTTAACTGCTTTTCCTGCTGCTATGATGAAATACTCCAACAAAAAACATAATAAAGGATTGATGTTGACTCCCAGGCTAAGAACACAGTCCTCATAGTAGGAAAATCAAAGTAACAGGAGCTTGAAGCGCCATCCATACTCAGAGAGCAGCAAAGGATAACTGTTCCCTTTCATCTAAGACCCTCTTTTTATGGAGTCCGGGGCTCACTCGCGTGGAGTACTACTGTACATAGTTATGGTGAGTTTTATAATGTCAATTAATATAATTAAATAATGTCTAACAAATGTATCTGGAAGCTTGACTCCTCGGTGACTCCAAAACCTGTCAACTCTCCAGTCAGCACTGACCATCCCATACATGAAGCTCATTGGCCTGAAACCAGGCCAAATAAATGAGTTCCAGGTTCAGCGAGAGACTTTATCTCAAAACTGACATAGAGAATAATTAATAAAGACATCCAATGTCAACCTCTGGCCTCCTCATACATGTCTGCACACATGCATACACATGAACAAGAATATCTAGAATAACACACATACACACAGAAAGAGATTCTTAAAACGAGCTATGCGCGGGATGAGGAGATAGAAACACTCTTCCTCTGTGTAGCCTTCACCTTGCCCAGAAAGGTGGACCTGGCCCTGAGCTCTGCTGAAGAGAGGTGACATCGCTATGTCACCACTCAGTCACAGGAACCCTGCTGCCAGAACCCTGTAACAGATTGACTTAGTTTTGGAAACAAATGCCTACTAATCAGCACATTTATAAACACTGAACAGCATCATTTATTCTTTAGGTGTTCTCATGGTAGAGAGCTGATTCTGTTGCCTTGATTCTCAGAGGCAGCTAGAGAGGAGTTAAGCGAAGACAATGAAAAATTGGAGGTGGTGGTTATATGGCTCTGTGGTTTTCAGTCACTGGACCTAAGTCTACACCAGCTTGGGAAAAAAGATACTAACATCTCAAGGAAAAATGAAGAAGTAGCACAGCAGTTATTTTGTTTTGGGGGTTTATTTTTTTGTTTGTTTTGGGGTTTGGTTTTAAGACAGGGTCTCGCTATGACTCCTCAGCTCACCTTGAACTCGGTTTGTAGTCCAGGCTCTCTTAGAGCCCTCCTGTCTTGGTCTAGTTCTGGGATTATAGGCATAAGCACAATGCCCATATCAGAAGTCACTTTTTAAAGCTACTCATCCAACATTTAAAATTTAATTTTATCCTTTCTTAATACAATTTTAAAATAATATTTAGGCACATGCATGATTTTATATAAGTGAGAACATTTATAGGATTTTTTTTGAAGTAGAACTATTTTGGTTTTGTGGTGTTAGTTGGATTTTTTATCTAAGAAATGTTGATGACAGAAACTAGTAAACAGTCTCCTTGTGTGTTTGCTAATGCCTAATTTCAGCAAAATTAGAGTAGGAAACCCAATATCCAATATCCAAATTATTTTATCATATTGAAATCCTAACTAACATCTGGCAAATTGTCTTACTGATGTTCCTATAGACCATGTTTCAGCAGCAAGAATCAAATTCAAGTAATCTTGTGTTCTCAAACTCATCATGGTGAGGCCTTAGAGGTCATAAGAGAGGGAGATGCTCATCTATATCCAGTAACAACCTAGAAATTCTCCCTGTACTGCTCAACGGTGCCTGCATTCAGAGACTATGTCTGAGCTGAAGTGGGGCATGCTTTGTTGTTCTGTAGCTCACCAGGTGGACTCTAACATACACTGGCATGCCCTAATGAGTTGAAAGAATGGTCCTATGGGCTTCTTGCCAACCAAGAACCTACTGGATGAGGAGATCACCCTAGAATGGCTTTCTTTCTATTGGACCCCACTTGCAACATGGGCTTCAGGGTCACTTTCCCCTAATGACTGGGGATGAGTTTTGAGATATGAGCTTCTCTGTTCCTGTATCTCTGCAGGTAAAGACAAGCAGTGTGAACATGCCGTGACTATAGTAGAGTTAAGTGAGAGAAAACTAATGATATTGTGGGGTTCAGTGCCCAGCAACTAAATGTGAACTTACTCCTTAATATTCCTTTGGATATCCTTTAAATTTTTCCTTCAACCATCCAGTTGAAAATCATACTTCCTCGCTTCACATTTTAGCCTCAGTCACAAAACTCCATCCACCCTGTTTTTGTACCATCTGCCTACATAAAACCTTCTTGTAAAATCAAGTTGATTGATTTTACAGTACAATATGAACCTGTAGACTTGAACCTGGAATCCCACCTGAACCTTCTGTGTCTGGACTTGCTCACTTCAGGACATTTCTGGACTCCTGTTTCTTTGATTCTAGTGTTTCCCCCTGTCTGAATGCACAGTAGAGCCTGCCAAGTTGCTCCACCAAAATAAATCCCGAAGGTGTCTTTGCTTGAAGGCAATTATCCCAATGCCCTTGACGAGAGGCAGAGCCCTCCAGGGTCTTGCTTCTGCTGGTTATCTGGTCTGTTTGGTTTCCTGGATTCCCCTGGTGTGTTAGTCATCTTTCCACCATTGTGACTAAGTACCTAAGAGAATGAACCTAAAAAAGGGGAAAGGTTTACTTCGACTTTGAGTCATAGTTTCAGTCCATGGCTTTGAACTGTTGCTGGTACATGCCATCATAGCAGAATCCTGTGGCCAAGGAAGCTTGTTCCACTCAGGACAGCTGGAAAGCAGAGAAAGAAAACAGTCCTAATACCTACTTCAAGGTCATGGTCAGTGTGCTACTCTGTTACCATGACCATGGTAACTTAGAAGGAAGGGTTTCTTTTGGCTTATGGTTCCAGAGAAGAACTCATCATGGCAGTGATGTTTGACAGTAGGCAGCAAGCTTGGTAGCTGCAGTGGGAAGCTTTTTTTCTGCCCCTGCATCAATCCAGGATGCCTCCTTCCCTGAGTCTTCCATGGTTCTATTCCTAATAACCTGTTCTGGGCTTATATCCAACCCTTCTGCCTCTACCCACAAAGTGGCTTACACAGAGCATCCACCATGTGCCATCACGCCTTACATGGTACTTATTGTGTGCATAGCTGGTCTCTGAACTATGATTTCCTCCTGGAAGCAGAAGGCTTTCCTGCTATTTGTCTCTAACTTATTGACTCATAAATACTAAAAGGCTCAACATGAGTTTTAAAAATAAATGATTACTCTATCAATATGGAGACTTTTTTAAGCCCCCGGATAAGGCATTGCTACAAAAATAATGTTTTCAGGGTTTCCAGGTTGGGAAACATGTCATTGTCAACAGTTCATCTAGATAGTTCAATGACAAGCTTTCATTCTTCTGTCCACTGTCAGCATGTCACCTGTTGTCACTGAACAATGTGAGCCTATAGTACAATAGTGGACAGTGAGTCATAATTGAGTGAGAAAGAAATTAACATAAATATTCATTTAAAAAGGCAGAGTTCTGCCTGTCAAAGCAAAGTGTAGGGACACTGCTCTAATCTGCTTCCTGCATTATGCAGATGTGAAAGCAATAGTTTGAAGACACTTTGGCCAATAGTGAGCATCTACACTTTACTGACATGTCATGTTTATGAGTCATACTTGGCATTACCTACCTGAGAATATAACATCAGAAACATCGTTTATACTCTAAGAAAGTATGATTATCTATTCTTTGATATCTAGAACATATTTAAAAGTAACAGTACTTCTAACCACACTGTTAAGGTCTCAGCTGACATTGATTTGATCGTTTTTTATTTTGTGGGGAATAACAACCAAAATTATTTATTTATTTATTTATTTATTTATTTATTTATGAAGGGTGTTTTGCCTGCATGTATGTCTGTGTAGCATATACATGCCTGGTGCCCATGGAGACCAAAAGTGGGTGTTAGATCTTCTGGAGCTGGAGCTATAGATGGTTGTAAGCAGCCATGTGGGTGCTAGAAGTTGAATCTATGTTCTCTGGAAGACAAGCTAGTGCTCTTTTTTTAAAATATTTTTTATTGGATATATATACTATATTTACATTTCATTTGCCTTTTTCTGGTTCCCTGCCCCCCAAAGGTCCCACATGCCCTTTTCCCTCCCCTTGTTCCCCCATCCACCCCTTCCCACTTCCCTGTTCTGGTATTCCCCTACACTGATGTTTTGATCCTTTCCAGCACCAGGGTCCACTCCTTGCTTCTTGTCGGATATCATTTGGTATGTGGATTGTGTGTTTGGTGTCCCAAGATTCTAGGCTAATATCCACTTATCAGTGACTGCATACCATGGGTATTCTTTTGAGACTGGGTTACTTCACTTAGTATGATGTTCTCCAGCTCCATCCATTTCTCTAAGAATTTCATGAATTCATTGTTTCTAATGGCTGAATAGTACTCCATTGTGTATATATACCACATTTTTTTTGTATCCATTCTTCTGTTGAGGGACATCTGGGTTCTTTCCAGCTTCTGGCTATTATAAATAAGGCTGCTATGAACATAGTGGAGCATGTATCCTTATTGCATGCTGGGGAATCTTCTGGGTATATGCCTAGGAGTGTTATGGCTGGATCCTCTGGAAGTATCGTGCCCAGTTTTCTGAGGAACTGCCAGACTGATTTCCAGAGTGGTTGTACCAGCTTGCAGTCCCACCAGCAGTGGAGGAGTGTTCCTCTTTCTCCACATCCTTGCCAACACCTACTGTTTCCTGAGTTTTTAATCTTAGCCATTCTAACTGGTGTAAGGTGAAATCTCAGGGTTGTTTTGATTTACATTTCTCTAATGACTAATGATGTTGAACATTTTTTAAGGTGTTTTTCAGTCATCCGAATTTCTTCAGGTGAAAAGTCTTTGTTTACAAGCTAGTGCTCTTAACTGCTAAGCCTTCTCTATAGTTCCCCCACCCCAAATTATTTTAAGCTAACTCTCTAAGCCCTAACTATGAGGAAAAACCTTGAAAAGTACTGGGAGTTTAATGCTGATTCATAAATTCTATTAGTTCTGACGTAATGGATTAAGGAAATCTCACTTCCTTTATTCAGAATGATGAAAAAGAGACTAACTCATTTGTGTATGTGCCAGTCTAGTAAATTTCCAGTGATAAATTAGGAGTTATTATTTGCAGTTCTACAAGGGTTACAGTTCAGCCCTCCTCTCTCCAAAAATATTCTTGTGTGAAACAAGGGATTTCTGTGGAAAGAGCTAGCGAAGAGGAGAGGAAGAAGGGATAAAAGGGAAGGAGGAAGGAAAGAAAGAGGGGAAATGGAAGTAGAAAGGAAGGAGGGAAAGGGGAGGAAATGTTTGAAGGAAGAGGGAATGAGGAGGAAGAAGAGGAGGGAAGAGAGATGGAGTGAGAAAGCCCTAGGAAGCCTGGGTAAATGAGGCAGTTCTGGTATTTGATGAACTGATACATCACAGCTCTGTGGAGCCCAGAATTGGAAAGCAAGTGAAAATTGGTGTCATAAATCACATCCATTATTGTAACCTTTTTTAGTTTTCCTTTTTCATTTTGTCTTTGCTACCAATCTTTCCAGAATTAAAATAATACACCACAGCTGGGATTTATATTCATGGAAATTGCTAAACTTGTCTATTTTCTACTTTAAAAGATCAAAACCTCCTCAAGAAGGAATTTACTTATATATAAGTGAAATAAGTTGAAAATAAATGGTTCTCTTGTGACACAGATAGGGACATGTAGAGAGAGGAAGATGGTGTTTTGAGGAGGAGACAGTTGACCTCTTAGGTCTGCTGTCTAGAGGGAATGGGCCATTTGCACAGAAGTCTGACCTGAGTCATTGATCACATTCCCTGTCTTCCCCACCTTCTTCTAGCTCTCATCTCTGTCCTTTGTTTTCTTCTCTCACCTTCCTTCTATCTTCCTTTCCTTCTAATATTCTTCCTCACTTCCCAGGAAACCGGAGGTCACTTTGCTTAGAGACACTGAGTGGACATTGATCCCAGCAGTGAAAGCCCCTTGTCAAGCTGCTGTACACCCCTTCACACTGTGACAGTTGGTACTTATCTCCCTGTCCTGGGATATTGAGTGCAAAGGGAATAGTCACGGAGTTAGACAGATGTAGGTTCAAACACTGTCCCCTCTACTTAGTGTTTGTCACTAGTAACTTCTCTAAGTGATCAGCCTTGGGTCTGAAAGGCAAATAGCATCTATGAGAATTATAGGAACCTATAGACTGGAGTACATGGGACCATAGCAGCCACATGGTTGAGAGGTATGGTCTTCCATTACCTTCCCTCACTTCAAATGCCACCTCTTTCTCTGTTCCAAATACTGCAGCTCGGATGCACAGCAAGTCTTTCTGAAGGGGTTTGTGGTCTGGTAGAAGAGAGGTGCGAACATCAACATAGTCCAGCACTAAGTGGCCAATGCTACTGCCTTCAGAGACCTCAGTCCATCTAGATGTGTTTCCCCCTCCTCCCTGCCACATGGAGAAGTCATGAATCTGGCCAATGATTTTCAGGAGGCACAGGTGGTCAGGCCTTCGGGTTGCTGTGTGCTCAAGGGATTTGCACAAGTGCATAGCACTCTCTTTTCTTTAGGTGGATAGAAAACAGACATTTGCCCCAAGGGGTACCAAGCCCTTTAGACTCTGCCATCTCCTTTTTCTTTCTTTTCACTAAACATTCCAGAATAGGATCATTTCTAGGTAAACCTTAAAGAGAAGAAATCAGACGAATTCCATCTCTCTCTCTGACTGGCCTCACTTTCCAATTCCTGTGGTTCTGCTTGGAATTCCTGGAACAGTACTGGCTGGGCAGAGACAGAGCGAGAACTTGCTCACTGAGCCCACAGTCCTGCATTTGTATTGGGGCTACAAGGACCATACTATGCACAGTCTAGTAGGTATGCTACCGATGGACAAAACCATCATTTAAACTTCTGTTCTTATTATTATTGCATAGCCCTACAACTCTGCCTCTTTCAGTCCAAATTAAGGCCCTGTTCATTTTGTTTAGAGTAGCTCCTGTGTCCCTTGTCATATTAGTCACTTACTTGTCTCATTATTTGGATAAAATACCCTGACAAAAGCAGGGCTTGAGACCACCAAATGCACCATCTGCAGCCAGATGCCTCCTTCCTGAGCATGTGAAATTCCAAGTTCTGTAAGAGATACAATCAAATGGCACTGTATCAGATGAAGTTACTGGTTCTATCCCTGTAAACACACACACATGTAAACACACACACACACACACACACACACACACACGTCTGTGGGGCAACACCAAAAGGTTTGTAGCCCTTTTCATCCTCCCTCCCCCATTCTGGCACCACTGCCATGACCATTTCCTGCCCAGAACACACAAAGGGATCTTCAGGAACCTCCAAGGCAAAGATTTTGCAGGTAGACTTTCCTCCTGCATTTTTAATGATTTTGTGATGATTTCAACTCATAGGTCAAGTCTGTGAATGGGCAGAGAGGAAATGGATTTTATAATTTGGATTCCTGCCCAGACCTGTCTTGCTAATCAATACTGGCCATCTTTGTTGCCAATGTAGCAGTTGCATCTCCCATTGTGTAATAATAGAATATATTACTAGACTCTGTTCAAGTCTCCCATATCTACTGCCCTCCATGTCACATGAATAGAGATCTCTTTGTTCTATGATTAAAACAGAGAAGATGAAAAAAAAATGAACTTCTCCCTTTTTAAATAATGCAGTAGTCTAGAGTGTCTAAATTTTATTTTACATTACATACTTTATGGTAAGTTTAATCATCTGAAATACACTTAGGAATGTGATATACAACAACTCTGAAAAGAAAGAGCTGGGGGGGAGAGGGAGGGAGAGAAGGAGGGAGAGAGGGAGGGAGGGAAAAAGGAAGGAAGGAAGGAAGGAAGGAAGGAAGGAAGGAAGGAAGGAAGGAAGGAACAAACTAAAATATATATAGTAGGCAGCTTAGGATACCAAGCCTACAGGATAATTTATAAGGGCAAAACCTAGCAGTCACACATGGGCCCTCAAATAAAGGAAAAACATCAAATGAATCCAGATGATGGGTTGAGACACATAGACCCCCCCTCAGATTCCCATTTAAGTTTGAACTGAATAACAAGAAAAAGTAATAATAGTCATGTCTTATCTCTATCCCTCCTCCACTGTGGAGATTCCAATGTCATCCCCCCCACACGGTTTCCCTGTGCACACCAGCAAGCCTTATCACAAGCCTCTCAGTCACATCCTATCCCCAACACACCCACAAACGTCGAGAAGAATGCATGTGGGAGATCCTCAGACTCCTGTTTCCACATCTCTCTTCTACAACACCTCCAACACAGGCAGATGGTCAGTGTAGCCTTGGGATACTGAAAAGGAATTGAAATAATTAAGCAGAAAGCTTATCACCTTTATTCTTCCTCTACTGTGCTTTGTAGCCAAGGAAACCACAAAGGAAGCAAAGTTCCTTGCATGACATCTCATGCAAAGATGTTGAGCCATACGTCACTGTCCCCAAGGCTCCGTCTTTGATGAGTACTGCTGCTGACTTTGTAGTATCATGACATGGTATCTTCCATTCATTGGCAATGCTCTCTAAGGATTCTGCATGTCAGTGTGTTCTCTCCCAGAGTCTCTGTGTCCCAGTGTTCTTAATAAATGACCAAAACAGGGGACCACTGGGATGGGCTGTTATGACTCAAGGGTTTTGGGAGATCCGTGGGGCATCAGTTTCCAAGCTCAGCTCTCTTCAAGATGTGCCCATCACTCTAAGGGGCATAAAGAGCATTCATCTTGGAAGTGTACAATTCTGAGGATAAACCATTAGATTCAGTAAGGTTTGCATATAGTCTTCCTTGTAACACTGTCAAAACAGACCTCTGCATTATTGCAAAGAATCAGATCAGTACCCTGTCCAAACCTTTTGAAGTCAGGACACAATTCTTCCTCCAAGCCCCATATTCCCAGAAATACGACTCGGACTCAAAATATATTTTAAAATATCAAGGTATTTACAAATGCCTTGGCCATACAGCTAGGTTCTTCTCTGACTAGATCATAGCTAATATAACCCAGTTATTTTAACTTACATTTGGCCATGTGGCTGGTTACCTATGCTCAGGTACCAAACATCTGGTTCTTCACATTTTCCAGGGTGGCTCTCTTCCTCTGCCTCTATCCCAGAATTCTTTCTCCTCCCAGATGTCCCACCTCTATTTCCTGCCTAAGCCATAGGCCATTGGCTTTTTTAATTGGCAGGTGATGCAATACTCAAGATATTCTCTCTATACCACCAACCTCTTGTTCAGTTTGCCTTCCTTGTTGTGAGTTTAGAACTTCCTGCATATTCTTTAGAAATTGTATGTGTTCATTCAGGACACTATTCCTAGATCCCCTGACAAAACACCTCCCAACCTCATGTCATTTTCATTTTATAACCCATTAAACATAACTCATGCTGCCAATAGATGTGGGTTGAACAAGAACACTCTACAGAGACCACACCCCTAAAGAAAACTGACTCCACACTTTAGTAATTATTGACTGTCAGTTGCTCCTTAGGTAGGAGTTGGGCTGTTTCCCTCCCCCCATTCATGCTGAAATGCTGACTGGCTTGATCTTGCACAGGCAGCCATGGCTGCTGTGAGTTCATGAGTGCAATTGTCTCGTCATGTTCAGAAGTTATTGTTTCACCCCAGCCATTACCAACCTCTGCCTCTTAGAATTGTTCTTTCTGCTCTATTATAATGTTTCCTGAGTAATAGGTGTGATGCAGATGTTCCAGTTATTGTTGAGCACTGCATAGACACTGATTCTGTATACTTTGACCAGTTGTCTAATTATTAACTGCTACCCATTATACAAACTCATCTGATGAAGACTAAAAGCTTTGCTAATTTAGAGGTGTACAGATGCGTGTTTATAATGCACTCTGAACTATGTCTATTTAGCAGACTATTAGTAGGTTGATCCTAGTACCTATGAACTCCCCAACCATGAGTTCTTGGTCAGATTTACAGTACCAAGATGAATTTTCTCCTAAGCATTTGGTTATTCCCATAACATTCATGCCACTGTTGCACTGATGGGTGTATCTTCCTGGACCAGTAATTATAGCAGTTTACAAAGTTGCCTCACTGTACTCTGTAGCAGTTTCCAGTACGATGAAAGCAGGCCAGCAGGGGGGAAACTGTCAGGTTAGCACCAGCTTGTTTGCCAAGTCCTGTGATCAAACTGTGTGGTGTCTTTAGCAATGGGATCTTACCATCAATTTCCGGTGAGCCACCAAGAATAATCACTATAGTTTGTATCATCTTGTTGGGATCTGACAACCTTCTAGACAACAATTCAAAGAGACACTGGTGTCCTATATCTGGAACTGTTCTTTTTATTTGGCAACCTATATATTCTAGAAGTAATATTATCCTCAATGTAGGATAACTTTATTTAATCTCTCTCTCTCTCTCTCTCTCTCTCTCTCTCTCTCTCTCTCTCTCTCTCTGTGTGTGTGTGTGTGTGTGTGTGTGTGTGTGTGTGTGAGAGAGAGAGAGAGAGAGAGAGAGAGAGAGAGAGAGATTGACTGGTTGATAAAATAGGTTTCTATGGAGCTGAATAGATAGCTCAGCAGTTAAGAATACTGGCTGCTCTTTCAGGGGACCCAGGTTTGATTCCCAGCACTCATGGTGGCTCACATCAGTTGGTAACTGTTCCAGGGGACCCAATAAGCTCTCTGGTCTAAGCCGATACCAGGCATACTTTTAGTGTACAGACATAAAAATAGATAAAACAACCACACATACAAAATAATAAAATAATTTTTAAAATAGTCTTCCATATGGTACACATTTGGTATACAGACATAAATATAGGCAGAACAACCATACATATAAAATAATTAAATAATCTTTCAAATGGGCTTCCATATGGCCTTTTAAAACATCTCTGGTATAAATTATGCTTCCCATGACTCTCTTTTCTGTCTTTTCCTTCCATCCCCATTTAAATATCACCCCCGACCTTCCTTCCCATTTCTTCCTTCAGAGTAGAGCATGGGTTGACTACCTTTTCTCATTATAGTATAAAGATCTGACTTACAACATTCATCTTCTAGATTTTTTTAATACTTAGCTTTAAGTTTGTTAGCCTGGTGTGGTGATTTGAATATACTTGGCCCATGAGAAGTGTCACAATTAGGAGGTATGTCCTTATTAGAATAGGTATGGCCTTGTTGGAGAAAGTTTGTCACTGTGTAGGCAGGCTTTGAGGTCTCCTCATGCTCAAGCTCTGCCCAGAGCAGAAGAGACCCTCCTCCTGTCTGCCTGCAGAAGATAGTCTCTTCCTGACTGCCTTCGAATCAAGATGTGGAACTCTAGGATCCTCGGGCAACATGTCTGCCTGCAGGCTACCATGCTTCCTGCCATGATGATAATGGACTGGACCTCTGAAACTGTAAGCCATCCCCAATTAAATATTTGCTTTTATAAGAGTTGCCTTGCTCATGCTGTGTCTTCACAAGAATAAAACTCTAACATACTATATTATTATTACTACTACATTATTATTTTTCTAACTATTGATAACCTTTTCATCTCTTCTGACTGGAGTTCAACCCCTCTTTCCATTCTGTGAACTTTGAACAGAACTGTCCTGGTCACAGAGATGCCTGCCCCAGCTTTTTTTTTTTTTTTTTTTAATTTCCTAAGTATCCCTCTGTTGGGATGGCAAAAAGAAAGACCATTCTCCTTAAATAAAACCAAGCTATATCTTGTAAGGTTTTTTTAGAGTGGGAAATCTGTCCTATGGCAAAGCACAAATCCACAACCCAATTCTTTTCCACTATGTTGTGTCCCTGCCTAAGCATTTTCCTCATCTGGATGCTTCTGCTAACTGCCTATGCTGTACCCACAGGCTCAAATGCATGTCACCCACCCTCCTAACATCAATGCCATACATACATCTACAAATGGGCTGTAGCCTGCTCAGCAGCAGCTGGTGGAAGATGGGGCCATTTAAATACGTCTTTTTCTAAGGACCACAACACCAAACTCCAATACCAGAAAACCTGTGGGAGGACATTAACCCCTTCAGACAGTTGAGAAGTTGATTTCAAAGACTCTTCTTCAGCAGACCTGAGATGCTTCTGAAAGATTCTGAGCAAGATAATCCATGGATATACATTGAAAAACACAAACTAAAAGAAATAACTGGAAATGAACAGAGAAAGTGAGAGAGTTCTATAGAACATAGGAAGATACAGTTTAAGTTTATGCTCAGAGACTCAAAGACTTCTTTCCCATCTTCAGGGAAGTGAAAGCCCCTTATGGACAAAAACACAGCATTGCATGCTGCCACATATGAGGAAAGGCACTTCTCCCCCGAGTTCACATTCTCAACATGAACTATAAAATCAGGTTGACTCTAGGATATCTCTGAAATAGACAATACACTGCCTCGGGGTGTTTTTCTGTTTTGGTTTGTTTTATTTCTGGAGTGAGAAGGATAAACATAAACAGGAAGGTCTGTTTCATGCATTTGTCTCTAGTTGCAGGCTGTGTTCAGCAGGCAGTGCTCAGATCTGGGAGGCTTTGTAACTCACCTTCTCCTGAGGATGGAGAATACCTCACTCTACACAATGTTTCCTTGCATTGTTCTCTTAGGAACAAGGTGTAGCTCAAACGGTTTTATTAGAATTTAGTTACTTTTTATTGAAATCCTAATTCTGTAAGTCACTCGAACAATTAGAAATAAAGAAGTAGCCAAGGTTTGTACAATATTAATTCAAGTTTTCAAAAACTAACCTAGGTTACAATTTAAGGTAAAGTGATAGATTTGTGGTTTGGTGCCTATCTTTGTAATTAACATTTTATTGGTGGCTGCAATCTTGAGAGTATATCACTGAGAGCCTGGTACCAGGGCAGTGAGGATGTGAAGAATTACTTGAAATACTCCATTTTTATGGGCAAAGTCTACTGTGAGCAGGAAGGGAAGGTCATCCCTGTGCGGGAGCAAAGCGGTGGCCTTTTGGTTACTGAAAACTGAGGACAGGAGAGAGACAGAACAGTGGCTTTGGCTTTGGTGTTTGGGGACCAAAGCTAGCAAGAGTATGAGAGAAGAACTCTTCACCAATGGACTTCGAAAGTTCAGTGTTGAATGTTTTCTAGCAATCATAATTTTAATTGATGACAGTAAATGAGAAAGTCCAGTGTGTATGTGAGAAAAATTAAGGAAGATACGACAAACGTAATAGGAATACCTTGTGTCAGTCAACACGTTTCTCACTACTGAGCTTGGTGAATCAAGAGGCATCCAATTTGTTCGGCTATCTTGTTCTGAAGGGCAATTGGGAGGATTTTATGTTCAATGACCATCCATCGTTAAGTGTTATCTGAAATACTGGCAGGATATTCTTGTCAATTGTCGTCTAATAATCCATATTCATATAACTATATGGTCTGGAGTAAGTTACTGGCAAAGAAGTCTTATAGAGAATATGTAAAGGGAAATAGCGAGCAAATAGATGCTGTATGCTCTCTATTGCTTTTTTTTTTCTAACAGATATGAAGAAAACAATATCCCTTGCATGTATGATATGCTGGAATGTATGTGATCTTTGACGAATATGGTCATATTTAAGTCTAAGAGGACATAAATTATCAAGACCATCCTGAGTCTAGACCAATAAGGAGAAGTCGTCAATGACTAGAGAGAATGGCACAGGCCAGAAAAGACCAGGAAATCCATAGCTTGTCAGCTCAAGTCCTGACCGTGAGCACGGCTCACAAGCACTCTGCCACCATGAACACTGGGTTTATTTTCTGAAAACAGTTGCAGTGAATCTCAGCCCTGCTGTGAGGATTAAATAATGCATGTAAATTATTGTGTTCATAATAGGTGATCAGCCAAAGCTAGCTTCAATAATCATCAAAAATTAAGTCGCCAAATGTGAAACAGTCTCAGGAAAAACGCTGAGTTGATTAATGTTATGAAAACACGTGTCTTTTCTTTCTTCGTCTGCCTGTCCTGCATTAATTGAGCAGATGAACTTTCAGCAGCTGTTTTTTTTTTCAGACACTTTCTTCATCCTGTTCTGTTCTTGTCCACATCAGCATGCCACTATCTTAAAACACGCCAGTAAACTGATTTGTAAGCAAACAAACTCGGGCTTTCTTTAGGAGAAAGACACAGAGACAGAAAGACAGAAGGCAAGAGAGTGAGAGAAGGGAGAAGCGAGAGAAGGAGGGGAAGGGAATGCAGGGCAGGAAAGAAGAGGGGTGAGAGGGCTTGATATATTTTCTTTCCAGAGTGCATTTGGTTGCATGGCAATACAGGCTATTTGTCAAAACTACTACACTGCTTTTCTATTGCTATGATAAAACATCCTGACCAAGGAAATTTATAGATGAGTTTCTCTAGGCTTGCAGTTCCCAAAGGCTAAAAGTCCATGGTGGTAAGGCTATGAGGCATGCTGGCTGCAGCAGGAGGCTGAAGCTCTCATCTCACAAGCAGGAAGCAAAGAGAGCTTCAAGTGGTAGAATCTTTAAACTCACCAAGCATACTTCCAGTGACATACTTCCTCCAAAAGGCCACACCCCTGCAAGCCCCCAAACAGCACCATTAATTAGGGACCACCATTATGGGCCCTGCAGAGATAAGTACTAGACACTTCTAACTTGGCTGAAATGAAGTTCCAGCCTGTGAATCAACCCTGGCGGCTGAGTTCAGAACTCTGGCTGAAAGGCTTGTACCTCAGACTCTGAAGATGCCTCTGTCTGTTGCAGGGTTTCATTGTTAATGAGAAACTGAGTCCCAGCCAGGGACTTGGGAGGATCAGGCTTGTGCAATTCCATATCGTAAGAGATTCCTTCACCAGTCAGCACACAGGATACAGAGATGTATTAATCATAGCATTGCCTTGCTTCTGTGAGAAGACATGATGAACCTGCACTTAAAGAGTCTAGAAACTTCCATTCCTCAAGTTGTTTCACGGGTTCCCATGACAACTAATTGGGAGATTTCTGAGTAGCATTTGTGTTTCAAGCATTATTTTCTAGCTCATCAAACTCGTGATTTTCTCAGCACTCACATGATCCTTGCATACTATAAACTAGCTTGTGCTTCAGTGAGATTTCTATGGGAGACTGTTTACATACATGTGTTATGGCTCTCACAGGAAGAGTCAATGGAATTAGCACTCAGGGATGGTGGTAAGAGTTCTTGTCCTTTATTTTTTGGTTTTTTTAAACTCAACTCTATCAGGATCATCTAGCAAAGGTGAGACAGTGTTCCAGACACTGTGGAGGGAGAGGGAACAGGACATACCGAACCTCTTTGTCCTAGGTACAAACCAACAAAAACAGACACAGTAATAAAATAAATGGAAGAGGCTGTAATATGAGCTCCAAGGGGGAAACACCAAATGAGATAGAGATAGAAAGTCGCAGAAAGAACTCGGGATTGGAGTGGGGGGTTGATGCTGACATGCCTAACTCGGGCCTAAACTGAACAACTAGTCAAGGGTAGAGGCATGCAGACAATGCAGGACTGCTTCTGTAGAGGGAGAAAGGGACCAGACAAGGGGCTTCTGCAGCCAGCCAGGCAGGGGCTGTGGGTTGTCCGGTTAGAGCAGCAACAGGACAGTTGAGCAGCAGTGGACATGGACTCACAGAGGATATGGGGCTGCCTTTGGAGAAAAAATGGGTGCAAGACATTGAGAAACTAGCTCTGCTTGTGTTTCTAGCCTTTGTGTTTGTGTGTGTGTGGGGGGGTCATTTGTGTGTAGTCATATCATTTGTATCTGGTCCAAGGATCACAACAGAGGAAGGGTCTAGTGTCATAAAATTACTGAGTCACCATCAGACTAAACTGCACTGTTGCTGAGATGAAGGCAGATGATCCCCGGAGGCATGGATCTGGGACAGGGCATCCTCTGAGTGACAGAAAAGGGGCTTCCTGCTTTCCTACTCATTTCCGATGGGTCTCTCCATTTGCAAACTTTCAGACAAAACTTTAGTACTTGGAAGGAAGCTTCCTATCTACCATTCACCTCTAGACTATCCAGGCCCCTGCCTGTGTGTGAGGCCCCTGAAGGTGAGTGGTTTCACCAACTTCTGCTATTGGTTTATACAGGACATTACCAGAAGCTTCCTGATGAACCCTCCTGGTCTTTTGTTCTTCGTAGCTGCCGTTTGCTTGTTTTTACAGGGGAAACTGAGGCTCAGAAAGCCTATGTGATGTGCTTAATTTCTGTTTCCTAGATTTAACACTGTGTTATGTGACATTGACTAAGACGGGTGGCAGCCAGGGCATGGGAGCTATCACATTTGCCTGTCTCAGGTTACTTGAAGGCAAGCTGAAGAAACAAAGAGAAATCTGGAAACTGGGTGCCTGTGGTATTTGTGCCAGTGGAAACTGCACAAGAGTCACCTTCCTGGCTCTAGCCAGCACCCCACTGGAAAGGCCCATTAAAGTATCCTATGAAAACTACAACTCTTTCGGAGCTCAACCCAAAGGTCCCTGTTCACATGCCTGTTTGCTTCCCAGGAGTCTTCTAATAAAAAGTCTCAGAGGCCCTCACTGGGCACCTTCCACCCCAGTTTCTACTTCAACCACTCTGAGCATGCTGTGCCCTGACACTGGGAAGCCCACAGAAGCAGAAGCTGCCCTACCCAGCTTGTGAGAAGGGCAGGAGGATCTTGGGGCTAGAAAGAGAGGGAGCAGAAAGACTGTAAGAGCCAGAGAACCAGGGGATTGCTGGGGGTTTGTATCTCAGGATAATATCAGAAACTACACCCATAAAGTGTCACCAACATGATCTCCTAAACATGAGCTGAACAAGGATGATGCTAGTGAGCATACCAGAGTGGATGGAGAAAAGCCTATGAGACCTCAACCCTATCCAAAAACTATAGGTGTCTGAGGAAAGCTTGGGGCCAAAGAGGGCTTCCCCAGGACAAAGCACACACATTGGATGGCTAGCCCCAAGTGGTCAGACCTGAAAACTATACAATCAACATTACAGAGACTGAACAGATTATATTTATGTATATATGTACATGTATGGGTATATGAATGTGTATATGCATGTGTATATGTATAAGCATGTATATTCATAAATATATGAATATAATGCATATATTCATACAGTAACAATTATTTTTTAAAAAAGAGACCATGACCTTGAAGGAGAGTGATGAGCTCTGAAGAGCTGGGTATGTAGCTCAAGAGTAGAGCGCTCACATAACAAGCCCAAGGTCCCAAGTTCGGGGCCCAGCACCAGTCTATGAGAGAGATGCACAGGGTTCATAGCAAGCTGTTGGTGAGTGAACAGAAATCCAACATGAAAAGATAGTACGGTGAGGGAAAAGCCTGTTCTGATCGTTGGAGAGGGAACAAAAAGAGGAGAGATGGAAAAGCCTCTGAGGCCCTTTGAGAAATCTCACCGCAGACCCAGCAAAGTGTCTGTTGCCTTCTGCTACTCCGCTGTGACTCGTGGCCTGTCAGTCAGGGAGAGAAGTCAGCAAAGCAACAGGACAGTTCTGTGGCGGCAGCAGGAAGCTCGGTGTTAGGGCGCAGGCAGGTTTCCTGGGAACAGGCAGGGTTGGAGACGTATGAACAGACACAGGCTTGCAGGCTCCGCGGCACGCCTGGCTGAGCCATGGTTCTTGGCAGCCACCTGATGTTAATTAAAGCTCCAGTCTAGCTCCAACTTAACGCTTTCTCGCTGTGCTGTTGCTCCCCGTCCCCTGATTCCCCTTCAATTTTAAACCCTCATTTGGGGGCCTAGACGGTAGAGCAAATTTTTGAGTCATATACAGAATGTGCCCAGCCCTTTGGAGGTAGAGGGAGGTTTGTGGTTATTAGAGAAGTTCCTCTCTCCCCACACCTCCCCTAATTGCCCTCCTCCTGACATACGAGAGGCGCTTACTGCACCAGCTGAGCTGAGTGAGGCCCGTCATGCCCTTTATGCCTCTGTGTGAGCTCCCGTGTTATCTATTACTCCATGGGCCTGTGAAGCTTCAGCTCAGCGGCTCTCCCTGCCCTTCCTCTAGGACAATCCCTCTTTCTGGAGGATTCCCATGATGCAGAGGCAAGTTGGGGCTGAGCCACTATTCCCGTTCAGCCTTGATTCTCTGTGAGCTCTGATCTCCTGACACACTTCACCAGTGGAGCGTCCTTAGATTCAAGCTACCCTCTTCCAGCTGGGTGCTGACTTGTGGTCTCTGTGCCACAGTAAGGCCGTGGAGAACACCAGGAGGCTCTCTACCAGAGTAAAAGCTGATAGTAAGGGGTAGGGAACAGATGCTGTAGTAAGAGAGAGAGGAGACACAGTTGCCTGGGCATCAGCCTCCCCGCCCCAAACAGATCTATGAGCGCATTGACCAGTTACCCCTCACCTATGGCTCCTCTTAGACTCACACCAACGTCAAGCTCTCCCAGTTCCCTCAGGTCTCTCCTTTCCCTGCTCTGAAGACTGCTGTCTAGAGTCCTCCTTAAATCAGATCCGCAATTCTTCAAAAGTTAGTATTACCTCCCAAAGTGCTTCCTCTCCAGGTCTGTGTAACTATTCCATGTTCTCCTGATGTTCCTGGCTACTCAGGCAGACATTCCCCAAGATCAGGAGGAAAGCTTTGCATAGAGGGTACAGCGTTTCTTGGGAGTACCGACCCCAACAACAACAACAACAACAACCAGCTGACCCTCACAAAGCCCTGCTGTCTATACTGTGCTCTGACTTGCTTCTGCCTCCAGCATCTGCAGCAGTGGGACTTCTGCCCCACACCCAAGGCCATGTGGAGGCTGCCAGGAGCTGATCACGGAGCTGAGCCTCCCTTCCAGAAGCACACATGGCTAGCCAGGCCCAGCCGCCCCACAGAATGGGCATTCCACACTCCCACGCTCAACAAAGCTCTTTGAAGGTTCTAGCATGGATCCGAGAGGAGAACACTGCTAAGAGCGTGTTAAGCAAGTCACCAAGTATAAAACTATGTCAGAAATAGAAGCATGTTGGCTAGATTTATGTCAGCTTGATTCAAGCCAGAGTTGTTCAAGAAGAGGAATCTCAATTGTGAAAATGACTTCATAAGACAGTGCTGCAGGTAAAGCTGTTGGACAGTTTCTTGATTAATGACTGATGGGGGTGGGGGCTCAACTCACTGGGAGTGTTGCTGCCCCCCAAGGTGTATGAAAACACGAACAGCAAGTGATGAAGAGTAGGCCAGGAAGCAGAGTTCCTCCATGGCTTCCCTATCACTTCCTGCCTTGAGTTCCTGTCCTGAATGCCCTCAGGGATAGAGTGTGACCTGAGAGTTTTAAAAAGAAATAAACTCTTTCTTAAATCTGGTGCCTTTGGTCATCCTGTTTTATGGCAGCAATAGATACCCTGCATCAACAGATACCCGAAGCCAGGAAGTGAAATCATTTAAATGACAATAAGTCTAGGACAGTTGACTTAATTTGGGTTCTGTCAGGTAGCCTGCAACTCAAGTCTCCATGCCTTTACTGGGGCTAGCTTTCCACTCTCCCTCTTTCTTGGTATTGTCTTCCTTCCGTCTTTCATTCTCAAAATCCACTTGGGTTTCTGAATTTGCCAAGCAGCCTGCTGGGCAGCAGACACGGAAGGAGGCCCTAGAACCAGATCTCGGCCTCACGATGCGTTCAGAAAGCGAATGTCTCATCGCTGGAGTTAAAGGTTGTGCTGACTGTACATGGCTGTGAGACAAGTCTCTCCAAGTCTAATGCCTTAAGCTGTATCCGTTGTGGCACCATCTCTGGGGATTAGAAATCCAAATGGGATTTAGCTCAGGTATTGTCAGAAGGCTACGTTCAAGATACTGACCTGAGCTCTTGGCATCTCAAGCCTTAGCCTGGGAAGACCCATCTTTCAACTCACTGGGATGTTGGCATTGGCTCCTCTCTGGCTCCTGGCCAGAGTTGTCCCTCAATTCCTGCAGTGTGAACCTGTCTTTGGAGATGTGTACAACATGGAGGATGGGTTCTATCAGAGTCAAGAGGGAGGATCAGAAAGAAGGAAGCCAATCCTCTGTGTCACAGTCTTCTGAGGCTTCCTACTGTGGAGTCACTGATGGCTCTAAGAGCATTTAAGACTCAAATCACCTAGGCCAAAATCAGCAAGCTAAAAACATCAACCATCACTTCCGTAAGATATGGTAAGGAGGTTTATAAACCACAGGAGGAGTAGAAGGAAGACCAAAGATAGAATAAAAATCTCATTGTTCCTGGGTTTCTTATGTTTGCCCAAAGGGGCATCTCTGTCTGTAAAGAAAACTGAGATAACCTTATCAATTCAGTATAACCAAGAATAGCCCCACCCCAAACAAAAACTAGAAGAGAGCCAGGAAGGTATGAAAGCTATCCCTCCTTGCTTGATTCTAGGCAAAGGCACTATAATGTATAATGTACCTAACTGGACTGAATACCTTTGCATTCAATTTCCAACCCATAAAACTTGTGACCTTATGCATACTATAAGATGTACCCAACATCCAAGTGAATGATATCCATGTAATAATTAATGCTCAGTTAATATTCAGCTACTCAGTGCCAATGAGATAGATCAAAGGCGTCCCCAGCTGGCTGCCTTAGTACCATGCATGTGAATGCTACCAAGGGCGTGGATGGATATTCAGTCTCTCTCGAGTTTGATGTATAGAACCTTATATTTCAGTCTGAAGATTAAGAATGTATCATACAGATGGATTCTCGAGAGCAATTTGTTTAATGTTTTCAAGAGTGAATTACCACTTGTACCAGCATCTTTTTTAGAACAAAAATTAGACATACCTAAATATTTTACAAAGAACATCGAGAGTTCACCAAAGAATCCGTTATTTTAATTTACATAATTTATTTAGCACATCTTGAAATTCTAACTCCATCTTGGAGAGTTGACAGAGTGGTCCCTGCAAGCCTGAGGAGACAATCCCAGAGCAGGAGGCGGAAGCACCCATGCTGCCTGGCTGGCTTCCTCTTCCCATCTGCTTTACACGTGCTCCCTTCTGAAGCAATTAGCCTGCAAGTTGACTTCTCTAATGAGTCATCGTTCGTTGAAGCTCTGAGCAAGTATTAGTACAAATGTAAAGCAAAGTCAAAGCACATTTAAACATTGAAATAACATGATTTTCCTGCCTGATGGTGTCAGTGTAAGTAGCCTCCTTAAATCAAAATTCATTTGGTATTCAATATAATATCCATGGTCTTCAATCTTCACATTCAAACCTATTTGAGGGACTTGAATTTAATCCCCAGGCTCTGAAATTGTGTCTCTCCTCTCCCTATGAGTATTTACTCTTGAACATTTAGAATGTCATCCTAGAGGAACCAGGGCTCCAGCCTGGGCTCACTTCATAGGACAAGGCCATCTGTCTTAGTTCATCACTTATCAAAAATAAGAAATGGAAACCTTTTCACTCTGCACAACCAGTTTCCAACAGAAACACATGAGGCTTTAATCAGTGATTTTCTTTTAAAAAATTGATTCTATTTTCAATTTTGAAAATGCTACAAGCTTCAATAACTTATTTAAAGGTTATTTTATACTATTCCTTTGGTTATGGCAGGGTCAGGGATCATCTGCCCAACTTGCTGATGGAACAATAGAGTCACACAGAGGGGAATGGGTGACATTCCAGTCAGGTACTAATTAAACCCAACCTTTCCGATTTTCTTACACTGGTTCTTGTAACCCCAAGAAGTTCCTAATGTTCAAATTTAGAAATGCTTAAATCTCCCTCTCTGGTTTCTCTGAGCAATGAACACTGAGCAATGAAGAGCAAGTGGAATCTGCAATTAACTAGAGGCTTTCTTACCACTGCACAAAGCACATTTCAGGTTTCTACAAAGTTTCCAGTCCTGACTGTGCTAGTCTTTTAGATAAGTATCTTTTTACCGTATTGGTATAAGATGGAAGGAAAAACAATGTGTCTTTCAGTCTCCAACAATGATGAAAATGCTACAAAGCTGGGACCAGCATACGGGAGAGGAGCTCTATCATCAAGTGGATCCCAAGGGAATCCTCTATCTTGTTGGCTCTGTCTTTCCAACTGACAGCAACAGGGAGTTCCTTCAACTTCCCACTCAATTGGCAGGGTGCCCCTGGTGTGTTGTGGTGTTGTGGGTGTTTTACTTGAGGTGGTGAAGTGGAAGAAACAAATAGTCTATGGGCAAATCATAATGAAATATGAATGTATGCATAAGAACATCACCATAGCCTCCATCCACCCACAGAAAACCTTGTTCTGATTGTGGGCTCACTCACCAGGCTCAGAGAAATCTTTGCTGCTTCTCAACACTAATATCAGTCCCACAGGGGATGCCTTTGCAGGCTGAAGAATGGAGTTGTGTTGCCTTTAGCTGTGTCCTTTGAAGTAGAAAAATGGACATAGTAGCAGTTATAATTTTTCAGCTGGGGGAAACACACTTTTTCTTATGAGACACTCAAGAATTCCCTTCCTCTTTGTACAACAATATAATATTTAAGAAATGAGGTGACTATTTTGCATATAGTATAACTAGTTTAATATTTTTAGGCAAATTTGTATCTTAAAAATTGACAAAGCCTATTTGATGCCTGGAATATTGTCTAAATTTTATTAAGAGTTTATAATAAATCATAGCAGGTATAAAAAGCAGTACTGTCAAATAGCGTAAACTGATGCTGCGTATGTAATCTAAAATCTATGAATAGCTGTATTTCTTTAAAAGCGCAAAGCCAACAAGTAAAATTAATTTTACTGATCGTCTTATTTAATTTTTTATTGCATGAAGAGACACTGTGACCAAGGCAACTTATAAAATAAAGCATTTAATTGGGGTTTCCTCACAGTTTCAGAGCGTGAGTCCATGATCATCGTGGTGGGGAACATGACTGCAGGCTGTCACTGGAGCAGTGGTCAAGTGTTCATGTCTTATTCAAAAGTTGGAGGCAAAGAGAGACTATGCTGTGGGTCTTTTAAAATCTCAAATTCCACCCCCAAATAACACACCTCCTCCAGCAAGGCCACACCTCCTTATCCTTCCCAAAATGATTCTGCCAACTAGGTACCAAATATTCAAATATAAACCTACAGAGCCATTCTTATTCAAACATCCACAGTAACATATTTTATTTAACCTAATGTATGTGTATTATTTTAGTATGTCATTCTATCCCACAAGATTCCTAGATATCAATGGTGAAACACTAAAATTGCTAAAATATTTTATCTCAGATATTAATTTTTCCATACTAAATCTCTGAGCTCTATTAAGTAACTATGGTACACTGTTTTTAACAAAAGAAAAATCAGTTTAGATGCTTAAGTATTGTCAGAAACACATGATCTACACTTAGATTTCATATTAGAGAAATAGCTCGTCATGTTTCCAGGTTGTTTGCAGACTTGCTTAACCTAGGTATGTATTTTAGCTAAATACTATTAACTAAAATTTAATAGTATTCTAGATCTATGCCTCAATTGCAGTGGCCACACTCCAAGAGAGTACCAAACACAAGAGCTGACAGCTACCTCATTAGACAACACAGATAGCGAGAGCCCTTGACATCTTCTGTTACTACAGACCACTCTAGAAAGGGATTCATCTTAAAGGATTAGAAATGCTGGGCCAAAGATTAAGAAGTGCCCTTGACACATCATCTCTCCTCTTAAACCACCTCTGCCAAGCTGAAGTCATGACATAAGTTTGGTCCCATTTATGTTCCATCCTCAACCTACTGTTGACCCAACGTGATACTAGCTGTAGGCCTGGGAAGGAAGAAGCCTGAATGTCAGATGAGCAACAGAGAAGCAAAAATGGAACCCAGAGCAGGGGCAGCAAGGAGGTAGAGGCCACACAGTTACCGACCTGCAGAACTTTGGTCTCTAATGGCAGCTGGAGACTCCTAGGAAATGCTCGAGGGTTTCCCAGCAAAGTAAAGTTGCATCAGTTAGCCAGTGAGCTTTCTTTGTTCAGGCAGAGTTTTTGCTACTGTTGCTGTTGGTTCTGCTTTGGTTTGGGTGGGTGTTTTATTTTGTTTTGTTCTCTCCCTTTCCCTCTGCCCCCTCCCCCCCCATAGTTTGAAAGGAGAGGCTAAGCTGGCTCTGGGCCAGAATTTTAGAGCCTCCTCTTCCCACCTGTGTCACAAAATACATCTCAGGTCCCTGTAGATAACATACAGTTTCATTAAACTGCTCTTTGAAATACCTGACAGGGAGGCTGATGGATAAAAAGCAAGAAAGCTCACTGTGATTGCTTTAGATCCTTTCAAAACCTGATGATGATGATGATGATGATGATGATGATGATGATGATGATGATGATAATAATAATAATAATAATAATAAAGACATCATAGACAAAGTATTGTCTAAAACAGCCCTTCCTACAGTGCACAAAATAGTAACTGTTTTGTATGGCTTGGCAAAACTATTTTTAGATAAACAATCTCCCATTTCCACCATGAAGAGAAGCATATATTACTTTCATGCCTCCTGCTTTCCGAACCATACTGTTTGGGTCTTTTTGTTCACATGCATTAAAAATATATACAGCCCTCTGCATTGCCAAAGGAAAACATAAATGTCGCCAGTGGCTGCTCATCTGTCTTTCTAGGGAGTTCACATCTTTTCCCCCTAATAGTTGCCAGTTTCTCATCTCTTCTAGGGGAATTGCAGTAACCTCAGGCTTTGCCCAGAGTCTCCCATAACCCACGGATGTCATTTATCAAAAGGATGCTTTAAGGTGCAGCCCCGTGAATAAGCAGTAGTTTTCCTCCTGTTTGACAGCTGAAATCTTGCCCCCAGGACAGAACGATTGGTCACTTAAGTCAGGACTCAGGAGCCGGGAGAATGAGAGAGGACACTGGAGCGCCATGCGTGACTCACGTATGTTAACGCTGAGGAGATGACCACTGTGGTGGGAGCACACTACGGAATCCATCTGTAACCGATCGGGTGAGACAGGAGCTATGCAGTGCGGACCGCGTCACTGCAGTCTGTCTTGGAGGAACATTCTGAGACAACTCACAGATATTTTGCTGCAATAAGCCCTGTCATGGCTTCCTCTCGTGGTCGCCGGAAACTGGACCTGGGACTGTTATGTCAGAGGCTGAGGTGGGCTGGGGAAAGGAGCCCTACAATATCTGATCTTGAATCCAATGGAATGGTGGGGACACGGAGCAGACATTATAGCCACTGAAGCCTCGCTCTCCTTGTCTGTGAGGAGCCATCAGGATAACTACGCCAAGGCGTGTGTGTGTGAGAGGTTTAAAAAGGATAAATATCTTAACTTCAAATGTTAGATTCATATACACCCATCAAAACATGCAGTGCTATTTTACCATATGAGAAAATGTTCAGTATAAACTGTTTTTTATCCATAAAACAGTGGGTATATTATCCATAAAATAGTCTCAATTTTGTGAGTGAGTGTGTACGCCATTGCATCCGTCTCTGAGGCTCTAGACTTGTGCTGCAGCTAGCTGGTTGCCATCTCGTCTACTTGAACCTCAGATTTTCTATGTCCTAAGTCAAACTCCTAGCCGCCACCACCAACCAGCCTTTCACTTATTTATTTATTTACTTATTTGTTTATTTACTTATTTATTTTCTATATTATTTGTTTACATTCTAAATGGTTTTCCGTTTCCCAGTTCCCCCCTCACCATAAGTCCCATATACCCTCTTCCCTCTGCCTGTTCCCCAACCAAGCCCCTCCTACTTCTCTGTCTTGGTAATCCCTCACAATGCTGCATCAAGCCTTTCCATGATCAGGGCCGGTTTGATATGTGAGTTGTGTCTTGAGTATTCAGAGCTTCTGGGCTAATATCCACTTATCAGTGACTGGATTCCATGTGTGTTCTTTTGTGATTGGGTTACCTCACTTAGGATGATATTTTCCAGTTCCAACCATTTGCCTAAAAAATCATGAATTCATTCTTTTTAATTGCTGAGTAGTATTCCATTGTGTAAATATACCACATTTTCTGTATCCATTCCTCCATTGAGGGGCATCTGGGCTCTTTCCAGCTTCTGGCTAATATAAACAAGGCTGCTATGAACATAGTGGAGCATGTGTCCTTATTGCATGCCAGGGAATCCTCTGGGTATATGCCCAGGAGTGGTATAGCAGAGTCCTCCAGAAGTGTCATGCCCAGTTTTCTGAGGAACTGCCAGACTGATTTTCAGAGTGGTTGTACCAGCTTGCAATCCCACCAGCAGTGGAGGAGTGTTCCTCTTTCTCCACATCCTTGCCAACACTTGCTATCTCCTGAGTTTTTAATCTTAGCCATTCTGACTGGTGTGAGGTAAAATCTCAGGATTGTTTTGATTTGCATTTCCCTAATGACTAATGATGTTGGACATTTCTTAAGGTGCTTCTCAGCCATTCGAAGTTCTTCAGGTGAAAATTCTTTGTTTAGCTCTGTACCCCATTTTTAATAGAGTTATTTGGTTCTTTGGGGTCTAACTTCTTGAGTTCTTTGTATATATTGGATATTAGCCCTCTGTCAGATGTAGGGTTGGTGAAGATCTTTTCCCAATTTCCAACCAGTCTTTCTTAAGTTTTCTTCTTCTGAATTATTGACAGCTTACAAAAATTTAGAATCCTTCTTGACTCCTCTCCTACCTCATATAGGAGTTAAAGAAAACCGTCCCCATTTGCTTACAGATGTTCACTGAAATGAATTAATAATAAGCAAATAGGGAATGAAGGCACGGATTAATTAATTAATGGCAAAACCACAGCATAGGAGTCACACACCATGCATGTGACACTGAAAGATATAAATATTTAAAGCATAAATATAATATTATGTGGAGAGGAAAGTAAGAATGCAGAAAAGCATTTGAATGGGAAAGGAAATTCTCCATATTTAGGAGACCTAAATATGGTCTGTGACACTGTGGTGATATGTTTGTAAATGGTTACCTTGGAAATATTGACTGGGAGCAAAGGGTATGGGACAAAACAAAAAAACAAAAAAATATCTGTTCAGGTGTGTGGACAGACTGCACTCATTGTTCATGTGATCTGAGGTTAGTATTTTCTGATCAATTAAACTCCAATAAAAGACTGAAAATACCAGCTTCTGAATATAAAAGAATAGCTTGCAAAAACACTATCCCTGGGTTTAAACCCTTTGTAGTTACATGACCCTAACTCTTGCTACACCTCCACTTTCTCCTCTGAAGATCAGAAACTTTGGTAGTGTCATTATTAATAACACTCCATAGAAACTGTTGACATAGGGTTTTTGGCCCATGCAGGACTCAAAGCTAATAACTAGAAACAAGATCTGTCAGGGTTTTTGTTGTTGTTGTTATTGTTGTTGTTGTTGTTGTTGTTGCTTAGTATGTTTCTATGTAAAAGATAGGAATGGGGCCAGAGAGATGGCTCACTGGTTAGGAGCACTAACCACTCTTCCAAAGATCATGAGTTCAAATCCCAGCAACCACATGGTGGCTCACAACCATCTGTAATGAGATCTGATGCCCTCTTCTGGGGTGTCTGAAGATAACTACAGGGTACTTATATATAATAAAATAAATAGGCTAGAGCGAGCGGGACTGGAACAGGCTGGAAAAAAAAAGATAGGAAAGAATTATCCTCTATATCATGTGTTTAATCATGTATCTATAGGCTCCAGGGGAAAACACTACTTAGAATTTCGTTCTCATACACAAATGTGAATAGTAGATTGATGTTATAATTGGCAAATCTATCAAGAACTAAACAACAATTAGAAGAAAAGCAACAGTCAGTCCTGCTGAATCCATCTAAATTCTCAAAACAGTCTTAGACATTGCCTGTAGAGACAAATTTCCTGCCCATGTAAGAAGAGAGTGCAGATGTCTTTTACTGTGCTGTCATGTTAAGGGTAGTGAAAATGGCTCATATCCCCATCAATACACTGAGAATAAATGGTTCCCAAGGGGAATTATATTAAAGCCACAGAGACCATTGCATTGTCTCAAAGAAACTAAACTTAGTCTAAGATCACATTTAAAATCAATAACTCAATTATATATTGGTTAAGTTTATGTGATAAAAATAACTTATTAAAATACCACAGGATTTTATTTGTTCTTCCTTCATTTTATGCAAGTGATTATGCCTTACCAAGTTGAATTTTGAAAGCTTTAGTATTTGGAATATGTATCCATTCTTTTGTTTAGGCCACTCTCAATGCATGTCCAGCCAAAGCTAATTATGTTATAAATTACAAGCATTTTCATCTAGTGTCTTTGTCATAGTCATTTATAAATAACCCAATTAGATCTGATCAAGCATATTGCTTAATGTAGGAAAAAGTGTTAAGATATTTGCAGATTCCATACTTCAGCAGTCACACTTCTTCCAGCTGGGGTTACACACCCAGCAGCACAGGGGATGGTACAAGGAGTGGGTTGTTATAAAAAGCGCAAGCCTAACCTCCAGTCGTTCTTCAGCCTCTCGTCAAACGCTCATTCCTTCTCACGTGGGCTTCTGCCATCTGCCATGATGTCTTCCACCCTGATGGAATGCAGCTAATGAGGCCCTCACCGGAGGCTGAACCAATGTCACCACCTGATCTTAAACCTTCTGTCTCCCAACCGTGAGCTTTTCTTCATATAGTCTTTATACTCAGCCTCGGATACTTGCTGTGTTGATGGGAAATGGATAAATATGGTTGCAGTAGTGACCTCACAAGGGAGTTGGAATGGTTAATGTGTACAGGGCCTGTTACGAAGTATCAGTATCAGCTACTGTAAGACCCGAAAGAAAAATGGGGGGTACCCCAGCTCTCCACGCCTTGGAAGCTGTCACCCCAATCACACATGAGAAATGGTCTTGATGCAAAAAGGCACGAGGTTTTAATTCCAGAGCTCTGGGGTTCATGGCCCCTCTCCCACGCGGGGTAGAGGACAGTGAATCCTGGGTGCAGAAACACGACTGCTTTTATAGATTTACAGCAAAGCCCACCTATGCAAGCCACTCCATAGCTTCTAAGCCAATCAGTTCAAATCATCTGAGCCCACGCTCTCTGAGAACCAATCAGCCTCCCACAGAGGCTGGATGGGACCTGGTTAAGTCATTTCCCCCTACGTGGCCGCACGCACAGGGTCACGCCAGGGTTATGCACAGCGTGCGTACGTATGGGGCTGGCGCAGCAGTGTTCGCCCTTGCCTCAGCTTCTCCGCCGAGGGGAGGCAGAAAAGGATGCTAGGGACCTCTCCAGCCTGCAGCCTTCATCCTTTCACTACTAGTGTCTGTTCTCTCCTAGAAGGGAAATTGGCTCATCTCCCTCTCACCTGAAGAAAATGCTGGTGGCCCTTGAACTTCCCTTAGCCTTGCACGAGCATATAGAGCTTCATAGCAGTGTGACCCCTTCCTGTGTTTATTCTTACATCCATTAGTTTTTTATAGTTCTATTCACCGTGATTGCATGCTTTTCATATTCAGATATTCTGTTTTAATTTACCTTGTAGTCCAAGTTCCTGCTGAGCCATTTTATTACATTTTTCAGTCTGTGATCATTTGAGGAAGGCGTTAGACAAGGATGAATCAAGTCCATCTATCAGAACAGGCCTGGGTTCTTTCATTTTGCCTTCCTGTTCACTCTTGCTCACTGTCTTACAAAGCATCTGGCTCTGGTTTTGGTCTTTACAAAATAAATTTAAATAGACAAGGTCCCAACTTCCAGGAGTTTATAACCTCACACAATCTAAATGGATACAGATGGAGGAAGTAACTCTGGCAAACAAGATTTGAAAAATGGCAGAAATTAAATTCTTTGCACAGGGTGTGAAAGTCTAAAAGGTAAGCGCTCAACAGCTTAGAGAGGTGGGCTTGTCGCTGGGGAAAGTAGAGCTCGCTGTTGGGGTTCTTAGTCTCATTAATGAAAACGATGTAAAATGGACTCAGAAGAAAGCCGTAAGGTATTATTAGCATCTGAAAGAAAAACAACAAGGCAGGCAAGCTGGATGTCTTGGCAGCTGCTGAGAGGAGGGAAGAAGAAGAAAGAGAGCCCAGGCGGGTTTTTTTTTTTTTCAGTTGGGGTCCAAAGAAGCCCGCTTGCCCAGCAATGGAAATCCACAAGCAGTTGCTTAGGAGAGTGGGGGCGGTGGCTATAGAAAAAGGGAGAAGCCCAAAGAGTCAAGGAATGCTTGCTTAGCTTTTTGGCCAATAACTGAAAGAAAAATATAGAAATGAGAGATAGATAGATAGATAGAGAGAGAGAGAGAGAGAGAGAGAGACTGAGATTCTGAGTTTGAATTCAGAAAATAAGACAGGCTTAACAGTTACCATCCAGGGCAGCTCTGTAAGTCCCTTCCTTCCCTAGGAGCAGCCACTGGGAAGGGTGCTATACCATCTCATTACGGGGATAATTATTCCTCCCATCTCATTAGAATGGCTTCAGATAAGTCAGCTTCCCAAGAAGGGTAGACTCCTGACTTGCTTCCTGCTGGCCAAGCTAGGCTCACTGGACAAGACCCTGGGAAGTGAGGTCTTTATGTTAAAGTGTATCAAACCCTTGAGTCTTAGAAGAGCAGAAATCTCATTTCAAATTTTTGAAACCCTGAAGTATGTAATATTCTGATTTTTTTAGAGATCAGAATGTCATGTCTCTACCCAAGGCCTAAGGAGGGACAAATATGATATTTTTACTTTTTAATTACCAAAACAAAAACAAAAACAGGAGATAGAGTTCAGAATATCCTCAACGATCTCTGAGCTTGCCACTCCCTGTAACAGGCTCACTGTTCACACAGGGAAAAGCAGAGGGGGAAATGTTCCATTCTCAGCTCCTTCTCGCACTGGACACTAAATATTCAGCTCTGCATTTGACCTGTAGATAAAATAGTGAAAGAAAAAAAAACGGAAGCTCTTGGCCCTCAACAAAGTTAGTAAACCTTATACATAAAGTCTTATGCATGGAATGTGGTGTTTTCCTGAAATTTAAATAAGATAGCAAGTGTTCCCATATTTATGTATATGTTTGTTTTCTGTCTTTTCCTGTACTCTCTGTGCCCTGGTATTTAAAGCATATGGAAACTGGAAAAGAGGATGGACTTTATCTGTTATTCAGAAATATTCAAAAACCAATATTGGAAAGAGAAAAGAGAAATTGGGGTCTTAGTTTGTCTGTTCCTCTGAACAAGTGGTGACTCCTTGCATGGGAAGCACCGGAGATCTGTTCACCACTGTGCCCCTGGAACCCAGAAGAAAAAAGGGGCTTCAGACACTGGCAATGAGAGTGTGGCATTCAGATCTCCTAAGGCTACAGGGCTTGGCACAGTTGGATATAAAGTCCTCACCTCCCCCAAAGCAAGGAAGCCCTAGGGCTTCCCTGGTGGCTCCTCAGGAGCCATCATTTCCTCCGAGGTCATCTGTGGGAGAAGACCACATCAGAAGCATTCCCAGTCTCTCCCATCCCTTTAACTGGCAGCACCACAGACTGCTACTTCCCCAGCTGAGACAAAGCTAACACTCCTAATCTGAATTGTTACCAGGCCAGGATGGGAATCCTGCATCTCTGCATCTTAGTAACGCTCAAACGGGAAAGCTCTCTGCTCAGTGTGGCCTCCCAGGTAGTTTATAAGTTGTGTGTGTCTTACTTGAAAGCATTGCTGTGCTTAAATTTAAATCACCCAGATCCTAGGTGGTTTTATTTGGCTCCTAAGAAGAAGCATAAAGTGAACAGATAAAGAGGACCTGGCCCCTAGAGTCTTTCCAGAAACCTTGGAAACATCATCATTCTACCAATGGCTGTTCTACTACCTGTGCGGGCTGCTGAGATTCTTGAATTTAAGTGGGAAAATTGGATACTTTTGTAGTTCACGTAGGTCTTTTGTGTATATTTAGCAATTGCTCTCCACAGTAGAGGCACATCAGAGTCATCTGACAACTTTATCACAGATCCTTTATTTTTAGAAGTTATCTGGAAAATGAAAAAGCAGTCTCCCTGGGCACCTAACACACACACACACACACACACACACACACACACAATTGTTAATTAACGGGCATAGCTGGTCTTGTTTTAGTATCTGGCAATTTTAAAGAAAATTCTTATGGTCCTTGAAAAAAAAATTGTGAAATAGTAATGGCTGTTGTGAAGGTGTGAGGGATACCCCCAATACCTCGTGTCTTCATTAATTTTTCTATTCTCTGCGAGAAGACATTGTGATCTGTATTGTGTATAAGGGGCTTACAGTTTCAGAAGGTGAATCCATGGCCGTCATGGTGAGACCATGGCAGCAGGCGGTCGGTAAGGTGCTGGAGCAGTAGCTGAGAGCTTACATCTGGAGACAAATGCATGAAGCAGAGAGAGGGATACTGGGAGTCCCATGGGCTCATTAAACCTCATGGCTGCCCCCACAGCCCCTCTTCCAATAAGGCTGTACCAACCTAATTTTTCCCAAACGGTTCCAACTGGAGACCATGTATTGAAATATGAACAGATACGGGGTTTCCCTGACAATTTGCATTAGTTGGGGTTCTCTAAAGGAACAGAACTAATAAAATGGAGGTATATGTATATTAAAGGGGGATTTATTAGAGAACCTCATAGGCTGGAGTCTGAATAGTGCAATAATAGCTATCTCCTGATGGGAAAGCCAAAGATCCAGTAGCTATGCAGTCCATGAGACTGGCGTCTCAGCAGTCTCAATCTGATGCTGAAGCCCTAGACGGCCTCAAGTTTTCAGTCTATGTTGGAATCCCACAGGAGTTTCCAACACAGTGTAGTAATGCCTCAGAAGCAAGACCGATGGACTTGCCAGCAACCCTGAGGGCAAGGGGCAAGCAGGCAAAGAGCAAGAGCTTCCCTTCTCCATGCCCTTCTGTGTGGGCTGCCATTACAGAGTATGGCCCAGATTTGGAGTGGGTCCTCAGACCTTAGAGGATCCAGACTTCGGGAGAGTCCTCCCGCCTCAAAGGATCCATTAAAGGAAAGCCCTCACAGGAGTGCCCAGCTGTTTGGGTTTTAGTTGATTTCAGACAGTCAAGTTGACAACCAACATTAGTCATCACGCACTGCTTCCTTTATCCTCACTCACAGATTGTGAATAAATATGCCAGAGATGAAGAAGAATCCTGTCATTAATTCACTTATTAATGTAAAGCTGAGGGATGTTTTTACCTATAGCCCAAAATGCACCAAGGAAAAAGAATTAATAAAGAAAATTTCAGGAGGTGAAACTTCCCCACCCACAGAGTCCCTTTTCCTACCCCAAACCCCAAGTTTCATCAATGGTCTTTTGGGGGGGTTGTTTGTATGTATCTTTGGAGTTTTGCACTTTAATCTAATTTGTGAGTGTGAAAAAGGTGTTGGAAGAGATAACAGAGTAATAACAAAAGACACCCACCAAATCCCAACTTCAGATAAAATGCAAATTTGATTTTAAGATGTATCAGTTGTTGATTTGAAATTCAATTTGAACAAGGCATTCCTCTTTCATCTGCCAAACCTGGGAAGGGCCTCCTGGGCACAGAGCCCTGGAATCCTGACATCTGGACAGACCCACTCATCTGCAGCTACAATCCAGGACATACCACAAAGTCCCAAGATGCTCCACAATTCGGTCTGTTGCTGTGTTTTGGAGAGAGAGAGTTGTCCTTGCTTATCAGTTTTTGCAGATAAAGTTTGCCTGGATTAGCCACACAGCAGATGGAAAGCCCCACCCCCACCCGCGAGGTACCTGCACGTAGGAATACAGCTCCAACTCGGACTTTTTTTGTGCAGTGTGACCTCAGAATAATGAACTCACATTTGGTACCAGGAATCATCATCATCATTTAAATTTTTATGTGTATGTGTGTTTTGCCTACATGTGTGCCTGTGTACCACATGCATCCAGGGCCCTTGCAGGCCAGAAGAGAGTGTGGGATCCCCTGGAACTGGGAGTCAGACATGGTGAGCTTCATTGTGGGTGCTGTGACTCTAACCCTGGTCCTCTGAAAGAGGAGCCAGTGCTCTTCACAACTGAGCCATCTCTCCAGCAGGCTTCTTGCTGTGATTCCTTATCCTTTTTGTGTGTCATTGCCTGTGTATTCTCTGTCTATTGTTAAGAATGCAAATCTCCATATGTGTACACTCAAATAACCTCAGGCATGGGCCAGGCTCATCCACCCAACCCTCAACCTGTGAAGCTATATGCAACCCAGGATAGCTATCAGTGTGACCCAACATAAAACTGAAAACCCACTGAGAACACTGAGACCTTTTTGTGATTTTATTTTTAGTATCTGTCTGTGTGTCTGTGCAGAATGTATGTATACGAGTTTGCATACTACCTGTTTGGAGGTCAGGGGTCAATACTATAAGTTTTCTTCTATTCTCCTCCACATCAACTTTTGATACAGGTCTCTCAATGAAGTTGATATTCACAGATTGGCTAAAAACAACAACAACAACAACAACAACAACAACAACAACAAAAAAACTGGTTAGAGACTACCAGAGATCTTCCTGTCTCTGTACCCCAATGATGGAAATACAGGCAGAGATGTTAGGACAGGGGCTTATTTAAGGAGAATCTACTGAGAACTTGGGGGACTTATTCACTCAATCGCCTATGAGTGACAGACATAAATTTGAATATGCATCTATACCTCTTCTTATATAAAATCTATGCTCCCCTCTTCACATTTGTCTGTCTTACATAAATCTGTATAATATCATTATCAGTTCTAAAATTGTTCCAGCTACCATATCATCACATGATACCTCTTAAGACATAAGAAAGCACTTTCTAATTAGTCTGCTTACATGAGCAACAGCCTTTCTTCCAGTTTGGCAAGAAATGAAACAAACCAGATCTTTCTCAGAATAAAGATGGGCCCCAAGCAGGGCCCAGGTGAGATTCTCCCTTCTGTTGCAGGCAGCTGGCACATTTGTGAAGTCTGGAGGTTCAAATGCCACCCTTCACCTCTGGCCATTCAGAGACGGGTGCTGTCTTCTCCAGCCACGGAGTCTCTCTTGCTTTGTGAGCTCAACAGTGAACCTCAGTTCTGGGCTGTGGTGGTTTGCATGAAAATGGCCACCATAGGCTCACAGAGAGTGACACTGTTAGGAGGTGTGTGGCCTTGTTGGAAGAAGTGTGACACTGTGAATGAATGGGCTTTGGGGCTTCAGACACTCAAGTCAGGCCCGGTGAATCTCTTTTCCTGCTGCCTGCCAGTCCAGATGTAGAACTCTCAGCTCCTTCTCCGGCATCTAGTTTGCCTGTGTGCTGCCGTGTTTCCTGCCATGATGATACTAGACTAAAACTCTGAACCTGTAAACCAGCCTAAATTAAATACTTTTCTGTATGAGAGCTGTCATGGTCATGATGTCTCTTCACAGCTATAGAAACCCTAGCTAAGCCATGGGCTTTCCTGTGTGAAGTTCTGGAAAGGAGGTCCCTGACCCTGGTAGATACATAACTGGACAATATGACCAGTCCATGGTGTAGCTAAGGGGAAAGATTTTGTAGATATGACAGAGAGAAGAGCCAGAAGCATCTGCAGGAGTGCAGATCAACGAGGGAAAAGAAAAGTAGACTGAACCTGAACTTCAGACTGGATCTGGAAAGGGCTATCTGTGAAGGAGGTGGAATTAGCAAGGGATAGAAAATAGAAAGAAAAAAAAAGACCATAGTGAGAGAGGCAGGAGAGAGGGGGTGGGGGTTATGTGATGGCAGGTTTATAAGGGTAATGAGTAATTGGGGGAATGGAACTGGGGGAGGGGCTTTAGGGTAGGGGAGGAAGGGCAAAGAGCTGGGATGCCAGCATGGACTTCGAAATGTATATGAAGTACTTATGGTGCTTCTGAAGGAGCTTGGCACCAGAGTTACCCCTATGTCCCTTCTGCCAGGGACAAGGGAAAGGATTCCTTTGGGAGGATGGGAACCAGTTTCACAAGTTCCTGGGGGCTGCTGGCTTTTATCTAGCCACCTGAAATCCTCCTACAGTCCAGGTTTTCTCATTGGACTGTGTTTTGGCATTTGGGGAGATTGTAGTCAGAAGGAGAAACAGCCACCAAATTAGAGTCTTTCAGAAAAAAAAAGAAAGAAAAAATAAAAAGGCTGGAAGTTTAGGATGTGTCTGTGAGTACAGTCACCTGAAAGCCATAGGCCACTCCCTCTGATGGAGATGATGCTTGGCACGCCCTAACATGCAGTCAGTCGATGAGAGCAGCCTGTGCTCTGCAGTGGATGGGAGTGCTGAGCTAGGCTGGTCAGCAATCAAGAGGCCTGACTATATTTGCTACTTCGGTTCATCAGAACGTGGCTGCACTGGGTGGAGGAGCATCTGCCCTGTAAAACACAGGGTTGACTCAAAATCATTTTTAGCGCTGACATAGTAAAGCCTAAAGCCCGGGATTAGTGGATTAAGGCCCAGAGGAGGTGTTTGTCCTGCCCCGGGCACTAAGCAAGATGAGGGCTCAGGCACAGCAGCTGTGCCTTCAGCCATCCAGCAAGCTCTGCCGGACAGGGCTCAGTCAGGGAGCTGAAAGGGTGGGACATTTCTGTGGAAGAATTCAAGGGGTCCTTGCCTGAGTTCTTCTTTTGCCGCACCCACTGCCAGTGCTCAAGGATATTGCTTGGCAGAGAGTGTGGCCCCAGGGGAAGCAGAAACAGACCTTAAACTTGTCACTTAGGGGTGCTAAAACCTTGAGAACATTCATTAACTTCCTAAGTTTCAGTTTCTTTGTCTAAGTAGTGTGGGTGACAGAGGCTAGCCCAGCATCATTGCGACGCCCAACAGCAGAGCCTCAGAGTTTTTGGCTATTTCCTCAAGCCTCCTTGCTCGGGGTTCCTTCTGAAACATCCAAACAGGTCAGGTCAAGACATCATGTGGCCTCTTGGGACTGTTCTCCCTTCAGATCCGGTTCTTCCACTTCTTGACACACACTTTCATTCAGAAGAAATCACATGGTTACCCTAGGATCTTCACCACACTGTTAGACATTACAGAAATGCATCTGAAAAGAGTAGCATTGGGGGCCCGAGCTGGCGTGTTCTCTCTCTCTCTCTCTCTCTCTCTCTCTCTCTCTCTCTCTCTCTCTCTCTCTCTGTGTGTGTGTGTGTGTGTGTGTGTGTGTGTGTATCTCTGTCTCTCTCAATGTGTGTGTTTGTGTCTGTCTCTGCCTCTGTCTCACACACACACACACACACACACACACACATACACACACAGTGCAGGCGGGGTCTTGACTTTGTTGCAATGTTAATACATTTTTGTGAAAGCAAATTAAATCTGCCCCTCGGCTTTCACAGTATTTCGCACATAATAAATACTGATTAGAGTCAGTGGGTGTTGAGATGAATTATAGCCACTCTAACCCTGCATTTAGTAAAAGCAAAGCCCATTCCAGTTTTCCTCACAAAAATACTACCCGAAGGTGATGAAATGGGCATGATGGGGCTTTACATCTTCACTTCTTGGAGGGCATTAAAGGCAATTCCAAGCCAACTCTATTGTATCACAGTGTTTATGAACCTTGGGGTTGGTTTTTTATTTATTTATTTATTTTTAAAAAAATATTTCTATGAGCATCTGCCCCAAGTCAGATGTGAGGTTGAGAAAAAAAAATTCCTTGCATTATCTCTAGCCTGGACGGTCTCACTGTTCCTGGGTCAGTTGGAGTCTTCCATCTCTTCACATACACTATGATGGGAAAAGGGAAATCCGATACAGCATGCTGGGCTGTGCCACAGAGGAACACAGAGAACAAAGGATTTACTAAAGAGAGCAAAGGACATTCCAAGAGAGGAATGCATCCAACAGTAAACTAATGTGGCTTTGGGTAGGTAACTCAATGTCTCTTTGCCTCTGAATGAGGAACTCGGCCGCAAAATGAGAATAGTGTCTCCCTGACAGGGCAGTTTGCCGGCCTCCCTTTTAGATGGTGCTTCTCAAGTCTGCCAGTGGTACAGATGTGCCTGGCACATTTGTGGTAAGAAGACACTGCCCTACCTCTCCCCCCCCCTCTAGATCCTGGTCCAGGGTCAGATCCTGAGAACTGGCCTCACTAAGGAGCTTCCTAACAAGGCTGATGATGCTGCTGGACCGGACCGTGTGCAAGAGAAAGCTTAGAGTCCCCCTGTGAGAGGCAAACAGTAACCGGAAGCTGAGATGGGTGGAAGTAGATATATAGGAGTGTTACAAGTGGGAGAAGGCTCTGCAGGAAAAAAAGGTATATTCAAAATAAACAACCCGATGCGTCACTAGACTAGACACCCTTTGGTAGGAGGAGACAAACTGAGCCTGTGAGAGGGGAGAACTGGGGAGTCCCTGTGACTGTCACAAAGGCTTGAAGTGAGGACCTGGTGGGCCCTATCTTGCAGTCCTCTGGGATTTACCTCTTACCACCTTGACTAGAGGCGGGAAGATACAGGCGTCTACACAGGACAGGTATATAATGGGTGCTTGTGGGCAGAGTGCAGAAGAGGCGTAACTGGCTAATCACATAGGTGACCAGCTGACCAGGTAACAAAGCCTGGAAAACACAGGCAGCACCGAGCTCTCCCAGCCAGCCCCGAGATTCAATCAGCTGGGCAGCCGAAACTGTCTCTTCTCATTACTTCATCCCAGCAGAGCAGGGCAAATCTGCAGAGCAATTTTTATCTACTGAAAAACAATTACAGCTGGGTTGGGGGGGGTGGGGTGGTGAGAAAGCCACACAAGCTCTCAGAAATTTCCTGAGAGACGGGCCACATGGAATCCAGACAGATTTAATCACCCCTGGTACAGCTGGTCCTTAACTGGGGAGCTTAATCTCATTGTTCCTTTAGAGAAAGAACAATCTTCTCTTCAGGCTTCTGAATGTGAGAATCAAGGCTCCCCCGAATCCCAAAGGGAGTTCAGTATTTCAGAAAAAAAAAGAAAGACGTTAGGGAAATGCAAAAGGAATATTACAAAACCTTAAGTGCATTTAAAATGTTCACAACCTATAAATCTACCTCCTCTCCTTCTTTGTCAATTTTATACATGTAGATCCTGAATTTGTAGTAGTAAGGCATGAGACCTGCATGAATCGATGAGTATAAACATGTTTTAGAAGGGAGTTTGAGACCATAACAAAACAACAGTAACTGGTTTTCCTTTAGGGCCTGTAACCTTCCCAGTCACATGCCTTCCCTTAACCAGGCTAGAGTTCCCTTCTGCAGAACAGACCTCAAATCCAACCTGAAAGCAGCTGCTTAGTCCCGTCTTACTAATACCACTGTTGCACCAAAGGACATAGCTTGCTAAAAGGGTCATTACTGTAGCTCAAGGAATCTACAACTAGGAAGAACTCTAGATGTTCTTCCACAACAATTTGCACAGCACCCATGAAAGCTCTCCAGCACAGAAGATGTTTCAGTTCCAATTCAGTATGATGTACACCAGAGAGTATAGTGTCTTCAGTAATAGGATCTTATCATCTAGTTCTGACAAAAAGGTCATGACAGTGATCTATAATCTTCAGGGCCTCCCTGACCAACAACTCATAATATGCTACATCCAGTATTGGAATTTTTGTTCAATAACCTTTGGCTTATAGAAGGAAGTTTCTATGCAAATATTTTAAGGTATGTCCCTTGTATTCCTAATCACTCGAGACTTTTATCACAAAGCAGTGCTGGATTTTGTCAAAGGCTTTTTCAGCATCTGATGAGAGAATCAGGTGGCTTCTTTTTCTTTCAGTTTGTTTATATGATGGATTAGATTGACAGATTTTTTTTTAAATGTTGAACCATCCCTGCATCTCTGGAATAAAGCCTATTTGATCGTGGTGGGTGATCTTTTTGATATGTTCTTGTATTCAATTTGCAACTAATAAATATTTTTGCATTGATATTTGTGAGGGAAGTTATTCTGCAGTTCTTTCTTTGTTGGGTCTCTGTCTGGCTTGAGTATAAAATGAATTTGACAATGTTCCTTCTGTTTCTATTTGTAGAATAATTTAAGGAATATTAGTATTAACTCTTCTTTGAAAGACTGGTAGAATTCTGTGTTAAAATGATCACAGCCTGGCCTCTCTTTGCTAGTGAGACTTTTAAAAGCTGCTTCTATTTCCTTAAAGGTTATAAGTCTACTTAAATTGTTGTTCTGATCTTTATTTAACTTTGGTAAATGATATCTATTGAGAAAATTATCCATTTCTTTTAGATTTTTCCAATTTTGTTAAGTACAAGTTTTTGAAGTATAGCCCAATAATTTTTTGGATTTCTTCAGTGTCTGTTGTTGTGTCCCCCTGTACTGGCTAGTTTGGTGTGTCAACTTGACACAGGCTGGAGTTATCATAGGAAAAGGAGCTTCACTTGGGGAATTGCCTCTATGAGATCCAGCTGTGGGGCATTTTCTCAATTAGTGATCAAGTGAAGGAGGGCCCCTTGTGGGTGGTGCCATCTCTGGGCTGGTATTCTTGGGTTCTATAAGAGAGCAGGCTGAGCAAGCCAGGGGAAGCAAGCCAGTAAGTAACATCCCTCCATGGCCTCTGCATCAGCTCCTGCTTCTGACCTGCTTGAGTTCCAGTCCTGACTTCCTTTGGTGATGAACAGCTGTGTGGAAGTGTAAGCTCAATAAACCCTTTCCTCCCCAACTTGCTTCTTGGTCATGATGTTTGTGCAGGAATAGAAACCCTGACTAAGACACCCCCTTTCTGTTTCTGATTTTGTTAATGTGAATATCCAATCTCTGTCTTTTAATTAGTTTGTATAGGGTTTGTCTATCTTGTTGATTTTCTCAAAGAACCAACTCTTCGTTTCATTCATTTCATTGATTCTTTCTATTGTTCTTTTTGTTTCTATTTTATTCATTTAAGTCCTTATTTTGATTATTTCCTGCAGTCTACTCCTCTTGGGTATGTTTGCTTCTTTTTGATCTAGAGCCTTAAGTTGCTAGTATGATCTATCAAGGCAGATAGTGCTGTGAACTTTTCTCTTAGCACTGCTTTCATTGTGTCCCCTAAGTTTGGGTATGTTGTGCCTTCATTTTCATTGAATTCTATGGAGTCTTTTATGCCTTTTTGTTGTTTCTGTTGCTGTTGAAATCCAGCTTTAATCCGTGGTGGTCTGACAGGATACAAAGGGTCATTTCAATTTTCTTGTATCCGTTGAGACTTGCTTTTGCTAAATTTAGATAAAGTTCTATAAGGTAGACATTAAATGTCACCTATCCAAGAGTTACCTCATGCATGTCACCCGGGTGGTCTTAGGAAGCATACTTCTTGGGTCTCAATGTCTTAAGAAAAACAGCTAGGGAAAGAATCTCTGAGAAGATGCCTAAGTTCTGGTTCTGTCACTCTGCTGTGACATTGTGTCTGAGAGACAGAGGGCTGGATGTAATCTGGGACGGGCTTTATTGCCTCTCTTTACTCATTTTGCCACAACTTTCCAAGATATCTGATACTTCATTTGAACCCACAACTTAAAGGGTTTTGTTTGTTTGTTTGTTTGTTTGTTGGCTTGGGAAGATTCGTTTGTTTCTGAAAGTTTATGTGAAGCAAATGCTTCATTGTCAAAAAATGTTGAAAAAGTTCAGGTAGCACTTACCAGAAACATCAGCCTTATGGCTGGCTAACAGGGAAGACTCCAAGCTGCCTTTTCTCTCCTCTCTATAGAAAGGCCTAAGTATGAAAAAAATGGTGTGCACTTCAGTCTCACCGAGACAGATGTGGTTCCATGCCCAGCTCTGTGTTAGTCTTGATGCTCAGTTTGAAAACAATAACAACAACAACATTGCTAGTGGCCCGAGAAGTAGAGAAGAATGCTGGATCAGAAAAGTAAATCAATAAATGGTTGTCCACTACCACTCCTGACTAGAAGCTAAGACTACAGTGGAGGAGAGACCATTGAGGTAATTCGGGCTAGTGGCCTGTTTTGTGTGGGACTCTGAGCAATGTCCCCAGCACCTAGACCCCAGTCTTTCTACCTGCATCCATTGACAACTTTTTTTCATTCCCTTAAAAATGAAGAGGAAGGAAGATTGACAAGAGGACTAGCACCAAAGGAAAGAAATGCTGTTCATAAGGTGGTAATAGTCCCATACAGGGGGAATTACCTACAGTGGTAGAAAGGAAAACATAAGTCATGCCAGTCAAGGGGAAAGTTTTAAAGCTATGAGAAGAAATGTGCAGTGAAGTTTCCAGAAGAATAAGCTAAGCTTGTGGAAAGTGCTGAGGAAGGCTGGTCTATTCTCAGTGTCTCCCTATTTTTATACCTTACCTCACGTCTTCTTCCCTCAGAAAGGAATGGTTGGTCACAATAGTGCTGGATGGAAAAGCCTGTCAGTGGTGGCATTCATGAGAAAGTGTCCTGGGATGTGCTCTAGAAGATGCCAAAAGCCCCTGTCTTCGTCCTGGGGACTATGGGTAATACCTGAACATATGGACATGCATCTCCAGAATACATTTCAGAGCAGAAATACATAGGTGCTATTATAAAGGAGATTTGCTATAAAGCAGTTGCAAAAAAAATCATATCTGGGTAGAGACATAATACAAATGCCACAAACTCAGTTCTTGACTAAGTTCCCTAGTGCTATGGAGCTTAGAACCTGAGTTCCGTCCATTAGGTTCTGTAAACTAGGCCATTTCCAGGATCCCAGAGCAAGAGTTGGGCAAGAATGGAGGGGGCTTCTGTGAAGAGCTGCTCCGAGCCTTCCAGAACACTAGAAAGAGTATAGGTGCCTTGAGCACAGGCTTTGGGGGAAGACCTCTCTAAGATTCAATTAGTGTGCTTTGCTTCATTGAACACTGAGTCCTGTTTCACAGTGTTCCTTTCTGTGTGCAATTGCCTGCTCTCCCACACAGGGTCAATAGAGTCTTAGAGCCTTTGACTGGTTAATTTATGCCACTACTACCCAGCACAGAACCTGACTGACTGTAGAGGTTCAGAAAGTGTTCCTTGCTTGTAATCTCCCTTTATGGTGTCCCCTGGCTCAGGAACAAGGAAGGTGGAGAACCATGCTAACTCAACAGAACCCAGAAGCAGAAGACAGGGACTGGGCATGGTAGAATGAGATGTGTCTAGGACAAAAAAAAAAAATCCATGTCTTAGTTATGGTTTCCATTGCTGTGACAAGGTAACTCTTATAAAGGACAATTAATTGGGGCTGGCTTATAGGTTCAGAGGTTCAGTCCATTATCACCATGGTGGGAAGGATGGCAACATGCAGATAGGCGTGGCATCGGAGTTCTACATCTTGTTCTGAAGACAAAAAGAAGACTGGCATCCTCAGGCTGCTAGGAAGAAGCTCTCTTTGCTCACTCCGACAGTGACACACTTTCTTCAACAAGGCCACACTTCCTAATAGTGCCATTCCCTGGGCCAAGCATATTCAAACCACCACAATCCCCATGGCCCCATAGTTTCTATAGGACATACTGCAGAATCTAAAGCTGTCTATGGTAGTTTCTGCTCAGAGAAACTCTCAAGAACTTTGAAACTCCTGTCTAAAATGGCCTGCTTCCAATGCAATAGCTAACACACCCCTAGAAACAGTGTGAGCAGACGGTCTGTGATTCATTTGGCCCCACCAGGACAGAATGTATGTATGAGCTCCTTCATGGCCAGGTTAGGGACACAGGTGGTGAGCCTGCTGAGAATAGTCATGTTCTTGTCCCGTCAGAGCTCTTATTCATTTCTACTCCACAAACATTTATTAACCTCTGATTAGATCTGCAAGCTCTGCTCTATGCTGGGCACACGGCAATAAGCAAATCTGACAAAAAGCCCTGTCTTATGTGGCTTGTAATTTAGCTGAGAGAAAACAAACAATAAGATAAGGGAGCTATCCACCATGTTAGACAATGCTGCGTTTTACATACTGTACTTGAGTGATATAATCCTCTAAGGGAGACATCGCCCTTCAGCAAAGTTAAAATTAAAGGAGCAGAGAGCCCCAGATACAGCTGTTAGAGTATGGGGGGAAAGAAGTCTAATGTTGAGTCTGATATTGAGAAATTTTGCAGTCAAGTGGTAGCATCTGGCCTGGTTGATTATAGGATAGAAATTTCAGCAAGGGAAGAAGGTTTGGTTTTTTTGTTTGTTTGTTTGTTTTGTTTTTGTTTTTGTTTTTGTTTTTGTTTTTTGATGATAAGACAAAATTAGTTACCAAAGTACATGGTGATGTTAAAGAGGGGCTCAGTGAGCAAACTGAGGGGATTTTAGCAGAATTGGAAAGTGAGCTAAGCAATGGGATGAAAAGAGGGACACCAACAGCACTGTAATCATTGCCCACCCTTCCCCACCCCACCCCCGAGCTGGGCCAGTGTTCATCATCAGCTGAGATTCTTAAGGGATGTTTTCCAAGAGGAGACAATGAGCCCCTCAGCACAGGCACAGAAAACCCAGGGAGGAAAGGATCTAGTCAGGAATATGGAGAGGTTTCAGGTAGTGGGGAATGCAGGAAGTGGGTCTAACTAGCCCATCTCTGGTTGTATCCTGCTCACTGGAGGAACCCTGAGTAACGCTGATAAGATTCATCCACCCATTTGACCTCAATGAGGTCCCAAGACTTGAAGCACTGGCCACTAGCTTTCTGCACTTCTTTAATGTCCTATTAAAGATCTGCCTCCTTAATCTGGGTGGGGTAGCTTGAAAGAAAATAGCTCCCATAGGCTCATATGTTTGAATACTTGATCATCAGTTGGTGGAACTGTTTTGGAAGGACTAGAAAAGATGTCCTTAGTAAGCTGAAGGAGATGTATCACTGAGAGTGGGCCTTGAGGTTCCCAAAGACGTCTGCCATTCTCAGTGTGCCCCTTCTCTGCCTAATTCGTGGACCAAGCTCTCAGCTCTCAGCTATTCCTACTGTCCTGTTTTCCTTTATTTTATTTCCACCATAGACACTAACCCTTTGGAACATAAACTCAAACTAAACACTTTCATTTAGAAGTTGCCTTAATCTTGGTGTTCTGTCACAACAATAGAAACATGACTAAGACCCAGGGGAAGCAGAATGCATCTCAGCCAGGCTAAAGGGGCCTGGGATGAATAGGAAAGAGTCATTTGAAGGCATTTTGAATCTTATCTCCACGTGGCTGCCTTGCTTGTGAGGGCCCTACCACCTGGACATTTTCACATCCTGGGATTCCAACTCTGAATCAACGTACAAGCTTCCCCCAGATCCACTGAATCAGGTTCTTAGTGGTACTAAAGCTAGAACTTGCTAGGCTGGGGATGGAATTTACAGTCTCGAAGATGCTAATCAAGTGCTTTATTGCTGGGCTGTGCCCTCAGTCTGAGTTTTATTTTTGTTTCTTTTGCGTCTGTTAGTTTCATTTTTAACCTGAAATTTCTAGTTGTCTTGTGGAGCTGGTTAATACCCTTCACCAATTAGTTCCTGTCTCATCTAATTATTGGTGGCAGGTATGCCTGTTTGCCCGTTGTTGCAGTTTATGCTTTATGTAGCCCTATGAATGAATGACTCTGAACACTGAATCTCTTGACTTGGGCACTAAATTGTTGTAATTAAGTAGACCGTCCAATATTGAGTTTCCACTTTCCACTCTTGGCCTGTGGCTATCCACACCTGGTTTCCCTGGATGACCAAGATGAGCAGAGCAGCCTGCCTATGGTGGATTAAAGCCTGAGTGAAACAGGCAAAGAAAGAAGCAAAAACCTTAGTTCCAAGGCCCTGAGGTAAGAGTATGTTTGAGGGAGCAGCACCTAGCTTAGACAGGCAGATATCTGTCCTCCTTTGTACATACTTGAATCAGCATTAGTCAGGTATCTGGGGATCCCTATATGATCTTTCCGGTGCCTTCCAAATATGAACTGGCTTGCTTCTTTAGGCAGATGTTTAGCTACCAGTGAGAATATGTCAAGAGCTACTCTTTAGGTGATAACCTTCTCAGACTCTTCTGTTGGGTTCATAGTTGAAATCCGAGGTGCAGATACACTCACAGAAAAAGCAGCTATAGGCAGGGGAAATATAACTTCTGTATGAAGCCAGCACTGTTCAGCACCATAACTTGGCCCATGTCATCTACTCCAGGGGTAAATAGACATTCTGCCTGGTCTCAAACTATTGCAGTTTGGCAGTAAACATTCCACACTGTTAAAATCCTCAGTCTTGGGAAAATTTTGAACAGTCATCCTGCAAGCCCCCTTATTTCTTTTCAATAATGTCACTACGAATCTACCCTCCCCACATCCCACCCTGATGTGTCCTTGGCAAAGTTAGATTCCAGCTCTTTCTGTATGTTCTGGCTCAAAGAAGAACAAATAGGCCCCCCAACAGCTTCTGTGCTGCAGAAAGCAGTTTACAGATTTCAACATGCTAGCCAAAAAGAAAAAAAAATCTATTCTCAGCTCAATTCTGTTGCCAGCTCAGTAGGCATCAGTAGAGATGGGGGTTCCAGCAGAGCTGTGCCACCCCTGAGCTGGTTTTGAACCTCTCGGCTCTGCCACTTGAAGGCATCCAGGTTTCCAGGCACTGGCAGCGAAGCCACAGTCTGTCACCCCCGGGGATGGGGGGAGACTGCTTTGAATTTTTCTGTTCTGACAACTAGACAAGATGTCTTCTGAAGGGTGTTTAATACATGGGTGGTTTGCTATCAGGATAGACAAGTCCCAGAGCAAATTTGCTTCAGGAAACATTACATGTTAGAGATGGTTCTGCAGCCTATGGGAAGAGGCTGCTTAAAGGGTTGTCAAGTTAGACACTTTTTGTCGTGACCTTAAGCTGAAGCTGGCTAATGAAGAACTTAATGGAATCTTTTTGGGAGGATGGTAGAATCCCTGAGTTTGCTTTGCCCCTGGCTGATAAGTACCATGTAGCTAAAAAGAAGACACCTTTGGGCTGAGCTTCCATGTCCTTTCCTCTAGAGCCTATTGACAAAGAAGAGCTTCAGACTCACTGGCCCCCCAACCTCCCTTCAGGTCTTAAAAATGTTCTAGGTCTCAGGCTAAACGTATTCTAGAAACAATTAGCTCTTGAAGCAATACTCAAAGGAAAAGCTGAGTGTAAAAGTTTTAAACTTTTACCCCAAGTAAGATAGTTTGGAGAGGAAACGAAGGAGTGTGGTGTCCAATAAAATCAGTGGAAGGGAGTGGGAATGGAGAGGAGAGAGAGATGAAGGTAAATCTGGAGCCCTGAGCGCCAGGAATATAACGTGGAAAATGTCAGGTTTCTTGTTTTACCTGTTTACTTTGGCACAGCAACCATAGCACCAGAATTCTTTCTCTTCCTTTATTTAGATTAAAAGTTGAGTCCTCAGAAAACTTCTTCTATATGAGCACTGCTTGGGAAGGGGATAGCAGATGTTTCCCCATGCAGGATTTATCCTCCTGGCAGGAGAGCTTGGCACCTGAGGGAGAAGCAACTGATCCCCCAACCCCCAGAAGGGAAAGAAACGTGGTGGCCTTCTGGTTTTCCTCACCTCAGGGGAAAGGGAAAGAAAGGGGATTGCCTAAAGAGGCTTGCTTCCACCTCACAGTTTTAAGCACCTCCTCAATTAAATTTAGTTTTAGTAAACTGTGTGCAAGTAGATCTCCCAAGATGGTGCTCATTTTTATAAGAATCTGGCTTTTTCTGCCAAGGCCAAGCAACAGCTAATGGCCTTCAGGGCTTGCTACACCTTGGACTTTGAGACAAGCACTGGTTTTGAGCTATGTGGCTTGAGGAAGCTCAGAGATTTAAAAAAAAAAAAACAAAAAAAAAAAACCCGACAGCCAACTTACCTCTCATGATGCTAACTCTTAAGGATGCACTCCACACCACTGACTGCCCGACACTCCTGTCCAGTTCTCTAAGATGCATGATTCAAAATTAGACTGCAAAGTCAGACATGGCACCTCATGTGGAGGAAATAAAGATGACAACAAACCATAATAAAAAATAAATTTTATAGAAAAACACTGAGATTAGACCAGAATATAATTAAATAGAAGTAACAATGTATACTTTTAAAACTATTTGGGAAGTTAGATCCTTTCTGTGTTTCATTCTGATAATCAGTGATTCCCCTACTACTAATCCAATATGTTACTAAAATTAAAGGAGCAGTCTCAATTTTGTGTGTTTACTTTATTTTGCAAATTGAATGTTCATGTTCTCCATGTAGTTTTCTGCTTTTAAAATAGTGAATTAGTTCTTTAGGCCCCTTTAAAATATATTCCCGGTCTTACTGCTTTCAGACAAGGGCTAATCCAAATAGTTCGCCCATCTGAAATCAAATTAGGTCTAATTTATACATTAGACATTGGACACTGGGTGGAGTCACCTCACTCCTCAGTAAATCTACCAAATCATTTATCAAGATGAGGCCAGATCCTCTTGGACCGTCGCTCCAGGTAATGGCAGCTATTTTCTATCTTAGAGCAAATGGAAGATGTCCCATGGGGAAAAAGAATGTTTGAGAATAAAACCCCTCTTCTGTGCCCAGTCTTAGTCATTATTGACCTGAGAATTTGAATTGAACTTTGGTTTTATAGGAGTTCTGGTAAACTCCATGGAACTACAGACTTAATGGTTCTATGTGTTTTAGGATGTTGGCTGAACCAGATGGGTCTGGCTAGAGATGATTGGCATGAGGTTGAGGTCCAGAAAAGAAGGAATTGAATGGGTGCTGAAACATCTCAGGGCCAATACTAGAACACGGCCATGCCAGAAAAAAAAAAGAGAGAGCACAAAAAGTGAGGTCTTCTTTTGGGATCTAATTCTTTCCTGTCATAAATCACTTCTAATATAGGACTTGAGTGCATTCTTTTTTTAAAAGTTTTTAAAAATATTTATTGATTTTATGTATATGAGTACATCTTAGATGTCTTCAGACACACCAGAAGACAGCATCGGATCCTATCACATCAGATCCCATTATATATGGGAACCACATATTCCCACCATGTGGTTGCTGGGAATAGAACTCAGGACCTCTGGAAGTGCAGTCAGTGCTCTTAATTGCTAAGCCATCTCTCCAGTCCCACACATTCTTTTTCTTTTTCTTTTCTTTTTTTTTTCCGGCTTCAGTCAATGGAAGGGGACTTTATTTGGTTCCAAGGTCACAGACCAGGTGTGGCCCCAGCTTTATTTGACCTTCTTCTTGGGGTGCTTCTTGTTGGCATGGCTACACTTCTTGCAGCAGTTGAGTGCAAGAGGGTGCAGGTGCATGTAGTACTTGTAGCAGATCATCTAGTCACAGCTGTACTTCTGGGCAAGCTGACGAAGGGGTGACTCAGCGGTGCCACCATGCAGTCGTAGCACCAGGCGCAAAGTGGACCTTCCTGGATGTTGTAGTCGGCAGGGTGCAGCCATCCTCCAGCTGTTTGCCGGCAAATACCAGCCTCTGCTGGTCAGGTGGGATGCCTTTTTTGTCTTGGATCTTGGCCTTGACATTCTCGTTGGTGTCACTGGACTCGACCTCAAGAGAAATGGTCTTGACACATTCTTTAAGAGGAACAAAGAGTAGAACTGGATTCTAGGTTCCTGAGTGAGTAGGGGAAGTTCAGAGCTGGGAAAGAGCTAAGAACCCCATAATGAGGGCAAAGAACGTTATTACTAAGACCACCCTCCTTCTCCAAGTATCATCTTAGAGACACTAATGATGTTTCAAGGCCATTCTGCAACCTTGAACTGACTCTCTTGCTTCCTTGGAAAACTCTAACATGACCCTTTTGAAAGCTGTACCTCTGTGCTGCGAGCAGGGGCTGCACGGGGTAAGGAAAGAGAAAATCAAGGTGAAGTTTGGAGCCCTGTTTGAGCAAGTAGTCATGGAAATAACGATGCCCATCTCCATTCTTCCTTATAGAAAACCCCAGAGCACATACCCGCTGCCTCACACCCTCTCGCAGCTCATCCATTGTTCAAAAGACACCCCATCCCCGCACCAGTCTCTGCTCACTGGCTGCTGACCATTCCTGTGGCAAGCACACAGGAGTGGAAGGCTTCTGGGCTGTTTATACATCGGCCTGTGGCCTTGTCAAGTCTGTCTTTACATATCAGGGCATGTAATAACTACAGAAACCAACTCTCCTAGCCCCTGTGGAGTTGCAAGCATTTGCAGGTGAGAAAACCAAGGCTTGACTCCTGGAAAAGTTCAAGTAGCTCCCCTATCCACTCCACTGAAGCCTGGCGGTTCTTTAACTACGTGTGTAGTGAGCTGATTCTGAAGGGACGTGATTCTCGAGACTGCAGGGAAGCTGGGGCTCAGACGTCCCTCAGCCTCTTGTGACTCATCCAGTCTTTGTAGAGTCTCCTTATTCCCTACTTTACAAGACTCAAAGGTGCTCTTCATCTTCCCTTTGCCTAAATGCTGGCAAATGTCATCATCTTGGTCAAATGCTGCCACGGAGAACGGGGACAGTCTGTCCTCTGGAAGTCTTCCTCACTGCAGAGCTTTCTGCTCACAGCAGCTCAAGAACTCCTGGCCAGGCCACAGCCTTGGCGCCTTTTGCTTCCTGGACTGTCCTGCCCTCAGCAGAAGTCAACTAGAGAAACAAGTAGGACTCTACCCACCCCCTACCCCCCCACACACACACACCTTTGCCTCTGCTTTGTGCTCTTTGGACCACAAGACCCCCTTCCCAGATCCCCTGTACAGAAAGAGAGCTAGTCACTGCTGCGATTCTCAAAGCGTATCCCTGGTTTGCAGTGTTCAATTATCTGGAAACCTGTGAAAAAGACAAAATCCCAAGTCCCAAACCTCGACCCGTAGGCCTTGAAACAGAAAATCTCACTTAGGGCCCAGAATTCTGCATTCGGCAAGCCTGCCGTCTGATTCTGATCATTTCCACGGTCTGATTGTTAACATTGCTAATAGTTGCCTAGGCAATACTGATGCATTTGACCTGGGTTGCTCGTGGTGAGAAATAATTATTCTGTACCAGGAGTCGGAAAGCTGCGTGCAGGCAGTAATCCAAAAATGGCCCACCATCTATCTGATTCTGTAAGCAGAGTTTTATTGGAACACAGCCACACCCAGTAATTTACATATCTATGACTGATTTCTTGCAACATATAACAGATTTGAACAGTTTCCACAGTGACCATATGTCCTACAAAACTGAAAATCTGGCTAGAAAAGGTTCTGGCATAACTACTCTGTATAAGTATACCTTAACTACAATAATCCATGTGATACCTTGCAAGTGGGAATTTAAGGAAAGACATCCACAGTGACCCAGTGGGAAACTCAGAACACTTATCTGACTTAAAAAGAAATCTTTATGATTACCTTTTCTTCCTACAAAGAAAATCTACAGGCACCTAGTTCTCCACGCCTGCACGACATCTCTAGCTGCTATCAGTGGAACTGGTAAGGGCTGATGTAGCTGTGTTCCCTGGGCCAGCTCAGGTCTGAAGGCCAAACCCATGGCAGGAATCCTAGGCATGGACAGGTGCCTAGGCACGGACAGGCAGAACGGCGAGCTGTCGTCTGGCAACAGATGGGGCTGGTTTTCAGTAGTCATGCACTTGCTGCTTTGAGAAATAGTGTCTGCAGGGAGGGGAGCAGATTAATTTGTAAGGTAATCCTGAATCTCCTTGATCAAAGTGTTTCCCAAATGAAAGGGTTTTGGATCAGTGGTGCATCTGATTGGGTTAGACCCAAAGGAGAATGTTTGAACTTAACAGCCAAGAAATTCCATTTTTCATTGCTATCTCTCCTTAAAGTGACTGAATATGCCTTCTTCTTCTTCTTCTTCTTCTTCTTCTTCTTCTTCTTCTTCTTCTTCTTCTTCTTCTTCTTCTTCTTCTCCTCCTCCTCCTCCTCCTCCTCCTCCTCCTCCTCCTCCTCCTTCTCCTTCTCCTTCTTCTCTTCCTCCTCCTCCTCCTTCTTCTTCCTCCTCTTTCCCTTCTTCTTCTTCCTCTTCCACTTCCTTCTTCTTCTTCTTCTTCTTCTTCTTCTTCTTCTTCTTCTTCTTCTTCTTCTCCTCCTCCTCCTTCTTCTTCTCCTTCTTCTCCTCCTTCTCCTTCTTCTCCTTCTTCTTCTTCTCCTCCTCCTTCTTCCTCCTCCTCCTCCCTTTCTTCTTCTTCCTCTTCCACTTCTTTCTTTCTTTCTTTCTTCTTCTTCTCCTCCTCCTTCTCCTTCTCCTTCTTCTCTTCCTCCTCCTCCTTCTTCTTCCTCCTCTTTCCCTTCTTCTTCTTCCTCTTCCACTTCTTTCTTCTTCTTCTTCTTCTTCTTCTTCTTCTTCTTCTTCTTCTTCTTCTTCTTCTCCTTCTCCTCCTTCTCCTCCTTCTCCTCCTTCTCCTCCTTCTCCTCCTCCTCCTCCTTCTTCTTCTCCTCCTTCTCCTCCTCCTTCTCCTCCTCCTTCTTCTTCTCCTCCTCCTTCTTCCTCCTCCTCCCCTTCTTCTTCTTCTTCCCCTTCCACTTCTTTCTTTCTTTCTTTCTTTCTTTCTTCCTTTCTTCTTCTTCTTCTTCTTCTTCTTCTTCTTCTTCTTCTTCTTCTTCTTCTTCTTCTTCTTCTTCCTTCACAGCTAGAGCCTTTCTATAGGAAGAGCATTCTAAATGTCAGAAGCTGTGTAGATGAGACACCTGCTTCAGTGTTGGATACTCACCAAGGGTCTTCTTTACCTTGTACATAGTATATTTACCCCTTTCTTAAGAAATACAGAAAATGGGGCTCACTCCTCTGAGAGCCAGTGCTGGTTATCGAGAAGGGGTGGTAGCACAGCCTCTGGCATGTTCATACCAGATAGAAATTCACCTCTGTTATTCTGAGTGCAAGCTTCATAGGTTCAGCCCCTCAGGACCAGCTTCCTCACCTGTGCAATAAGGAGCACCTTATCCAGTTCAGAGTCACCAGAATCAGAGTTGCCAGCACCTAATCAGTAAGTGCCTAAGATGGGTTAGGGCTCTCAATCATCGCCATCCTCAACTGTCCCTTACCTGAAGTTTGTACCTTCTCTTCCATGTTTTTCAGATTCTTCTGTTTTGTGGCTTCAGAAAACATAGCAGAACCCAAAAAACAGAAGCTCTGTGGGAGGGAAAATTGAGATGTTTAAAGGGTTTCCCCCAATTCAAGGAAGTGTTTCATTTATTCGTCACTGCTGAGTAACTGTCATCAAAACTGCTCCTTCCTAAGCTGCATGTTTCTATAAAATGTGACAGGAGGCCTTACCACAAGGGATTTCATCTTGTCCTGTGTACAAGGGAAGGAAACCTGCATTTAAAGATGAGTCTAACAGGAGCCCAGACTTGCTGCAGACACTAACTGGACAAGTTACTTTTTTCCTCTAGAACTTCTTGAGAGTAAAGTAGCCCAAACAGCATTCACCCTCTCCATGAGCTGCTAGTACATGGGAGATGAGAGCAAACATCAAAAAATAATTTTATGGTTTGTAAATACCCAAGTACTTACAAGTCATTAAAATAATTCTGCTTTTTAAAGAATTCTTATGATCACTGGATGTAAACAACATTATGAAGTACATTGTGATTGAGGGATGGGCCCACTGTTTTCTTTTCTTTTATTTTATTTATTTATTTATTTATTTATTTATTTTGGTTTTTCGAAACAGGGTTTCTCCGTGTAGCCCTGGCTGTCCTGAAACTAACTCTGTAGACCAGGCTGGCCTCGAACTCAGAAATCCACCTGCCTCTGCCTCCCAAGTGCCCAGATTAAAGGCATGAGCCACCACTGACCGGCCCTGGGTCCACTATTTTCAAAGAAGTGTGTCAATTAGTTTAATGAAAAAAAAAGGGCTATGGTCTTGGCATGTAACCTGAATTCCTCAGGCATGACCCACTCATATACACCTCCTCAGAAAGGATTTCTTTTCTACCTTCTAAAGTTATCTTTCTCTCTCAATACTTTCCAGCCCCATTCTGTTTTATCTGTTTTATCACTTGAAATGACAGTCACATGCTAGCTAGCGCAGGACATTTCCTTAGAAATACATTGTTGGGTATGCGTATCATTGTGTGAGCATCACGGAGTTTTATACAAACCAAACTAGCTATGATGACATGACGTTCTATACTTTATGATATTGTATATATATATATATTCCATCACTGACCAAAGTGCCATCCTTTAGCATGTCTGTACAAGGTATGCTTACTTGGTTTCTTGCTTATCCTTGGTTTCTCTAACAAAAATGAAAGCATCTTCTATTTTGTTCTTGTCCTTGCTGTGTCTTCACAGTTAGGGCAGCACCTGAGAAGCAGTCTTATGGTTATTTGTTGGATAAATTGACAGAATCTCCCCCAGAATAGTTTTTAAAATCCTGCTTATAATATGTGTCCTCTTATATACCAGGCATGGAGAGGCATGCCTCTAATGGCAGCATTTGGAAAGACAGGCAGGGCAGATCTCTGTGGGCTCAGTACAGCCCACCTCGATACAGCCTGTTCTGTATAGAGAGCTCCAGGCCAGCTAAGGCTACATAATGAGACCTTCCCTCAAAACACCAAAATAAATAAATAAACAAATAAATAAATAAATAAAATTATTTGTGTCCTGCTGCAAAGCATGTGTTTAAACCCAAACTGACTCAGTCAGTCACTTATTTTAGGAAGACTCCTACATTTAATTTTATGCTTTAATTAGTTCATTTCTGATTGATATATATTTCCTATATAGCTTTACTATACAGGCTCAACCAGTCCACCTATGAATATAGTCACAATAATAGGCATCTTTTTCTTGCCCCTATTCTCAAAAGGAACATTTTCAGCAGTGTACTGATATAAGTTTGGAGGTGTCGTCAGCTCATTAGGGAAGTTCCTGTATTCCTAGACAGGGCCAATGAGATGGCCAAATGGTTAAAGGCCCTTGCTGCCAACCCTGATGATGTGAGTTCGATCCTAGGCCCCATACAGCAGAAAGAGGTGATCTCTGTAGATGCAGACACGCATGTGTGAGCATACACACACACACACACACACACACACACAAAACAAATCCAATTTTTAAATAGAGAAGATATTCCTAAATTGCTAACTTTAATTTTTTTTTTTGTTTGAGCAAAGACTTCAGCTGTTAATATAGTCATAGGATGTTCTCCCTTGTTATCAAATATAAACGCATCCCCACATTCCTGACAGAAATCGGATGATACGTTAACCTTTTCATTTTTTGTTAGACCTAATTTGCTAATACGTTGCTCTTTCCCTTGGCATCTGTTCTCCTAAATGACCCTGGCAGCAAATTTCTTTTTTTTTTTTTTTTTTTTTTTTTTTTTTTGGTTTTTCGAGACAGGGTTTCTCTGTGTAGCCCTTGCTGTCCTGGAACTCACTCTGTAGACCAGGTTGGCCTCGAACTCAGAAATCCACCTGCCTCTGTCTCCCAAGTGCTGGGATTAAAGGCGTGCACCACCACGCCCGGCTTGCAAATTTCTTTTCTTAAAGTGTCCTTGTCTAATACAATTATTAAGCTGTGTTGGCCTTTAAAAAAAAGAAAGAAGGAAGGAAAGAAAGAAAGAAAAAAGAAAAAAGAATAAAGAAAAGAAAAACTGAGTGCTTCCTCTTTCTGTTTTCTGGAGGTCTGCACCAGCCTGGTGTGAGTTCTCCCTTTAGCACTTGACAGAATTCACTGCTGAACCCAACTAAGCCCGGCCTGTGCTTTTGTGAGAACTAAGAGAAGTCCCAAACCGAATTAAACTGATTTGTGAACTTCAGAGAATTCATATCTTGTCTGAAGTCTTGTAGGGGCTGAGCGTACACTCAATTTGCTCTCGCTTCTGAACTTCAGCTACCCAGAGTCCCACACCAGTTGTAGGGAGTGTATACAGACTACGACCACCATCCCAAACTCAGGTTTTAAAGCATTAGCCTGTGAGGGTGTCAAAAGCACTGACTCATCGCTTACCGTCTGAGCATCACCACCACCCTCTCCTCACTGGGGTAAGCACCCCAGGGCCAAGCTCTCTGCTCTGGTGTCCAGCCTCTCCAGGCCTTGCTTCTGATTCTTCACTGACCAGTTCTTCTTCTCAAGCTTTCGGACCGATGCACTAGTATCAGCTATCTCTACATTCTAAAGCTAGTTGGATTGCTTAGACAGCATTACCAGACAGCAGTAACTCACAGCAAAACTCAGGCCTTACAACAAAGATGGAAGCAGGATCCTGCGCACAGGCAGTGCTGATTCTGTCTGTGAGTGAGGTTAATGGGTCGTATTTTAGTCTGGACTGTCACTGAGAAGCAAAAGTCCAGCGGCAAAGAGAAGGAATGATTATTTCAACCAAGAAAACAGCAAGAACAAAAGGGGGCGTGGGCATGGTGAAAGCTGTGGGCACGGTGAAAGCTGTGTGCCTGGAGAGGCGGGCAGTCACGTGACAGGACACGAGGCTCCCAACACGCCATTTGTCAAGTGACTCAGCTTCCTAAGCTGCCACTTCGTGTGAAATAGTAGTAATGCTTTCTGCCCCTGACGACATCTTAGTTCAGGGAGATGTTGCCTATTATGTGAATAAGACAACATCTGTACATGAAAGCCATAATAAATAAATAAAACAAAGGACCTCATGACACAGATAAAGGAGGTGGTAAAGGAGGGGGGAGCACAAACTTTGTTCTCGATTGTTTTAGCTGTTTACACGTTAAAATATGTTTTTAAAAAAGCACTACTAGGCCTATTCAGAATTGTAAAGAAAGAAAAGAGATGAAAAAAAATACCCCTCACAGCAGGGTCTCCAGACTAAGCCACGTGACATGGGATTAGGGGTCCAGATAGAGACCTCCAAGGAGACTTCGTGAGATCTAACAATAGTCACCCAAAGGCCAAGGTTAAGTAATAAGACATTACTTTCTAGTCGTCCTGAAGGGTTTGCCCCTTTAGAGTCCATCCCATGCCTGTATCTCCCTGCCATCCTTTGCTCGTCTCATCTCGGGATACCCTCTGTCCTCCATGACACATGCTCACTTTTTGCCAGCTCTTCATTCTCCTGCGGGACCTTTTCCTAGCCCCGCCTAGACACTTCTCTGTACCCCTTACCATTTCATTCCCCACCCCCACCCCCACCACCCCACACCCCCGCTCAGCACTTTCGAGCTGTTGTTTCGCTCTATCCTATTTTTCAATCCGTGGGGCAGTCTTTCTCAACATGTGTATCCCTCTATGGTAGAGCAGAGGACGTGTTCCATCTCAGTGAATGCTTGTGACTGGACTGTAATAGCCATGGGTGACAGTGGTAAGAGCTTATCTGTTCCTCCCATTTCTTCTTACCAGGGAGGACTGAAGACAGTTTGCAAAACAAATAGGAAGATCTGGTTAGGAAACTTGTGATTGAGTGTGCACAAATTAAAAATGGTTGCCCCAGCAGCACCTGGCAGACATAGAAGACAGCTGTTTTCTTGGTCTTAATCCCTCTTCCCCCCGGCTGAAGAGGCTCTATGGCTTAGGGTGAGAACATCCACCTAGAAATCAAATGGCCAGAGTGGAAGACTGACTCTAGACTCCTCAGTCTCTACTCTGCCAAGTCCATAGAGCTTGGAAGCCTTAGTTAGACTTCCATGGAACAACAACCCATCCTGCCAACTTCAAATAACAGTAATGAATATGGTAGGTTTTAAGGAGACAGTGCTATCCAGATACATGATTTTTAAGAGAATGAATTTGGCTTACACTAGGGAAGAAACAAACTAGAAATAATCACTCTATTTTTATTAGCTTTACTACCTCTCCAAGAACCTTCTAGAAGAAAGCTAAATGTCACCCAAGAAGCTAGAATAAGACATGTTGTTTTTGCCATGTACTAAAATGGGCCCCCGAGGAGTGCAGTCTATTTTCAAAGGTGGGTCCCGGAACTGGCAGGGGAAGTTGAGTAAAGATAAGAACAAAAGGCCTTGGACGAGTGTCAGCTGGAAGATAATCACAGCATGCTGATTCTGGGTGGAGGAGAGGTGAACAGAGACCTTCTTCTCAGATGGCGTATGCAAAGGCAGCAGCTGCCTCCATAGCCGTGTGTATGACTTCCTGCTTAGCTGAACATGCAGAAGGCAGCCTGTGGGCCTGAAGGGGGGAGGAAAAGGATGGCTCCATCCAAAGCACAGGGAAAGGTTGAACACATTGTCTTCTATGGATGGCATTCATCTGTTCAGCTCCGTGTTGCCTCCTGACACCCCTCCCAAGTGATGCCCTTACCCTCTACCCACTATTCTGAATCTGCTCGTGTTTCTGGTCACCAGCTTTACTCTGCTCTCACATCTGAGAAAGAACACAGCGAGAGTTCCAGTGCCCAATAAAACATGGAAGTGGCTCAGGATATACATGAAAGAAGTCATTATATGCCAGTCGTCTACTGTTATTGAAAGTAGCTCACAGGAGATATGGAAATATCCCTAAATAACCAAGAACAGTGATTTGTGGGCTGTTTTAAAGGCAACCTCTCATCAGTTCCTTACCATTCTGTTTCATATAACACTCAGAGACCAAGTAGAACTTTCCTAAATTCATTTTCTGAAACTTCTTTGTTCACGGTGTTGGATTAATGGGCTTGCATTCTTTCATCCCACGAGTATTGTGATTGTAAGTGTTCAACAAACACAGATCAGTGTTCATTTATCAAGACATATTTTGTTTCTCCTTCTGTGTATTTAATAAATTTTCATCCACACTGAAACTTGCAATTCCAACCAAATCATGCTCTATTATTTGTGAAGCCCATTCATGTGGACTAATTATTCTTGAAGTAGGTATTGTAATTTCTGGGGTGTGTGTGTGTGTGTGTGTGTGTGTGTGTGTGTGTTCTAGATTTACAATAAACATTCTCAAAGCAGTGTGCTTCATGTTAGAAAGATTGCTTTCCCAGTTGTAAACACACATTCTGAAAATGTTTGCAGAACGAATGTACATGGGAGCATAAATTGGCATGTGACTTCAGAGAAGTCATTGCCTCAGACACTCAGGAAAGAAGGAAAGACAGCCCCTCCTCCATACTTCAAATGTTTCCATAAGTTCCCACTCAGACCCACCCAGGGATGGTACCTCAGCCAACAGTCCATGGAGATTACACTGTTACTGACTCAGAGATATCTAGTGGCAGTACCAAATATGGGTGCTAAGCATTACAGTAATCCAGTGGGTTCTTTAAAACCACATTGCTGCATAAGCCTTGCTTTAGCTTCCTTTGAAAAGATGAAGGGCATTATCACTCACTAAGGCTTGTTTATTTTTCTTCTTTGAAGCCATGGCTTGGCTGAGTCTATTAGAAGATTACTAGTTCTTAGCCAGCTCTACTCTTGCTAACTATAGGTAATCAAAGCTCTTTCAAAAGATATGGACTACAAGACCTGGAAGGACACATCCAACTGACGAACTTATGACCATGGATAAATTTCTGTTTCTTGCCATGTGCATGTTAACTTAAAATATAAAGGTTTTTTTTTTAAGCGTATAAAGAAAAAATAATAAAACAAAAGCACTCACTAAAGGACTTCCAAACTTCCAAAGATACAAATTATTTTGTTTAAAGATATTTTTAATTTCTTAAGTGTATTTGTTGGCAGTTTTATACCTGTATATTGCATTTTGATGGCTTTCTTCCATCGTCCCTTATCACCTCTCCCCCACCCTAATCCTTATCAACAGCACCCATCTGCCCTACTGATCTCTTTCCCAGACTTTTTCAGGACTTTTGGGTTGGTTTGTGATCCATTTGCTTTAATCAGGGCCATCAGTGTGACCATCTGGTGGGAGCTATCCATTGGAGCCTAGGGGAGTCAGCCGTGGGTAGACAACGGAAGGCAGTGGTTTCTAGAGTCCTCCAAGCCCTTCCGCCACCCATCCCTGACTGCTGATTGGCCCACTCCAGTGCAGACCCAATGTAGGTATCCATAGTTATTTTGATTTATCACTAACCTTAAGATATTATATCTCCGTTTTCTTACTCAGAAAACAATGTTTCTTTTGCAATTTCTCTTGTCTTTCTCTTGTCTTCTCTTTTTCTTAGTGTTCCCTGAACCCTAGAGTCAGTGATATAAATGTCTTGTTTAGGGCTAAGCCACCATCGCTTACTTGCTCTCAATGCCTTGTGTGGACATGAGTCTCTATGCCCGCCACTGTTCCCTGGACAAGAAAGCATCTCTGATTAAGGCTGAGAGTAGCAGTTTTCTATGGACATAAATGCAAGTAGGCATGTTGATGTTATAACCAAGGCAACTTACAAAGTATTATGGTTCCAGAAGGATAAGAGTCTGTCCATGGCAGGGAATCTGAGAGCCTATTCTCTACAAGCACAAGGTAGAGAATGGCCTATGATTTAAGAAACCTCAAATCCAGCCCCTGATGATGTACTTCCTTCATCACAATCACACCTTATAAACAACAAACAGTGCCACAAAGAGGGGACCATAACTTCTAATGCCTGAAATCATGGGAACATCTTATTCAAACCACTCCCATGCCAATAGTACCACTGTTATACAATGGGCACATCTTGCTTGACAGGCTGGTCTTAGAGTTAAGGTTTAAATTTTAAACTTCAGATAAAATATACAATTTATCTCTGAAATATTAATATGTAGTAGGACAGCCACATCCATCCTTTCATTCTTAAGTTCGTCTTTTGAACCACAAGAAGGCAAACATCTCTCACCAAATTCTGATTAGATATACCTCATTTACCAAAATACTCATTCTGATTTTTTGTTTGTTTGTGTTTTTTTTTTTCCCCTGGGCTAAAATATTGACCAAAAACAACTTGGGGAGTAAAGTTTTTATTTCATCTAAGAAGTTGCAACCAGTCTTTGTGGGAACCCAGGGCAGAAGCTCAAGGCAGGAATCTAGAGGCAATAAACAGAAGCAGAGATCATGAAGGAACACTGATTGACCTGGATCAATGGGTCATTTTTTAGTGTCAGGTTCCTGATAAAGTAGACCAGAGAATGAGAAAGATAGAAGATTAAAAGCTGCAGTCAGGTAGTCTGCAAAAGGTATGTCTTATACCAAGCAAGTTCATTAAGAAGTAAAGCATCGGGGCACAGAAAGCTCAGCTGCAGGTGCAGACTACCGGCTGGGACCAGCTCTCTGAGTGGACTAGCAGCAAGGGGCCACCGGACCACCTCGGGGCACAGTTCGGAACTCTAGCAGCTGGAGTCAGGGGCCTGGACTCAGAGCAAGCATAGTCCAGCACAGACAACGCAGCCAGAAGGGAGCAGCAGAGCTGGGTACCAGCAGCTCAGCCAAGGCCACGCGGTACTTTCAGCTGGGGCAGCCATCTTGCCCCAGACCCCCGCGCGCAAACAGCGGGCACACTGAACGCAGTGAGCGGCTGGAATCAGGTGCGTGGCCAGAGTTATAGCTTAGCTTAGCTCTGCAGGAGATCCGGGCACAGAAAACCCAGCTGCGGGTGCAGACTACCGGCCTGGACCAGCTCTCTGAGCGGACTAGCAGCGAGGGGCCACCGGGCCACCTTGGGCACAACTCCGAACTCTACCAGCTGGAGTCAGGGGGCTGGACTCAGAGCAAGCATAGTCCAGCACAGACAAGCTGCCAGAAGGGATCTGTGTCCTGGGGACAGGCGTGCTGTGCTTTCAGCAGGGTGCCATCTACAATAAGACCAACTAACGCCAGAGATAAAGAGATGGCAAAAGGCAAACGTAGGAACGTTATTAACAGAAATCAAGGCAATATGGCACCATCTGAACCCAATTCGCCAACCACAGCAAGTCCAGGATACCCCAGCACACCAGAAAAACAAGAGTTAGATATAAAAGCACAGGTCATGATGCTCCTAGAGGAACACAAAAAAGACATAAACAAATCTCTTAAAGAAATGCAGGGGAACATCAATAGGGTAGAAGCTCTTACAATCCAAACACAAAAAACACTTAAAGAACTCCAGGAGAATATGGGCCATCAGACAGAAACCAATAAAGAGGAAATGAGAAAATCAGTTAAAGAAATGCAGGAGAACTTGAAACAACAGGCAGAAGTCATGAAAGAGGGAGCACAAAAATATATTAAAGAATTACATGAAAACACAAACAAACAAATGATGGAACTGAGCAAAACCATCGAAGATCTGAACACAGAGGTAGAAACAACTAAGAAATCACAAAAGGAGGCAACCTTGGAGATAGAAAACCTTGGGAAGAAATCAGGGGTCGTAGATGCAAACATAAACAACAGAATACAAGAGATAGAAATAAGAATCTCTGATGCTGAAGATAACATAGTAACCATTGACTCCACGGTCAAAGAAAACACAAAATCCAAAAGGCTTGTAACCCAAAACATCCAGGAAATCCAGGACACAATGAGAAGACCAAACCTAAGGATTATAGGGATAGATGAGAGTGAAGATCTACAACTTAAAGGGCCAGCAAATATCTTTAACAAAATTATGGAAGAAAACTTTCCTAACTTAAAGAGAGAGATGCCCATGAATATACAAGAAGCCTACAGAACTCCAAACAGACTGGACCAGAACAGAAACACCTCCCGTCACATAATAATCAAAACCCCAAATGTACTAAACAAAGAAAGAATATTAAAGGCAGTAAGAGAAAAGGGCCAAGTAACATATAAAGGAAGACCTATCAGAATCACACCAGACTTCTCTCCAGAAACCATGAAAGCTAGAAGATCCTGGGCAGACCTCATGCAGACCCTAAGAGAAAACAAATGTCAGCCAAGACTACTATACCCAGCAAAACTCTCAATCAACATAGATGGAGAAATCAAAATATTCCATGACAGGACCAAATTTACACAATATCTTTCCACTAACCCAGCTCTACAAAGGATAATAGGAGGAAAACTCCAACACAAGGAAGGAAATGGCACCCAAGAAAAAGCAAGACAGTAAACTTCTTCCATCAAACTCAAAGGAAGATAACTACTCAAAAACAAAAATAACATAAAAAATGTCAGGAAGTAATAATCTCTATTCCTTAATATCTCTTAACATCAATGGACTCAACTCCCCAATAAAAAGACATAGACTAACAGACTGGATACGGAAACAGGACCCTACATTTTGCTGCTTACAGGAAACACACCTCAGAGTCAAAGACAAACACTACCTTAGAGTAAAAGGATGGAAGACAATTTTACAAGCAAATGGTCACAGGAAGCAAGCTGGAGTAGCCATTTTAATATCAGATAAAATTGACTTTCAACCCAAAGTCATGAAAAGAGACACAGAAGGTCACTTCCTGCTAGACAAAGGAAGAATCCACCAAGAGGAACTCACAATTCTAAACATCTACGCTCCAAATGTAAGGGCACCCTCATTTTTAAAAGAAACCTTACTAAAGCTCAAAGCACACATTGCACCTAACACAATGATTGTGGGGGACCTCAATACTCCACTATCTACAGTGGACCGACCAGGAAAACAGAAACTAAACAGAGACACGGAGAAACTCATCGAAACTTTGGAGCAATTGGATTTAACAGATATATATAGAACATTTCACCCTAAAGCAAAAGGCTATACCTTTTTCTCAGCCCCTCATGGTACCTTCTCCAAAATCGACCATATAATTGGACACAAGACAGATCTCAACAAATATAAAAAGATCGAACTAATCTCATGCCTCTTATCAGATCACCATGGAGTAAGAGTGTTCTTCAATAGCAACAAAAACAACAGAAAATCCCCATACGCTTGGAGGCTGAACAATATTCTACTCAATGATACCTTAGTCCAGGAAGAAATAAAGAAAGAAATCAAAGAATTTTTAGAACTTAATGAAAATGAAGGCACAACATACCCAAATCTATGGGACACAATGAAAGCAGTGCTTAGAGGAAAACTCATAGCCCTGAGTGTCTCCAAAAAGAAACAGGAGAGAGCATATACTAGCAACTTAATGGCGCACTTGAAAGCTCTGGAACAAAAAGAAGCAATTTCACCCAGGAGGAGTAGAAGACAGGAAATCATCAAACTCAGGGCTGAAATCAATCAAGTTGAAACAAAGGGAACCATACAAAGAATCAACAAAACCAGGAGCTGGTTCTTTGAGAAGATCAACAAGATAGATAAACCCCTAGCCAGACTTACTAAAGGGCACAGAGACAGTATTCAAATTAACAAAATTAGAAATGAAAAGGGAGATATAACAACAGAAACTGAGGAAATTCAAAAAATCATCAGATCCTACTACAAAAACCTATACTCAACACAACTGGAGAATCTGGAGGAAATGGACAATTTCCTCGACAGTTACCAAATACCAAAATTAAACCAGGATCAAATAGATCGTCTAAACAGACCCATAACCCCCAAAGAAATAGAAGGGGTCATAGACAGTCTTCCAACCAAAAAGAGCACAGGACCAGACGGTTTTAGTGCAGAATTCTATCAGACCTTCAAAGAAGTCCTGATACCGATACTCTTCAAATTATTCCACAAAATAGAAACAGAAGGAACACTACCCAACTCATTCTATGAAGCCACAATTACCCTGATACCAAAACCACACAAAGATCCAACTAAGAAAGAGAACTACAGGCCAATTTCTCTTATGAATATCGATGCAAAAATACTAAACAAAATACTTGCCAACCGAATCCAAGAACACATCAAAACGATCATTCACCATGATCAAGTTGGCTTCACCCCAGGGATGCAGGGATGGTTCAATATACGGAAATCCATCAACGTAATCCACTACATAAACAAACTCAAAGAAAAAACACATGGTCATCTCATTGGATGCTGAAAAAGCATTTGACAAAATTCAGCATCCTTTCATGCTAAAGGTCCTAGAAAGAACAGGAATTCAAGACCCATATCTAAACATAGTAAAAGCAATATACAGCAGACCAGTAGCCAACATCAAGGTAAACGGAGAAAAACTCGAAGCAATACCTCTAAAATCAGGGACTAGACAAGGCTGTCCCCTCTCGCCATATCTCTTCAATATAGTACTTGAGGTACTAGCTAGAGCAATTCGACAACAGAGGGAAGTCAAAGGGATACAAATCGGAAAGGAAGAAGTCAAACTATCACTATTTGCAGATGATATGATAGTTTACTTAAGTGACCCAAAAACCTCCACCAGAGAACTCCTGCAACTGATAAACAACTTCAGCAAAGTGGCTGGCTATAAAATCAACTCAAGTAAATCAGTAGCCTTCCTATACGCGAAGGATAAGCAGGCCGAGAAAGAAATTAGGGAAATGACACCCTTCACAATAGCCACAAATGATATAAAGTATCTTGGAGTGACGCTAACCAAACATGTGAAAGATTTATACGACAAAAACTTCAGGTCTCTGAAGAGGGAAATTGAAGAAGACATCAGAAAATGGGAAAATCTTCCATGCTCGTGGGTTGGCAGGACTAATATAGTCAAAATGGCAATCTTGCCCAAAGCAATATACATATTCAATGCAATCCCCATCAAAATCCCAACTCAGTTCTTCATAGAGCTAGAAAGAGCAATTCTCAAATTCATCTGGAATAACAAAAAACCCAGGATACCTAAAACTATCATCAACAGCAAAAGAACTTCTGGGGGAATCAATATCCCGGACCTCAAGCAATATTACAGAGCAGTGGTATTAAAAACTGCATGGTATTGGTTCAGTGACAGGGAAGCGGATCAATGGAATAGGATCGAAGACCCAGAATTGAACCCACACATCTATGGCCAATTGATCTTCGACAAAGGAGCTGAAAACATCCAGTGGAAAAAAGATAGCCTTTTCAACAGATGGTGCTGGCTCAACTGGAGGTCAACATGCAGAAGAATGAGAATTGATCCACTCTTATCTCCTTGCACTAAACTCAACTCCAAGTGGATCAAGGATCTCCACATAAAACCAGACACACTAAAACTAATAGAAAAGAAACTGGGGAAGACCCTTGAAGACATCGGCTCAGGGGAAAAATTCCTGAACAGAACACCAATTGCTTATACTCTAAGAACAAGAATAGACAAATGGGACCTCATAAAACTACAAAGTTTCTGTAAGGCAAAAGACACTGTCAAAAGGATAAATCGGCAACCAACAAATTGGGAAAAAATCTTCACCAACCCCACATCCGACAGAGGGCTAATCTCCAATGTATACAAAGAACTCAAGAGGTTAGACCCCAGAAAACCAAATAACCTTATCCAAAAATGGGATACAGAGCTAAACAGAGACTTTTCACCTGAAGAAATTCGGATGGCTGAGAAACACCTTAAAAAATGTTCAACATCACTAGTCATTAGGGAAATGCAAATCAAAACAACCCTGAGATTTCACCTCACACCAGTCAGAATGGCTAAGATTAAAAACTCAGAAGACATCAGGTGTTGGCGAGGATGTGGAGAAAGAGGAACACTCCTCCACTGCTGGTGGGACTGCAAGCTGGTACAACCACTCTGGAAATCAGTATGGCGGTTCCTCAGAAAACTGGGCGTGATACTTCCGGAGGACCCAGCCATACCACTCCTGGGAATATACCCAGAAGATTCACCAGCATGCAATAAGGATACATGTTCCACTATGTTCATAGCAGCCTTATATATAATAGCCAGAAGCTGGAAAGAACCCAGATGTCCCTCAACAGAGGAATGGATACAAAAAATGTGGTATATATACACAATGGAGTACTATTCAGCCATTAGAAACAATGAATTCATGAAATTCTTAGAGAAATGGATGGAGCTGGAGAACGCCATACTAAGTGAGGTGACCCAGTCTCCAAAGAATACCCATGGTATACAGTCACTGATAAGTGGATATTAGCCTAGAAGCTTGGAACACCAAAGACACAAATCACATATCAAGTGATGTCTCACAAGAAGAAAGGAGTGGACACTGGTGCTAGAATGGACCAAAACATCATTGTGGGAGAGTACAAGAACAGTAAAGTGGGAGGGGGTGGATGCGGGAGCAGGGGGAGGGAAAAGGACATGTGGGACCTTTGGGGGTGGGGAACCAGAAAAAGGGAAATGAATTGTAAATTTAGAATATATACAATAAAAAAAATCAAAAAAAAAAAAAGAAGAAGAAGTAAAGCATCTTAGATTATTATTTCCAGGACAAAAATGGGATGAAGTCAGTAAAAACTATCATACAATGGGACAAAGTCAGCGAGAAGCTAGACTTTACACAGTGTTGAACAGGAGATGCACAGGGATAACTCAGCATAGTGTAGTCTTGGAATTAATAACCATAGCCTGTACAGTGAGAAAAGTTCTCAGGGTCCACCACAGTTCCCCTAAGGCCCTGGCCCCAGGACATTTCTGACTGCCAAGCTTATTCTTAGTTTTAGAAAAGGAGCTGTGTTTCTTCCCCACACATAGGGTCTCAGGAGAAAGCTTCTATGACACTGAGCTAGCCCATGACTGGCTGAGCCAGTCATGTTCCTGGTTCCATCTTTGTATATCAGGGCCTTAGGGAAAGACTTGGATCAGCCAAGCCGTCAGCACTGATTACTGGCATGTTCTCCATGACTTGTTTAGCATGTTATCCTATACCATTAACCTGCCCAAGAGTTGCATCATGTACAATGGGCTGAACCCTCCAACATCAATCATTAATCAAGAAAATGCCCCCACACAGCATCTAATGATGGCAACCCCTCTATTGAAGTTTCCTGTTTCCAGATGATATTAGTGTATCTAGATACCAGAAACTCACCAATACAACACCCAAACTCACCAACACAGTGCCCAATCATAACTTACCATTACTAGTCAGATAAACTATTGACGATTTCAACCCATCCATTTCTTTTTTGTTTGTTTGTTTGTTTTTGTTTTTGTTTTTGCTTTTGCTTTTTGAGACAGGGTTTCTCTGTATAGCCCTGGCCATCCTGGAACTCACTCTGTAGACCAAGCAAGCCTTGAACTCAGAAACCCACCTCACTCTGTCTCCCAAGTGCTAGGATTAAAGGCGTGCGTCACCACCGCCGGGCCCCACCCATCCATTTCTGCCATGACTGTGCCCTCCCTTCATTTGGTAAGACCAAAGAACATGCTAGAAAGCGCTTAAGTTTTCTGGCAAATTCATAATTTAATAAAGTACACAGCCCCTACTACTTCAAATTTTCTGGGTCAGCTTTATCTGTTTTGGCATATATTAACATTTCTAGTGACAATTATTTTAAAAATGGAGTTGGACAGCAAATAGCAAGCAATATTGGGAATAAAAGGGTTCAAGGTTATGGTGATGATTCTATCTTAGCTCTGGCGTCTAAATAATCAGTTACTTCAGCTCAGATTTCTAACATCTTAATTAGGACAGGCAACGTAATAACATAACTAAACACATATGGTAAGACTCATAAAACATTTGGGATAGTTTGGCTGCTGATTCCTATTTGATTATATTTACTAGACTATATTGACATGTACATGAGAAGTAGTAATCACCACTGTACCTCAAGGCAAGAGAACTAATACACTCTGGCTCCCAGAACCAGCAATGTGTAACCAGAGAGAGGTGTCCTTTCTTTTAATTTACATTTTAAATGTTGTCTCCCTTCCCAATCTCCCCTCTGCAGCCCCCCATCCCATAACCCTCCCCTTTGCCTCTAAGAGGGTGCTACTCCACCCACCCACTCCTGTCTTATCCCTCTAGCATCCCCCTACAATGGGGCATCAAGCCTCCACAGGACTAAGGGCCTCCTCTCCCACTGATGCCAGTAAGGCTATCCTCTGTTATTTATGTATCTGGAGCCATAGACCCATCCATGTGTACTCTTTGGTTGGTGGTTTAGTCCCTGGGAGCTCTGGGGTGTCTGGTTAGTTGATATTGTTGTTCTTCCTATGGGGTTGCAGTCCCCTTCAGTTCTTTCAGTCCTTCCCATAACTCTTCCATTGGGGTCCCCAGGCTCAGTCCGATGGTTGGCTGTGAGTATCTGCATCTGTATTAGTCAGGTGCTAGCAGAGCCTCTCAGAGGAAGCCATACTAGGCTCCTGTCAGCAAGCACTTCTTGGCATCACCAATAGTGTCTGGGTTTGGTGTCTGCAGATGGGAGAGAGGTGTCCTTTCACAAAGTATTCAAGAACAATGTGTTGTACAGAGTAGGGTGGGTGGAATCCTCAATGACTCTTGCCAGCTTCGAACCCCAAATCTATCCCCAAAACTGTCCCAATATCTCCCTCTAATAAGGCAAAGAAGCTATCAACTCACAGTTGTTATTTGTCAGGGGTAAATGAGGTGGTGGATGTAAAGAACTTGACTCAAGAACTCTGAAGAATGTGCCCAGGAAGATCCTAAATACTTAGCCTGCAGATCCGAGTCTGCTCTGCTTATGCCACACAAGTCCGAGCTTTCTGTATGTCAAACCTATACTAATGAAGGAAGGGCTTCAGAGGTGGCACAGGAGAAGTCAAGCTACCTTCCTGAAGAAATAGAATTACCTTCTCATGCTGCTAGCGTAGTATCTGCCTCTCATGGAGCTAAAAAGGGATGACTCTTGACAGGTGACACAAAGATGCCCCATGTCCTCATTTTTCATCTAGGAAGACATTAAAACATCCTTTGCTCTGGTGCATTAATAACCTTGCCCACTTAAGAATAATGGTTACACCCCCCAAAGACCCTTCTCCTACATTGTGTGATGGAGACTCTTTATTCTTCTCCCTTCTGTTTATTCCTTTCTTGTATCTGTCTCCATCCTTGAGTATCATTACTACACTTTTATATAAGGAGCCGGGCAGGAGGGCAGATGGCAGGAGAGTGATCAATGAGTGCTGTAATGTGTGTGTTTTCAGCCTTTTCACAAGAAGCCCTTTGGGGGAAAAGAATGTTGGTTTATGGTTTGTTTGTTGAACAGTAGATCATGTCAAAGCAATTTTATTCTGTCTTAATTAGAAAAACAAAGTGTGTTTTGAGAAGCACTTTTAAAAACTTCACATCTACTATGCTCATATTTTATCAATTTTAAAAATCTAAAAAAGTAGAAATATTTTGAAGAAAATATTTAAAATACAAATGTATGTGCTTCTGGTATTTTCTTCTTGCAATACCATGGGCATATTTTGGCAACTATACCCTAGACCTGAGCAGAGTACTGCTCTGAGTACAGGACTGAGTATTCAAACTGACCATTCAGGACTCAGGTATAGTCTTTCTGATGCCTCCCTGCCCCCATCCCCAGTCTCCTGCTCCCATGTTTCCTCTTTAATGCCTCCTCCTTCATCCACACCATCACTATAGGTACCTAGGGGGATTTGTAGCTGAGTAGATTCTTACTTAGTTTAGACTAACGCATTACAAGATTATCTTCCTAATGTAAAATTTATATCAGCCTTAATTTCTCCCTTTTACTAATAAATACATGCAGCACCCCAAAGTTATTTGTGGATAATGACTTTGCAGTCAGTATTGGTTTTGGTCATCCTTGAGTATGCTATGTGGAACAGTTTCACCCCCTTCTCCAGAAAAACATAGAGAAAATTCTTTGCAGAAACAATTCCATATGTTGTTTCTGAGTAAATGGCGGTGTGAGGAGCAGGTGTTTGACTCATCTGGAATGTGTGTGACTGAAGAGTCTGCATCATGTGGGGTTCTCCTGAGACAGGACATTTTCTTCAGAGAGTTACCAGAAAGACAAAATATAGACTAGAGAACTGAGATAGCAGTGCAAACATCTGTCATTGACAGGAAATGGCAAAGTCACTTCAAAGAAGGTTTCTGTGGTGTAGTGACAATTTTGGAATTTTGATTTCTTTTAAAATCAAAGAAATATTATAAGGATGTTTCCATTTTAATCCCAGGCATTGGATATGAGGCTGCTTCAGATGGTCCACAGCAGCTGACTATGAGATTCATGCTTCTGTCAGGCATGTGATTTTGCCTGCTGTAGATAGTTTCTGTGATTGTGTGATGTTTGGAATTTTGGAAACTTTTCAGAAGGTATATAGATGGTAGGACCCCGAGAGGCATGGTGTGTTGTTGGTTGGTTGGTGGTTATTGGTTATTGGTTGGTTGTTGTTGGTCGCAGTTTGTTAACTAGTCATGTGCAAAGACGACAACAAAAAAGGAAGTCAGATATCCTGACAGCAAACATTAAACTTTCCCCAAGGAACTCAATGCTCCTAATCAGCAGGAAATAGTCTAATGGTAACATCGTCCCCTTACTACCCCCTGACTTTATTCAGGGATCTCTTTCCTTTCCTCTCTATCCTATCCTTTTCTCTTATCTAGTGTTAGGGGATTAGAAGGGAAGAAGAAACCGGGTAGAGAAGGATGGAAGAAAGAACTCACAAAGTAGCAAAAGACAGGTAACGATGTGCTTTTCCCAAGCCTGACAACACAGCCCATGAGACTAGAACAGTTGATGAAAAAGGCCCAAATTGTTTAGGAAGTGGAAACCCACAGTGAACAGGGCCCCACAAACAGCCTTCCAATGCTGCCAGAAACTGTTTGAATCAAATCCGTCTTATACAAGCAGAGCACAAAGTAAAATTTAACAGGTTTTCTCTCTGGAACAATTTTCCACCCCACATACAGATACACACACACACACACACACACACAAGTCATTCTCTGGCAAAGCCATCTGCAATCCACCAGGACAGAAGCTCTGTCAAATGACTGCACTGCCTTCCCAACACACCCCTTCCTCCATGTCTGTCACCTGCATCATTGCTACACTCTCCATCCGACCCCTCAGGGCCAGCAGATGCTCCTTGGCCACCTTTCCTCATTAGGGACTCTGTGTCGGTCATGGTTTTTAAACACCCCCAGAGTGGTGGTGAATCCATAATTAATTCTTTCATGGTTCCCAAATGAGAGCTGGTCAGTTGCTTTTAATGCCTCCAGGGGAAGAAGATGAACTATCTGTCAGTGGTAATTCAAAGGGAAAGAAGGATTGCAGAGACTGGACATTAGTGCTAAAAATGTCTGAATTCCTGAGGAAATCCTTTATTGGCCAAGCATACAGGCAGTGCTTGCGGAGCCCAGTGAAGCTCTACAGTCTGTAGAGACAACAGCCTCTGTATCTAGGTCCCATGAAAGCCCCTGTCAATCGAAGGCAGTACTTTAGACTCCGATACTTTCTTATTGCAGCTCCTGCAATTACCTTCTAATTGAACTCTCTCCCTCCCATAGCAGCCTCCTCCACTCCATCCTCCACACTGCTGTCAGTATCTTTCTAAAATGCAAATTGGATGACATTTTATCCTGCTTTAATAGTCTGATAGCTCTATATCACCCGCAGGTTACATTTCAAGTTAAATGCGATATTCAAGCCGTCTCTCTCCAGTCCCATTCCATCCTTCCAGCTCTTCTCCAGGATCCGGAGCTGTCCTCAGACCCACTGACCATCTGTGCCTTCCTGTTCAGTTGTGCCTCCACCCATCCCCCTCTCCTTCTTCGCCTGGTGAATCTCTCAGCTCCAATCCATCCTTCGGAGACTCTATTCAGCATCTTCAGAGCTTCCCACCCATGGCTCTGCTCCTACCTCCCCTCCTCAGCTGTAGCTCCTTCACCTGTCACAGAGTGAGCCTTATCTTCCTTGATTTCCTTCATTACCCCCAGAAACCAACTAGAATACCCATAACCTATTCAGTATATCCTCTCTGAGGACTGCACAGAGACATACTCAGTACCTTACACAGTGCCCTAGCAAGGACCATTCTTATTTACAAGTAATCCAATCCCAGGTTCCCAGATGCCAAGACTATTATGTCACTACAAACATCTTAAATCAAATCATAGTGCTTTCAGTAAATAGACAAATGTAATTCAGAAACAGCCTTCTGTTGCTACCTTTCATTTCCTAGTGTGTGCATATATCGCTTTGGTACCTATGGATATTTGTTTTGTCTTAAGCATATTGTACTAGAAAACCATGAGTCCTGGGTGAGCCAGTGACTCATCAGACATTACAACTGAGGCTTCATGCTTGCTCTAGTCTTTGATATTAAAAATGTACTTAATGAATTGCTGAATTGAGTTTTGATTGTTTTCTTCTTATTTTCTGTAAACAGGCAACGAAACTCAAGTTAAGGATGCCTTAGAGAATAGAAACTTATCTGTGTCAAAATAAGGCTGCTTTGATCTATCACCAGTGACCAAGTTCATTCAGTTAATCCTCAGGGAGCCACCTTGTGGGTCTGAGTTTGGATTTCCACTCCGCGTATCTGACGATTAGAATTTAGATTCCCTACAACTAATTGTTTGCCACCCAAAGGCTTTCACCATCCAGTGGAATTTGAACTTCTTTTTCAGAAACACAGGCCAACACAGGCATAAAATGAGCTTTCGTCAAAATGAATCAAATTCAATTTAAAAATCATGTTTTTCTCTACATTTGTTTAAAAAGGAAAAAAAATGAAGGTGGGAGGGAAGAAATGACTCCTTTTTTAAGATTTCATTAACAGAAAAAAAAGCAAAGACTCTCCAAAGATTTCCAGTTTTATTATCTACACTAGTTAGGAAAGTGTTTAGAAAAGCAAGTTGTGGTTTTCTTAAGGAAAAAAATACAAGAAAATGTACTATAGGTGGGAACGTGAAAGAAGGGCAATAGTCCCAGTGTCTCACAACCCTTAAGACTGGTATTAAATGCTAAGGCACCCAGGACCTCTCAGCAGAGAAGTAGTACATTTATTTACATGTTTGTCACAGACTATATTCTTCCATCCCTGTAGAGAAAAGAAATAGATCTCTCTCCAAACTTCATACAACCTCTCTTCATAGACCTACACTTAGCCAACTACATTTTCATTGAAAATATTTATATTAGAAGACTTTAATATAATTGTCATCAAACTTCCCAGAGCCAAATAAATAAACACCTTCTATTTTAATAATGGGTTCCTCCCGTTATATTTTTAATCTCTTTGCAGATCTGATGAGGAGCTTATATATAATTATTCAAAATGTGGCTTTGGAGCCAAGCAGTGGTGGTGCACGCCCTTAATCCCAGCACTTGGGAGGCAGAGGCAGGCAGATTTCTGAGTTTAAGGCCAGCCTCACCTACAGAGTGAGTCCCAGGACAGCCAGGGCTACACAGAGAAACCCTGTCTTGAAGAAAAAAAAATCCCCAAAGTGCAAAATGTTGCTTTGCTTAACTAGTTAGTAGTAGAACTCTAGGATTTACTTATTGAGTAAAATCAGTAGAGGCTAAAATCTATTAGCTTGCCTTTGTCAATAGCTGTGGAAATGTCCTAAAGAAAATCTAATTTAGCTAATATTATGCCACAGAGAGACAAACCACAGCCCAAATGACAAAAGAATAATACTTTTCTGTTTGTTTTTCAGCTTCTCTATTATGATAGCATAACTAGAAATATTATTTCAGGAAGTAATTTAATATTTCTATGGGATAATACTAGAATAGGGTTTGTTGTCTGTTGATGACCACTGAACATTTTTTTACAGATTCATCTTGTTCTGACCATGAGAATATAAGTATGAAGGGATGGGAAAGGCATTTTTCCCCTATAACTGATCAAAGACTTTCCTAAAATGTCCTTTCTTGCTGATGGCAGATGAAGAGTCTTTTTAAAATATCCTATTCAATGCTAATTCTGTCTCATTTGACTTTAAACAGTCAAATTAGTCATCTGGGACCTATCTCATCTGTTTTTCTTCCTAAAATGGCATCAGGGAGTGGAAGAAAGTGTAACAATCTCTCAGTCTGAAAAAGGATCAGGATCACCTATGGTGCTACCCTGCTGGCCAAGCCCTGCTGGACTGAAGCATCTATCCAGCGCTTAGAATTATCTTGGGAATTAAGCTCTCAGTCTGATATTCCCACACATCTATCTGATGACTTCTCGTTCTCTCATCCCTGCTGGAGTTGTAACCAGACTGGGCAGGTCGGGGATAATCAGAAAAGAGGGACCCCAGAGATTCTTGGCTTCTTTTTCTCTCCTCCTACCTTCTTCAGAAGGGAAATGTTTTATTTCCAATGGGAGACTTATAGACACATAGCTATTTAATAAATTGAAGTAGGATGATCACATAATCTAGTATCCAATGTGGAACACTTTAGGGTGTAAAAGGCAAGTTAGACTTCAACACTGATATGAATCAACCCTGAGACATGATCCCTAAGTAGATGGAGTCTAAACCTATGAATCCCACTTCCAGATTTAAGGTTCCTTGCCCAGTGCTTATAGTGACTCTTCCTTGATATCATTGCTCATCTGTTGGAACAAAACATCAATCATAAACCTTTGTGCATGCTAGAGTATGTTATTGGAGATTGAGTCTAGAAACTTGTATGTTCACAGGCAAATGTTCTACTTGCTATGGAACCTATGTGCTTAACCCTTTTATTATGCTTTACTTTTGAAGCAGGATCTTACTAAGTTGTCCTAACTAGACCTAAACTTGCAATTAAAATCCTTTTGGATCAGCCTTCTAAGTACCTGGAATTAGAAGCCTGCACCACCAGGCCCAATAAAACAAAGAAATGTGTGTGTGTGTGTGTGTGTGTGTGTGTGTGTGTGTGTCTACATATCTTTGTGTCTGTGTGTGTGTCTGTGTGTGAGAGAGAGAGACAGAGAGAAGAGAGAGAGAGAGAGAGAGAGAGAGAGAGAGAGAGAGAGAGAGAGAGAAGGGGGAGGAGGAGGAGGAGGAGGAGGAAAAGGAGGAAGAAGAAGAAGAAGAGAAAGAGGAGGAGGAGAGAGAGGGAGACCTAAGAATTTAGTAACATTAGTAGAGATTGGCTGAAATCAGTACTTAGCTATCCCAACATCTACTTTTATGTTGTATCCACAGAAAGACATACAAGGCAAAAGCCTCAGCAGGAGAGTTTGGTTTGTAATTTTCTAAAAATCACCTGTTGGGTTGGTTTTTTGATGCTTTTGATTATGGATTTTGTTCTCCCTAGTAGGTAGGTCCATTCAGTATTGACTCAGAGAAACAGTGTATCTATTCATGTCTGGATACAACAATAAATACATTAGTGTGTGTGGAAACCTCAGATTGGTTTATGAAATTGTGGAGGAAATGTTTGACTTCTAAGAACTGTTTGCCCAGATAGAAGTGTGGTGTCTTAACTTAGTTGAGAGACATATCATTTTGTTATGGTGAGGCCATCAGAGATGACAACTCAGACAAAGCTTATAGTCAGTAGAAAGTCTTTATTCCAGCTGGTTGGGGTCACATTCTGGTAGTCAGGACACAAGCGTAGCACCCAGTATTTAGGGTAAGGGGTTTTTAAAGGTAAAAACTATACCCTTTTATCTTACTCAGCAGGTACAAGAGGAGGTTTTGTGCAAGCAAGCAGTTTAACAGAAGCTAAGATAAGCAATTAGTTGGGACATCTTGACCTTGGGTTCCTAGAATAGAGTTGGGTAATTTTCCACAGAATTTTTCATCAAGAAGATCAAATTCTAGTTAAATCTGAAATTAACTCAGAAATAATACAATACAGAGAAATTTCTGCACTATCTTGGCCTGTCACAATTTGTTTATCTATCCATGATCCATCCATAGTACGTGTTATTATAGTTAAGAAAAGCAAAGATAGCAGACAAAACTGAAGTCAAGCATGATGCTAGGTAAGCATACTAATCCTATGGGCTACAAAATTGTCTTAACACCTTTAGAAAACATCTTGAAAGTTATACAAGTTAATACCTGTTGGATAATACATAATAATACTTATCTTTAAATGCATAATGGGCAGTAATTTTTTTGAAGTAAGCTTTCAACAGAAACAATTTTTAAGTTGGTAACTTTATTTTTTAAAACTAAGGTATGATGGTATGCACTCACTGGTAACTGGATATTAGGCCAAAAGCTCCAAATACCCAAGATATATTTCACAGACCGCATGAAGCTCAAGAAGAAGGAAGACCAAAGTGGGTATTTTGGTTCCTCTGAGACAGGGATCAAAATACTCACAGAAACAAATATGGAGATAAAGTGTGGAGCAGATACTGAAGGAAAGACCATCCAGAGACTGTCCTATCTGGGGATTCATCTCATAAACAGTCACCAAACCCTGACACTATTGTGGATGCCAAGAAATGCTTGCTAAAAGGAGCCTGATATTCCCTTTTATCCTGTCTCCTGAGAGGCACTGCCAGAACCTTACAAATACATAGGCAAATGCTTGCAGCCAACTATTGGATTGAGTGTGGGGTTCCCAATGAGGAGTTAGAGAAAGGGCTAAAGGAGCTGAAGGGGTTTGTAACCTCATAGGAAGAACAACAATATCAACCAACCAGACACCCCCCCACCAGAGCTCTCAGGGACTAAACCATCAACCAAGGGGTACACATAGCTCCAGCTGCATTTGTAACAGAGGATTGCCTTGTCAGGCATCATGGGAGGAAAGTTCCTTGGTCCTATGTAGGCTTGATAGATGCCCCAGTGTAGGGGAATTGAGGGCAGGGAGGTGAGAGTGGGGTGGGTGGAAGCAGGAGGAGGGAGGATGGGATAGGGGTTTTCTGGGAGGAGGGGAAACCTGGAAAGGGAATAACATTTGAAATGTAAATAAAGAATAAAAAGAAAACTAAGGTATGCATTTTACAGATGTGGAGAAGAGAGCTTAATGAAGGCTTTAGCAGGTGGCCACTGTTTAATTCCTTCAAGTGCTAAGAAAAATTTACCCTTCTTATTACATTAGCCCGCTTCTTGGGGGCTTCATAGTGAGGAGTCTCTGGGCTGTGATATGCAATACAATGTCAGGTCCAATTCCCCAAACTCTAAAAGGCAGTTCATACATCCAAAAATGAAAGTCTAGGCTCAATTGAAGCTGGAATATAGAAGGATTTCTGGTGATTAGATAAAAACCAGCATTCCTCAGAAGCCAATGAAACCAAAAGGCAGAAGAGATGAGACATTTGGCTCTCCATTGACAGATACCTGTAGCAACTATCAGCATATCAAAGTCCTGCTGGCCTCCAAGTTCCCTCTGTCCTGATTCAAACTACTTATACATTTCAAAGCTTCATGGTAACCCACTGGCCCTTCTTACATCCTCAGGCTTCTCTCCTCTGAGATGCCCCTTTGTTCTCTGTATAATGGCAAGGATTTGGCCCCTGCTCAGCTTTCACTCTGTCTCCACTGTTCTCCCTTCTCTCACAGAGAGCCCTGGCCATGTCCAGTCCACTGATCATTCCTAGTCTGTTTCTTTTTCTCTCTGCTCTACAGTCTTCCAGATGCCTCTGGATATTTTCTCTCTATAATTCACGGTAAACATTTAACTCCTTAATCATGGAGTGTAGGCCATGTTGGCAGTTTTAATACTGCACCCCTTCACATACATTGACAATTTGGCAAACCAATGTGCTCATTACTCCCTACACTTCTTTGCAACACTCAGCACAATGTAAGGTAATCATTGGCTGTCATTTTAGCAAGGCTTTAAAGGACCCTGAGGGTGATGATAATGTCCATCTTTCTTTTTGCTTTGTCAGTCCTTGCACATGTACATATTTAAAAACTGTTTTGAACAGGTGACTATAATACTGTAACAAATTTCATAGCTTTCTTTTTCATTTAATCTAGCTTTAATGAAAGCATCTTTCCTCAACATTAGTAAAATACACTTTAATATCTTTTAAGTGGTTACATAATAATTCATCACATTGGTAAAGCTTCATGAGTCTCTCATTATCAATTTTCTTCCTATAATAAATACTTACAAGACTCCATATCTTTATTCTTAAACTTGATTTACAGATCTGAATTTTCTTGAAATGGATTTTTAGAAGGAGAAATTCCAGTCTTTATTTGCAGCCCTTGATCCAATATGTGAGAGGGGAAATGTGGTCTTTGAATATGTGGTCTCTGAGTATCTTAGCATGGTAATTGAACTATGCACAGCAGAGATGATTGAAACATGTGATTGTTCCATAAATATATAGGCGCAGTCCTCATGGATCTATTTGCATTTTGAAAGTAGATACTTGCCAACAAATGTATCTTACATTGGTAGACAGTTTTGTGTGTGTGTGTGATAATTGTAAGTTGTAAAAATTATAAAATGGGCAAATGAAACTGAAGATAATACAGGATGATGTGAAAAGAAGAGCGTCTAACAAGCATGGGTTCATCAGCCTCTGGTGGTCAAACAAGAGGTTTCTTATGATCCTTCCCAGGGCTGCAGTCAGTGAGAAGACAGAAGGCTGGCATTGTGTTGAACCAGAGAACAGATAAATGAGATAGTATGTCTGCCTAGCTGCTAGAAGTACACTCACTTATAGAGACAGATTCACCAGGCAGTGTGCACCAGCATCAGAAGGGCAGAGTTGAGAGGCACAAGCAGTGCAGAAAGCTCTCTCCTAGAGAAAGTCTTCCTCAGAGAGGGAGCTTGAATGAGAGCAGCATACACAAATTCAGAGAAGTACTCTTCCTCATTCCAGAGAACCCTAGAGATGGAATCCAAATCTTTCTTCCCTTCTGCAATCTCAGTCAGCTTCTTTTATCAAGTTGATCATTCTTACTTTGGCAGGAATGAGTTGTTCTAACTTTGCTCAGAGCAAGAATTGATAAAGGTAAAATAGATGGAGGCTAGGGCTTGTACCTGCTTAAGGCCAAAAGAGGAAGAAGAAAATATCACCAAAGAAAGAGTTGTAGAACATGATGGGTCAAATCTATGATTCCAATACTCAAGAGACTGAGTCTGGAAGATCACAGATTCAAGGCCATCGTGGACTACAAGGAAGATACTGCCTCAAAAAAAAAAAAAAACCCAAAAGATATCCCAAACAGCTGAGCTGTGCATTTGGGGAAGGGAATACACATTGAATAGAATATACACTGTTATGGAACAAGGCAACCCTAATCCCAAAAACGTGAAAATCTCCTGAGTGTAGGAATATGTGATCTAGCTTGAACAACCACAGAGCCTTTATCCTTTTGCTTATTACAGTGATGGGAATCAAACTCCGGACCTTGCACATGCCAGGAAGGTGCCCATGCCCAGTCCACTCCTTTGTGCTTTCTAAAAGTTCTATAGAAGAGTCATCACCTGATATATTGCCTGCAGCTTCCCGCCCAGCTGGTGGTGGGGAAGCCGGAGGGTCACCCAGCGTGCCAGGTGCTCAGAACCATCCGGCGGCGGCGGCAGAACCAGGTACCCGACACAGCCCGAGCTTAAGACCTTCGGGGACTCAGGCCTGGAGTGGGAATTGGGCACAGAATAGCGGGTGCACTCTGCACTCGCGCGCGGGGCGGACCCCGAGCTCCCTGCAGGCAGCTGCCATATTGCCTGCAGCTTCCCGCCCAGCTGGCGGTGGGGAAGCCGGAGGGTCACCCAGCGTCCCAGGTGCTCAGAACCATCCGGCGGCGGCGGCGGCAGAACCAGGTACCCGACACAGCCCGAGCTTAAGACCTTCGGGGACTCAGGCCTGGAGTGGGAATTGGGCACAGAATAGCGGGTGCACTCTGCACTCGCGCGCGGGGCGGACCCCGAGCTCCCTGCAGGCAGCTGCCATATTGCCTGCAGCTTCCCGTCCAGCTGGTGGTGAGGAAGCCAGAGTCAGCCAGTGTGCCAGGTACCCAGACCCAGCCGGAGGCCGAACCAGCCTCCCATCCAGCCAGTGGCAGGGAAGCTGGAAACCGGACCCAGCCAGCTTCCCAGCAGCTTGGGACCAGCAGGCGGAACCAGATAACTGAGATATCCCAACTTTAAGACCCCTGGGGAAACAGGATATCAGACAGCGAACCCTGAGCAGGAGCAGTGCAGAGCAGCCGCCCAACAGGCGGAACCAAATACCTGGGATATCCTGAGGTTAAGACCTCGGGGGACTCAGGCCACCTGTCAGCAATCTGTGAGCAAGAGCCCCGCAGGACAGTGATTCAGGTATCCCAGTCACTGGGAAATAGCCTTACAACCCCACAGGAGGGTCAAGCACCAGCTAGTATCTACAGGACCAACTAACACCAGAGTTAACCAGATGGCAAAAGGCAAACGTAAGATCGCTACTAACAAAAATCAAGGCAATATGGCGGCATCCGAACCCAGTTCCCCAACAGCAATAAATATTGGATACCCCGAAACACCAGAAAAACAAGACTCAGATCTAAAATCACTGGTCAGGATGCTGATAGAGGAACACTTAGATAAATCTCTTAAAGTAATACATGAGAAAATAGATCAAAAGCTAGAAGCCATTGCAAGACAAACACAATTAAATCCCAGATATCTCAACACACCAGAAAAACAAGACTCAGATCTAAAATCACTGGTAAAGATGCAGATTGAGGATCACTTAGATAAATTTCTTAAAGTAATAGAGGAGAAAATAGATCAAAAACTAGAAGCCCATACAAGGCAGACACAAAAATCACTTAAAGAAATCCAGGAGAATATAGAGCAAAAAGTGAATCCCAATAAGGGGGAGAAACAAAAATCACCCAAAGAAATACAAGAGAACATGGGTCAACGAGTAGAAGTCATAAAGGAGGAAACACAAAAATCCCTTAAAGAATTACAGGAAAACACAAACAAGCAACTGAAAGATCTGAGCAAAACCATACAAAATCTAAAAACAGAAGTAGAAACAACTAAGCAATCGCAAAGGGAGACAATGTTGGAAATAGAAAACCTTGGGAAGAAATCAGGAGTCATAGATGCAAATATCAACAATAGAATACAAGAGATAGAAGACAGAATCTCAGATGCTGAAGATACCATAGGAACCATGGATTCAACAATTAAAGAAAATGCAAAATGCAAAAAGCTGGTAACCCAAAACATTCAGGAAATCCAGGACACAATGAGAAGACCAAACCTAAGGATTATAGGGATAGATGAGAATGAAGATCTACAACTTAAAGGGCCAGCAAATATCTTCTACAAAATTATGGAAGAAAATTTCCCCAACCTAAAGAGAGAGATGCCCATGAATATACAAGAAGCCTTTAGAACCCCAAATAGACTGGACCAGAACAGAAATACTTCCCGTCACATAATAGTCAAAACCCCAAATGTACTAAACAAAGAAAGAATATTAAAGGCAGTAAGAGAAAAAGGACAAGTAACATATAAAGGAAGACCTATCAGAATTACACCAGACTTCTCACCTGAGACCATGAAAGCTAGAAGATCCTGGGCAGACCTTATGCAGACCCTAAGAGAACACAAACTTCAGCCAAGACTACTATACCCAGCGAAACTCTCAATTGCCATAGATGGGGAAACCAAGATATTCCACGACAAAACCAAATTTGCAAGATACTTATCTACAAACCCAGCCCTACAAAGGATAATAGGGGAAAAATACCAACACAAGGGGGGAAACAACACCCCAGAAGAAACAAGATAGAAACCCCATCTCATCCAACCCAAAAGAAGAGAACCACTCAAATACAAATAATAATAACAATTCCCAAAATGTCAGGAAGTAATAATTACTATTCCTTAATATCTCTTAATATCAATGGACTCAATTCCCCAATCAAAAGACACAGACTAACAGACTGGATACGGAAACAGGACCCTACATTTTGCTGCATACAGGAAACACATCTCAGTGTCAAAGACAAACACCTCCTTAGAGTAAAAGGCTGGAAGACAGTTCTACAAGCAAATGGTCCCAGGAAACAAGCTGGAGTAGCCATTCTAATATCAGATAAAATCGACTTTCAACCTAAAGTCATCAAAAGAGACACAGAAGGTCACTTCCTGCTTGTCAAAGGGAAAATCCACCAAGAAGAATTCTCAATACTGAACATCTATGCACCAAATGCAAGGGCACCCTCATTCGTAAAAGAAACTTTACTAAAGCTTAAAGCACACATCGCACCTAACACAATGATTGTAGGTGACTTCAACACTCCACTCTCCTCAATGGACCGATCAGGAAAGCAGAAACTAAACAGGGACACAGTGAAACTAATTGAAGCTTTGGACCAATTGGATTTAACAGATATATATAGAACATTCCATCCTAAAACAAAAGAGTATACCTTTTTCTCAGCACCGCACGGTACCTTCTCAAAAATTGATCATATAATTGGTCACAAGACAGACCTCAACAAATACAAGAAGACCGAACTAATCCCATGTCTCCTATCGGATCACTATGGAGTAAAAGTGGTCTTCAATAGCAAGAAGAACTACAGAAAGCCCACATACACATGGAAACTGAACAATACTCTACTCAATGACACCCTGGTCAAGGAAGAAATAAAGAAAGAAATCAAAGACTTTTTAGACTTCAATGAAAATGAAGGTACGACCTACCCAAATCTCTGGGATACAATGAAAGCAGTGCTAAGAGGAAAACTCATAGCCCTGAGTGCCTCCAAAAAGAAACTGGAAAGAGCATACACTAGCAACTTAACAGCACACCTGAAGGCGCTGGAACAAAAAGAAGCTAACTCACCCAGGAGGAGTAGAAGAGAGGAAATCATCAAACTAAGGGCTGAAATCAATCAAGCAGAAACAAAGAGAACCATACAAAGAATCAACAAAACCAAGAGCTGGTTCTTCGAGAAAATCAACAAGATAGATAAGCCCTTAGCTAGACTAACCAAAGGGCACAGAGATAGTATCCAAATTAACAAAATTAAAAATGAAAAGGGGGATATAACAACAGAAACAGAGGAAATTCAAAAGATCATCAGATCCTACTACAAAGGCCTATACTCAAAACAACTGGAGAATCTGGAGGAAATGGACAATTTCCTAGACAGATACCAAATACCAAAATTAAATCAGCATCAAGTAGACCAGCTAAACAGTCCCATAACCCTTAAAGAAATAGAAGGGGTTATAGAAAGCCTCCCAACCAAAAAAAGTACGGGACCAGATGGTTTTAGTGCAGAATTCTACCAGACCTTCAAAGAAGACTTAACACCAATACTCTTCAAACTATTCCACAAAATAGAGACAGAAGGGACACTGCCCAACTCATTCTTCGAAACCACAATTACGCTGATACCTAAACCACAAAAAGATCCAACAAAGAAAGAGAACTACAGGCCAATTTCTCTTATGAATATAGATGCAAAAATACTAAATAAAATCCTTGCCAACCGAATCCAAGAGCATATCAAAACGATCATTCACCATGATCAAGTAGGCTTCATTCCAGGAATGCAGGGATGGTTCAATATACGGAAATCCATCAATGTAATCCACTACATAAACAAACTAAAAGAAAAAAACCACATGGTCATCTCATTAGATGCTGAAAAAGCATTTGACAAAATTCAGCATCCTTTCATGCTAAAAGTCTTGGAAAGAGCAGGAATTCAAGGCCCATACCTAAACATAGTAAAAGCAATCTACAGCAAACCAGTAGCCAACATCAAAATAAATGGAGAGAAACTTGAAGCAATTCCACTAAAATCAGGGACTAGACAAGGCTGTCCTCTCTCTCCATATCTTTTCAATATAGTACTTGAAGTTCTAGCGAGAGCAATCAGACAACATAAGGAAGTCAAAGGGATACAAATTGGAAAGGAAGAAGTCAAAGTATCATTATTTGCAGATGATATGATAGTCTACTTAAGCGATCCAAAAAACTCCACCAGAGAACTTCTACAGCTGATAAACAACTTCAGCAACGTGGCTGGTTATAAAATTAACTCAAGCAAATCAGTAGCCTTCTTGTACTCAAAGGACAAGCAGGCTGAGAAAGAAGTTAGGGAAATAACACCCTTCACAATAGCCACAAACAACATAAAGTACCTTGGCGTAACTCTAACCAAACAAGTGAAAGATCTGTATGACAGGAACTTCAAGTCCCTGAAGAAAGAAATCGAAGAAGACCTCAGGAGATGGAAAAATATTTCTTGCTCCTGGATTGGCAGGATCAATATAGTAAAAATGGCCATCTTGCCAAAAGCAATCTACAGATTCAATGCAATCCCCATCAAAATCCCAAATCAATTCTTCATAGATCTAGAAAGAGCAATTCTCAAATTCATCTGGAGCAACAAAAAACCCAGGATAGCTAAAACTATTCTCAACAATAAAAGGACTTCTGGGGGAATCAATATCCCTGACCTCAAGCAGTACTACAGAGCAATTGTGTTAAAAACTGCATGGTATTGGTACAGCAACAGGCAGGTAGATCAATGGAATAGGATTGAAGACCCAGAAATTAACCCACAGACTTATGGTCACTTGATCTTTGATAAAGGAGCCACAACCATCCGGTGGAAAAAAGATAGCCTTTTCAACAAATGGTGCTGGTTCAACTGGAGGTCAACATGCAGAAGAATGCGAATTGACCCACTCTTATCTCCTTGTACTAAGATCAACTCCAAGTGGATCAAGGACCTCCACATAAAACCAGACACACTGAAACTATTAGAAAAGAAACTTGGGAAGACCCTGGAGGACTTGGGCACAGGGGAAAAGTTCCTGAACAGAACACCAATAGCTTATGCTCTAAGATCAAGAATCGACAAATGGGACCTCATAAAATTACAAAGTTTCTGCAAAGCAAAGGACACTGTCAGAAGGACAAAACGGCAACCAACAAAGTGGGAAAAGATCTTCACCAACCCCACATCCGACAGAGGGCTAATATCCAATATATACAAAGAACTCAAGAAGTTAGACCGCAAAGAACCAAATAACCCTATCAAAAAATGGGGCACAGAGCTAAACAAAGAATTCTCACCAGAAGAAATTCGGATGGCCGAGAAACACCTTAAAAGATGTTCAACATCATTAGTCATCAGGGAAATGCAAATCAAAACAACCCTGAGATTCCACCTCACACCAGTCAGAATGGCTAAGATTAAAAACTCAAGAGACAACAAGTGCTGGCGAGGATGTGGAGAAAGAGGAACACTCCTCCACTGTTGGTGGGATTGCAAAATGGTAAAACCGCTCTGGAAATCAGTTTGGCGGTTCCTCAGAAAATTGGGCATGTTACTTCCAGAGGACCCTGGCATACCACTCCTGGGCATATACCCAGAGGATTCCCCTGCATGCAATAAGGACACATGCTCCACTATGTTTATAGCAGCCTTGTTTATAATAGCCAGAAATTGGAAGCAGCCCAAATATCCCTCAAAGGAGGAATGGATACAGAAAATGTGGTATATTTATACAATGGAATACTACACAGCAATTAAAAATAATGAATTCATGCAATTTGTAGGTAAATGGTTAGACCTGGAAAATATCATCCTGAGTGAATTAACCCAATCACAAAAGAATGCACCTGAAATGCAATCACTGATAAGTGGATATTAATGAGCCCAGAAGCCCTAAATACTCAAGACACAAATAGCAAGTCAAATGATTCCCAAGAAGAAGAAAGGAGAGGACCCTGGGCCTGTAAAGATTGCTTCCAGTTTAGTAAAGAAACCGAGGGGGGAGGGGGAATTATTGGGGAACAGATGGGGGGGAGAGGAACTATGGGAACTATGGTGGGTGGGAACTGGGAAAGGGGAAAGCCTTTGGAATGTAAACATAGAATATAGAAAATAAAATTAAAAAAAAAAAAAAAAAAAAAAAAAAAAAAAGAGTCATCACCTCTAATTTTGCAGATTTGTTTGCTCTTAGCATATATTCTGCAGCAGTTTGCGCATTCTCATCCACTCTGGTAGAATGGCTTACATAAGTCGGTTGCTGTAAGTTCAGGATCCTGACTGCCTCTCTAGGACCATCTCGTCTGGCTCTCCATTCACACCTTGAACTTTACCAGGCCTACCTTTTGTCTTCTGAAGCCTGTCCCCACCCTTAAGCCTTGCTAGGTTTTTGCCTAGAACTCCAGTTCTTTTTTTTTTAATTTTCTATATTTTTGTTTACATTCCAAAGGCTTTCCCCTTTCTCAGTTCCCCCCTCACCATATGTCCCATAAGTCCTCTTCCCTCCACCCATTCCCCAATCACCCCCCACCACACACACACACCATTTCTCTGTTCTGATACTCTCCTACAAATCTGGATCCAGTCTTTTCAGGACCAGGGTCCTTTCCTTCCTTCTTCTTGGGAATCTTTTGACTTGCTAATTGTGCCTTGAGTATTCAGAGCTTTTGGGCTCATTAATATCCACTTATCAGTGATTGCATTTCATGTGTATTCTTTTGTGATTGGGTTAACTCACTTAGGATGATATTTTCCAGATCCAACCATTTGCCTACAAATTGCATGAATTCATTATTTTTAATTGCTGAGTAGTATTCCATTGTATAAATATACCACATTTTCTGTATCCATTCCTCCTTTGAGGGACATCTGGGCTCCTTCCAACTTCTGGCTATTATAAATAAGGCTGCTATGAACATAGTGGAGCATGTGTCTTTACTGTATGCATGGGAATCCACTGGGTATATGCCCAGGACCCAGAAATGAACCCACAGACTTATGGTCACTTGATCTTTGATAAAGGAGATATAACCATCCAGTGGAAAAAAGATAGCCTTTTCAACAAATGGTGCTGGTTCAACTGGAGGTCAACATGCAGAAGAATGCGAATTGACCCACTCTTATCTCCTTGTACCAAGATCAACTCCAAGTGGATCAAGGACCTCCACATAAAACCAGACACACTGAAACTAATAGAAAAGAAACTGGGGAAGACACTGGAGGACATGGGCACAGGGGGAAAGTTTCTGAACAGAACACCAATAGCTTACGCTCTAAGAACAAGAATTGACAAATGGGACCTCATAAAATTACAAAGTTTCTGTAAGGCAAAGGACACTGTCAGAAGGACAAAACAACAACCAACAAATTGGGAAAAGATCTTCACCAACCCCACATCTGACAGAGGGCTAATATCCAATATATACAAAGAACTCAAGAAGTTAGACCGCAAAGAAACAAATAACCCTATCAAAAAATGGGGCACAGAGCTAAACAAAGAATTTTCACCAGAAGAAATTCGGATGGCCGAGAAACACCTTAAAAGATGTTCAACATCATTAGTCATCAGGGAAATGCAAATCAAAACAACCCTGAGATTCTACCTCACACCAGTCAGAATGGCTAAGATTAAAAACTCAAGGGACAACAGGTGCTGGAGAGGATGTGGAGAAAGAGGAACACTCCTCCACTATTGGTGGGATTGCAAGATGGTACAACCGCTCTGGAAATCAGTCTGGCGGTTCCTCAGAAAATTTGGCATGACACGTCTAGAGGACCCTGTCATAGAACTCCAGTTCTTAAGAGCTCTACAATGTTGGTCCTTCCTATCCTTCAAGTCACTCTTCTGATGTCATCTCCTCTAGAAGGGTCCTTATCTGGGGGTCAGCTCTTACTTTTACCACTGAACAGCTTTTATGTTTTCAGATCATCTATTATTCATGAAAGCTATTTGAATGTTTACTGGTTTGCTATGGACTTCCCCAGTTAGGGGCTAAACCTCATGGGGTCAGAAACTTGGCCTATATGGTGCCTTTCTTTTAGCAGGCACTTAATAAATATGGGTAAGGTGAAGGAATGAATATCTGTTTTTCAGATATACTTAATTGCATTTATTGTGGGTCCTAAACTCTATGTTACTGGCAGCCATGAGGCGCTCATTGACCTGAATTGCACTGAAAGCCATTGCTGAGCTAGCTTTTATTTTTTTCAAGGTTCCCTTTCCATTCTCCTTCTATGACCTATGAGCCCACGCACCACAGGTTGCAACTATGACCTCCTCCAGCCCTGCCTCCCATCTCCAATCGGCAGAACACACAAACAGCTTCACTTAATTTCTTTTTCCAAAAGCACATGTACAAAAACAGGATGACATCAGTTCTGGGGAATTCTGAACCATTTCAAGTTGTAAATTTCCTTCTGCCTTTTTTTTCCCCCCTAGCTGTTTCTGGATGAGGGCTGATCAGGAAAAGAACAAGATGATTGGCAGTTCAGTAACTCCCACCACTGCGGTGGCATCAATCATGAAGAGAATGTGGAGAGCTACAGGCAGAGGTGGAGCGGAACAAGGGGCAGGGGCAGGAAAGCGTACACATCACTAGCCAAGCTGCAGCAAAGTTTGTTTTTCCTCTTCTCTCTCCCTCTTCTCTCTCAGCTACCAGAACTGGCCACACTAAGCAGGAAGCCAACCCCGGGTTACTGGGTCATTCTGAGCTGCAGCTCATTTCTTAGATAGAGGCTCTCCTGCCTCGGTCAGATTAAGTGGGCTGAGAATGTGAAGCAGTAAAACAGTTCACACTCAGCTAGCCATGAGAAACTCCACTGTGTATTTAACAGGAATATTGAACTCTTCACACTTTCAGCTCTCCTCCTTGTATATAAAACGATACCCAGTGCATGATCAGTAAACAATTTGCACTTACATATGTGCCTTGGATAAAGACATATACAGACTAAAACTGCACACAGCCAAGTGCCCTGTGCAGTATTGTTATTATGAACCTGGGTTTAAACATAGAATAATTAAGTGAAGATGAAACCAAGTATTCATTCTGACTGGCTGTGCTTTTCCGTCTTTAAAATCCAAAGGCTTGTGTGATACATGGAAGGTAATTCAGGGCTTTATTATATTGTTTAGTTTCACATACAGTAGTCCAAATAATTGAAGTTTTTACCATAGTAACAAAATGTTCAACTGCCACATTGTAAGTTGTGCCTACTTTTTTGGTGATTTTTTTCTTATTGTATGGTGATACCAGAGTGGGACATCAATGGCTTTGAAGCCACACCAACGATTTCTCAAATCCACAGCTGCTTAGCCATCAATACTGAGATCCTGTTATCCAAATCTTATTTAGAATCAATTAAGGTCTCAGCTTGAAGAAAGCCCAGACAATGATTTTAACCACTTGAAATTTAATATTTTAATTCCCTGAGGTGGATTATTCATTAATAAGAAGGCAAAATTGTTTCACAGGATTTTTAAGCTTGTCATATAGTGATTAACTTAAAATGCCTGAAGTCGGTGTTTAAAACATATTTGTACATCTGGCCCACGGAGAGGCAGCTTGGCCTCTGTTTGCGAGGGGATTTCAGTGGCGTTTAATCCGCAGGTCCTGAGCAGTACATTGTTCTGGAGCTGCAGTGTAGGCTGCTCCCCTCTCTTCCTCCATCCCAGCGCCTCTAACAGAACTGGTCCTTTAATTCAGCTAAAGTTGGGATTGGCACAGATACCCCGGCACCTAGAACCATCCAGAAGAGCAGTTCTTACTAGTTACCACTGTTTCCTGCCCTTGGGTCAGACACCACTTTGCTTTTGGTTATCACAGGATGAACAATGAGAAGCTGTTTTAATAAACATATCCCAAGAAGATTGGAAAGACCAGAGCAGAGGAGGAAAATGAGAGTAACCTAAGACAGATAGCCCAGCCTGGCCAATCACTAGCCAAGACCAAGGCTCAAAGCGCCATCATGGGCCATCTGTACTCAATTTCCACTAGTGGCCAGGTCAGGTTTTCTTATTTTTGCAGAGAAGATGGTCACCTATCATCCTAAGGTTGGTTTGCAGCACAGCTCAGGAGCTAATGTATAAATAGCAGCATGCTGAGTTTGGAAAATAAAAATGCTCTGGCCTTATGAGAGTGGTTACAAATGAAACAAAATGGAATGAAAGGATATTAGCTTTAAGAGATCCTCAGTTTTCGTCTATATTTATTGAGTTTCCCAACCTAGTATTCAAAGATTTTTCTTGGTTACATTTCTCAGTCAACTCTAGTTTCAGAGTTACTAACTCATTGTCCAGTGGAAAGAAACTTACCCAGTGCCGTGCTTGCCTGTGGTTTTTTTTTGTTTGTTTGTTTGTTTGTTTGTTTGTTTTTTGGTTTTTGGTTTTTTTGTTGTTGTTCTGTTTACACTCAAAGTCAACTCTGTGGGTCCCACCTCATCCTATGTAGTTTCCTTTTCATCATAATAAAGTTAGGTTCATTTCCAACAGGCTGTATTTCATCTCCAGTACCCTTGGGTCCTGACAGACTTTAAAACTCTTCACAGAATGAGATTATGGTCTGTGGGTTTTTAATACAATGGTTTTATTTATTCCTTAAGAATGTATACATGGTTACAATGTATCACACTCACCTCCACGCTCCTCCAACCCCTCCCAGATTCCCTCATCTTCCTACCCCAACTTTGTGCCTCTTTTCTTTCTTTCTTTAAAGCCACCAAGGCTAATTATTACTGCACGGACATATACAGATGTGGACAATCCTCTGGGGCATGGTCACTCTTACTAAGTGCCACACCCCTAAATAAAACTGACTTTCCCTCCCCCAAGAGGAGATCAATCATCAATAGCCCCTCAGCTATGGGTGAAAGCTCATGTGTTCTTCAGCCATCCATACTGAACTATTGACTGGCCTGATCTTGTACAGAAAACCACAGCTGCTGTGAGTTCACGAGTACAAAAACACATCCTGTCCAGAAGATACTGCTTAGTCCCAGTCTTTCCCCAACCTCTGGCTCTTACAATCTTATAACATGGGCATGTATGTGAACGTACATGCATGCACGTGCTCACCCATACACATACAAACACACTTTCTGAGATGGTCCCTCAGTCTTGGAGAAAGGATGTGTTTCATTTGGCTGAGTAGTCCAGGCACTTAATTGTGTTTTACAATTGTATAGGTTTTGATCAACCCACACCCCATACAGAATAATTGCATAAGTGCCTAAATTCCTTCTTTATATTCAACCTTTCTTTTTACCTCCAAACATTAACTACTCTCCCCCTAATTTCATCTTTCCTAGAATGATGTATAAACAGAATCATACATTGTGCAGCCCTTTGAGCCTGGCTTCTATCACTTAGCAAACTGCATTTCAGATACACCCTTACTATTCTGTGAATCGGGAATCAATTGCTCCCCTCCTTCTTCTGCCAAGTGGTATTTCATTGTGTGAAAGTCTAATGTGTTTATCCATTCATTAGTTGATGGACATCTGGGTGGTTTCCAATTTGGGGTGATTATGAGTAAAACTGCTATAAATATTTGAGTACATTTTTGTGTGTGTGAACAGAAGTATTCAATTTACTCAAGTAAATACCTAGGAATAGAATTGCTGAATCACTTGGTATGTGTATGTTTGACTTTCTAAGAAGCCATCAAGCTGCCTTTCAAGTGGGCTATTCCATTTCATATTATTCCTGGCCAGAACTTTGCTCTGCGTCTTAGCCACCTCTTAGTAGTATGTGTTTGTGTTTACTATTTTCATTTTTATCATGTATTTTAACAAGTATATTAATGCATCTAATTATGGTTTTAAATTGTTTTTTCCTAGTATTTAGTAACACTGAGCTGATTTTCTTCCTAAAAGTTTATCTGCCACCAAATAATCTTCTCCAGAGCCCTGTCCATTCAACGCCTAAATCATTTTTATTATCCTTTGTCAGATATTTTCTTCCAGGATGCAGCTTGTCTTTCCAACCGTTTAATGGTATTTTTAAGAGAATAAAAATTTAAATTTTTATTAAGTATAGTCTTTCTAAATTTGGAGAGATTATCCTTTTGTTCAAATGCTCCTGAACTCTGTTAAATCCAAGATCACAAGGGTTCCTCTGACATTTCTTCCTGAAGTTTTACAGCTTTGTATTTTGCATTTAGGCCTATAACCCATTTTAAGTTAATTTTTGTGCAGAATGTGAGGACTATATCATTTTTTTTAGCATAAAGACAATTGTTCCATCTGTTCCAGTACCATTTACTGAAAAGCTATATTTTTATTGAATTGCTTTATACCTTTGTCAAAAGTCAGTTAGCTATTGCACATATGTACCTGTTTTGTCCTGTTCTATTTAATGTATATATTCATTCCTTTTGACAGGGCCACACTGCCTAGATTATTAAATGCTCTATTGCACCCAGAAGTCAGGTACTAAGAACCTCCCAAATTTGTTCTTCATTTTCAAATTGTCCTGGCTGTTTCAATTCCTTCACCTTGCCAAGGCAATTTTAGAACTACCTCATTAATATTTATGAGATACTTTGTTAGGACTTAAATTGGGATTGGGTTTACTTCACAGATCAAAGTGAGAGGGACTGCCATCTTAACATGATTGAATCTTGCAATGGTCTTTTACTGTAGTCTTTTACTTCTGTGGTCTTTTACTTCTCTCTTCAGTCTTTTACTTACAGGTCTTAATTACATTTTGATAGATTTAGATCTTGTTTGGGGAAGGGTATTGTAAGTAGCATTGTTCTTTTAAATTTCAAGTTCCAGTCATTTTTCTTTAACTTTTTTATACTTATTTATGTGAGTCCATGTGTTACTGCATAGGTAGGGATAATAGAACAAGTTTTTGGCTACAGTTCTACCCAGAGAACTGTAGACCCCAGAAGTCAAACTCAGGTCTTCAGGCTTCACAACAAGTGCCTTTATCCACTGAGCCATCTAACCAATCTACAACTGACTTTTATATGCTAACACTAGACCCTTAAATTTTGCAAAATTCACTTGATAGTTCTAAGAGAGTTTAAGAGATTTGAGAATTTCTCCACAAAGCTAATTATGTTGTTTGCATGAGAGATAGTTTTATTTATTCCTTTTTAATCTTTATGCTTTTTATTTATTTTTGTTGCACTATAATGTTTAATAGTTTTAATAAACTAAACACCAAAGTATCAAGACTGAAATAATTAACTGCAGTAGTTTGCATCACAGAAGTGAGAAAGACTTCTCAACCCACTAATTGATCAATGAAATATTTGCTTATGCTTCCATGACTACACATTATGGAAAAGGCCCAGGGAAGTCAGGCCTTATGCCTACCCAAAAGTACTTTGTAAGTGACAAAAGATAAGACATGAACAATAATTGTTTCAGACAAAAATAAAGTGACCAACACCACAATCAGAGAGAAATTCAGAAAGAACAGAAGAGAATCTAGAGCCAATAAGAGTGAGAGTCTGACCAGGAAGTAGCCATGAAGCCAGTATGGAGGTGAGAAATGGCACAGCAAGGAGTTCTTTGGAATGTGCTAGTTAGTGGATTGTAGATGCCAAGAGGGAGGAGACAAAGAGAGCTCTGGAGTCTGGCTCTGGCTCTTTTTCAGATGCATAGCTTGGCATTCTAAATCCTGAGACACTCATTGACCTTCAGGTGGCTTCAAATGTTCAGTGGATAAACCAGACTAAGATCAAAGCTGAACATGGCAACAGACCTTAGTCATTGTTCCCCTTTGTCTGCATCTTAGTCTCTGAAACTGAATCCTCAAGTACCAAGTAGGACGTGTCTCCTCTGTTAGAATAGCTGTGACAATAACTGGGGGGGGGAGGGGGGCAAGGAGCCAAAGAGAAGGGTGTGAGTGGGGAGAAAAGGCACGTAGCCAGTCTCAGGCCTCTTGTAAAACTGAAAGGAGTCCTAGTCCTCTAGGGTTGAAAGAATAATTAAAGGCTTAAATGTCTCTTGTGATCATCTAAAGTGGGAAGAGATACTTGTTTAAGAAGAAGAGAGACTTCACGCAAATGATAAGGCTCAAAGCAAATGAGCAGAACCTGAAATCAAATCCACATTTGTCTAATATCAGCTTGCACTTGGCAAGCATCTCCCACGTGCCAGGCGCTGTCTTCGTATTGAACCTTCGCCACCACCTTTGGAGAGCATCTATTATTATCATCGTGGAGCAGATGGGGCACCAGAGATTCTCTGACCATGGTTTCTCTGAAGCGAGGAAGAAAATTGTCCTCAATTGCCCAGTATTTTACAATGAATGAAGGTCTCTTTAGCTAACAAAGGAGTCACAGTGAATAACAATACCATCTTTACCCATGGCAAAGTGAAGGGATAAGAATAGTCACTCTGGGAATCTCTGGACATCACTACACACCCAGCACTGTGTGTGGTGTAGATGATGGTACAGATGATTCAGACACAGCCACTGTTCTAGATTCCAGTCTCGGGGGAGGGTGGCCTTGCGTGCAATAGGAACACTAGACATCTCCATGGTCTTCTGACTGCAGAGAGAAAGAATGTGAGTGAGCACATTGTTTTCTATACCCGTGTCAAGGACCAGGGAAGACAAACTCATCCACTCTGGCTGATGGCATTTACCTTTAAATGCACATTGAGAGTTCATCCCTCCCCTTCTCCCTGAGCCTTCTTTGTCTGCCATCCTATTTAGCTCTTTCTACTGAGAAGGCAGATGTGTCCAGGGAAAACAGACTTAGAAACACATAGGACCTGGGACTCATGCTCAGATGTTCTTTGAGTTGTGTGACCTTTGAGAGTCCTGCAACTCATTACAGAGAAACCAGCCACAGTTCTCCTTGTAAAGACAACACCAGGGAAGGCTTTAACTTCATCTTTGGAATTTTTTTTTTTTTTTTTTTTTTTTTTTTTTGGTTTTTCAAGACAGGGTTTCTCTGTGTAGCCCTGGCTGTCCTGGAACTCACTCTGTAGACCAGGCTGGCCTCGAACTCAGAAATCCGCCTGCCTCTGCCTCCCTAGTGCTGGGATTACAGGCGTGCGCCACCACGCCCGGCAGAATTTCATTTCTTAAATATACCATCACTACTAGATAAAAGCACAGAAGTCTTTAGAAGGGAAGAATGTATTTCCCCTTTTTTAGGAGACCCATGACTCTGACTCCTTCACATAGTAGGATATCAGAACTGTTTTCTCCTACTATAGTCTAAGTGTACACTTACCCATGGCCAGGTGTGGCATTTTGTTTTCCCTGCTCTGCCCAGTTCCCTAACACTGGCTGGATGCCGGCAATTCAGCTTATTTCCAACACTGACTTCTTTAGTGTGGATTCCTCCCAGGTAAGGGCCAGTCCCATAAAGCAGCCCCAGAAAGATATCCATCACAACTGTGCTGTCCAGATTACTCACAGCCCATATACACGTAAGCTATAAGTAAGAGGTCCCCAAGCCCTTTCTTGTGATCCAGATTGGTTAGAGTGATTTACAGAACCCAGAAATGTGTTTTACTTACTATAACCTATTTACTATAAAATAACACAAAATGCCCATAGCAAGGAGAGCCTCTGGGTTCCCAGTCCCCAACATACCACAGTCAACACATTCAACTTGCCTGGTCACACGGTTAGTATGACTGAGGCTCTCCAGGACCTTTACACACTAGTCCTCTCCTTGGCATACACAAAGGCAGTTCTGACTTCTAAATTCTCTAGAGCTGTGTAGAAGGTAACAGACAGGCAGACCCAATCACTAATTTCTTATTGTGTGAACACCTCTTGCATCTGTCTCATATGCTCAGGTTTTAAGTTTTTATCACTTGGTTCTGACTTTGCATCCCTCCCAAGAGTGATAAAAATCTCTTTTGTAGCAAGGCTTCTCTGAGAGCCAAGTCTGTCCAACTGGCATAGCAGAGAAGCAGAGAGTGTTCAAGAAGGCCAGAGTAGCCTAGCTCAGAGACAACAAATGTGCTACAAGATTTAGGGAAGTAAATATTTTATATTTAAAAAAAATCTATAAAAGCAAGAATACTATGACAAGGTTGTATGAATGAGCCATGTGAACATTAGAAGAGTAATGTGTGCACATACATGCAAGCACATATGCACATACCTACATGTACCTGTACACACAAGAGCACACACATACAATGATACCTTTAAGTTCATATACTTTGTATGTACACTAGTAGCCTTCAAATACACCAGAAGCGGGCACTAGATTCTATTACAGATGGTTGTGAGCCACCATGCAAGTGCTGGCAATTGAACTGAGGACTTCTGGAAGAGTAGTCAGTACTCTTAACCACCGAGCCATCTTTCTCCAGCCCTAAGTTCATATACTTTGCAACAGATGCACTGACATACTATAAGTGATTCAATAGCAACTGTATATGAAATTCTGTGCAGGAGGCCACATAGGAATGTGGCCCTCACAATCCTAGTGAAATCTACAGACCCCAGAAAAGGAACTTTTAAACACCTAATATCAAATATATAGAATTCCAATTAAATTTTAAAACATTTAAAAATGAAATTTGTGACCTAGCAATGCATATTCTTGTTTATTGGCATATTATCTGACAAGTTCTAGGGCAGGTTGAATATCAGAATTTCCAAGTGGTTCTGAGTATAAATGGTGAATGTGAATCTTTGAAACCTAAAGCAACAGCCATATGATATGAAATTACCTATAGTTTCTATAAGTAGCAAAGCAACAGGTCATATGTATATTTCTGTGGCTTCTCAGCTATATTCATTATTGAATGAAATACTATTAGTTAAAACTTGGCAAAAAAAAAAGTGTGTATTCATTTTCATTCAAATTTATTGACCCCCAAAACTATGTGCCTTCAAGATGGAAGGCACATAAATGCCTCACACAAATGATGCACATAATCTCTAGTGCCTCATTTAAGAATAAGTTACTGATTTCCAGTTTTCCTAATGATTTGGGTATTTCTGATGTAAAAACAAAACAAAACAAAACAAAACAAAACAAGACCCTATGTAGCTTCTATGCAAGTGGTCAGTAAACCTGAATAGACATTTCTCAAGCCCCACTTCTACACAGTCTGGGCTTGTGTGTTGATATCCACACAACTGCATGTCCCATCTCCAGTCTCTAGTCCTGGTGGCCACATTTTTGGTGCTAAATTTTTCAGCCCCACATTATTTCTCAGAACTGCTCCCTTTTTGCCTCCCTTGTCCTATTTTCAACCTTGCCTAATGATTCTAAACAGATAACTTAAATTCACATATAATTTATTTGTCCCATTTGGGCACACGACCGTCCAGGCCAGAATACTGTTAAGAGGATCAATGCATTGAAGAAGTGAATCCTGTAGGAAAGAGCGGCAATCCTTCTGCCAGATTCAGGGCATACCCACCTTTAGCCAGCTTAGGGCACAAGAGGATCCAAACACCCATTGGCTAGAGCCCAGAGTAAAGGGCTCTCCTGGGGAGAGGAGTAGCAGGCACCATGCTGTTTCAACCGAAGGACATTTCTCCACCCTCCCTCTGGATCTCTTGGTAGCCTACAACACAGCTGCCAGCGTACCACACTGAGGCAGTCTCCTGGTGGCCTCCTGCACAGACCCCTCTCCCTGTCCTCCACCCTGGCCTCTCCTCATTTCCTTTGCTAATATGCCTTCCTTTCCACTGTCTGCAGAACTGGAGAGCCCCAAAGCCCCCATCCATCCCTTTCTCTGCATGGATATGCTTTCCCTTAATGTCTCTGTTCAAGGTGCTGATTATTCCTAATTCCAGAAAAGCCTTCTCCCAATGCTGTGCTCCTGGCAAGTAACTTGGATATCTCATGGGTGTTCTAATCCCCATGTGCAAGGGAAGTTAAAGCTATTCTGTTTCTCCAACAAAGACCAGTAAAGTGAAAAGTACCTACTTCAGTGAAAAGCACCCCTCTTTATGCAGCTGTCCAAGATGGAAGCCTGAGAATAGCCCATTCCTCCTCCTCCTCCTTCTTTTCTTCTTCTTTTCTTCTTCTTTTTCCTTCTTTTCTTCTTCTTCTTCTTCTTCTCCTTCTTCTTCTTCTTCTTCTTCTTCTTCTTCTTCTTCTTCTTCTTCTTAAATGTAAGGATGGACTTTATTTTTTTAAAAAAAAAATCTTTTCAGGACTACAAATTACAATGGGAAAGATCACTACACAAAATCTAATGAATGCATTTGCCTGTGCAGAAAACTTTATCAAACTCATTCATTTTACAAATTCACCCCACCCACCAATGTTTTCTATATAATGCTCTTAAGGTTACTACACCTTTATTTCAAATTCTACTACATGTTATTCTCTCAAGATAAACTTTAAATACCAAATTCTTGGCTTCTAAGAATGGCACCTTCAAAATGGGCAATTTCCACTGAAGTCTCTGGTAGCATTATTCTTACTATTTTCTTTTACTAATAAAAAAAAAAGCTTTCAAAATGACCACTTTTAGCCTTTCCCAAAAGGGTGGCTACATCTTCCCCTACCAACTAACTATAAATGGATAGCAGAGAGAAAAGCGATGAAGGCAGCCATTAAAATAAATGGATTAATCAAATCAATTGAAGTATTTGGCTCATGGCAATTTAAAAACAAAATGGTAACCAGGGTGAGTTCCTAGGTGCTTGAATATAGTAGAATGGGGTCAGGCCCAGACAACTGGAGGGCAGGCCGCTAACGACTGTCCTTCAACTTCACAAAAGAAAATGGAGTCGTGCAGAGATTCTGGTAGAACACACTCACCCCAAACACTCACCCCAAACACTCCCAACAATCTTATGGTTTAGCGACATTTCCTTGACTCAGTCCTTGTGGGAACTCTTTCCTGACAGCCTAGCTGTATCCTGGGGTAGAACATTTGAATGAGAAGTCATCAACTTGTTCTACTTGGAAAGATGTAAATTAACACAGAAGTTTCTGGAAAAAGACTCAGCTTCCTTCTTCCTACCTCTGCGACAAGTAGTTCTCAAACTTAAGTTTGCTCTCCATGGCTTTACTAAGGACGAAACCCAGAAACCAAACATCATCTGGGGTTAAAAATCTAAGGAAATGCTCACATATACCCAACGTCAGGATTCATGTTATCATCTACAGAGCTCTCACTGATGCACAGGGCTCTGGACATACTAAGTTATCACACAAATCATTGCCTTGTGAGACTTTGGATACTTTCCCAGTTTAATTTGCAAACAGAATCTTTTTGTAACAAATTATTTTTAACCAAATCATATCTTGAAAACTATTTATATAGAAACCCCAGGGAATAAAGTGAACGGCTCACTGCGGAAGGCCTTACATCACACTATTACATCACACTATTACATCACACTATTACATCACATTATTACAGTAGAAAATACAGGAGGCGGAAGACAACTGAAAGCCAACGCGACATCAGACTCAATTCTCCGGCTCCTGCAGCGCCTCACACATGGTTTCAGAAACCAAACCCAACATTCCCAGTAACCATAAAAACAGGTAAAATAAAAATTGCCATGAAAGTCCTCATATCATGCTTGATATAGGGAGGTAGGAAGATGTAAGAACCGGGACACATGAGCCATGACATTTTATCTACAACTCCTGTTTGCTTCACTGAGGATGTTGTTTCAAAATTCAGTCACCACCTTCAGCTTCAGACTCAGACATCCTACAAACTTCTTCGTTTGCTCAAGGAAGATACCTTTCCCCTTTGCAACACGTGTGTCTTTCTACCACTTCAGAATGGGCTCTTCACTCAGGACCTCAGCTTAAAAAAAAAAAAAAAAAAAGCACCGCTATTTTCTGGAAGGCTTTCATGAAGTGAATGTTGTCATAGCGGCTTAGACCAACCTTGAGTAGTCAAGGCAGCGAGTGGAGGGCTGTATTGCTTCAAGTGCTTGATAACCTGTTCTGCCACAAGCTCCTCTTTCTCGCTCCACTCCACGGTGCTCATCACGCGTGACCGCACCACCCTGATGACCACTGGTTCTGGGTTGTTTTTTGTTTTTTGTTTTTCATCTCCTCCTTCACATACAAAATTATGTCCTTGAATGGGTCACCGCGGGACATCTGCTCCTGGAGTTCCCTCCGAGCTGGTTGTGAACATACTCCGAAAGCTCTTTCAAGCCTGCCGCAGTGAAATACTTAGTGAAGTGCTCGACGCTTTGTTTATTGGCAGGGAACGGCTGCATCAGTCTGTGGTCCGTGCTGACTTTCTGAAGACTTGCAGCAACTGCATTGATGTCTTTTTCATTTATCCATAATGAGCTTTACAGCAAAAGCTGCTGAAACCCCGTCTTTAACCAAATTCTCCTTATAAAGGCTGTTAAGAATGGCTGCATTGAGGGTCCCATTAGCCAGAAGGATCCCAGTCGATATGGCGAGCTTGTTCCTCTCTGACTCTGAAAATCCCTTTAGGAAGAGCAATAACTTTTTAACTTCATCTTCAAAACCTTTCTCCAGGTATTTGTAGCGCCTGATTAACTTGTTAAAAACCTGGGCGAATGCTTGCATGGGTCTCTAGGTCTCCTTGTGCTGCAGACACACAGACACCTGTGCGCATCATGTCACCTGCCAGGGTACCACCTGGGGCCAGCATTCCACCAGCCACCAGAATGTCGAAGAGTGTTTCTGCATAGCGGCGGTAGTCAAGATGCTCCAGAAGCATCCAGAAACTTAGCTGCTGCTTCCAAATCAGTACCGATTTCAGTTAAGCCTTGAATAATACAGTCTTGAAACGGAGTAGGGTCAAACCTCTCTTTTTCATCTCTTTTTCTGGTTTTTAAAATGCTGGCCTGATAGCATTGGTTTTGGCTGCTTTTGATTATTCATAAAAGACACCCGAATTTAAGGCAAAGAGAAAAGAGCCAGAAATCCCCGAGCTGGCGGCAACTGTGGCGCTGTCTCCTCTGCCTCTTCTTCTTTTTTATTAGCTATTTTTTATATTCATTTCAAATATTATCCCTCTTTCCTTGTTTCCCCTCCAAAAACCCCATCCCATCCCTTCTCCCTCTGCTCACCAAGCCACCCACTCTTGATTCCCTGTCCTGGCATTCCCCAGGGGGCTCGAGCCTTCACAGGACCAAGGGCCTCTCCTCTCACTGATGTCCAACAAGGCCAGCCTCTGCTACAGATGCAGCTGGAGCCATGGGTCCCTCCATGTGTACTCTTTGGTTGTCGGTTTAGTCCCTGGGAGCTCTGGGGGGACTGCTTGGTTCATATTGTTCTTCCTCCTACGGGGCTGCAAACCCCTTCAGCTGCTTGGGTCCTTTCTCTTACTCCTCCATTGGAGACCCTGTGCTCAGTCCATTGGTTGGCTGTGAGCATCCACCTCTGTTCACCACTACACTTAGTTAGTCCTACAACCCCTGCAGGCTCCCTTGTTCAATCACTACACCTGATACCACTCTCTCCTCATCAGGGCCACCTAAGCAGCCTCCTAGCCCCTCATGCCGCGCCATGACCTCTTTCCCCTACTTATGATTTTCAAGAGTTGCTCATGCATATAAACCCAAAACCCACACCCTAATCTGTAGGGCTTGGCTACATCTGACTCCTCCTCTCCTCACTCATCTGGAGTCATCCTTCCCTCTACTTCCTTCCACTGCCCTAGCTGGCTACTTCTTCCACGCCTCTTCCAGTCTAAGCCTCTGTACTTGTTGTTCATTCTGCATAGGGTATTAGTCCCTGCTTTATCCTCTAAGCTCCTTTGGCTCTAACTGTTTTTATTCTTCTCACATAGATTATATCCTGAGTGTAGTTTTTCCTCCCTCCTCCTCTCTTTCTGGTCCCTCTCCTCACCCTCTCTTCCTCTTCCTCTGTTTCCTTTCAGAAAAGGGTAAGCCTCCCAGGGATATCAACTAAACATGATATGAAGTCACAATAAGACTGGGCACCTTTCCTCGTTAAGATTGGACAAGGAAACCCAGTGGGAAGAAAAGGATCTCAAAAGCAGGCAAAAGAGTCAGAGACAGCCCCTGTTCTCACCATTAGGAATCTCACAAGAACATGAAGCTACACATTCATAACATATATGCAGAGGGCCTAGGTAAGGCTCCCTGATTGTCAGTTCAGTCTCTGTGAGCCACTAGGAGCCCAGCTTAGTTGATTCTGTGGGGGTTTTGTTGTTTTATTGTTGTTGTTGTTGTTGATGATGATGATGATGATGATGATGATGATGATGATTTTTGTAGTGCTCTTGACCCCTTTGGCTCATATATTCCTTCATCCCTCGTTTTTTTTGTTTGTTTGTTTGTTTGTTTTGTTTTGTTTTTTCCAGGCTTCCCCAAGTTCTGTCTAATGTCTGACTGTGAGTCTCTACATCTGTTTCCATCAGTTGCTAGAGGAAGTCTCTCTAATGATAGAGCCTATCATTAAACTATCATTAGGATTCATTTCATTGACTTTTTTTTGCCAATCTTGTTTGGTTCTGTTCTAGGTCATAGGATATGCAACCTCTGGTTCCTGGCACTCACTCCAGGCCATGTCAGGGGTAGGCTCACTCTCATGTCAGGAGTCTTAAGGTGGACCAACCATTGGTTGGCCACTCCCACAAGTTCTGTGCCACCTTTCCATAGTGCGTCTTATAGGCAGGGCATACTGTATGTCAGAGATTTTGTGGTTGGGTTGGTGTTCCAAACCCTCCATTGGAAATCTAGCCTGGTAAGGTGATAGCTAGTTCAGGCTCCGTGTCCTCCATCACTCAGTCTTAAGTAGGTCACTGTCATAGATTGCTGGGAATTTCCAGTGCACTATATTTCTAGCTTGCCTCAGAGATATCCCCTGATTCCATTTCCAATTGTCTCTCCCAGTTCTCTCTCTCTCTCTCTCTCTCTCTCTCTCTCTCTCTCTCTCTCTCTCCTCCAACCTGATCCCTCATGTTCTCAATCCCACCAGTCCCCAGTGTTATCTATTCTATTTCCCCTTCCCAGGGAGATATACCACCATCCCACCCCACACCCGAGCACTCCTTGTTACTTAGCCTCTCTGAGTCTGTAGATTATAGCGTGGTTATACTTTACAGCTAATATCATCTACTTCTAAGTGAGCACATAGCATGTTTGTTTTTTACTGTCTAGGTTACCTACATCAGAGTGATCTTTTCTAGTTCTATCCAATTGCCTGCAAATGCCATGATGACATTGTTTTTAATAACTGAGTAATACTCCATGTGTAAATATACCACATTTTCTTTACCTAGTCTTCAATTGAGAGACATTCAGGTTGTTTCCACTTCCTGGTTATTACAAATAAAGCTGCTATGAACATAGTTGAACAAGTGTGCTTGTGATTTGGTGGAGCATCCTTTGGGTATATGCCCAGGAATGATATAGCTAGGTCTTAAGGGAAATCTATACCCAGTTTTCTAAGAAAACGATTTCCAAAGAGACCTATTTTTCTGAGAAACTGATTTCTAACATGATTGTACAAGTTTGCACTCCCACCAGTAATAGAGGAGTGTTCCCTTTGCTCCACACCCTTGCTAACAGGAGCTGTCACTTGAATTTTTTGATGTTAGTCAAAATGGAATCTTAGAGTCTTTTTGATTTGCATTTCTTTGATAACTAAGAATGTTAAACATTTTAAAGTGCTTCTCAGCCATTTGAGATTACTCTGTTGAGAATTATCTGTTTAGATCTGAACCTCATTTTTAATTGGGTTATTTGGCTTGATGATATCTAGTTTCATGACTTTTTTATATATTTTGGATATCAGCCTTCTGTTGGATGTAGGGTTGATAAAGATACTTTCCTAATCTGTGGACTGCTCATATATCCTTCTGGTGATGTGCTTTGTTTTACAAAAGATTTTCAGTTTCATGAGGTGCCATTTGTTGGCTATGAATCTTAGTGCCTCAGTTAATGGTGTTCTGTTGAGATGTTGTCTCCTATACCAATGCAGTCAAGACTATTCCTCACTTAGTCTTCTATTAGGTTCAGTGTGTCTGGATTTATATTGAGATCTTTTGATCCACTTAGATGAGTTTCATGCAGGGTAATAAATATGGATCTATTTGCATTCTTCTACATTGCAGACATCCAGTTAGACCAGCATTGGTTTTTGAAGATGCTTTCTTTTTTCCATTGTATAATTCTGGCTTCTTTATCAAAAATCAGATGCTCATAGGTCTTTGATTTACATCTGGGTCTTCAGTTTGATTCCATTGATCAGTCTGTCTGTTTTTATGCCAATTCTATGAGGTTTTTATTACTACAGCTCTGTAGTAGAGTTTGAAATCAGGGACAGTAATACCTCCAGAAGTTCTTTTATTGTACAGGTTTGTTTTAGCTTTATCCGGCATTTTTTGTTTTTCTAGATGAAGTTGAGTGAGAAGTTCTTTTGTTGTACAGGATTGTTTTAGCTTTATCCTGGGATTTTGTTTTTCTATTTGAAATTGAGTATTGGTTTTCAAGGTCTATAAAGAATTCTGTTGGTCTGATAGAGGGCTAATATCCAATATATACAAAAAGTCAAGATGTTACACTGCAGAGAACCAAATAACCCTATTAAAAAGTGGGGTGCAGAGCTAAACAAAGAACTCTAAACTGAGGAATACTGGATAGCTGAGAAACACCTAAAGAAATGTTCAACATCCTTAATTATCAGGGGAATGCAAATCAAAACAACCCTGAGATTTCAGCTCACACCAGTCAGAATGGCCAAGATCAAAAACTCGGGGGACAGCAAATGCTGAAGAGGATGTGGAGAAAGAGAAACACTCCTCCATTGCTGGTGGGATTGCAAGCTGGTAAAAATCACTCTGGAAATCAGTTTGGTGGTTCCTCAGAAAATTGGACCTGAGAACCCAGCTATACCACTAATGGGCATATACCCAGAAGATGCTCCAACATGTAATGAGGACACATGTTCCACTATGTTCATAGCAGTCTTATTTATAATAGCAAGAAGCTGGAAAGAAACCAGATGTCCCTCAATAGAGGAATGGATACAGAAAATGTGGTTCATTTACACAATGGAGTACTACTCAGCTATTAAAAACAATGAATTCATGAAATTCTTAGGCAAATGGATAGAGCTAGAAAATATCCTGAGTGAGGTAACCCAATCACAAAAGAACACACACAATATACACTCGCTGATAAGTGAATATTAGCCCAAAAGCTCAGAATACCCAAGATACAATTCATAGACCACATGAAACTCAAGAAGAAGGAAGACCAAAGTGTGGATACTTTGATCCTTATTGGAAAGTGGATCAAAACACCCATGGCTCACAGCCAACTGATAGTCTGAGCATAGGGTCCCCAATGGAGCAGCTACAGAGAGAACCCAAGAAGCTAAAAAGGTTTGCAGACCTGCAGGAGGAACAATAATATGTACCAACCAGTAGCCCCAGAGCTCCCAGGGACTAAATCACCAACCAAAGAGTATACATGGAGGGACCCACAGCTCCAGCTACATATGTAGCAGAAGATGACCATTTCAGACACCAATGAGACAAGAGGCCATTGGTCCTGTGAAGGCTTGCTTCCCCAGAATAGGAGAATGCAAGTCAGGGAATTGGTGGGGAGGGAGCAGAGGGAGGAGGGATAGGATAGGGGGTTTTCAGAGGGATAACTCAGAAAGGGGATACCATTTGAAATGCAAATAAAGCAAATATCTAGTAGAAAAAGAAAAAAGAATTGTGTCAGTGTTTTGATGGCGATTATGTTGAATCTATAGATTGATTTCAGTAAGATGGCCATTTTCACTGTGTTAAGCCACTGATCCATGAGCATGGGATCTTTCCATCTTCTGATACCTTCTTGATTTTCTTTCTTCAAAGACTTGAAATTCTTATCTTAGAGGTCTTTCACTTCCTAAGTTAGAGTTCTCAAAAGATATGTGATTTGTGGCTATTGTCGTGGGTGTTATTTCCTGATTTCTTTCTCTGTGCTTTTGTCCTTTGTATGTAGGAAGGCTATTGATCTTGAGTTAATGTGACCACTTCACTGAAGTGTTTAGAAGTTTCCTGGTAAAAATATATGGAGTTGTTTATGTATACTATCATATTACCTACAAATAATGACACTCTCACTTCTTCTATTCCAATTTGTATACCCTTGGTTGACTTTAGTTGTTTCATTGCTCTAGCTAGAACTTCAAGTACTATATTAAATAGAATTGGAGAAAGTGCAAAGTTTTGTCTTATTCCAGGTTTTAGTGGAATTGCTTTGAGTTTCTTTCCATTTAATTTGATGTTGGCTATAACCTTGTTGTAAATTGCCTTTATTATGTTTAAGTATGTACTTTGAATCCTGATCTCTCTAAGACTTTTATCATGAAAGGGTATTGGATTTTGTCAAAGGCTTTTTCAGCATCTAATGAAATGATCATGGGTTTGTTTTGTTTTGTTTTTAAGTTTGTTCATATGGTATATTACATTGACAGGTTTTTATAGGTAGAACTATCCCTGAATCTCTGAGATGAAGCCTATTTGGCAGTGGTAGATGTTCTTTTCGATGTGGCTACAGTCTGAGTATTTTATTGAGTGTTTTACATCAGTGTTTATGGGAGGAAATTGGCCTGTAATTCTCTTTTTTTGCTGAATCTTTGTGTGGTTTGGGTATCAGCGTGACTGCAACCTCATAAAATGAATTTGGCAGTGTTCCTTCTGTTTCTATTTAGTGCAATAATTTGAGGAATATTAGTATTAGCTCTTCTTTGAAAGTCTTGTAGAATTTTGTACTAAAACTATCTGGGCCTCTGCTCTTTTTAGTTGACTGACTATATATAATAGCTATAGGTCTATTTAAATTGCTTATATCATCTTTATTTCACTTTGGCAAGTGGTATATATCAGGAAAAATTTCCTTTTCTTTTGGGTTTTTCAATTTTGTGGAGTACAAGTTTTTAACATGTGACCTTTGGATTCTTTGGATTTCCTCTATGTTGGTTACTATGTCCCCCTTTCCATTTCTGATTTTGTTAATGTGGATATTCTCTCTGACTTTTTATTTGGATAAGTATTTGTCTTCTTGTTGATTTTCTCAAAGAGCCAACTCTGGGGGCTGTAGAGATGGCTCAGTGGTTAAGAGCACTGACTGCTCTTCCGAAGGTTCTGAGTAAATCCCAGCAACCACGTGGTGGCGGCTCACAGCCATCTGTAATGAGAACTGATGCCCTCTTCTGGTATGTCTGAGGACAGCTACAGTGTACTTAGATATAATAAACAAATAAATCTTGTAAAAAAAGAGAGAGAGTCAACTCTTTGTTTTCATTGATTTATCTGTATTGTCCTCTTTGTTTCTATTTTACTGATTTTAGCCCTCAGTTTAAATATTTCTTGCCTTCAATTCCTCTTGGGTGTACTTGCTTCTTTGTGTTCTAGAACATTCAGATATGCAGTTAAGTTGCTAATATAAAATATCTCCAGTTTCTTTATGAAGGTACTTAGTGCTATGAACTTTCTTCTTAATACTGTTGTGATTGTGTCCCGTAGGTTTAGGTGCGTTGTGCATTCATTTTCATTGAATTCTAGGAAATTGTTAATTTGTTTCTTTATTTCTGCCTTAATATAGTGGTCATTCAGTAGAGAGTTTTTCAGTTTCTGTGAGTTTGTAGACTTTCTATTATTTCTGTTGTTGTTGAAGTCCAGTTTTAATCAGTAGATATCTTTCTAGGCCCTTCTTAGAGTCTCTGTTTTAGAGTCAGGCGTAATTCTAATAGGTCTGTCTGCCTATGCTTATGTTGCTTGGTTTTTTCCCCTTGCAACTTTATCTGCAGTCTTTGTTCTATTTGTTCTATATGCTTAGTGTTTTGAGTATAATGTAGTAGGGAGACTTTTGTTTCTGGTCCAGTCTATTTGACATCCTGTAAGCTTCTTAGACTTTTGTAGACATCTCCTTACTTTAGGTTAGGAAATTTTTCTTCTATTTTGTTGAAAATATTTTTCTTCGCCTTCAATCTGGAAATCTTATCCTTCTTCTATTCTTATTATTCTTATGTTGGGTCTTTTTATAGTTTCCCAGATTTCCTGGATGTTTTGTGTCAGAAGCTTTTTAAAATAAACATTTTTGACATATACATCCATTTCGTCTAACATATCTCTACACCTGAGATTTCCTCTCTTCCATCTCTTGTATTCTGTTGGTGATTCTTGCATCTGAGGTTCCTGTTCGCTTTCCTAGATCTTCCATCTCCAGGATTCCCTCAAGTTTGTGTTTTCTTTATTGTTTCTATTTCCATTTTCAGGTCTTAAACAGTTTCATGCATTTCCTTTCATCTATTTGGTTAGCTTTGGTTTTGCTTTTTTTTATTTTGTTTTGGGGTTTGTTTGTTTTCTTTAAGGGATTTACTCAGTTCCTCCCATTATTTATTTGTGTTTTCCTGGATTTTTCTAAGGGATTTTTCATTTCCTCTTTAAGGACCTTTTTTCATCTTTATAAAATTGGTTTTAAGGTCATTTTCGTGCTTCAGCTGTGTTGGAATATTCAGGGGATGCTTTAGTAGGATAGTTGGGCTCTGGTGGTGCCATATTATCCGGTTGTTGATTGTGTTCTTATACTGGTATACTTGGGTTTGGGATGAGTACACGTAGAGGAGCTGATTTCTAAGTTTGTTTTGTTGGATAGGTATTTTGTTCCTTGGTTTCTGTTCCTTCTTTGGTCTTTCTGGTCTTTGTGTTCTGTATTCCTAGTGGCTGGCTTAGCCTCTGGTCCAGCAGGAGTCTCCTTCATTGTTGGGGCCTGGACGTCTGGTACCTAGCATGGCCTGCCATGGCTCAGCAGCGGGTATGTGTTCTTCTGACTGGAGTGGCCTGCCCTTGAGCAGTAGGTATCTCCTCCTGTAGAGGTGAGTGGGTGGTGTGCTTGGGGATCAGTGGCTTGGGTCCATTGGGCTTTGATCCAAGGGAGTGGGCGGGTTCAGAGGGCAGGTGTGGCTCTTTCCTGTTCTGGATCTGCTCTTTCCTGTCTGCACCTTAGCAGCAGGTATCTACCCGAGGTAGGGGTGGAGGCATGGCAGTCAGGGTGGGTGGTGGACAGGGGAAGGAGAGGGAAGAAGGGGGTCTTTGGCCTCCTAACTGAGGGAGTAGGAAGATTCTGCGGGCAGGTGGAGCTCTTCCCTGTTCTGATTCCTTTGGGTCTAAATTTAAATGTCACTTTCCTAAAAAATTTCTTCCTGACTTCCCCAACTGGGCAGTCTTTCACCACTTATAGTAATTTGTTTGTTTGTTTGTTTGTTTGTTTGTTTGTTTTTGAGATTATAATTATATCATTTCTCCCTTTCCTCCTTCCAACCCCCACTCCCATTCTCTTTCAAATTCATGATCTCTAGTTTCATTAACTTCTGTTAAATTCACACACACACACACACACACACACACACACACACACACACCATCTTCAGTTTATATAATATCTTCAGTTTGTATAATGTTAGTTATATGTACGTTTTCCAGGATAACCACTTGGTATTGAATAATAATCAGTGTATTCTTCCTGGGGGAGATTACTTCTCCCACTCTTAGCACTTACCAGTTGTATTTCTTTGTGTAGGGTTGAGGTCTCACAGGCTTTCCCCCACAATCTTCTATTTGGACCACACTGTCTTTTGTAAATTTACTATTGTGATTGCTAAGAACTTTAGAAACGTTTTACAGAACTTAGGTGAGCAGAGGACAAGTCATGACCCAACAGTCCTCAAAACCAGAAGCGTTCAGAGAATTCTCTGCTGCAATGTGGGTAGGCATCACTGAGACAGACGATAGTGTGTTCCAGGGACAGTTTGCTGGCACATTGCTAACATCAAGACTGCTCTGTTTTCTTTATCTAAGCACAGCCTTACACTTTGGCAGTTTGTGATTGCCTATGATGCAAATATTTGTCACAAAACCATGCTCCTATGTTAGTTACTCTTTCTTTTTCTTTTTTTTTTTTTTTTTTTTTTTTTTTTTTTTTTGGATTTTCAAGACAGGGTTTCTTTGTATAGCCTTGGCTATCCTAAAACTAGCTCTGTAGACTAGATTGTCCATGAACTTACAAAGATCTGTCTTCCTCTGCCCCCCTGAGTGCTGGGAGTAAAGGTTTGCACCACCACTGCCGGCCTTTAAGTTATTCTTTTAGTGAGTTTATATACCACTTAGCTGTAGGATCATTATACAAGGGCTAGAATATGGAGACATCCTCAGGCCAAAGCTATTTTAGTATAGCATAATCAAATGATCAATTCAGTTTATTATGTCCCTCCTTTCCTACGATGTAAGCACCGTGGATCAGCAACTACCTGCTCCTTGGCTTCCGCCAAGCGTGGCTCAAGGCTAATACCAAGTCAAGGTTTCTCTTCCAATCTTGTCTTCTCAGAAGAAAGGATTTGCTCAAGAGGAAGTTTATTAAGCAAGGTACTCTGGAGAGAAACAGGATTGCTGTCCTGAAGGAGCCAGGAGCAATGCCAAGAACTTTGTGCTGTGGGTTTTTAAAGAGTTTTGTGAATATTTTCAAGGAGGGTGGCATATTCATAGAATAAAGTAGCGACTTTCCGCCTCCACCCCGTGGAGATCCTAATCTCCTCATTATGGTATCTTTTCCCATAATCTTCAAGTAAGAGCCACAAAGGGGTAGAAGGGTAGATACCATACCATAATGCAAATGGTGTTTTAAAAAAAAACTATGACCATTTAAAATGTTAGGCCTCATGCTAATGGGTAATAGTGAAGATGTGCCCTGGAACCTTAGTTTCTCATATGGTAGAAAAGATCTGTTTAGCGCTTTAAGGATATTTAATGAAAAGGGTAAATTCTTTCTGTCAGGAGACACAGCTTTCAACATGAAGCTACAGTTTTCCTTTACCTCAGATTCAACTAAGCTCCATCCCTACCTGGTATTATATGAAATGTGGTACGTCTTCTTACTCATTTTTATTTTTAAGACAAGGCCTCACTACATATGCTTAGCTCGCTTGCACTCACAGAGACCCAACTGCCTCTGCTGCCTGAGTGCTGAGAGTCAAGGCACAGGTCACCGTTCATCTCTCTTAAATTTATTAATTATAAAAAACTTTCCTTGGCTATGCTCCTCTAGACTTTTTCTGAATAATACAGGTGAACAGATGAATTTTGTCCATCCTGAGAAAATAATCTAGCTGGAATTTAGAACTGACACTGATTTAATCTTTTTTTTTTTTTTTTGAGACAGGGTTTCTCTGTGTAGCCTTGGCTGTCCAGGAACTCACTCTGTAGACCAGGCTGGCCTTGAACTCAGAAATCTGCCTGCCTCTGCCTCCCAGAGTGCTGGGATTAAAGGCGTGCGCCACCACCGCCCGGCAATCTTTTTAGAACCTGAAAAACAACCTCATCTACTTTGTTGCTACCTATAGATAACCATGAGCCACTGCCCTATGTTATTCAATACTTTCTGTCATTAGCATCCATGGCCAAATTGTTCCAGTGGCTTGTGGTTCCCCTAAGAGTTGCCATTCACCCACCAAGTAGTCTCCTGTTCACTAACTGTAGTCATATTCACAGTATAGAAATGTACCATGTGAGCCTCACTACCATCTGGCTTAACAAATGAATATGGTTTGGATTCTAAGGTTTGAGGGTGGGGCTATTTTGGGTTTCGTTTTTTTTAGATTTTTATTGGTTTGGTTTTATGGGGATTTGGTTGGTCGCTTGGTTGGTTTGGTTTGTATGTTTATTTGTTTTAAGAAAGTTAAATGTACATCTTTTAAAAGATAGACTGCTTAGCAATTCCCAGGTAAGATCTGGCACGTTATATAGTGTGGTGGGGTCAGAGAGAGGGTGTGACAGATATAGCACATGATGTCATCATCGATGTAGTGTTCCAGCCACATGAAAACCAGGTCAGACCCGACCTGACTGTGTCCTCCACCTACACAGCAACTGGAGCCTCTTACATATGCTTTCGGTCCCTTCCTGCTGTGATGTGCTTTAAATTGGGAGATTTTTGTCAGGCGTAATACGCTTCTTTCTTGGTCCAATGCAAGATGCATATTTTAGCTAGCTACTCCCTCTCTGCCTAGCAGTTTTAAACTGTGAACAATATCTAAGATATACTCATCCAGAAGCAGGCAATTTAAAACAACACGTTTGGGCTGCTAATCTTCTGCTTTTAGCATCTTCCATTTGCGGTGGAACTGGGAGTAAAAGTGTGGTGTACAGCACTATGCTGAGGTGATACTTCATTTCCGTTCACCCTATTCTATTAGCGCCTTTGGAGCAAAAGGAGCCTGATGGCTCATAAAATAATACCGGGCATTAGCCACTGCAAGAGAATAGCGTGGCCGATTGTTCATTGAGCTGACAGCTCCCTCCCAGAAGAAAGCAGAAACCAAACTTTCCAGTTAGTTTTCCACAAGCTAGAGCCTGCCTCCAGATCACTTTACTGAAGCCTTAAGATTCAGGATTTCCAAAAATTTGACTGACAGATCTAAGTGCCCCATGCCCCATACTGATGTCATTTGCTTCTAATATTAGCAGCGGAGCATTCCGGGTTCACCTGGGAAAGAGGAGCTTTTATTTTTGAGTCGAACAAGAACAGATACTAAAAATGAACGTGGTGAGACTTCCTTCTGGCGTATCTGACACAGATAAAATAGGGAAGCCTGTGCCGCAAGACTATTTTGGATCAAATGAGAAAGGGATTCAAGGTAGTCGGAAATCCGACGACCTTTAAGATACCCTGTGTCCCCTCGCCCATGACTTCTGAGGAATTTAGAAATAAAATGAGACCTTATACAAAATGTCACAAAAGATTACGATGTGCATGTGAAAATTCTCCCTGGGTAAGAGAATGGATCTGGGTGATTTCTTACAATTCAATGTGAGTGATGCACTTGGTTGTTTAATGTTGTAGAGATATGCATAAAGAACTAAATGGTATGACGGAGGCTCATGGGAAACTCTCACATGTGCCACATGTTTGAGCTTCTGTCATCTAGCAGAGTGTAAAGAGGTCAGAGTATCTGGTCCCTATCATGTTTCTGACTCACATCGATAGGCAGGGTCAGGAAGATGATACTGTGCCACTTGGTATAACTGCTGTAGTGTTGGGATTTCATGCCCTGAATGAAAGGCAATTTCTTCCATCTCCTCCATCTGCAAAGTGAGTAGCATAGTCATGTATCAAGAGTGATTCATTGATGTGGAACGCATCTTGAAAAGACAGTGAGGGTAATACGCTGAATAATTCAGAAACCTCTGAAGTATAGAAAATGCAATAAAAACTAAAGAGTTGGAAGGAACAAAAGCACTAAGGCTGAGGTAGGGCCTGTCATCACTCAGTGTTTGTCTAGAATTGAACTTTCCTTTCATTCCACATTTTTCTTTCTTTTTTCTTGGACCCTGGTATACCACTCCTGGGCATATACCCAGAGGAGTCCCCTGCATGCAATAAAGACACATGCTCCACTATGTTCATAGCAGCCTTATTTATAATAGCCAGAAGCTGGGAAGAACCCAGATGTCCCTCAATGGAGGAATGGATACAGAAAATGTGGTATATTTATACAATGGAATACTACTCAGCAATTAAAAATAATGAATTCATGCAATTTGTAGGCAAATGGTTGGATCTGGAAAATATCATCCTAAGTGAGTCAACCCAATCACAAAAGAATACACATGAATTGCAATCACTGATAAGTGGATATTAATGAGCTCAGAAGCTCTGAATACTCAAGACACAATTAGCTAAGCAAAAGATTCCCAAGAAAAGGGATGGAGAGGACCCTGGCCCGGAAAAGACTAAATCCAGTTTTGTAGGAGAGTACCTGAACAGAGAAATGGTGGGGAGGGGGAGGTGACTGGAGAATGGGGGGGGAGAGGACTTATGGGACATATGGTGAGGGGGGGAACTGGAAAGGGGAAAGCCTTTGGAATGTAAACAAAGAATATAGAAAATAAAAAAAATTATCTTAAAATAAACAACTCAGTATTGACATTTTTAAGTCATTAAAATAATTTAAATGCCTCTTATAATACTTAAATATACATGATATCTTCTAAAGCTAAAAGTAATATGCACTCAACAAGTTTAAAATCTCTTTTGAACATTAAACATAACAGAAGTAGAAAAAAATCTCTTATAAAGTCCTCTATGAAAGGAAATTGTGACATGTTCCTGATTAGACAGAAACAGTTCCATCTCCAAGGGAGAATATGCAGTTTAACCGTATTGTGGGCAGAAGTGGTGGTCTTCCCCATGCTCACAGGGGTGTTGGCACTCCTGGGAGACCAGCTCTCTTCCAGCAGTATTTGAGCTGTATGGTGAGCTGTGACACAGGATCAGCTCCCAGCGCAGATGGAAACTGGAAGGATCCTGTCCTAGGCCGCTCCTTGGTTCCTATGTCCTGAGGGCTCCAGGCAAGTCTGTTCCACATTTTTCTAAGACATAAATTTTTCAGAACGGCTGCCCTCTCTATAGGTAGCAATGGTAAGAGAACAGGCTTGCTACTATTAAGTACTTTGTTTTTGCTGACAGTTCTCTAGTCCAGTCTTCCATCCTGACTGATTATTCATCATCTTACGTCATAGGGAAAATAGGGCAGCTCCTGCTTAGAAAGCATCCAGTCACACCAACCTACTGTTTTATGATTGTGTTGGGGAACTCTGGCCTGTACAGGCTTAGCCTTAAAGCTGCCTTGCTTTGCTTTGCATTGTTGGTTGTTGTTGTTGTTGTTGTTGTTGTTGTTGTGCTGTTACTCCTCCATATTATTCTCAATATCACTAAATGGTGTCAGAGCTCCACAGGAAGCTTTGTTTAGATCTGTTTCCTCATGACAAGATCAGAATGCCCACACCATGTTCCCAAAGATTGCTGTGACAGGTCACACCCCGCTGATGTGTGATGGCATGTTAGGCTCTACCTCTTCCTCCTTGGGACTCTGGGTTCTTTCAAGGTAGAGAGCTGTGCCTTGTTCCCCTCTGTGTCCCAAAGCTTGTCTGGAACATAGTGACCTCTCACTAAAGATTTACTTACTCATCAGCGTTGGATGGCTTACCTGGGAGGCTCGGGGATTCACTTACATTTTACTTGTCTTGATTCACCTTGGATATAGTGGTTTTTATTCTCCCTGTTAAGCTTTTTGTGCTCTACATTCCCATCTTTGGAAAGAAGCAGACTTTCTGACTACAAAGGAAGATCTTCCCTGGTACACCTGATGATTTCTAAAAACTCAAAAAACATCTTAAGGAAAATTCTTCCTGAAAGATGCCCAATTACTTTTTCACTATTTAGTAGTTCAAAACATGTTTCACTTGTATGCAAGTTTCTTTCCAGTTGCAAATATCTAGTTAATATGAGAAGACTCAGCACCTATCTAACAGCATCTATCTGTTAGAAGTCAGCAGGCAGGAGGCAACAAATTCCCTGTATTGGCTTTCCATATAATGTTATCGCAGTTACTCAGATTCCATCCACATTAGAGATGATACGAAATGAATGCCACAGATACCAACATCCCAACCCACTAATGAAGAAATCAGACCCCAGAAAGCATCTTCCTAAGGTCACTCTAAGGTTACACTGAGGAGACAGTAAGTCTTTCAGTTCCACATTATGATAAGTACTTGACAAGCTATAAGATTACGTGCGTCACTTAGGTGACATTTTATAGACAATAAAAAAGTGAAAAAAGTCACAGTGTAAAAATGAAAGTCCTGATTATAAACTCTGGAGAAGCCAACGCAGGCACAGTGAGGAGAGCAAACTGGTGACGCGGTCAGGGTGCCACTCCGTAGCCAAAGTGGTGAGGGAGCTGTACAGCAGGGGGGCAGAACAGGGGGTGATTCCTGCCCCCAGGTTGTGAGTATTCTGGCTTTGCCTCCGCGGTTTGATCTGCACACTGGTTCCATGAAACACACCTGCTGAGAATTCTCTGTCTTCTCTGAGAAAGCATTAGTGAGAGGACAGAAATGGGTTGGTTTTAGATTTACATAAAGACTGTAGGTAAATGAATGACCTCCTGGTTTGAACACTACACAAATTATAAACTTACATGCCTTTTACTTGATGAACTTAAGTGATTGAAGCAAAAAAATTGAGGAAGAAAATAAGACTCCTCCTTTAAAGGGTTCTCTGAACTTCCTGTGATGATTTTATGCAATCTTGTATAAAAGTGCATTATATTAAACACAGTTTTATGTGTGCTCTTCATATGGAAGTAATATTCTATTTTAGAAGTCAGTCAATAAGTCAACATTTATTAACTGCTTACTCTGTGTCATGTCTGTGATGAATGATTGACAGCTGGTTAGTGAAAAAGGTAAATTCCATTTCTGTGGAAAAAACAATCTAAAAGAGAAGAGCATGACAGTAAATGTAGAATCAAAGTAATAAAGACAATTTAAAATTGAAACGCTTCATTTTGTGGGATATATTTTGTACCTAGGCTAAGCCTGAGATTTTGAGTTTCTCAATTTCAAAGTGAAATATCAATGAACAAAGAATATTGATGAAAGAAATTCCAAAGGCACTGGTGGACATTCCCCTGCCTCAGCTCTTGACAAGAAAGATAATGTTCAGGGTTAGGTGTGTGCTGCTTCACATGCACAAATGGTGATTATGTGCTACTTTCTTTTTGTTCTAGGAATCTTGGGAAATCTGGGCTCAGAGTTTCGTGCTTGGGTCTTGGTAAGTACTCCAGGTGTTTTGGGGACAGTGAGTAGAAAGACATGAGATTAAGGACATACATAGAGGGGTGTAGTGTAGGTCGGGGTTCTGTCTCAGGGGGAGATCGTCCAGCTTTGCCCCTGTTTCCCTCTGAGGAGTGCTTCCTTACCCAGCATGCTCATCTCTCTGCCTAGACCCAAGGACTCATCATATTCATGGGATCTTCTACATCAAGCAGAAAGCAGCCTTCGAGGACAATGGCCATGTATCTCTCCCACTTCTCTGGTGTGCAAGAGAAAAACATACACTTATATGTTCCCCTCACCTTGCCTTCCCTTTCCCTGAGATTTTTCTATCTACTCTAACTTTCCCTTTGATTAATTTCTTCACTTATTTTCTGATATTGTTATTATTTTATTTTATTTTTTTAAAATCTGCTTCAAATTCTTGGGGGCAAACTGAAATAATGCACACTCAAAGTGTTTTCAATGGACAGAACCGTACTATGGGAGACGATCCTCTAGACATTTCTCTGAGGCATTATCTTGATTATGCTAGTTGATATGGGACCATCCATCTTAATTGTAGATGGAACTATTCCATGGCAGCAGGACCTGGACTGAATGAACCAAATGGAGATGGGAATGCTTTGGGGGATGGAAATGTTTATTTCCTGTCATGGTATGGTGCTGTGGCACAGTCTGTCACACAGTGTCCGAAGTCAGGAAGAAGAGAGAGATGTATGCTCATGTTACCAGGAGCTTACCAGAGATACCCACTCAGACACAGCGGATGGCCAGTTAAAAGTATTCCAGCAGGCTGGAACTATATCCAAGGGTTCAGGGACCTAGGTGTGGTCCTGAGTATCCAGAACACTGTTTTTTAAGGCCAGTGACAGTCTCACCAGCTGTGGGGAAGAGGAGCAGGGGGGCTTCACACAGTAAGCAGTTTAAACAGAAGTTAAGATAATGGGCTATCCAGCTGGAGGGGGTTTCCACACAAGCAGGCAACTAAGATCAACCATGAGCTAGAGGAGGAGCCAAACAAGCAGTTCTAACAAAGGCTAAGATAAGGCAGCTAGGACATCCTGATCTTTGGCTCCTAGAACAGAGTTGGGTAATTTTCCATGGGATTCTCCACTAAGGAGATCAGATTCTAGTTTGACCTGAAATGGCGTCAGCAAAAAATAAAAATAGAGGAACCTCTACCCCATCCTCATTGCTATCTCATCTCCCCCTTCCCCCATCCCTGTCCCCATGTTCCCCACCCCCACCACTCGCCCCCCCCAGTCCCCCTCCCACCAGTGCTCAGTTCTGTTTCTTCTATTCATACACATTCAGGGTGGGTGTTCACTTCTCAATTAACCCTCTCTAGAAATGTTCTCTCAAACAGACCAGATGATGTCTCACGTGATCATCAACAAAGTTGACATTGACAGTTAATCATCATAAGTCTACACCTTGTCAATTTGACACCTCCAAACATCAATTTTACCTATACTTTCCACCCTCCTCCTGAATGTCTCCTCCTCCGTGGCCATCCCACAATTCAAAGTGAGTTCAGCTTCAAGACTCCTCCTGATCTTAACAATTCCACCATTGTTCAAAAGTTCAAAGTCCCTTGTAGGATTCCAGGTAGTCTCTTAACTGTGAGCCCTCATTAAAAAAAGAAAAAGAAAAAGAAAGTTAATATACCTTAGCACAGAATAAAGATTCCACTCCAGAAGAGAGAAATAGTGTCAGAGCAAAGAAAAAGTGGACCAAAGCAAGACTAAAAGCCAACATGGAAAACATTAAATCCTACATCTCTGTAGTAAAAGTCTCAGATATAGGCTCAAGGGGGGCATTGAGATGGGCTGTTAGGAGCAAGGAGTTCTCAGCAACTACATAGCTCTGACTGTCCTAGTGCTCACTGCGTAGACCAGGAAAGTCTCCCTCTTCTATTAAATCTATTAGGAAATTCCCTTGCAAACACGTACTCCCAGAGATGTCTCCCAGGTAATTTTAGTTATCTGTCGATAAGGATTAGCTAACCATCCCTAGGTTCTTTTGAGAATGCACTTATGGTAAATCATCATGCAATAGTGAAAGGAACTACTTAGTAGCAGAAGATTTAAAACATAGTAAATTAAGAAAATACCAGCTGGGAAGGTGGCTCAGCAGGGGCAATGTTTGTGACAAAAGCTTGAGGATCAGAGTTTCTATCCCCAGAACCAGTGTAAAGGCCATATGGGCACAGGAGCCTGCCTGCAATCCCAGCCTCGGGGAATGGAGACAGGAAACCCCTGAAGCAAGCTGGCCAGCCAGACTAGCCAAAATCACAAGCTTGGAGAGTCAGTAAGGGATCCTGCCTCAATACACGAGATAGAACAAGCTCTGGGATTCAGTAAGGGATCCTGCCTCAATACACAAGACAGAGAGCAACTGGGGAAGACATTTAACACCAACCTCCAACCTCAACATAGACATGCAAATATGGGAGCCTCCAAAGGGAAGTACACCCATGCAAACATGCCTGCATACCACGAGTACATGCATACACTCATGGAAAAGAAATATAACTTAATATGAGACATGAACACAGAAGGACCACTTTGGCAAGAGGACAGGAAAGGAGGATGAAGAAAGGAAACACACAGATGCCACATATATGTATATTTAGAATGATGATATAAAAAACATTCTGACTAATTATCTTGGAGTTGGTACCTATGGAGAAACTAGTTTAGTCATTAAGCACATAGGAAACTCAACAAGATCTGGTGATAGTGGCAAATGCTTGTAATCCTAGCTCTTGAGAAGTGGAGGCAGGAAGGCCAAATGTTCAGGGCAATCCTATGTGACTTAGAAATTTTAGATCCAGACTGGGCTACATGAGACCCTGTCACAAAAGGAAAGAAAAAGGAGGAAGGCGGCAGGATGGCTCAGTGAGTAAAGGCACTGGGCACAGAGCCTGGCAACCTGTGTTTTATTCTTGGAACCCACACGGTAGAAGGAGAGAACCGACTCCCACAAGCTGTTCTCTGACCTCCATAGGTGCACTGTGACATACATGTGTATACATGTATACACACACATATTATACATATATACATACATGCATGCATGCATACAGACATACATGTGTATACATGTATACACACACATGCATGCATGCATGCATGCATACACATATATGTGTTTGCACACAAAATGTGTGCACAAATACATATACACAAATAGGTAAATATAATCTGTAAACTTGTAAAAAATGTAAAGAAATTCAAACAAAAGGCTGTAACAAATGTTACAGCCCCCAAAATGTTGAATATGACCCTAGAGAGCAGATGGCAGTACATTTCTGTTTGTCTGCTTGTTTGTTTTGGGTTGTTTGTTTGTTTGTTTGAACTCAACCTATATGAACCATAGGCCTTTTAGTGAGCTTTGAGATGGGTATGATCTGAGAGCAATAGACCAGGATTTTTGAGCCTGAACGCTGGTGATAAGATGCTGTGAAAACTAGGAGAAAGCAAGGCAGCCCTCGAGGCTGACTGGCTTCAGTCAAGATGGGTTGAACAGCCAGATGACAAGATGCTCCTTCAGGACGTTTTTGCGCTGCCTCTGTAAAGCAGGAAAGACAAAAGAGAATCACAAAAGGAGTGAAGCAGCAGCCTTAGGTATTCATGAGGCTCCACAGCCCCAGCACCCCTCCCTCTCCACCCCCAACACCAACACACCCACATACCCACACACTCTGGCCATCAGATCAGGTGAAGTTGGGTTTACTGCTCAAGGCTTGGATGTCAGCTCAGTCATGGCCCAAGTTCAACTGAAACTGTAGAAATTAGTCATTGACACTTCTGGCAATCAAAAGGCCTCAGATAACTTTTTGTTAGAATGTATTAAAGGTCATTGTTAAAGGTGACAGTACTGACCTTCTCTATGGGAGGAGTGGCTGGAAGCCTCTTGCCTGGCAGGCTCTATGGTGGTCCATAGAGAAGGTGTTCACCTTCTGTATGGTGAACACATATAGAAGGGCAGAATGGAGGGACAGTGTGACTAAGAAACAGTCTTGATGAGGAGGATTATGAGAAGAGGTGGTGAATTCCACCCGGGCATTGCAGTAGCTGGGACAATGTGTGGATACAGTGCCCCCAGCCATCATGACCCAGTAATGTCAAAGAAACTGATAGAAAATGAGTAAATACAGTGTTGAATGGCCTCAGGGCTTCTGAGACACTCAGAGCTTAAGGAAGCTCCTAGGGTAGGTTAGTGAGCTGACGCCCTGCCATTCAGCTTTTCCCAACGAGCCCTACCCTGCCTAACCACCGCCAACTTCTTGAGCACAAGCAGTCCATCTTACAAGCAGGCATCGTGGGCTGCTTTTTAATGCACTGCGCGTGTGCAGAATGCACCGCTGCCTCACCTCCCTCTGCCTCTGAGACACTCTCGCTGCGCTTAAATATTGTGACACCAGGAGAACGTGGCATTAAACACTTCACATGGTTAGGATTATTTTTATGACACCCTTCACGGTTCCCATTCCTATTGCTAAGGCCACTGCAGACTAGCTACCTCACCTAGTACTGTGACAATGGTCATGGGCATTTATAAAGTGCCTCCAGATACACGCAGGACCATTGAAAAGTACGGTTTCCTTCCTCGGAGATTTGAACAATTTTTCTGTACAGTGCAAACAAAATGAAGTATCGGAAGACCAAAACAGAATCTAAGTGGCACATGAATATTAAATCCACAAAAATTCTAACAAAACTATGAGATATATATATATATATAAATACACACACACACACACACACACACACACACACACAGGAAAATTAGTAGGCATTTAATTAATTTCTTTGCAGAATAAGACTTGTATGTACAGGTGTGAGTGTTCATTCATGTTGGCGCCCTTGTGTGCACAGGTACATGTGCATGTACCTGCCTTGTGTGGAGGCCAATCTCTGGGGTCATTCTTCAGGAGCCATCCACCTGTGTCTCTCACTGACTTGGTGCTTGACAAGTAGGTAGGTTACACTGCCCCCCTTCTCCCTCCCCACTCCCCCACACCCCCTCACCCCACACCCCCATACCCCCCTACATCCCCACACCCCCTCACCCCACCCCCACACCCTGCAGTGCTGGGATAATAAACACACATGCCCTGCCCCATTTGGGGAGGTTGGACTCTGGTCCTTGGGTTTACACAGCAAACACTTTATCCACTGAGCTAACTGCCCAGCCCCCTACCCAAGTGGGATTTTACATGAATAGTTAATGGGTAAAGTACTTTTAAGAATTGCTGACAACCTGATGCATCTGAATAAGCATTGCTGCTGGCCACATGCCTTTGCTTGAAAGAGTCCATTAGGACCAAAGACACAATTGAGGGACAGAAATAGCTTGACATTTCCACACAGCAATTAGAAGAGAACGCAAGGGGAAAAAAAAAATTTCAGAACCCACACTTGGGCAATTAGCAGAACCAGTAACAATTTATAAACATGGCTTTCCTGAAAAGAAATGGCTTACCATTATGGAAAGACTAAGCTCCTTTCAAAAGAGGGAGACAGATTGAAGAAAAGCCCATGTCCTGCCCAAAGTCTGTGGTAGAGCTGACGCTTTCTAACAGCCCCGCCCCCACCTCTTGTTTAACCTCTCTCACTGCTGTGAAAAATAACCTGACAATTTAATAGAGAAAAAGCTACTTCACTCATCTTTGCAAAGGTTCAGCACACTGCCACTGGCTCCGTTGTTTCTGGGCTCATGGTGAGTCAGAACAGCAACAGCAGCAGGAAGAAAGAGACTGTTCACCTCATGGTAAACAGGAAATAGAGGAGATCACAACAGAAGAGGGCAGGGACAAAATACAACCCCAAAAGACTCCAAAGACCTGACCCCTCTGCCAGGCTCCCCCTTTCACAGTGCCACCACCTCCCGTTGGTCTGCTTCTTAACGCATCAACCAGTTCCCAGCAGTCATTAAGATCAAGCTGTGCATTAGCACACATCCCTCCGGATCTGGCCATCTCTGGAGACACCTGCTCCTCTCCGCTCAGAGCTGTGCTTTACTAATGCCCCGGGCATCTCTCAATCCAGCCTACCTCACCCATCATTCTCCCACACCAACAGCCTCATGGGACACACAGCCTCCGTCAACACCCACTGCCTCAACACCCACTGCCCCGCCTCTATATCCTGCACTTCTCTTTTCTCCCTGAGCCCGCAGCTTATGATGGGTAGTATTAATGTCAAGTCAAAAGGATCTAGAATCCTCTAGGAGGCAAATCTCTGTACACACCTGTAGGAATTGTGTGCATCGTTAGCCTCTAAGAATGTCCTCTAGGGTAGATACTCGCCATTGGACTGAGCTTGGATTCTCCAGGGGAGGAACTAGAGAAAGGACTGAAGGAGCTGAAGGGATTTGCAACCTCATAGGAAGAACAACAGTATCAACCAACCAGACCCCCCCCCCAGATCCCAGGGACTAAGACATCAACCAAGGGGTACACATGGCTCCAGCTGCATATGCAGCAGAGAATTGCCTTGTCAGGCATCAATGGGAGGAAAGGCCCTTGGTCCAATGAAGGCTCGATAGATGCCCCAGTGTAGGGGTGTGGAGGTGGGAGTGGGGTGGGTGGAGAAACACCCTCATAGAAACAGAGGGAGGAAGGATGGGATAGGGGCTTTCGGGGAGGGGGGGATACTGGGAAAGGGGATAACATTTGAAATGTAAATAAAGAATATATCCAATTTTAAAAAAAGAGAATGTCCTCTAGAGATTATCTTGTTTGGGTCCATTGATATAGGGAGATCTATCTTAACTGTAGGTGGGACCCTTCCCTGGGTAATAATCCTGGACTGAGTGCAATGAGAGAAAGGGAAAGGGAGAGGGGGAGGGGAGAGGAAGAGAGAGAGAGAGAAGAGAAGAGAGGAGACAGATGAGTACTACTAATCATAACTCTCTACTTCCTGATTACAAACTCCATAACTAATTGTCTCAGGTTCCTGCTGCCTTGACTTCCCAGCTATGATGTATTGTATGAGCTGAAATAAACCCATCTTCCCTTCATTGCTATTGTAGCAACAGAAAAGAAACCAAGGCACAGTTGCATCAGACATGAGAGATCTTGTGGGCAATAGGCAGATTCAATATGATTTCTGACACCGGCTGGCTTCATCTAGAAACTGTTAGAATAAGAAATGAGTCTTGGAATCTCAAAGCTCCTTGGGTGTAACCAGAGCCAGAATCAGTTTCTACCCAGGATGAGGTATATTTTTACCGTGATACTTCGAAGTCAGAATGCTACTCAACAAAGATGTTTTGGTTTTATAGATGCCTTGAGTGGTGTCCTGCTGCTTCCTTGTTGATACTATATGTTTCCCCATAGTTCTTCTACTGAGCGAGCAGCATCATGATCACAGCATGCGAGATATATATATATATATATATATATATATATATATATATGCAGGTCAAATCAATGTTCCTTTTACATTTATATATTCTTTAAAACCTTTTACAGCACAGAATTCAAATTCCAGTCAATCATCTTGATCAGCAGTACACTTGAGTTCCTTTAACAGTGAAGGAAAAACACTGAGGAGATCATTTGGGGTGCCATCTTCCAGAAAAGTGGGGGTTGTGCTTCTAGGATGCTCAGAGAATGACAGGAACAGACGGAAGGGCAGCATGAGTGCCTGAGCTAGCCCATTGTGGGGCAGTGTTCATATACTGTAGGGGCCCCAGCACAAGACAGGAATAGAGTCCCAGGTCTTCCTAGGTCTCCTGGGTATGAATTAATCAAAAACTTTCCAAAACAATTGAACAAAAGCCTGGATCCAAACAGTGCAAAACAGCTCTCCAAAATACTGAAATTTCTAGGTCATATGCTAGAATCTCCAGGTGTATATAGACAGTAGACTTGTATGGCACTTTTGAGGAGTCAAACTGTGAGTTCTACAAGATAGGTTCCATTATTAGGATGGCCTCAGAGTGAGAAAATGGCTGCCATGGCTCCAAACCTCATATCTCACTGCCTGTGGTATCCTTCCATGAACCAGTTCCTAAAGGACTTCAGACAACCAAGACATGCTCCAGCTGGAGATACGGTTGTGTGAGAGAGTGCTCACCTCGCATGAATCAGGCACTGGGTCAATTCTCAGTAACCCATAATCAGATCTGTAGAGATGGTCAGTGGTTAAGAGTACACAAATCAGTTCCCAGAACCCACATGACAGCTTACCACTGCTTGTAACTGTAGTTCTGGGCAGATTTGATGCCTCTGTCTTCATGGGCACCTACACGCATGTGAACACACCCAAACACAGCCATATATATCTAAAACAATAAAGTAAATCTTAAAAAAAAAAATAGAACTGGAAGGATTTAAAGCCACGAAACTGCATTCTAAGAAGAAATATAAAGGATTCTTTTCTAAACAACTGAAGCAGCGGTTGACTATCATAAACACAGGAACACCACGAAGACCACCGCCCTCTAGTCTCATCCAGCTTATGTGCCTTTCTTATGGTGTTAGTAGCCAGGCTCCAGTGTCTAAATTCTAGCTGCCTCTCCAACCTGAGGCTCGCTCAGGGTTTAGTGAGTCAATCCACATTCATCTCCTGCTGTCTTGGTTTGCCCAGTAAACACTTTTTCTTTCTTATTTTAAAGATTTGTGTTTTTATTTTTTTGTTTTATGTGATGGATAATGGCTGCATATATTTCTATGCACCGTGTGTGTGTGTGTGTGTGTGTGTGTGTGTGTGTGTGTGTGTGTGTGTTGTCCATGGAAACAGATGATGGTATTAGATCCCCTAGAACTAGAGTTACAGACAGTTGTAAGTGGCCATCTGGGAATCAAGCCTGCATCCTCTGGAAGAGCAGCCAGTTTTCTGAAATGCTTGAGCCATATCTCCAGCCCCCCAGCTTTGGATTTTTAATATATTATTTTTTAATCTTGGAAGGAACAGTCATGGGAGAGGGTGACTGCTGTGGCGTGCGTGTGGAGGCCTGAGGACAGCTTGCAGAGGCAGTTGTCTCCTTCCATCATGTATGACCCAGGAATCAAACTCAAGGACAAGTGCCTTTCTTGCTGGGCCATCAAACAACCCCGGGATTTTGATATATTCTTTCCTACTCATCCCCACTGATCTTGAAAGACCTGTGAGGTTAGTGGCTCATTTACAAATAAAAGCCTCATCCTAACTCCTGGATAGTGAAAACCATGCAAAGGAGGGCAGCCATGAGAACAAGGCAGAAAATACTGCTAATGTTCATTTTATATTTGACAACTAATTAAAATGAGAAGAGAAAGAGCTGCCCAACATGTAATTATAGAAAGTGGGTGATGAGGTAATGAGCAGAAGCTAAATTAGAGCTGACAGTCAAACCACGGGGCTGCATACGGTGAAGAACGGGAGTGAGAGGATAAAAGGCTTGGCTCACCCTGCACGCTGTACTCTAACAAGCTCTTTCCAGATGTGGCTTCACTGTCCTTCTTGGCCTCTGACCTCACCTCCCATTCATACTCACACCATAGACTCTACCATGCTATTGGTCTTCACTGAGAAGAGATTCCCAGTGCTACCTGTATCTTTTCTTGTGAGCTCTCTGCAAAGTGGGGAATCCAGGACAGTGCTGGTTCTTCCTTGTATACATGGACCAAATGGCCAATGAACAGGCTGGAAAAGTAGGATGGAAGGCTTCAGGTCTAGGTCCTTACACAGCCAATACCGAAAGGGCCTGGTTCTCAGCTATATTGTCTCCATGGAACGTTGACCCCTGCATACTGAAATGCTGTGTAACGATGGGGATGCTTTCCGACTGACTTGCTTGTTATACGGTCATCAGTTCAGTCCACATGTCTAGACCAGAGGAGATGCTCAGTATATGCTCATTTAGGGAATGCACAATCGTGATCAGGAGAATTATGGGGATGTAAGAATAGTTCAAGGTCTCCCTATGCAAGGGTGGGGGAAGCCACAGAAGACTCTGGAGGAAGAGGACTTATAGGCAAGAGGAATCAGAAGCAGCCAGGACAAGAAAAGACTGAGGAAAAAGAGCAATTAAAAACCACACAGTCACAGTACAGAGAAGGGGGTACAAGATGCAGACGGGGAACACATGAGGAATTGGCCACCTCTCGCAGCAGTGTGGAAGGGAGCAAGTAAGGCTGGAACTGCCATATTTTGTGTAATGAATGAGAATCTGCCAGTCTGATAAATAAAGATGCGCTTTAGTTAGGGTTTTCTTGCTGTGAAGAGACACCATGACCACAGCAACCCTTATAAAGGAAGATATTTAATTGGGGCTGGCTTACAGTTTCTGAAGTTTACTACATTATCATGACAGGAAACACAATGGCCTACAGGTAGACACAGCTTGAGCAAATAAGAGACCTCAAAGCCCACCCCACGGTGACAAGCCATACCTTCTAATAGTGGCACTTCCTATTCTCCAAGCATTCACACACGGCTCTATGGAGGCCATACATATTCAAACCACCACAGCACCGCATTTTGGGTTTGTTCAGGAGTGGAGGTATTTGTGTGTTTAGGTATTTGTGTTCCACTTTTCTTTATCCTTTCCCCTCGCTCTCCAACTGAAGACTCTTCCTCCTCCTTTATTATAGTTATGTACCTAAACATATGTATATATAAGAACAACCTTCTGAGTCCATTTAGTTTACACTTATGTTTAGGCTTGACTACTTGAGATGTCTTTAAAAGCATAAAATACCATACCATAAAAAATAGTAAGTTATAAAGTTCTGGAGACTGAATGGAACATATTACTAGTTTCTAGCTATGTTCTTTAAGAGGGACAAAGATAAATAAAAGTAGTCAAATAAAATCCAAATCTGAGGAAATAGTAAGTGAGAAAATGATGATAAAAATTAATCATGGTGGTTGAGATGGCTCAGGTGGGTAAAAGCAGTTGCCATGCAATCATAACTAGCTGGCTTTATCCCTGAGACTCACATAGTGGAAAGAGAGACTAAACTTCCAAAGAAATTTGTCCTCTGTCTTCCACACATATACTCTGGTAAGTGCATGCATACACTTATGCATACAGAGATGCATGCCCTCGTGCGCGCGCGCGCGCGCGCGCGCGCACACACACACACACACACACACACACTATTTAAAAATTCATCATGAAATAAACACCGAATCACTCAAGACACCCAGATGATACCAACAGTGGTGCATGGGAGATAACTAATAAGTGTTGGCGCGGCATCTGTGAAGAAAACCAAGGCATAGAATCCCAAGAAAGCAAGAAATATGTACCTGGGAGAAAAAGGTCCCTAGAGGGAGCAGAGGGAGGCACTATTTGCTGGATGTTCATTTTGTATGTATGAAGCAGGTTCTAAGAAAAGAATCTGGAAGTAAGCAATTTTCTTAGAGATGGCTGAGGCTGTCACTATTTCCATCAGTGGAGAAGTGGAGCAGGAAGGGAGCCCAGCCACTGGACAAGCCCGTGTGTAGCTGGTTCAGACCGCCCCTGGGGATGAAGGAACCATCGCAGAGAGATGCACGCCATGGGTGAGGGGCTGGCCTTTTGCTGAGCAGCAGAGTTGTGGGCAGCTGGAAGCTCATGGGGAATTAAGCAGAGTGGCGATCCTTTCTGCTCTGGGACGTTGATAGACTGTGCAGTAAGAAGCAGAAAGCATCTATAGTTTGTCAGTTTTTTTCCTCTGTGGAGGTGGAAAAGGGGGGTGTGGTAAGGCCAGAGGATTAAGGACAAACAACTTCTAGAGAGGGAGGACTGGCCATGGGTCCATCTCTACAACCTGTGAATGATTTTCTAGTACAGATCCAGAATCTTTGGTATAGGTAACGAAGAGCCAGATAGCTGACCTATTCACATTTGCGTTTTGGCCAGGAAGGTGTCATAAATGGCCGCTAAAGCCATGGGACTGAGGACTGAGTAAGAGAAATTTCTAAATCATAAGCCTACTAGCAGCCTGTGTGATCCTGTCCCAGAAAACAAGAGTGCTGATGCTTTTTTTCTAAATCCCAGCTTTCTTTTCTTCGACTCAGCTATTTTTACTGTAGTCCTCTACTTACTGCCACTGAGACTTTTGTACCAGTAAAATGAAGGTCAAAGAACCAGAGGATGCAAAGGCGTAGTCTTGCCTTATTTTCTGTTGCTGTGAAGAAACACTATGGCCAAGACAATTTATAGAAGAAAACAATTAACTGAGGACTTGCTTATTGTTTTAGTTAGCCCATTATCATGACAGGGAGCATGGCGGCAGGAAGGCATGATGCAGGAGAAGGTTAGTGCTACATCCTGGTCTGCACTTATCGGGGAGACAGACAGACAGACATAGGTGTGGCATGGGCTTTTGAAACATCAAAGTACACTCCAGTAGTATACCTCCTCCAACAAGGCCACACTTCCTCCCCTAATCCTTCCCAAACAGTTCTGCTAACTGTGAACCAAACATCCAAGCATATGAGCCTATTACAGTCATTCTCACTTAAATCACCACAGTCTGTAACTATTTGGTCAAGCTAAAGGCCCTACAAAGTGTCGCAGTCTCCAGCTCTGGTCAAAGCCATCTTCTGCCCTCTCTGCTAAATGGTTCTTCGCCTTATTACAGTTTCTTTTCCTATACTGTGTTTTCTCTCATGGATAGATTGAGTACATTGCCATGATGTCCCAATCATCACTTAAAAAAGTTGTTGACTGTGACTGCTAGTCTACCCACGTGGAAAGCTTTATTAAACACACACATATTGGGGGGGGTGGAAGGGAGAGGGAGAGAGAGAGGGAGAGGGAAAATCAGAGGGAAAGGAAGGGAGGGAAAGAGAGAGAGAGGGAGGGAGGGAGGGAGGGAGAGACAAAGGGAGGGAGAGAGAGAGGGAGGGAGAGAGGGAAGGAGGGAGGGAGGGAGAGACAGAGGGAGGGAGAGATAGAGGGAGGGAGAGAGAGAGGGAAGGAGGGAGGGAGGAGGGAGAGAGGGGGAGGACAGAGGGAGAGAGAGAGAGAAACTATACTGAGAGAGATGGCTGTGGACATGAACCGAGTGGTGTTTACCAGCCACAAGTAGCTGGTTAGCCATAAGGTTAAATTAATTGGGGTAAAGCTTTTATCATTATCAACTGGCTCTGAAATTATTGTATTGCTACCTTGTAAAGTGTGATATTATTGAGGGAGGAGTCTTGATTCTATATACAACCATGAGGTTGGCAGTTCCATTTAGTTACTAGGATGTGGAGAGGGAAGGTGCTGCGGGGCTGGCCGGAGAGTCGATGGCGGTGGCAGGAGTGCAGTAGCGTGGTCCAGGAGGGACTGGCTGGGTAGATGAGAGTGTGGATCTGAAAGCTTCACACAGCATGCAAGAGGCCCAGCCAGAAAGTGGGAATGTGCCCTTCTGCTCACCAGTGTGAGAAGCAAATAGGGAACTAGGTGTTCAATTTTTATTTACCTTTACTTCCAGTTTTTTTTTAAAAAAGAAACTATACTGTACCTGGGCCTTCTTTCCAACTAACTAAACCATGATCTCTCCCTAGTTGGGAGGGGGATGACTCATCAGAGCTTTGTTCAATTGGGTTTGCCTTTAGAACTGATGATATATTCTACTAAGTTGGTCTTTCACTGCAGTCTCTAAAGTAGTATCTTCCTATAGAATGTCTGTTGTTTCAAATAGTTTCTCCTAGATAAGAAGGAAAGTAACATTCAGTGAGTCCTGGTCATAGCCTGAATGCTGCTGTGCATATGGTTGACGTCATCTGTAGAGACTCACAACCCAGGCAAAGTTACCAACCCCAGAACTTGTCAACAAACAAACTCACATCATAGAGGTCATGACTGATGGACATTATGTCTATAGAATAGATACACAGTGAATGGTACAGTATGTTTTCAAAATATTGATCATCATCTCATTTCATTCTCACAACTATAGAGTGAGTAAGTATCATTGACTATTTTAGACATGAATTAAGTCTTGAGAATGAATTAATAAGTTGTCTGTGGACATAATTTTAAGTGTATCCAAAAGAAAAAAATTAAATATGCCTTTAAGAGTTGTAAAATAAAATAGTTTTTTTTTTCTTTTTTTCTTGGATATGTTCTATATTTACATTTCATTTCCCTTTTTCTGGTTCCCCACCCCCCAAAGGTCCCACAAGCCCTTTTCCCTCTCCCTGTTATCCCATCCACCACTTCCCACTTCCCTGTTCTGGTATTCCCCTACACTGATGCTTTGATCCTTTCCAGCACCAGGGTCCACTCCTTCCTTCTTGTCGGACATCATTTGGTATGTGGATTGTGTCTTTGATGTCCCAAGATTCTAAGCTAATATCCACTTATCAGTGAGTGCATACCATGGGTATTCTTTTGAGACTGGGTTACCTCACTTAGTATGATGTTCTCCAGCTCCATCCATTTCTCTTAGAATTTCATGAATTCATTGTTTCTAATGGCTGAATAGTACTCCATTGTGTATATATACCGCATATTTTGTATCCATTCCTCCGTTGACGGACATCTGGGTTCTTTCCAGCGTCTGGCTATTACAAATAAGGCTGCTATGAACATAGTGGAGCATGTATCCTTATTGCATGCTGGGGAATCTTCTGGGTATATGCCCAGGAGTGGTATGGCAGGGTCCTCTGGAAGTATCATGTCCAGTTTTCTGAGAAACCGCCAGACTGATTTCCAGAGTGGTTGTACCAGCTTGCAGTCCCACCAGCAGTGGAGGAGTGTTCCTCTTTCTCCACATCCTCGCCAACACCTGATGTCTCCTGAGTTTTTAATCTTAGCCATTCTGACTGGTGTGAGGTGAAATCTCAGGGTTGTTTTGATTTGCATTTCTCTAATGACTAATGATGTTGAACATTTTTTAAGGTGTTTCTCAGCCATCTGAATTTCTTCAGGTGAAAAGTCTTTGTTTAGCTCTGTACTCCATTTTTGGATGGGGTTATTTGGTTTTCTGGGGTCTAACTTCTTGAGTTCTTTGTATACATTGGATATTAGCCCTCTGTCAGATGTAGGGTTGGTGAAGATCTTTTCCCAATTTGTTGATGGCTGATTTGTCCTTTTGACAGTGTGTTTGCCTTACAGAAACTTTGTAATTTTATGAGGTCCCATTTGTCTATTCTTGATCTTAGAGCATAAGCAATTGGTGTTCTGTTCAGGAACTTTCCCCATAAGCCAATGTCCTCAAGGGTCTTCCCCAGCTTCTTTTCTATTAATTTTAGTGTGTCTGGTTTTATGTGGAGGTCCTTGATCCACTTGGAGTTGAGGTTAGTACAAGGAGATAAAAGTGGATCAATTCTCATTCTTCTGCATGTTGACCTCCAGTTGAGCCAGCACCATTTGTTGAAAAGGCTATCTTTTTCCCACTGGATGTTTTCAGCTCCTTTGTCGAAGATCAATTGGCCATCACTTCTGGGTCTCCAATTCTATTCCATTGATCCACCTCCCTGTCACTATACCAATACCATGCAGTTTTTAATACTACTGCTCTGTAGTATTGCTTGAGGTCAGGGATACTTATTCCCCCAGAAGTTCTTTTACTGTTGATGAGAGTTTTAGTTATCCTGGGTTTTTTGTTATTCCAGATGAATTTGAGAATTGCTCTTTCTACCTCTATGAAGAATTGAGTTGGTATTTTAATGGGGATTGCATTGAATCTATAGATTGCTTTTGGCACAATGGCCATTTTAACTATATTAATCCTGCCAACCCACGAGCATGGAAGATTTTTCCATTTTCTGAGGTCTTCTTCCATTTCCTTCTTCAGAGACCTGAAGTTTTTGTCATATAAATCTTTCACTTGTTTGGTTAGAGTCACACCAAGATACTTTATATTGTTTGTGGCTATTGTGAAGGGTGTCATTTTCCTAATTTCTTTCTCAGCCTACTTATCCTTTGAGTATAGGAAGGCTATTGATTTGCTTGAATTGATTTTATAACCAACCACTTTGCTGAAGTTGTTTATCAACTGTAGGAATTCTCTGGTGGAGATTTTTTGGGTCACTTAAGTATACTATCATATCATCTACGAATAGTGATAGTTTGACTTCTTCCTTTCCAATTTGTATCCCTTTGACTTCCTTATGTTGTCTAATTGCTCTCACTAGAACTTCAAGTACTATATTGAAAAGATATGGAGAGAGAGGGAAGCCTTGTCTAGTCCCTGATTTTAGTGGGATTGCTTCAAGTTTCTCTCCATTTACTTTGATGCTAAGTTGCTAGTATATGCTCTCTCCTGTTTCTTTTTGGAGGCACTCAGGGCTATGAGTTTTCCTCTTAGCACTGCTTTCATTGTGTCCCATAGATTTGGGTATGTTGTGCCTTCATTTTCATTAAATTATAAAAAGTCTTTGATTTCTTTCTTTCTTTCTTTCTTGGCTAAGGTATCATTGAGTAGAATATTGTTCAGCCTCCATGTGTATGAGGATTTTCTGTTGTTTTTGCTGCTATTGAAAAACACTCTTACTCCATGGTGATCTAATAGGAGGCATGGGATTAGTTCAATCGCTTTATATTTGTTGAGGTCTGTCTTGTGACCAATTATATGGTCGATTTTGGAGAAGGTACCATGAGGTGCTGAGAAAAAGGTATAGTCTTTTGCTTTAGGATGAAATATTACATATATGTTAAATCCAATTGGTCCAAAGTTTCAATGAGTTTCCCTGTGTCCTTGTTTAGTTTCTGTTTTCCTGATCAGTCCATTGAGGATAATGGAGTGTTGAGGTCCCCCACAATTATTATGTTAGGTGCAATGTGTGCTTTGAGCTTTAGTAAAGTTTCTTTTACGAATGAGGGTGCCCTTGCATTTGGAGCATAGATGTTTAGAATTGTGAGTTCTTCTTGGTGGATTCTTCCTTTGACTAGCAAGAAGTAACCTTCTGTGTCTGTTTTGATGACTTTGGGTTGAAAGTCAATTTTATCTGATATTAGAATGGCTATTCCAGCTGGCTTCCTACGACCATTTGCTTGCAAAATTGTCTTCCAGCCTTTTACTCTAAGGTAGTGTTTGTCTTTGACTCTGAGGTGTGTTTCCTGTATGCAGCAAAATATAGGGTCCTGTTTCTGTATCCAGTCTATGTCTTTTTACTGGGGAATTGAGTCCATTGATGTTAAGAGATATTAAGGGATAGTGATTATTTCTTCCTGTCATTTTTGATGTTATTTTTGTTTTTGAGTGGTTATCTTTTGAGTTTGATGGAAGAAGGTTACTATCTTGCTTTTTCTAGGGTGTAGTTTCCCTCCTTGTATTGGAGTTTTCCTCCTATTATCCTTTGTAGAGCTGGTTTAGTGGAAAGATATTGTGTAAATTTGGTCTTGTGGTGAAATATTTTGATTTCTCCATCTATGTTGATTGAGAGTTTTGCTGGGTATAGTAGTCTTGGATGACATTTGTGTTCTCTTAGAGTCTGCATGAGATCTGCCCAGGATCTTCTAGCTTTCATGGTCTCTGGAGAGAAGTCTGGTATGATTCTGATAGGTCTTCCTTTATATGTTACTTGGCCTTTTTCTCTTACTGCCTTTAATATTCTTTCCTTGTTTAGCACGTTTGGGGTTTTGATTATTATGTGACAGGAGGTATTTCTGTTCTGGTCCAGTCTGTTTGGAGTTCTGTAGGCTTCTTGTATATTCATGGGCATCTCTCTCTTTAGGTTAGGGAAGTTTTCTTCCGTAATTTTGTTGAAGATATTTGCTGGCCCTTTAAATTGTAGATCTTCACTCTCATCTATCCCTATAATCCTTATGTTTGGTCTTCTCATTGTGTCCTAGATTTCCTGGATGTGTTGGGTTACAAGCCTTTTGCATTTTGCACTTTCTTTGACTGTGGAGTCAATGTTTACTATGGTATCTTCAGCATCTGAGATTCTTACCTCTATCTCTTATATTATGTTGTTGATATTTGCATCTATGACCCCTGATTTCTTCCCAAGGTTTTCTATCTCCAAAGCTGTCTCCCTTTGTGATTTCTTAGTTGTTTCTACCTCTGTGTTCAGATCTTGGATGGTTTTGCTCAGTTCCTTCATTTGTTTGTTTGTGTTTTCTTGCAATTCTTTAAGAGATTTTTGTGTTTCCTCTTTCATGACTTCTGCCTGTTGATTCAATTTCTCCTGCATTTCTTTAAGTGATTGTCTCATTTCCTCTTTATTGGCTTCTGTCTGTTGATCCATATTCTCCTGGAATTCTTTAAGTGATTTTTGTGTTTTCATTGTTCCTGTTCCCCTGCATTTCTTTAAGTGATTTGTTTATGTCTTTTCTGTGTTCCTCTAGCAGCATCATGACCAGTGCTTTCAAATCCAACTCTTGTTTTCTGGTGTGTTGGGGTATCCAGGACTTGCTGTGGTTGGCGAATTGGGTTCAGATGCTGCCATATTGCCTTGATTTCTGTTAGTAACATTCCTACATTTGCCTTTTGCCATCTGTTTATCTCTGGAGTTATTTGGTCTTGTTGTTACTGGTTGGTGTTTGAAGCTCCTGTGAGCCTGGCATTTGGCGCTGCTGTCATAGAGGGTGTCTGAGCTCCCGAGATGGAGAGCGGGAGGTTTCTGCTACTGGGCTCAGAATTATCTCCTCAGCTCTGCTAGGCCAGACCCTAGTCTTCCCCAGGCTTGCTGCTGGACCTGCAATTGGCCTCTCGCATTCTCCTCCTGGCCTGCCTAGTTGCCAGCTCTTAAGAATCAGTTTATTTTTTTCTCCACCAATCTGGGCTTCTCTGTTAGATCTTTATGGTGACCTGGGCTCCTCTGTTGGTTCTCTATGGTGACCTGTTCAGGCCACCGGCTCCAAGATGGTGGCGGATCTCAGGGCTCTGTCTAACCACAGGATTCCCTGCAGGACCGGAGGTTCCCTGGTTCGGCTGCTACAACCTAGATGGTGGTGCTCTCAGTCCACAGGGCTCTGTCTGGTTAGCTGTCTGTGGTGTCCTGAGGCAAGATGTTGGCCTCTGGCTGTACTCCAGGCACAGATCCACTAGCAGGTTGGTGTCCATGCCGGTCGGTGCAGAGACCGCCCGCTGAACTGATCTGGCTCTGGATGCACTGCCGAGCTGTTGGTGTACAGACCTCCTGCTGAGCTGCTCTGGGTCTGGGTGCAAGCAAGAGCCTGACCGGGTAGTTGATGCTAGGCGAGGTCTCTGTGGTCACACCTGAACCCAGCTGCTGTCTGTCCACAGTGATCTGAGGGAGGATGGCAGCCTGGCTGCAAGCTGGCGAGCTGGTCCCCCGAAAAATAGTTTTATAATGTGCTGCCTATTAACTGAGGAGGGAATCAATTTGCAAAATTGAATTCTGGTATGTTATTAGAGATAGTAATAAAGACGACAAACAGAGCCCCCATCCCGAGGAAGGGACTGTTAGTGCCTCACCTAATCTTTGAAAGCCATTCTTCATCACAGCAACTGCGCAAGACCTGTACAAGATCAGGCCAGCCAATATCCTAGATGGAATGGGAAGAGGCTCAGGAGTCCTCATTCCTAACAGAGGCATGACTTCAGTGTCGGTCTTCTTTAAAGGTGTACCTCTCTGGACTGGTTGGCCAGTCCAGAGTATATGGATAGCACAAATCACAATCAGCACACACACACACACACACACACACACACACACACACTAAATAATAACAGTAAAGTGGACAAGACAGGGGATTGCAAAATGGTACAACCACAGTGGAAATCAGTCTGGCAGTTCCTCAGAAAATGGACATAGTACTACCTGAAGACCCAGCTATACCACTCCTGGGCATATACTCAAAAGATGCTCCAACATATAACAAGGATACATGCTCTACTATGTTCATGGTGGCCTTATTTACAATAGCCAGAGCTAGAAAGAGCCCAGATGTTACAGGTTTCCAGGAGCTATTCTGTGCTTCCCTCAGACATAGATTAACTTTTCAATATAGCCTATCATTTGGAAGGACAATGGATCTCCGTTAATCAGTCTTCTTGTCACTGAAACCAAAAGCCAAACAGAAACAACTTGAGGAAGGTTGCATTTTGGTTCCTGGTTTCAAAGGCATCAACCATGGTGGCTGGGAGGGAAAATCAGACAGAACAACTCATTTCATGGAGACCAGAAAGCAGAGAAAAAGAAAACACTAGAAGTTAGAGATCATTCTCAAAAAACACACCCACAGAACTTCCTTCATCTAGGCTCCACCTCATACCTTTCTCCACCATTCAGTAACACCATCATATGCCTCTATCACAAGATCAGTACACTCACTACAACACATACTAAATGTTTCTCCGGAAACCCCATCACAGGCACACTCTGAAATGCCCTTCACTGGCCTCCTAGATGTTCCTTGACCGAATCAAGCAGATAATCAAGTTAACCATCAGATATTACATGGAATCTGGAGTAACTGAATCCTAAAATTGAAGATAGATTACCCTGGTTTTATGATTTAGGACTATTCCACTTTGTTCTTAATGTTGTGTTAAATGTCTTCATATAATTACTGAGAAAGGAAAGTTCCTATTATTTTGATAGAAATAGTAGAGTCTGCATAAAAGGAGTGTATGTCATTCAATGGGTGGTGCAAAAATACCGTCCTTAGCTTGGTATAGAACATATAAATGTTCTATTAGGAAAAGATTATAGACATCTTTAAAGTAAAATTATTAGCAGCTTATATCTATAATTGCTAATGAAGTAAGGTAATGTTTGTATGTAAGTTGATGAATCTATAAGTGAACATAGGAACTGAATGAATCTAATTGCATTATGGCTGAGAATGAGAATTATTTTAGGTTTTTATCAAATTGTCATATATATATTTAAGAATTAAAACACAATATATATATTCTGCTTTATACTTTTATAGTTCAAGAATTTCTTAGTCAAAAGCACATTTGTATTCCTGCTTCAGTAAGAATGTCACACTATTCCTACTGTCTGAACACAAAATTTTCCTTTTAATAATATTTAATATCCTGAACATCTGGTCATTCGTGTCCCAGGAAGAAGACCTTGAAAAGACCTCTTCCTGTTGCAAAAACATTTTTCATCATTTTTACAATTATTATCTTCTTGTTTTCACCTAGACTGATTTTTTTTTTTTGCTTTTCAGGAAATTAAAATGTATTTCTTAACATATCTTAGTATCCACATGGAATTCACAGTGTTTTTTATGTTCAGAAACATTAACTTTTCACAATTATTCCTATCTGAGGTAGAACACCTCTCTGAACTATCAGTGACAACAACAATTCAACAAAAATGTTCAGAGATGAAAGAAATAGTGCAGAAGCCCACACTGGATTTCAAATTCTTGGTAATTTGTCAGAACTCTCACCCATAGTAACTCACCATGGAAAAGCATGATAGACCCCAAAAGAAACAAAATATGTGTATGAGCATAGGATATATTCCAGTGTGCAAAGATCACACAGGGTAAAAACATTGGCTATTCTAATAGTAGGTCACATTTTGGAAGATATTTAAAATATTTGAATTTGTTTTAGGAATCAAAAATTGTATTTACTTTTTATATTCTATGCTGTGTCTACTTTTACTCTAATACTGCTTACTTCACCTATGTTAACTACATATTTTTATAAGAACTTGTCAAAGAGCAGCATGAGAAAGTTTTGTTGATGCTGTTGTATACTGAGTTTGCATGCCCTTCAAGTTGCATTTGAGTAAATAATCCCCAATACATAAATATCAGTACAAGAAAAAGATTAGGAGCCATAACGAAAAAAATTAGAATATAATATGATGACAAACCACATTCGATGTCCCTTTTTCATGATAGAAAGTGGGAAAATTATGATTTGCTGCAACCCCTTTTTTATTAAATGGATTGTTTAATAAAAGTAATCTTTGAGTATCTTTTGCTTCAGGCTAGAAAGGTACAAATATACGATTCAGTAACAGGAGCAAAAGAAATGAAAGCAGAGGAGAAAATCTTAAGGACTTTAAGCTTTTTTATTTTGAATTTTCCAAAGTGGCTCAAGAAACCAAATCAATTCAGAAATCATGTCTTTGTAATGAAGTTTCAGGAAGGGAACTTAGAGGTTTAAATTGGTAGTTACAGCTAATCTAGCATCGAAATTCAGAGCATATGCTGTCCTTTCTGGTGAAGGCTTATAGTGTATACTAAGATGTCTGGCCTACTGATGCTCAGACAGCTCCTGAGCCACTAAAGGAGAGCTGGCCCTCCTTTATACTCTTCTGAGGTTGACCACTTCCAAACAGCACATCCCTGTCATCCATCCTATCTTCAACACCACACTCTTGTCTTTAACTTGAACTGATCAGACAAATGGACAAATAGAACAAAATGGTTCTGGGCAAACTTGCCCTGAAATAACTCTTAAAACAACATGGAACCAGAAGCCCTTGGGTCCTAAAAACAAGAAATTTTAAATCAAAGAAAGAAAGAAAGAAAATGGGAGGAAGAAAGTGGGGGTGGGAAAGAACAAGAGACGGGCAAAAAGGAGCAAGTATTTGTACATTCTTCATAAAGGCCAGGAAGAACTTGTGTCTGCCCACCCCTTAAGCCCCCAGAACCTCAAATGTGCTCACATTCTCAGAGGTCAGAGGCCATGCTCCACAGATGTTTCTGTGATACCCAGACAGCATTGCCAGCCAGGGACTATCTTCTGCTACAGGTTCCATTCCTGGACAATCTGTCCCAGGACCTTCCACAGATATCATACGCTGTCATTAGTCAGCCTTCAACCAGGTCTTCAGTTTTAAGTGTGCCAACTAAGAGCTGGGTCTGTTTTCTGTGTATGAGATTGGGGTATTGCTTGCAGAATAGCAAAACCCTTAGACAAACCCTGATTTCAGCTGAAATCGAGAGAATGCCTAAGGGTGGAGGTGACTCGGAGGCATGGCGGTGGATAAATGGCGTTCTTCATTCACAGATGGGCAATCAAAGAGAAGAAAGAGGTAGGTAGTGTATCACAGCAAAGGTTTCCACAGGAGAGACATTTGGCAAAGGGAAGGGCAGATCCCTAAAGCAGGACAATGTTGCAAACAGACAGATGTACAATTGGCTGGAATGGAGCATGGGTGCTAGGTAGAGGGCTCAAGGCACATCACCCAAAATCAGCATGGGACTCTGGACAGTGTGGCTTACGCAGCCTACCTCTGAAGAGCCCTGGCAAGTCACTGCTCTAACACTGGAGTTCCTCATATGCAGAATAAGTGGTGTTTTCAACAAACACTGTGGAGCTTTTCCATAAGGACTAGAACTGACGATGCATACACAAAGAGTATAGACTGGTGGTTCTCAACCTTCCTAATGCTGCAACCCTTTACTGCAGTTCCTTATGCTCTGGTCTCTCTCTCTCTCTCTCTCTCTCTCTCTCTCTCTCTCTCTCTCACACACACACACACACACACACACACACACACACACTCCATAAAATTATTTTCATTGCTACTTTCTAACTGTAACTTTGCTGCTATTATGTATCATAATGTAAAGATCTGTGTTTTCTGATGGCTTTAATGTGGCCCCTGTAAAAGAGTCATTCAATTCCCATGGGGGTCAAGACCCACTGGTCTAGAGAACCACTGGTCTAGAAAAAATAAAAATAAAAATAAAAATAAAACCCACAGTGAATCCTATGGCAGACACTAAGAACGTCTTTCTCATCTGACTGTAAGTTCTCATTTTTCCACATTCCAAGTGTTAGACAAAAGATTTAAAGGGTGTTTAGTCATTAAAAGTGTGCGTGTGTGAGAGTGCACTTTCTTTAGCTGTAGATGGGAGTACTACTTACACCTCACCTACCCTGGAGGCACGCTTTAATTCCACATGGCCCTCACCACTTCCAGTCTAGTTTTATTGCTGTTTCAAGCTCTTTTGTAAAGTGCAGGTGTGAGAGGATGCCAGCCTTGCCCCCTGAGAGCCTAGGTGGTATTGTTGGTTCTTGTAAGAAAACGTAACCAAAATAAGAAGAAAAGGCTTGGTTGATATCACGTTTGTTAACTCTGGCCAGATGCTCATTAGCAACGTACTAGAAGCCAAAAAGAAAAAAAAAAAAAAGGCTGCAGCTTGGATCCAAAAATAAAGGCCAGGCTCTGGGTGAAATACTGACAGATGCGAGGCAAAAATGAGGAGGAGGGATTAGGAGAGATGTTCCTGCATCATTTCTAGGAGGCGTGGCCTTGAGCTGCGTCCCAGTCCTGCGATACAAGCCTGCATCTCTGCCGTGGCCACAGTCCGGTTTCTCAGTATGTCATGCCACATTCGGAACTCTCAGCTGCTTGTTAAAGACACGGGTAATCAGGGTGCAGCTCGGATACAAATAATCAAATCTCAGAGTGGTGCTGCAGGTAATCAGGGTACAGCCCGGATACAAATAATCAAATCTCAGAGTGGTGCTGCAGGTAATCAGGGTGCAGCTCGGGTACAAGTAACCAAATCTCAGAGTGGTGCTGCAGGTAATCAGGGTACAGCCCGGATACAAATAATCCAAATCTCAGAGTGGTGCTGCAGGTAATCAGGGTGCAGCTCGGGTACAAATAATCCAAATCTCAGAGTGGTGCTGCAGGTAATCAGGGTACAGCCCGGATACAAATAATCCAAATCTCAGAGTGGTGCTGCAGGTAATCAGGGTACAGCCCGGATACAAATAATCCAAATCTCAGAGTGGTGCTGCCAGGGAATTCTAGTGCTAAGCTAAGATGGGGCGTTAATGGTGTCACTGAGGTAGAGACTATTACCTTTTCCTGTATTTCAGCATTCTCCTAAAAGTCCTGTGCTGATTTTTGTTTGTTTGTTTGTTTGTTTTTGTTTATTGCCACCAACCGTTATCTTCCTAGTGAGTAGAAGACTCAAGACTCCAGCCCAGGCCTGATTGAATACATTGCTTCCTTGGGAAATGGGTGTCTCCATTCTGTACCTTTAGATTGATGTAATGAGACAAGAACAAGAAGCGAACTCCTCAGCCTTACCACAGCCACCTGTCTAGAAATCCCAGACCCACCACGGGAGACGTCCCCTCAGCCCATACTGATAGACCGAGGATTTCTGGGTTTTCACTTTGTTTACTCTTGAACTAATGTATCTCCCTTAATGAATGAACAGAGTTCTTCCCACATCATCTTGCCATCAAGAGAATCATATTAAATAGCAAAACTACCTTAGCTATCCTGGAGGCATTATAGTAGAAAATGAGATCCTAGAATCAGAGAGCCCTGACGACACAGCTGTTGAGCTATCGTCCTCCAGCAAGAAGGACTGTGGCATTTCTTTCTCCAGCGACAGCTGGTGCATCTTCCCACCGTGTCACCATCCCCCCTCACTGGAGTCCTGCAGAAAGTGGAAAGATTATCATAGGGTCCGTCTCCAGGAAAGAAAATGGCTATTGTATCTAGGGATGGTGGAAAACATATCAACCCCTTCGAAATTAGACAAACTAATACATTATAAATGGGCATTATTCATCATTCTTCAAGAAATCAATGTAGCTGGGCGGTGGTGGCAGCGCACGTCTGTAATCCCAGCACTTGGGAGGCAGAGGCAGGCGGATTTCTGAGTTCAAGGCCAGCCTGGTCTATAGAGTGAGTTCCAGGACAGCCAGGGCTATACAGAAAAACCCTGTCTCAAGAAAAAAGAAAAAAAGAAAGAAAGAAAGAAAGAAAGAAAGAAAAGAAAAGAAAAGAAAAGAAAAGAAAAGAAAAGAAAAGAAAAGAAAAGAAAAGAAAGATAAATATATGCTTAGTAGGATATTGACCCAGTACTTTGAAGACTAATGATAGCCAAAAGGCAGTTCAGTTCAACTTAACCAACATTGACTAACCATCTACTAAGACTCCTCCTCCTTCTAGGGATTTGGAGAGTAGTGTGTGAAGAAAGGATCAGGGGAGGCAGTCTCCTTGAACAAAGTAACACAATGGAATAATAGGTAACTTCTAAAAGAAGAAACACTTTTTTTCTAGTTATGGTGTACATATGTAGCTTTATTAGCTTGCCATCACTATAATAATAATATATCTGATACTGGCTACCTATTTACCTTAGAATTTTGAGGGTGCAAAGTCCAAGATTATTGGGAGCAGGGAGTTGGGGGAGGGGAGAGGGGAGCTGTGAACTTGACCTGGCCTCTGTGAAGTCAATTTGTGGCAGCACATCATGATAAAAGTACATGTCTGAGCGAAACAATGACCTCATCTCAAATAAGAAAGAGGGCAGAAGGGCCAAACTTAGTCATTTCATAACATTTCCCTCATGACAACTGCCAAGGGCTTACTTACCCCAGTGACCTATGACCTCCTACAGGATCTAACTCTTAAAATTCCCACCACTTCCCAACAGTGCCAGGCCAAACTCCTAACCTATGAGCCACTGGTGGCACACAAGCCATATTCAAACTATAGCAATAACATAAACAGACATGATGCATGTACTGCTATATATTGGTAATTTTAAGCTACTTGAAAAGGAAGATTATTTAACTATAACTATTTTTTCATAATTTATCACTTCTCGGACCTAATGTCTTTATTCTGTATGATAGTGTCCTTTGGGCTAGCTGACTTTCACTATGATGTATACAGCCTTACATTCTTTTATTTTTTCCATTTATTCATTTATCCACTTAATTACAGTTCCCCCACCTTACCACCACCCCCACCTCAAACAGTCCCTTTCTCCATCCCCCCTTTTCCTCCCAGAAGGGAGAAGCCTATCCTGGGTACCAACCCACCCTGGCCCATCAAGTCACTGCAGAAACAGGAACATCCTCTCCCACTGAGGCTAAACAGAGCAGCCCGGTTAGGAGAGCAGTAGAGTTCACATGCAGGCAACAGGCTCAGGGACAGGCCCTGCACCACTTGTTGGGGGACCCACATGAAGACCAAGCTGCACATCTACTACATATGTAGCCTTACATTCTTAAAAGTAACACAGAAGAGTTGGGGCTTTTTTGTTGTTGTTGTTGTCATTGTCTTGCTTTGTTTTGATTTTCCGATTCTTTTTGGATTAGAACTGCTCCTAACACTAGTGTCATCACATCACGGCTGGAATCACCGCCAGGGCATTAAGTGTAGACTAACCTTCCCTTCCACTGAAATGTACATACAGTTCTGGCTTTCAGAGTTGTATTTAGTCTTCAATGCCATCAGTAATTAATAAAAGTGAGCCAAATGATGCTAATTTATTTGCATAAAACTTGAAATCAGGGAACTTTTCAGGATCCAGTTTTGAACAACACTGTCTTAGAGGATGAATTTTAGGCTATAATTCTCATTTTAGAAATGGATTGTTATTTCTCAATAAATGACTTCCCCAAGCTTTGTCAGGTCTGAGAGGAGCAAATCATAATATAGGCAAATATAGGTTCTGATAAAATGGTGTCTTGACTTGGAATTTATAATTCTATGATGGTGCAGCAGCAATATACACTTGGTAGAAACTATACTTTGATTTCGGTTATGGTGTTGGGGTGAAGTCTAGGCTCTTGTGGGTGCTAGTTAGTACTGCCACAACTGAGCTAAACCCCAAACTTTTGTACTTTGCATGTGAATTGTGATCTTTCCTGGGACAGAATTTGCACTAAAAACTGTCCTGATGCCCGGCAGCAGCAGGTGGGTAAGCCTCTGGTCAGCTCACCTCCCAGGGAGGAAACAGCTGATACCAAACAACAGACTTCGGGCTATGCTAGATTTGGTACACGCGGACTGTGAAACGTATTTGGCTTATGGTATTTTCAACACGTGATAGATTTACCAGGCAGGCCATAACCTCTTTGTAAGTTAAGGAATGTCCCTGTAGAAAAGTGTTCAAGTACAGATGATTTGTAAGGTCAGCAAGAAACTCAGGTTCAGGGAAATCTTCAGGACTCAGTAGGGATGGGTCTATTCGCATTGATGACAGGAACAACTGAAAAAACAAGGAAACAAAAAAAAAAATGCTTTCGCTGCACAGCACAAGCAAGCCAGCAAATTCATTAAGCACTGACCTAATTTTGCTTGAAGATATAGAAGAATAGCTAATTCGGGGGATTCATTACTGAGCCCATAGCTTGTGCCATTTTAGCTCTTTGCCCAAAGCCATTTATAATGAATGAGAAAATTAAGGGGCCCAGGTGTAGCGCTCCTACAAAGTAGTGCCATCTTCTGTCCTTGGCTTGACAGCCCCACGCACCTCTGGCAACCCTGACTTTGGCCAGTATATCCTCAGTTTCCAAACGATCTGAGACTTCCCCATATCACACAAGACAGCCATTCTCCATGTATTTCTTTTCATGAGCCCCATCCAAAAGTTCTTCGGGCCCCTTCAAAGTACTCGCCTCCCCACAGTGAGCTGTCGCCCAGACCTGCTTTCTCCTTTGCTGCAATAGAAGCGGCTCCAGTAACTTAACGTGCTGGATGTCTCGTCCGCATTCCTCCGTGCTGAGATAGTGCCACCAACATTCTCAAATGTTTGTTCTCTGGGCACGCCGTTTCTGCCTCGTTCAAAAGGACCCATAGAAATGTGTAGCCTCTGAAAAGGGGTTGGCGCTGAGCATTGCCCCCTCTCCCCACCTCCTCCACCCTCACGCCCCCCACCCCCGCTCAACACAGAAGTGCATTTCCCAGCATCTCGCTTATTTACTTTACATTCAAAACCAAACACTGCCGTTTCCTCAGGCCATTAAGTTTTTCAAAGACCATCTTTCCTGTGTACAGTCATGGCTGGTTTTATTTTGGTGCCTCAGGATAGGATTTTTCTCCATTTGTTTAGAATAATCTTGGGGGAGACAAAGCCTATGCCTATTATTTTCTTAAAATACTCAATTTTTTATGTGCAAATCCGTGCTCCTCTTATGTTTGCTGTAAGAAAAATGGCAATAAGCGTATGGTACAAAGCAGTAACCATTTTATTTCAATGGTAAGAATACACGGGGAGGCGCGGGCAGCGGCAGGAGGGAGGTTCATTAACTGGCATGGCCTTTCACAAAGGCACCCTCTGCTTTCTCGGTTTGGGGCCTGCCTACCTAGAAAGAATATTGACCTTTGTTTTCTATGTTGCTGAAACTTTTTCAGGAAAAAAAAAAGGTTCCCATGTGTTTAAATGTCAGAGTTTCACTGCTATGAACAGACACCATGACCAATGCAAGTTTTATAAAAGACAACATTTAATCAGGGCTGGCTTACAGGTTGAGGGATTCAGTCCCTTGTCATCAAGGCAGGCGCATGGCAGCATCCAGGCAGGCATGGTGCAGGAGGAGCTGAGGGTTCTACATCTTTATCCAAAGGAAGCCAGGATCAGACTGGGCATGCTCGGGCATCTAGGAGGAAGATCTCCAAGCCCACGCCCACAGTGACACACTTCCTCCAACAAGGTCACGCCTTCTAATAGTGCCACGCCCTGGGACGAGCATATACAAACCATCACTGTAACTCATTGGAAACTTGTGAAAATAGCAAGTTGGTCAATTCCACCCCAGTGAAGCCAGGCAAGTCTGCCAGCTGAGCTCGGCTGTGGGCTGCCCACTCGCAACCCCTGCAGACAGAGAACACACCCAGAAGATCACTATCCACTCCCTCTGTTTCAGTCTCGGAGAACAAAGACAGCGCGTGTAATCCCATCAACATATGTCTATGGGTCTCACACTCACTTAGTGATAGTCTAGTTCATCAGCATGATACAGTGAAAGATACCACGTGTCGAAGGTGTGTCACGGTAGGAGCTGAGACTGTTGCAGTGGAGTGAAGAATAGAAGCTGCCAGCAGCGTTTCATTCTCGCCCTACACACACCAGCCGTGCCCACGCCCTACCTGCTCCCACACTTGCTCAGGTGTCCCCTCTCTGCCCTTGCTTCACGCCGTGCCCTGACGGTCGATACACAGCTCATCGGCACCTTCCTGTTTTCCCAAGCTCTTGTCTGTATCTGAGATGCTTACCCCTTCCTTCTCCATTCTCTTTACTCCTATAAGACTCAACCAAGGTGCCACCTTGTCTAGGAAGTCCTCCATGAATGCTTTGCTCCCAGGCCTAGGGGAGAGTACTCTCTGCCACACTGCCTTGAGTTTGTCTCGGTACTGGCGTTTATCAAGATAAACTGTTAACCATGAGCTAACGACGGAAACTGTAGCCTCACCTCACTACCCTAAGTCCATGGCTGTGATGTCATTGATATACTTAAGGTCCCCCCAAAATATGGATGAGGGGGGATTGCCTAAATAGGCTTCTGGATATGAGTGTAGCGTGCCTGCTCGAGCCTTGCTTTACACACGCTGCTCGCTATGTCTCCCTCCCTATGGCTTCTTTGTTTTCGCCTTGGTTCCTGCCTCTAACTTCACCCCAAGCTGACAGACTTCCCAGAGCAGTTCATACAGAGAAGGTACATTAAATGTCACCACCCGGGTCTTGTAAGCAGAGCCTGGCAGAGTGTCTGAGAAGGTCCTCTTGAAAGGTAACAGAAAATACAAAACAAAGTCTTGTTAGGGCAAAGGGAAGAAGTCAAGGTCAGGCTCGCCGTGGCTGCATACACTTTGTTCTGCTCGCTCTCAGATGGGCCTTTAACTGCAGAAGAGGAAAAATAGGTGTGTGGCCCACATGAGCTGCACAGCGCCAGCTGCTTGTACGTTTGGTCCTGTGGCAGAAGCAAAGTCTCATGGTAGGCCAGGGCTGCCCGCCACAAGCATCCAAGTGGCTCAAAGGGCCACTCTTCTCCCAAAGGGTCATGGACCCTTTCTGGACTATTTAAGAAGTGGACAGGGGATGGGGAGAGGCTGGACAACAGGCAGCATGTGCCCACATCTAAGTGCATTTGTGAACAATCTGCTTGATGCAAAAGTCTGCTCTTATATGTACAATCTTAGGAAAACGGCTACGAATAATGCACAAATATCTGTTCTCTTCCAGGAACATGGGTGACATTCGGAGGTCAGATTTCAGATGAGGTAAGCTGCTTTCAGCTTCTATAGTTCTAATGAAGAAAATGTGCAGTAGGGATTGTCTTCCCTTCCTAATGTTTTTTTTTCTTGGATGTGTGTGTGTGTGTGTGTGTGTGTGTGTGTGTTTGTGTGTGTGTGTAACTATACTGCCCAGTCATTAGGGAAGGCTAGCTTAGAAGCAGATCTTGGATAACTGGCTGGATGACTCCAGGCAAGCATAGTTTTGGGGGGCTGGCAGCACAAAGTCTTCCAGCAGCCACACTCCCAGTAGCTGAAGAAGGAAGTGCTTTCTCCCAGGAGGACCCCAGTACATATCAAGAGACTGTATGACTGGCATCAGGTAGGGATCTATGGGGATAGCACAAAGGCACGTTCACAGGGAACACAGCAAAGGGCACAGACATCGTTAGGCACAAAGTAAGCAGCAGCATAGGAGGGGAGTAAGTCACAGCCAGGGTCTCCAGCCTGCGCGTAACCTGGCACTGCCTGGTGCTCTGTGCAGAAGGCACTGGTGGCTAGCCTGGCCTTGTGAGCAGATCTAGTTCCCCCCAAGTCTCTGACCGCCCCTTCAGACTGTCCGTTCTCTGCTGTAGGGAGCCCATGTCTGGGCGTGCAGGACTGACCTCTGTGACAAACCATTTCAAAATTCCATTTCTCAAAATTGCACAATAAAGTTGTCATGAACGGCTGCAGAGACACCAACACAGATGCACACCCCACAGCTAGCGTCCTTCTGGAGCGCAGCTGTGAGACAGCTCCTGCAGAGCCATCCACAAAGAGGGACAAGGACGACTAGCCAAACCCAATCACACTCACAACTGAATGGCTCAATCCCACCTCTTCTCTAGGGGTAAAACATAAGCCAGAATCTATGACTCTTCCTCCCTGGTCACTCAGCTTTCTCTCAGACTTCCAGATGCTGTCAGCTCAAAGCAGGTACAAATGGCCACAATGTCCTGGGGACTCATTACCAGTGCCACCTCAGGAGAGTGTGAAGTCCCTGTTCCTGAAGATTTTTCAACATGTTGGATAGGTACTTAGCAGGGATATTAACAAACTTAGTAACTTGATCATGTGTCTTTCAAATTAAAAAAAAAATCTTTATATATGTTTCTCATATAAGTAATAACTTCTTAAAAGTAATGAGAGCACATTTAGCTCCAAAGGCATAGAATTGGGGGATTTATTCCATATTTTTCTCACCTGTAATGTAGTTGGGGCAGTTTTATTTAATAACAGAAACCCTGCTCACGTTAGTTTAGCCAAGAAGAGAGCATTCAATTCGACATTTAAACCCTAAGTTTAGGAAGAGAACCATTTTCTCAGCCTTATACAGCCCTCGGCAACAACTTCCTCTTTGAGAACCAAGAATGAAATAGCTGCAGGAATATTCAAGACTTAAAAAAGAGCAGGGCAAAAGTTGTGGTTCTAGAAATTCTATGAAGAAGGGGAATTTGTTCCAAGAATTGCCTGCAGCAACCCATTGGTGTGAACCTCTCATTGTGAGAGAAAGGTCTCTGATAAGACCTGACCTGGCCACGTGGCCCATAGGCCATCAGGCCCTTGCTGAGGAAGTGGGGTCAACTTCCAGGATGCCTCCGGGCTCCGTGAGGGAGACGGAGACCCCTTCATAGGATCACTTGCAGTTTTCAGACAAGGAAACCGAAATCTGCAAAGGCCAATTGGTTGCCCACAGTTGTTTATTTAAATATTAGGAGGACATTTGAGGACTGTGTTCACATTCCATTACTGTGACACCCTCAAGCCACCAACCTTTAGACAAGAAGGGTTTCCAATCCATGTGCTATTGACTTTGGTGCTATAGTAAGCTAGCATGTCATGGCTGAGTATGAACTAGGGAACAAGAAGCCCCAGAAAGGGAAGAGAGTCAAGAGCCTAGTGACTTACCTTCCTATCGCTAGGCCACACCTCTTAAGGATTCTGCCATTTCCAAAAAATGCTACAGACCAGGGATCAAATGCAAGGGACTCATAAGACATTTCAGATCAAAAACTGTATCAAGGCCTAAAACCAGTCTTTAGACTTAATTCAATGTTTTTCCCATTTTTCCACACGAGGTCTTCAGATCCTGTGATTGGGAAGGGTTTCTACTTTCAGTTACTCCATTTCAAAACTTCTCTGTAGATAAGATATAATTTTTAGATCTCCTAATAATAATCCTGTGTGACATACCATAATAATGCTTGCTGTATGACATACCATAATAGTTTTTACTATTTTTACTATATTTTACTATATTTGCTTTACTTTTCAGCTCTTCTTTTAAATAATGTCTCAATATTACCGAGTTAAAAGGCAGTAACTACTTTCTTGTGAGTAATGCTAGTGGGTATGCACACTAGCCTACCCATTGTCTTGAGAGGCTAATTTTCAAAACACAGAGAAACAGTCCTATAGGAGAAACGCTGGAGAAGCAACTTTAGTCCACCATCAAAGAACATAATGGAAAATCAATTGTTATTATGTGAGGAAGTGGAAAAATGTTTCAAACATCTCGCAAATTAATCAGCAAAGTGGAGAAAGACTCCTCCCCTGCTGTTTCCCACCATCCTCCCACAGCTCCACCTCAGGCTGATTGTCGCGGCTGCCCTCTCCTCTCCTGGCACTCTTCTTGCACTGAGCAGTGAAGAGGATGGACGGACGGTGCAGAGCTCTGATCCATTCCAGCCCGAGCACAGGGGAGCTCGCTCCCTCCCCTGTGTTGACTCAGCAGTGGCGCCAAGATGAAGCCTATTGTTCCACTGAACTGTGGGTGGCAGGAGCTTTACCACAGTCATGATTGTTTGCCCTGTGATTCATCAGCACAGTTGGCTAGGCCTTGAGGAAAGTCACAAGCTTTTAGGTCAGGAGTCATCCAACTGCCAGAAACTATTGGCTTGCAGAAAGGGGTTGAGAGATGGAGTCGGCTTTGATACAAATGACCCTCTTTGTCAGCAAGATTAGATGTCACTGAGGGTGTTGTCAAACAAGGTCTTCCCAGCAGGGTGGGAAACACGGATCTGAGCCCCTCAGTGCTCCATGGGCAACCAAACACATACACACACACACACACACACACACACACACACACACAGGAGTGGGATTGCAGCCTACCCTGTGTCTGAGTGTGGAGGATCGCCTGCCCTGTGCTGCTTCAGTCTTTTCTCTTTCTCTTGTCACTCACTACAGCTGAGAAAAGCAGTAGTTAAGGGGATCTCAGAGTGAAAGGAAGATAAAGGATTTAGCATTGCTTCCCAGCTAGGAGGCTGCCTGGCATCTCTCACTGACCCCTGCATCCTCTTGCAGGTTGCTGAACGGCTGATGACAATTGCCTACGAAAGTGGGGTCAATCTCTTCGACACGGCTGAAGTCTACGCTGCTGGGAAGTGAGTCAGAACAAGTTTTTGTCCCTCACATGGCATCTGTGGAACCAAGAGGGTGTGCTCAAACATGGCTGTGTGACATTGGCAAGGAAGGGCTGCTCTTCTTGTACATATATCAGCAGGCGTGTTCTTCCCCAGTCCAATGCTGGAATTCATGAAAGTTGTGATTCCTTAAGGATGCCAATAAATCAGCAAAATTTTCGAGAGGGTACTTCAGAACCTATTCTGAAGGTTATAGGCTGCAGAGAGATCTTGCTGGTGGTGGCGAGTAACTTCTAGAGACTTCCTTTGGACCTGAGACGTGGCTTGGCATTCTAAACATGGCTTGCTAAGTTAGAACACATAGCTGATAGCCCATCAGGCCAGCTCACCAAGCACACGTCACATAACATAACTAGTGTATTTTAGAATAGGTATGGAGCCCCAGTCTCCTGGAATGAATGTGGGTGTCCAGTTTCCATCAGCCAAGGAAGAAGCCATCCATGGTGGAATACAAACACACCAGGCTAGCTCCCCTCCCTGAGGCCAGTTACAGTAGAGCTGAGACTTGCCCAGTCAGCTCCAAATAACCTCAGTGCTTTTTCTTACTTTGTTTCTTCCTTTTCAAAGACCTGTCTATGTTTAAGGAGACCGTCAGAGGCGACGAGCATCCACGTCTATGTTGTTAATAATGAATCCAAGAAAGGAAAGTACAAGTTGTACAGCCTTGCTCCTTTCCACAGGCCCATTTCTCTGGGGACTTTTCTCCGTTGAATCTTGCTCAATCCCAAACAGGCTAAAGCAGAGAAGGGGAACTCAGTGATTGCAACTCCTACTGCGAGGGACAGTCATTTGAATCATTATTCATTGGTGGCCACTATGGAACTAAGATAGGCTCCCAATAGCTAAGGTCATATATCACAACGGCCAAACAAGGGGTAATGGAAAAGATTCCAGCACCGCCCCAGGTCTGTCCATATGGAGCATGTACCACAGCTAGCCTGCATCATGGGTCCTTGGAGGTTATGCCCTCAAATAAAAGCAACTTTGGTTTACATCAGACTATAGCTAGCAACGGCATCCATATGTGGCTCACTGATGCACTAAGTACTAACCGCATTAACTTCCCTCCTCCAACTCCTGGCAGCCCAACTGCTTCTCACGCTTGGCATCTTACTGGGAGGGCCATAGGAGAACAGTTTAGTCTCCTCAATCTTGGTGAATCTGCCTGGGGAAGTGGAAGTGGGGATACTCTTAGGATGTCTTTGGTGTTCCTTTCTACAACCCAGTCTTAGGAACAGGAAAGGTATTTTGTAGTGTCTCCCTAGATCTTAGTCCTATGTCCTAGGACAATAGAATGTCCTAGAATAGTAGAATATGGACCACTATAACTGCAACCCTGGACTTAGGGATATCTGAATACACGTGTAGATTCTTTCTTCTCTTCCAAGACTGGGAAACCAGTATTTTCGGGTAAGACAGTCTGAAGCCTCTGGGCACAACTGAATTGTTCCCATACAATAGATGGAAATAGGTGGCGTTGCCTCTCATTGAATACCACCAAGTGGGATATTTTTATGAGGGACCAAGCTGCCAGATGACTCCTCTGTTTCTTATGTCAGGACCGCAGGCGGTCTCCCGCCAGTGCCAGCATTTGGCAGGTGCTTCTGGGATGGCTGGGAGCAGGATTCTGCGGGCACAAGCAGAAACCGTGGAGATCGTGCTACCAGCTGAGCGTGCTTCTATTTTGGGGATCTGTAGGCACTGAGAGTTCAAAAATGGGATAGCTCTGGGGTTGGGTTGACTCTTGCGTTTCTGAGACACTGCATCCTAAGACATTGTCTATTTTCTCCCCTTCAGGGCTGAGGTGATTCTGGGAAGCATCATCAAGAAGAAAGGCTGGAGGTACTACATCTACCATAACTGCTAGTTTGCCTTTTAAAGTCTTGCTGGTTTGTACCAGAAAAGCAAAATAAATAAATAAATAAAATCACATGTTACTAGAACAAAAAAGGCTGTCCAAAAACAAAACAAAAAAAAAACAAAAAAAAAAAACAATCAACACTTGGTAAAGAAATAATCTTTTGGATTTGGAAATAAATGCCAGAGAGTTCACTGTTTGTACTTCGAAATGTACATAACCATTAACTACAGGGAATCACGGTGTGGTTGAGCAGAGAAAAGGGAACCGTTCATGAGATTATTTGTGCATAATGAACATGACATTTTCATAGTTTTTAACCGTACTTGTAATTAGTGAAGAAAGCAAGCTACAGGAAACTATCTAGACACATAGATTTATGTTCATTCTATTAACAACTTTCTGTACAAAGATGAAACAAAAAGCCTGTGGCATAATTGCCTAGAGCTTTCTCATCTGGATAGAGCTGACAACATCTGTCCTGGATGCTAGGCACTCTGACTTCTGAGTGTTCAAAAAAGTATCCGCTCTCCATGAGAACTCCGAGAAACTTAAGGAATGTGCACACCCATCCCTTACACCAGCTCTGTACCCAAAGCAAGTGGGAATGAGGACTGTGTGGCATTTGGGGGATATCATGCCACATGTCCTGTGTCTGCAACACAGCAGAGTCACACCAACAGCTGGATGGAGACTTCCCTTGCCTGAGTAAGGAGAGCAGTGGTTTTCCCTCAGCAAGCATTGACCCATCTTCCTTAATTGCAGAGTCCCTCATACATACCTTGTGGAAAATAGACTACTATGAATATTTCACCAGCCACCTTTCGGCCTAGCAAATGACAGCTCAAGCTGTTACTGTGCTATGAAAAGTTTATACGGTTCACATTTGCCTCCAGGAGAAAACGGGTGAGAAGAAAAGCCATGCTATCCTGGCATGGAGCTAAAAGCGGTTCAACTAGCTGGCTTGGTTTCTGGTCCTTGAGCTGTGACTTGCTAGCTGCATTGTCCAGAGAAAGTAATTTCACTTCCCCGAGCCTCAATTTCCCTAACTGTAAACTGGCTGTGGGGGTGCCATGCGGACCAAGTGAGAGGAAAGCGAAGCCACTGGGAGACTTCTGTCTTACTGTGTCACCTTCACATTATCAATCCCCACCCAGAACAGCTGCTTGCTACTTGCGCATAGATGCTAATGTGCACACCCTCGAGGGCAGACAGTTTTGGATAGAGTTTAACTTCAAATGTTTGGATAGAATTGCAGCTTTAGCAAAATATTTGCTCCAAATAATCAAAAGAGCTCATGTTCCTCTTTTATATTATTTCGACTATTTTTTTTTGGAAGACACAGATTCTTGCTAAAGGAGACCTGGCTCTCCTTTGCAGATTATTATCACCATAGGTAGCAGAAGGTTCAGGTGTTAATCTGAAAAGTTGCATAGCCCTTTTGGAGATGGTCAAGACCTTCCATATCTGTAACTCAAATTGCTTTTCAAGGAATTGGCAGGACGGGGTTGCTGACATTTTCAATAATCTTTGCGTTTGGCCACAAAGTTGTCAGAACTGTACCCACCATTCCCCCACTGATCATTATCAACTAACTACACCTGTATAGTTAATGTGTGCCCCTAGAGCTTTGAGGTCTCACCTCCTCTGCAGGTGACAGAGTTACACATGCCTGGTATTTCAAATAATCCTAAATTTTGAATCTCCAAAGATTTTATTCTAAACAGAAGTGTGCCAAGCTCTCTCTGCCTCACGAGTATAAATTATATTCCTGTAGTTCTCAAAAGACAGCTCTTCATGATCACAACACGAGAAGCTGCATTTGCTGCCCTTGCGTGGGGCTTTTGAGAGGGTAACAAGTTTACGGACATGATTTCCACATTTCCACTCCTTCCGTTCCTTTGAGGGAATGCGGTAGGGCCTGTGGTGAAGGACTTAAACGTTCCTGACTGTGAGGCTTTCTTTCATCATTCGTATTTCCACGCAGCCAGTCACTTCTCCCTGCCTGTGAATGTGATGATTGCATAAGATTGGAACCCAGAGCCACTTGGGCCCACGGTCCTTGGCAGAGAGAAGGCTTCCTCCCAGGAAAGGTTCACAGGCAATCAACATTCTGCCAGATTCTAAATAAGTGTTAATTAGTGGCTGCTCTTTTGAGCTACCAAAGCAACTCATCCTGTAAGTCACCTACATTTACAGGCACCATTTCTGACCTCCAAGACCGCCTCCCACTCAGTACACATTGCAACCCCCTTCACCAGCCTGCTGGGCAGCCCTCCTCCTTGAGCCTCTCCTACAGAACTTAGTTCCCTCCAGTCCCTTCTCTAGTGTCTGACTTCAAGACACGACTTTCCAGCTTCCCTTGTTTTTACATTTCAGTACTGTGAATTTTGAACTCCACTCTGTCTTCTTTTTGATGTAAGGCGCTGCCACAAATCCTTCTGGTGCTATAATCATAACATGACTCAGTCCATCAGAACCCCACAAACTTATTCACTGTTTTTCTGTGTCTGTTTGATGTACAGGAGGTCCAGCTTGGTCATCACAACCAAACTCTACTGGGGTGGAAAGTAAGTTAAAGGCCTTTCATTTTTGATTTTCAATGAGATAGGAAATGACTGGCAATTCCTGTTTTTTTCCTTTGGTTTTGTGTTGTTGTTGCTGCTGCTGGCGGTGGTGGTAGTGGTTGTTTTGTTGGTTGTTTTTTAGCAATCAAATCACAGTTAAATCATTAAAATTGATTGGCCTATGGTTTTTTTTTCTAATGCTAAATAAATAGTAATTATCTTAGGACTACATTTTAGCAGAGTATTTCCAAAGAAATTTAGCACATGGCAGGTGGCCCCTTGTTACTAAATGATTCGTGTAGATTTGTCAGTGTCTAACTTAGAACCATTTCCAAAAGAGAGTTCAAACTACAGGAAAATAAAATAAAGTATCACAAAAGAAAATCTCCTCAAATCTGTCAAAACTCAAAGATTTCCACAGAACACAAAGATAAAAATACCTTGTCTGCCTCGGTGTTCAAGTCTCTGATCATTTCTGCAGAGGGTTCAGAGAGAACTGATCAAAAGGACCATCTCATTGGGGAATAACAGGAGCTGTGCCTCTGTTACTCAGGAGCAGGACAATGAAAGAGCAGCCTCTGTGTGTCACTTGGTGCAGAACAAATCCACAGGCTGAGCTGGCTTCTATGATCCAGCCTGTTCGTGCTTGAACTGGTTGTTTACATTATTCTGCAAGAAGCAAGGAACTGGCTGTTATTACCAAACTTGAGAAAACAACAAGCTGGTCCTTATACCAGAGCAATGTTTGGCCTGGTGCTTCTTGGGAGAAATCTCAGAGATATTGGGATCTTAACAATAATAACAAACCAGAAACATACAAAATCTCATTTACCTCCCTGAAATAAATAGTGTTGGTGGAGGGCTTGTGAATGTTTGTTCGGTTTAGTTTGTGCTATTGTTGTTGTTGTTACCATTGGTTTGTCTTTTAAAATAGGAAGCCCAGACTAATTCCTCAGGAAGAGTCCAATCTCAATGCATATGTATACACACGTGCCCATACTGCTACAATCCTTAAGCTTGCTAATGATATGATGACATAAGACAAAATTTAGCTGGGGGGAGGGGGCGGAGCAAGCAGGACCAGAGCGAGCAGGGAAGGAGCAAGCAGTGGGCGGGGGGGGGGCGGGGGGGGGCGCAAATTTAGATCTTTGGTACTATTGTCCTCTTTTTAGACAATATCGAACCTATAAGAAATTCAGGAGTTTTGTTTCTGTAACTTGACTCATGGTGTCCTTGGTTCCTCTGTTTGTGATGGTACCTGATACCTTGCCTTGAGGGTACAAATTATTAAGAAATGAGACCAGATGCAAGAGCCACTATGCAACAGAGCCACATACAATACTGACTGGGGTACTTGTAGAAGACTCAGAACGGATACATTAAAAAGGGGAGTGGTGGCTTACATTGTTCTAGGAGACGCTGTCCAAAGGAATCGTGCTGAAGGAAGCCTTCATGGCACTTTATCGCTCAACCACCACATCCTTTCTGCTTGTCCAGACGTCAGGGTTTTTCTGGAATGTCAGAAGCTCTGTCACCAAGGGTTTGTCCTGGCCCCCTTGGATGCTAGTTTAAGAAAAATTTGTCGCATCTTTTTTTTTTCAATCATTGTTAAATTATTTTCAACATCAAAAGTTGCTTTCAAATGTGCCTCATGCAAAAATTTACTATCTGTGCTGTGGCCACCATAGAGTAAACCTATAAACTTATGCCTGGAGTGTTTTTCTTCTCTAATTGCTTAGGGACAAGGCTAGAAGATTGAGCTGTGAATTGGGTTCTCTAATGAAAGTGTCTACAATGGCCGGGTGGTAGGGAGGCCTAGAGCTGAACGACATCAATAGACTGGCCACAGCTCTTAGGTATCACCACCTGGGGCGCTGCCTGCCAGCTTTCTCTCTTCTGCAGCCAGTGGTGCAGAAGTTGCTAAAAAAAAAAAAATGGTAAAAACTTAGCAGTGTAGAACAGGAAAGAATGATTATTATTCTGCATTTTGAAACAATTTTTATAAAATAAAACAGTATTCCCGAGTCAGTTGCCTGTCCGTTTTGTTGCAGAGCTGAAACAGAAAGGGGATTGTCAAGAAAACACATCATTGAAGGTGAGTGCTACTGTTTCCATCCTATTTCATCATTGAAGGTGAGTGCTACTGTTTCCATCCTATTTCGGTTTGTGAGCTCCTGTTTCAAGTAAGGTATCAGTCAGGTAGGTTGGAAATACATAGGTCCTCTGCATACATTTATGGATGAAGAGCTGGGTGTTCTTATGGGAATGCTAACAGTGTGAGCCAGTGTGAGCTGTCCCTGACTCTTTTGCCTGCAGTCGGACCTTTTTCCTCCTATTGAACTGCCTTGTCCGGTCTTGAAATGATGGTATGTGCCTGGTCTTATTGTAGCTTCGTATGCAGTGCTGGGTTAATGCCCCTGAGAGGGATGCTCTTTTGTGAGGGGAAGGGGGGATGAGAGACTGGAAGAAGGGGAGGAGGGAAACTGCCGACAGGATGTAATATTTGAGGGAAGAATAGAAAATATGGGAAGGAAAAGGTCATGTATGAAGAGAGAAACCATTGATCAACTTTCTTCCTGGGGTGGAGCTCAGGGAGCACAGAGATACGTGAAGAATTAGGACCCAACAAGGACAGAAAGCTTAGGCATGCAGCTCAGAGTTAGGGTGTGTGCTTAACAGGTTCAAGGCTTGGGGTCAATCCTAGTAACACATATACAAACACTCTCTCCTCTCTCTTCTCTCTTCTCTTCTCTCTCTCTCTCTCTCTCTCTCTCTCTTTCTCTCCCCAAGATTTTTCTATCCTTATATTTATGATTAATTATTAAGGCAGAGAATTTCTTCTTCTTTGGAAATAATTTCATTCATGAAATCTCAACATTATCAAAACTTAAAAAATAAAAATAAAGCCATCACCACCTGTGATGGTTTGTATATGCTTGACCCAGGGAGTGGCACTATTAGAAGGTGTGGCCCTATTTGAGTAGGTGTGGCCTTGTTGGAGTGGGTGTGCCATTGTTGGTGTGCTGCTTGGAGGCCAGTCTCCTCATAGCAGCCTTCAGATGAAGATGTGGACTCTCAGCTCCGCCTGCACCATGCCTGCCTAGATGCTGTCAATCTCCCACCTTGGTGATACTGCACTGAATCTCTGAACCTGTAAGCCAGCCCCATCTAAATGTTTTTATAAGTGTTGTCTCAGTCATGGTGTCTGTTCACACAGCAGTAAAACCCTAACTAAGACACCACCACTCCCACCCCACAGCCCATTTCATCCCTCCTCCATTTTGACAGTCTGGTATGTGTCCTGCACTTGCTCCTCTGTCTGGCTGCACACCCACTTAGAAGGGTGCATCTCTCAACAATTATCAGGTTTTTATGGTAATTAATACAGAGACCCACAACTGGTCAGCATGCAAACAATAAGGAACAGTGGTGTGCTCAACTCTAAATGGGCCATCTTTATCATATCCACTCTTCCCAAGGCTCGGGGATCACTGAGGAAGAGAGGGTGGAAAGATTTTAAGAGGCAGAAGGAATAAACATCTGCTGGACATTCACTGTAAGGTGGTTTTTAACTCCTACTACACTGTTCCAGTTTCACACTTTGTACACATGAACTCCCAGTGGCTGTGACTATCTGCTCAAAACCTACTCTTCAATTGATGATTGCAAGGGTCAGAAGAGTCAGTTTTCAAGGATACAGCCCCTGAAAGGCCACCCATGCTCCAGACGGTTGCAGACCCAAGCATATTCAGATAACAGTAGATGAATTTTATGGGTTTTAAAAGAGAACACATAAAGTTGGAAGGGGAAAAGGAAAGGATTGGGGGGAGGGATTGGAAGGGAGATTTGATTAAAACACATTATATACATCTATGAATATGAAAATATAAAATACTAGAATCAAGTCGTAGATATTAACCTAGACTTTTTTTTCAACTAAAGTACATGTTACACACTACTTATTGGTATAAAAAAAAAGAATTATGTAAATGATCATCTTTCTGTAAATAGGGTATAGTCTAGGAGCAGTTTTAAGTCAAAGAATAAAGTATATTTCAACAATTATCTTCTTATAAGAATACATGTCAAATGAAGTGGTTTTATTTACTCACTTACTAGTGAGTCCAAACTTCTTTTTATACTTGTAAGCTTCCCCCCCCCTGAAAATTAGCTTTTGTGTTTTTATAGTATATACATCATGGGGGTACACACCGTGTGTGTGTGTGTGTGTGTGTGTGTTGTTGTTGTTGTTTGGTTTGGTAGTCTCGATTTCAGGAGCTCTTTGTAAACGTCTGTTTACTCTCTTTTAATTCTCTCTGATGTTCCCCAGGTGGTGTGGAGAGAAAAAGTTCATCTTGAAACACTCAATTTTACTAGGAGTAGAAAAAGATAGTTCTGATATTGAATTAATTTTTATTTGTATTACATTGTATTTATTGGGTATAGGGAGGAGTGAGGTGCCAGGGCTCCAATGTAGAGTACATTATACAATCAGAGTACAATTTATAGTTCTAGCCCTCCACAACTGTGGTCCCAACAAGCATACTTGGGCTATTAGTCTTGGAACAGCAGCCTTTACCTGCTAACACCACACAAACTCTCAATTACTTAATTTTAATTTTAAAAGAAGACTTATGAAAGCATATTTCTCTCTCTTCCTCCCTTACATATACACATACTTTTGTTTGTTTGTTTTGTTTTTGTTTTTTCGAGACAGGGTTTCTCACTGGCTGTCACTCTGTAGACCAGGCTGGCCTCGAACTCAGAAATCCGCCTGCCTCTGCCTCCCAAGTGCTGGTATTAAAGGCGTGCGCCACCACCGCCCGGCATACACATACTTTTAACCACCATGCTTATTATATCATTTCACTGTTTGTAAAGTATTTATCTGAGGTTTGTATTTCTCACTTTTTGGTATTTATTTCTGTGTATATGAGCTTCAGAGACCAGCATTCAAACTCCTACTATTTATTACTTATGAGCTGAGTAACCTACAAGTTACTTAAACCTCTGTCTCCTTGAGTATAGCATAGATTCCAAGTATTCCTGCATTTTAGGATTACAGCCTGGGGAGAAAAACTCAGTACTTCCTGTGAAGCAGGACGCCCACCACATAATGAACACCGAGGGTCATTTTGTCACAATATTGTGTAATGAGCACAACTGTCTTATAGAGGACACTGTCCTGAGTTGGTGACATATGAGGCTGCCACGATGAATGGCCACCCCTGGCCCTAGGGAAAGCTTCCAACTTTCTCTTCCAAACACGAGTCCTGCTAAGGCTTACTATGCATTTGGACGCTGAAGTCAAGCCCAGGCTGCTCCTTCTAGCCACCACCATCCCTCTCTATGATCACCAGTATATGTGCCATCTACACAGAGCTTGCCAATACCCAACAACCCAGGTGCCCAGGGAGTCCAGTTGGCCAAACACGGCAGTGTGAGACTCAAAAACCAAACATTTCTTTTTAATCTAATTGGTTAGGAAGGGAGATTAAAAACCTGGTTCACAAAATCAATGATTTCATATATTCAATGTATATGTATATATGTATATGTGTGTATATGTGTGTGTGTGTGTGTGTGTGTGTGTGTGTATGAATGGAGAAATTTTTTTAATCTCCATTGTCTTAAGATTTACAGGGTATGTGTGTGTGTGTGTGATTTCAGAATTCTTTTTCAGTAACTTTTCTTCAGGTCTCATTTAACTTAATAGGAATACCTTAAATTTCTACTTTTTTTTTTTTAACTTAAGGAATTCTCATAGGATGGTAACCACTTTAGCCGAAATCTAAGCCGACCCAGATTCAGACTTGAACACAAACATCCAGTTTTGAGACCGAGACCACTTGTCATGTTATTATTGGTGCTCTTTTGAAGTTTGTAGTTTCAGCCAAAGACAAAAACTAATCAGTAGGAGATAACCCCATAGGACATTTGTATGCAAACTGAAATTAGAGAATTGAATGAACTGCAGAGGAGGAGCGCCATGAGATTCTTAAGCCAAAAATACAGTTTGAAGAAGTTTACACATAATTATACTTGAATTTCACTGGCGCATTCCCTCTGAGAAAGGCGGCCTTATTAAAAATCGGTGATTCGTATGCACATTAACTCTAAGGAGCAAGGTTAGAAAACAAGGCGAAGCCGGCTGAGCTCGGACACCTGCGCTATTTTACAGAGTATAAATGAGTTTGGCTTGTGTGTCATGTACTATTTTTTTAATGTATGAAAAGTCTTCTCTAAGCGTCAAAGTCTTCAGCATGGCCCCAGTTAGTATGATTTCCTCCTTATCTTTACAAGAAGAAAGAAGACATTTTGCTAAGAGGTTTATTATATTCCTCTTGAGTCCTAAGGTCTTTGGGGCTCTACAATCCTCTAAATTCACTAAGCTATTCCATGACCATTTTACTAAGATACAAACTGTGCTTTAAAAATCTGACAGATTGAGAGCCTAACATGAAGGAATTGGAATACTTTGATAAGTCACTGTGTTAGTCAATGTTCTATTGCTGTGAAGAGACACCAGGACCAAGTTGACTCTTATAAAAATAAGCATTTGGGGGCTGAAGAGATGACTCAGCAGTTAAGAGCTCTTTCGGAGGACCAGAGTTCAATTCCCAGCATCCACATGGCAGCTCACAACTGTCTGTAACTCCAGTTCTAGAGGATGCAGCACTCTCACATAGACATATATGCAGGCAAAACACCAGTGCACATAAAATAAGCCTTTAATTGGGACTTGCTTGCAGTTTCAGAAGTTTAATCCATTATTATCATGGCATGAAGCATGGCAGCACGCAGGCAGACATGGGGCTGGAGAAATAGCTGGGAGTTCTACATCCAGGTCTGTAGGCTGTAGGAAGAGAGACAGAGAGAGGGGGAGGGGAGGGAGATGGGTGGGGAGGGGATGGGAGGGGAGGGAAAGGGGCAGGGAGAGGGAGAGGGAGGACTGGCCCTGGCTTGGGATTTTGAAACCTCAAGCCCCACAGTGAGACACTTCCTCCATCAAGGCCACACCTCCTAATCCTTTCAAATAGTGCCACTCACTGGTGACCATTCTCTAGTGACCATTAAAATTGATGAGCCTATGGGGACATTCTTATTCAAACCACCATAGTCACATTGTCAGAATAAGTATATACAAAGAACTCAAGAAGTTAGACACCAGAAAACCAAATAACCATATTAAAAAATGGGGTACAGTGGGGGGGGACTGGGAAAGGGGAAAGCCTTTGGAATATAAACAAAGAATACAGAAAATAAAATTTTAAAAAAAAAATGGGGTACAGAGCTAAACAAAGACTTTTCACCTGAAGAACTTCGGCTGGCTGAGAAGCACCTTAACAATTGTTCAACATCATTAGTCATTAGGGAAATGCAAATCAAAACAACCCTGAGATTCCACCTCACACCTGTCAGAATGGCTAATTTAAAAACTCAGGAGACATCAGGTGTTGGCGAGGATATGGAGAAAGCGGAACACTCCTACATTGCTGGTGGGATTGCAAACTGGTACAACCACTCTGGAAATCAGTCTGGCAGTTCCTCAGAAAACTGGGCATGACACTTCCAGAGGACCCTGCTATACCACTCCTGGGCATATACCCAGAGGATTCCCCAGCATGTAATAAGGACACATGCTCCACTATGTTCAAGGCAGCCTTATTTATAATAGCCAGAAGTTGGAAAGAACCCAGATGTCCCTCAATGGAGGAATGGATACAGAAAATGTGGTACATTTACACAATGGAGTACTACTCAGCTATTAAAAACAATGAATTCATGAAATTCTTAGGCAAATGGTTGGAACTGGAAAATATCATCCTAAGTGAGGTAACCCAATCACAAAAGAACACATGGAATGTAGTCACTAATAAGTGGATATTAGCCCAGAAGCTCAGAATACCCAAAGCACAACCCACATATCAAATCATTCCCAAGAAGGAAGGAGAGAGCCCTGGGTCCTGGAAAGGCTTGATGCAGCATTGTAGGGGATTGCCAGGACAGAGGAGAGTGGGAGGGGGTTGATTGGGGAACTGGCGGAGGGAAGAGGACTTATGGGACATAGGGGGAGGAAGGAACCGGGAAAGGGAAAATCATTTGGAATGTAAACAATGAATATAGAAAATTAAAAAAAAAAAAGATTTTACAGTCAGAAGCCATTGCTGTCAGCTCGGAAGACGAAAATAGGTGACAAAAATCTCAGCTTGAAACTTTTTAGTTAGGGCCAAAAATTACAACTCAAACCCCTCCTTTAAAAGAATGGACATCAGTGATTTCTCAGTGAAAGAATAAATTTTCTGAGCAAAGTGAACCATCAGTTTTCCTTTCCCATATATCATGTTCATGAACAGTTATGTCCACTCTGACAACCATGTTTCACAATGGGATGGAATGCTACACGTGAACTGAACAGACTAGGCATCCTTAATAAAAGAAGTGAGTAACTGAGAGACCTACTACAGGAAAGCCTGGAGGCTACATAGGGAAATCACAGACATTACTTAAAGCAATATTTTTCTAAGTGACATAGAAAAGCAAGAATATGATAGGTAAATTTAGCATATTTGGATAGAGCTCTTGCAGACTCAATATACTGATTATTGGTTGATATATGGTTAAAGCTACAACCCTGAACAACCACTGCCCATGTAACCGTGCCTGTCTGTGTAAAGTTCGCAGGAAACTCATTATTTTAGAAAGCTGCGCAAAAATATCAATTCTAAGCTGGGCGTGGTGGTGCATCCCTTTAGTCCTAGCACTGGGGAGGCAGAGGAAGGGATGCCTCTGAGTTCAAGGCTAATCTAGTCTGCAAAGCAAGTTATAAGACAGAGCCACACAGAGAAATGCTATCTCGGGGGGGGGGGGAGAGAGAGAGAGAGAGAGAGAGAGAGAGAGAGAGAGAGAGAGAGAGAGAGAGAGGAGGGGAGGAGGGGAGTGGAGGAGAGGGAAGGGGTGAGAGGAGAGGAGGGAAGGGGAGGGGAGGAAGAGGAAGAGGAAGAGAAGAGAAGAGAAGAGAAGAGAAGAGAAGAGAAGAGAAGAGAAGAGAAGAGAAGAGAAGAGAAGAGAAGAGAAGAGAAGAGAAGAGAAGAGAAGAGAAGAGAACAAAACAATAAAAGGGCTAAAGAGAATGGTTCAAAGGCTAAAAGCACTGGCTGCTCTTCCAGAGTTTAATTCCCAGCAGCTCTATAATTGTAGACTCATGCAATCTGATGCCCTTTTCTAAATGCAAATATAAATGCAGACAAAATATCCAGATACAAAAACAAAAACATCTTTTTAAAAAAAGAAAAAAAAATCTCAACAATACCAGAATCAAAAAAAAAAAAAAAAAAAAGAAAAAAAAGCCGGGCGTGGTGGCGCACACCTGTAATCCCAGCACTTGGGAGGCAGAGGCAGGTGGATTTCTGAGTTCGAGGCCAGCCTGGTCTACAGAGTGAGTTCCAGGACAGCCGGAGCTATACAGAGAAACCCTGTCTCGAAAAACAAAACAAAACAAAACAAAACAAAAAAACAAAAAACAAAAACAAAAAAAAGACTTAGATCTATTTTCTTGTAGTCATTTAGAAATACATGATTTGTTATCCTGCAGACTTTTGAAAAATTACCAGTTAACTTCTAGATAACACCTCCAGGGTGGGAGCATGTCTTCTCATCTTCTGCTTCTTCAGGGCTCACTTCTTGAGATCCTTAGCGTCTTCTGCACTCACTGCTGCTGTGGCTTTAGCTTGTTATTAGCTGCTATGCTGGAGCCAGGATTAATGCACTTTTGCATATCTATTTAAATTTAAAACAATGTCTGGTTCAAGCCAGAGTGCAGTAAAATACTAGCTAAGTGAAGGTTTATTTTAACAAATCTCTAAATAGTTTTAAGGAGACATTTGTTGAGCACCTCTTTGTAATGCTGTGATTTAACTTTTTCTCCAAGATTAAATCATCACAATAGGAAAAGGTGGTATTCCTGACTTGGTTTCCAATCACAAGAATGGTTTAGAAAAAAAAGGCGGGGTGGGGGGGGGAGCTCATGAAGGCCCAGAACAGTGTACTCTATAACCCCAGCATTTGTAAGACTAAGTCAGGGTATTCAAGAGTGTTACTTAAGTAGGCAGGGAAAGAGGAAGGGGAAAGAGAGAACGAGGGAGACAGAGAGAGAGAGAGAGAGAGAGAGAGAGAGAGAGAGAGAGAGAGAATCTCAGGTGGGTGGGTGGGGAATTCCAGAGGAGTGAGGAAGGAAATATGGGAAGGAGAAAGAAGAAGGAAAAAAGAAAGTAAAAGGAAGGAAGGAAAGAAGGGAGGGATGATCTGTCACAGTTTACTCTTTGGACAGATCTCCATGTGTGTAATAAGTGCCACCCAGACCCAGCCCGGTTCCTAACACTTCCGAAAAATTGTTTTCCCCCTGAAATCCTCACCCTAGCTGTGCTCACCTGGCGCAGGCCATCAATTGCGGAGTCACGGTTCATTTGTGTGACCATCATACCCTGTACCCATAACTATGTCCAGTCCAGTGACTCCCATGTACAAGGCTTGTTCTGAGTTTGAACACATTCAGCCAGCTTAGTCTGGGCAGATGCGCTACCGTCATCTCCTTGCTGGCCCCAGACCTCCCTTTCAGGCCTGTCTCCATGGGATCTGCTCCACAAGCAAAGCCATCAGCTCCACATGAAGGTCAGGCCGGATTGGACCGGTTTCATCTTTTCTTCTTCACCCCCTATCATTCCTGCATCCTTTGTCAATGTTTCAAAGTGTCACATAGAATGAAATTCCAAACACACACACACACACACACACACACACACACACACACACACACGGACACGTACCTCAACCAGAGTGGGGTCATTAACGTGACCCAGTATACAGTTCTTCCTACTCTCAGATGAACACATTTATAGCTCTGCCAAAATATCAAGACACAGAGCTTCTAGAGAAATAATAGATCAGCCAAGAATGGCCAAATACTCACCAAATACAGTGAGATGGACCTGTCACATCATTGTTACATATAGACATTATGGCTTTACAGAGAACACAGGCCTATATAGATGGCCTCAGGGTACATGTTTGGTCCTTGGGGTTGAAGACTATCTATATATCGTTACAGTCCTAGGGTCTGGCACCCTTTTGGGACAAACTGAGATTTTTTTTCCACATGAAATGATAAATGAGCCGAGTTACTCTAGCTTCTCCTCCTACACTCCTTCTTGCCCACACTAATGAGGCCTAGTAGGTGAGGGACATTCTCAGAAAGGAGGACACTTGTTTCCAGGGCTGGGCATGAAGATAGGCATGGCCCAAAGGAATACCTGTCTCCCTCCAACCAAGAAAATTTGGGGCATTTAGTCTTTACCTCTCTCCTCTGACATGACTACAACAGTGTAATTACATCATGTTTTTGTCCAACACCTTAGACAACGTTCTCTGGCATGGCAGTTCTGAAGGTGGTGAATTTATTAGCCCAGGTGCAGGTTGCAAAATTAAGTCACAAAAGGTATTGTGTTTAATCACCAAGAATGCTTCCAAACCTTGTTTTGTGTCTGGTTGTCTATGTCCTATGTCGTGTTTACATACAATTTCCCCCAAAGTGGTTCATATCGTAGTACTTTTCAAGGTGAATTTCCCTTCAAGCTACTTCTTGAGTAAGCTGGTGCTGTCCCAGTCATTAGCATCACCTAGTTGAGGAAGAGTTATTTGACCGCCTAACACCCATCTGCCCTGATCTCCTCATCAAAGCTTTTAACAAGAACTACTACAGACCATCCTTTCTTGAGTAGAAAATAATTCCCGGGCTCGATTCCAGCATTCCATTTTTTTTTTGTCAGAAAAATAATTGTGACTATCCAATAAACGAGTTTGAAAATCAAATTTAAATGAGCCAAATTTAAATTTATAAGAGCCTCATTTACCAGGCAATTAATTTTATGCTTATAATAAAAGGAGAAAACTTCCAGTCTTCTCAGGGATTAAAGAGGCTGATAAGGACCTGCTGTGCCTTCTGGGAATGCGATGAAACAGTTCCTTGAAGCTGCCCTCCTTTTGGTTGCATAATAGTACATATAATACAGCCTATGTGGGGGAAGTATTAATATTAGTGAAATTAATTAAATTTTCCTGACCAACATTTAGGACTGAAACATAGCCATTGCTTTCAGATCTCCTGAGTTTCGCTCTTTCTATTATACTAGATCTTACATCCTTATGGCTTCTGGCATTTGGTTTCTTTCCAAAATAAAAGAAAAATAAAGCGAGACCCATTGGTACAGGCATGCAATCCCAGCAGTCCTCGGGGCTGACACAGGAGGACTTCAAGTCCAAGGCCAGCCTGGGAACCTTGTCTAATAATGAAAAGCAAAAAGATGCCTGGAGATGGGGTGTGGATGCAGGCTGTTTGCCTAACAACCACGGGGCCCTAGGTTCAAGACCCAGTGTCATAAGAGGAAAATGGAGGGATCTTTAAAAGGATATAGCTTGGCCGCACATCTCTTAGGCTTTCTAAACTTTGATAGACTTAGTGCTGAATATAGCCTTTCTTTGCTCTCCTATTTATATTACTGTTAAAGCATACATCTATTAAATGGAGTTAAGGCCGCCTATTTTTCCCTAACTTATACGGAGAAGAACAAAGAACCTTGAAAAGCAGCTGCTTTTTATTTTAAACTTGGCTTCCAGCTATTGCCACGGTGTCACCACGGAAGGTCATTACCGGGCTGCCCAAGTTCCCACGGAGGGTGCTAGCCATTGAGAGAGGCCTGAGGTTTCCTTTATCGAAGCAAAGTCTTTGATATGATTTAATGCTTCCTGGGATTAATTAACACATCATTGCATTCAACGTATTTTTCTTACTCTTTTTTTTTTTTATTCACTTTACATCCCACTCACTGCCCTCCTCCAGGTCATCTTTCCCTCTGTTCTCCCCTCCCCTTCCCCTCTGAGTGGGTGGAGGCCCATGGGTATTCCCCCTCCCTGGCACTTCAAGGCTTGAGGCTAGCTGCCTCCTCTCCCACTGAGTCTAGACGAGGCAGCCCAGCTAGAACATCATATACCATGTACAGGCAGCAGCTTTTCCGACAGCCCCCACTCCAGTTGTTTGGGACACACAAAGGTCAAGGTGCACATCTGCTACCTATGTGCAGAGAGGCCTAGGTCCGGCCTGTGCATGCTCTTTGGTTGTTGGCTCAGACTCTGAGAGCCCCCAAAACCCAGGTTAGTTGACGCTGTTCGTCTTACTGTGGAGTTCCTAACCCCTACAGGGCCTACAGTCCTTCCTCCTGTTCTTCCATAACAGTCCCCGTTTATTAAAAATGGCACATATTTGGGGGATACCTTGTGCATGAATACATGAGATAACATTCAAATCAAGATAAGCAACTTTATCGTTATCATTCCTTTTATTAAAAACACTCCAATTCTAACGTTCTTGGAATGTACAGTATACTGTTGTTGTTGATCGTCACCCTGCTGCACAGCAGTAGTCCCTCTACATATGTAACTTAACATCTTAACTAACCTTCCCTGCCTTCCCTTCCTCAGTACCTCTCACTTCTAGCACCTGAAAACCATTATTCTACTCTTTTAGATTTTGTGTGCATGAGTGTTTTGCCTGCGTGTACGGATGTGCACCAGGTGCCTGTAGTGTCCAAAGATCAGAATCATCAGATCCTCCTGGAAATCCAGTTACAGACAGCGACCAACTACCGTGTGGGACGCCAGGTGCTAGCTTTCTGTCTAAGCTCTGCCCCACAGTTACCTGGCAACAGCCAGGCATGCCTGACTCACTATAGAAGGGGCTGCTCGCCCCCTCCTCTCTCTCTTGTTCCCACTCTCTCCCCATTCCCTTCCTCCCACGCTCTGAAAGTGCTCATGGCTGGCCTCTACTTCCCTTCCCTTCCCTTCCCTATCTCTCAGGGGGAAGGGATGCCTCAGCACGGGCCAGCAGAGGCACCCCCTTCCCCCACACCCGACTGCACCTCCACCAAACATATCCCCTCTCTCTATCTATTTATAAGCACATCACTAGGAACCAGGCTTAGAGAGGACCCTCCGCTCCTACTACTGAGCGTCTCTCTATCCCCGCCCCCACACACACACACACACGTTTAAACTCTGCATGTAAGTGAGACGACTTGGCATTTGTTTTCTGATATGATTTACATTACTTAGAATAATGTTTTGCTTTCCATATATGTTGTCATAAATGATAGGATATAATGTTTCGGTGGCTGAATATAATGTACATGACTTTATATATATTTTTCACATTTTCTTCATTTATTTGAGGCAATGTGTATTTCAGCCTATTTACCATTTCATAATTGAATCATGACAAAGTTGATTATGGTGGTGGTATTGATAGTGCTTTTCTATTGAGTCTCTTCAATGTTCTGGATATCAGTCTTTAATCAGATGTATATTGGGCAAATACTTTTCTTCATTATGTATATCTGTATTGCAGAATTCAATCCAGTTATACGTAAGACAGTTATTGATGGGTAAGGTCTCACCCATCATGACGGGTGTTTTCTATATCGTTTGATGATGGTGTTACCTGTTTTCTAAATTGTTTCAGCTCCTCGTTTCTTCCCCTCTCAGTGTTCTTGTCTGTGAGTTTCTCTAGTATTGATTTATTCTTTGTTTTTTGTTATGGTATAACCATAGGTTTTCTCTTTGTACTTAATATTAAAAATACAAAAGAAATATTTAGTACAAGTTATTTTGAAAATAGAGCAGCTTCATTTTGATCATAAATATTAAAAATAAAGAAAACTTCAACGCATGCACTGCATCCTGCATACATTTTAATTTCTACTGTTTCATTTTATGTTTTTCTGCTGCCTGTTTCTTAAAGTAGCAATGTAGTCATTTTCAAATTTTTCGATTTTTAATCCTCAGACTAAAGATGTTTGGAGTGTGTGATTAAAGTATTAGAAAACACTACATCTTTCTGAAAACCTGCTGTTACCAGCCAGTGTTTCCTCTACTCAACCATGTCTTGTTCTCTCAAGAATTCCCCTTAGGATTTCTTCTAGAGTGAATCCAAGTGGCAATAAATCCCCTCAGCTTCTAGCTGGACGTTATCCTTTTGTCTCCTCTGAAAACTTGCTTTGCTGAGCACACCAATATTATTATTATTATTATTATTATTATTATTATTATATTCACTTTAAAACCCAATATCAGCTCTTCCTCGCCTCCCAGTACCTCTTCACACACAGCCCTCCCTCCATTCCATCTTCCCCTTCTGAGAAGGGGAATTACCCCCCAGGTACCATAACCCCCACTATCAGCCCCCTCAACCCCACGACTTGGCACATCCTCTCCCACTGAGGCCAGGAAAGGTAGTCCTTTAAGGCATGGGGAATCTAGAGGCAGCAACGGGCGCGGGGCAGTCCCTGCTGCAGAGCACACCAGTGGTGGTCCACAGGTTTCTCTTTTCTCCACCATTCCATTCTTCGTAGCATGTAAGTTCTCTCCTGAAAGTTACCTGTCTGATCAACACATTCAGCTTTGCTTCCCCCTTCCTTCCTTCCCCCTTCCTTCCTTCCTTCCTTCCTTCCTTCCTTCCTTCCTTCCCACCTTCCTTCCTTAAATTACATCTAACTGGTAACTTTTGGCTTTCCTCTATTTGGATATTTTGTTCTCTCTAGGTTTGGAAAACTTTATGTTAGTATCTATTTTAGGAAATATATTAATATAGTCATCCATTTTAATATATATACAAAACTATGTGTGAATCATGTTCATTCCCATAAAACTAGTTTTTATTAAACTTTTTTATTAAATTTGTTCTTTGACAGTTTTATGCGTGTGCAGCGCATAATGCATCCTGGTTGCTCTCTCTCCCTCCTCTCCCATCTTCCTCTTACTCTGTCAAGCTCCCCTCTTAGCTGCAAGGCTTTTTCTCAAATTCCAGTTGTTCTGTTTTGTTTTGCGACACCCTGAGTTTCACTAAGGCAGTCATGCGATGATGAGTTTGGAACTGACCATTGTGAGTTACACACAGGTATACAACTAACTATTAAGACTGAGCCTCTCCCAGAGTCCACTAGTAGCCAATAGTTCAGCAGGGAGGGGTGGGGCCCACAAGCCCCTCCCCTATCCATGTTTAACTGATGTCAAGCCCAGTGTTCTACAAGTCCAGTGGGGACAGCCTCGGCTGCTGGGAAATCACAGTCGCATTGATCGTGGCATACCCAGAAACTAGCATCTCACAGCCTTTCCAGCGTTTGTGGTTTTCCTGACCCTTCTGTCTGCAATGATCCTGGAGCATTAGAGAGGAGATGCAGATGTCCTGTTCAGGCCTGAGCACGGGACTGTCACTTCTTCTCAGCATATTATTATATTTTTATGTTTCATCTTTTTTAAAATGTATGCATGCGTATTTGCATCTGTGTGAATAGATGCCACACGTGCAGGGGAGAGGAAGGAGTCAAGGTCAGAGGAGAGCTAGAGTTACAGGCTGTTGTAGGCCACTCAACTCCGCTAGGAATTGAACTGGCGACCCTGGCAACGGAGAAGAGACTTATTAGCTGCCAAAGTCATCTTTGCACCCCTTGTTACTTTTAGTAAATGTTTAACTCTAGGATTCTGAAGCCCTCACTGAAAACCCAGACCTGGGTATCTATTCTTTTAACGATGTTCTAAGATCCTATGACTTTCTTCATTCCTCTTCATTTTTTTCCCTCCTGAATATATTCAAATATCTTGGCTTCAAGTTCACGGACTCTTCTGTTAAATGCATTCTCTATGCATGCTGTCAGGTCCCTCTTCATCTGTTCTGCTTTTCAACTCCAGGAATTGGTACAGTTTTAAAAAATTATTTTACTTTCTGTAGCAAGGTTTCCTGGTGACTGCTCAAATTGTTTCTCTAGAGATTTTATTTCATTGTTGTGGGGGTTGTTGTCTGCTTTTGTTTCTGATTTTCAAGACAGGGTTTGTCTGTGTAGTCCTGGCTGTCCTGGAACTCCCTCTGCAGACCAGGCTGGCCTTGAACTCAGAGATCTGTCTGCCTCTACGTCTCAAGTGCTAGAAAAAAAGGTGTACACCCCTGCCACCCAGATTCTCTTTTTTTAAGGATCATGTTTCAGTAGGTTATTTCTAATGTATTTTCCACCCATGACCAGTTCTGGCTTTATTTATATATATATAATAACTTTTTGAGGTTATAATTACATCATCCTTATTGCTCCTGTGGCTATTTTGTTCCCTTTCTTAGAGGAACCGAAGCACCCTCACTTAAGCCCTCCTTCCTGAGCTTGGTGAATTGTAACTTGTTATTTTGAGCTTTTGGGCTAACATCTACTTATTAGCGAGTGTATACCATGTGTGTTCTTTTGTGATTGGGTTGTCTCACTCAGGATGACACTTTCTAGTTCCATCCATTTGCCTAAGAGGGAGACAATGTGTGGAGCAGAGACTGAAGTAAAGGCCACCCAGAGACTGCCCTACCTGGGGATTCATCCTATAAACAGTCAACAAACCCTGACACTACTATGGACAACAAGAAGTGTATACCAAAAGGAGCATGCCATGGTTGTCTCCGGAGGGGCCCTGCCAGAGCCTTACAAATACAGAGGCAGATGCTAACAACCAACTATTGGACTGGACATGGGGTCCCCAATGGAGGAGCTGGAAGATGGTCCAGAGGAGATGAAGGGGTTTACAGCCCCATGGGAAGAACAATTATTTTGGCCACCCAGACACCTCAAGACTCCCAGGGACTAAACTATCAACCAAGGGGCACACATGGTTCCAGCCAAAAAATGTGGCAGAGGAAGGCCTTGTTGGGCATCAGTGGGAGGAATGGTCTTTGGTCAGGTAAAGGCTCAACAGAGGCCCGAACAAAGGGAAATGAAAGGGGGAGGGAGTGTGTTGGATGGAGAGGCATATAGGTGGAGGCAGGGGGAAGGAGGAAGGGGAGGGGTTAGGGGGATATCAGGAAAGGTTTTACCATTGGCAATGTAAAGAAGACAATATTCAATAAAAATAAATAAATTAAAAAAATTATGTCATTTTTTCCTTCCCTTTCCTCCCTTCTAACCCTCCTGTATATTCTTCCTTGCTTTCTTCCAAATTCATGGCTTCTATATTTCATTATTTGCTGTTACATATACATACATACATACATACATACACACACATACACAGACACATACACACACACACAGACACATACCCGCAGACACATTCATACACACACATACATACATATACACACACAGACACATACATACACACACATGGACACCACATACACAGACACACACATATATACATACATACATATATATACACACAGACACACATATATATGTACATATACACACAGACACAGACATAGATACATAGACATACACATACGAGCATACATACAGACACACAGACACATATACACACACACATAGATACACACAAAAAACACAGACACATACATATATACATATATAAACACAGACATGGACACATACATAGACAGACATCCCATCTGTACAGACACACAGACACACACACAGACATATACACATACATGCATACATACAGACACATAGACATACACACCTACACAGACACATAGGCACACACACAGGCACATACACATACATTCATACACACAGACACACAGACACATACACATATATATACTCTTACATTCATTAATACAACCTACATAATGTTACTTTTATGTATGTTTTCAGGGCTGACCATTTGGTATTAGATAACCAATTGGTGTGTTCTTCCTTGAGGAAGACCATTTCTCTACTTTTGGCTGGCCATTATGCGAAACAGAATCTCATTATTTAATTCAAACAAGCTTCTAAGTTGCAATCCTCCTGCCTTAACACCCTTAGTGCTAGTACAGGCATGTGTCACCGTGCCCAGCTTCTCGGTATTTTCTTGAAGTTCACTGTTTTTCCATAAATAGCTGCTTCGAATTCCTGTTCAGGAGGCCAAGCGCATCCATCATCAGCTTCTGACATCTCACAGTTCCCTGGAAGCTCTTGATGCTTGTTAGTATCTGACCACATCCATGCACTGAAGTGTTAGCATTTATTCCAGCTGCCACTGTTTGCCTTTAATGGGTTCCTGGCTTTGGAATTCTAAGCAGGTTGTTCATTCTGGAGACCATAGTCATTGCCCACTGTTGCAACACTAGTGGGCGCTAGTCCCAGTAAATCCGAAACTGGAGCTGCCATTCTGTTAGTGAGCTATGGCATCCCTAGCTTAGGTTGGTTGCAATTGGTACACTGTATGGGATAGATTAGGGGACTGTCTAGAGAACGTAATCCAACCTCAGGACCAAACACCTCATCTACAATCACTAGCCTGTGGTCAGGAACAACAGGGTTCTACGCAGTCCTGAACCTTACCAACAATGGATGCAGCTCAAAAGGCCAAGTTTGGGTCCCTTTCTGGAGTCCTCAGCTTGCTGAGACTAATGTACCTATGTTTCCACGGCTTGTCCGGTGCTGTGGTCTACCTTTGGCTGGACACCACTGCAGCCAGGCACCGGCAATGCAGACTGGAATTCCATGTGACATTCCGGCTTCTGCATGGGTGTTGTTCTTGGGAAGAATCTACAGCCCCAGCCCTGCGTTTCAAGTAAAGGTTCTCCACATCTTTTCATCATAAGCAGCTTGCAAATAAAATGTCTTTGAACTTGCTGCCTGAGATTGGAGGTGAATAGTGCAGGTAATCCCTTGGCTAACAAGATTGGGGCTAAGTCGTGTCATACCTGAAGCTACAACCTTTAGAACTGGTATACTGGCCATAGTTAGCAGTTGTGGAAGTGGGAACCCAGGTCCATCTCACCAAGGTCGGAGATGCTTGCCTAGCTCTGGGATGGATATCCAGAGACTCTCTGTGAAGATTAACCTGGGAGCAAGGGCTGGGGGTTGGGGGAGGTCTGCTCAGTACTGAATTTCACACCCTAGTGAGGTTGGTACTAGGTTTAAGTCTCCTTCCCCTCCCGAAAAGCATCTCTCTCTAGGCCATTTGTTCTCAACCTTTGGGTCAAGTGACCCTTTCACAGGGGTCACCTAAGGATACCAAGCAACACAGATAATTAGATTACAATTTATAACAGTCGCAAAATTACAGTTATGAAATGGCAACAAAAATACAGTTGAGGGTCGCCATAGCACGAGGAACTGCATTAGAAGGGTGAGGAGCTCTGTGGTTCTCTAGGCTGTTTGATTGTTGGACTTGGCGGTTTTCCCTCCAGCTTTCTCAAACCTCACCTTCCACTGTTATACTAAAAACCAGGCACTGTCATCTTTCATCTGGTTTAACTCTGGTGAAGGTTAGTCATATGCAAATAGCTCAGGCTGCTGTTTCTGTGGGCAAGTAGTTACTGCTGCGGTGGTCTTGCTGTGCCCTGTTCAAGAGGACTCTTGTAATTAACTCAGTGTTTGTCTTTTAAGTAGATTTTTGAAAGAAATCAAACTCAAGCCCTTTCTCATAGTGGTCCTATCTGGACTTCTTGGGCCTTTGATTGTATTTTGTTTTCTGCTTCTGCTGCTAGGTCTGAAAGGCTCCCTCCAGAGGCTGCAACTGGAGTATGTGGACGTGGTCTTTGCAAATCGCCCAGACAGCAACACCCCCATGGAAGGTGAGTAAAGGAATTTAATAAGAAAAGAGGCTACGGAATTGCTGGTCCTAGCCTGAAAACTGCTTCTGCTATGGTAAGTGATTGTGTTCAGAATGTTAAGCCAGAATTTAAAAAGTAAAACCCTTCCAATGTCCTTTAGCCTCTGTATTAACTCCGAAAGCCAATAGAGTACTGCACTCGCTTTTACTCCTCTCCCCACTCCTCCTCTTCCTCTTCCTCCTCTCCCTCCTCCTCTTCCTCTTCCTTCTTCTAGCTTCCTCCTTTACCTTTATTCTCAGTGGCTTTTCTTGGTTGCAAGGTACTCATCTCTTCCAGATTCATTTCACTTTCATGATTCCGTCAACTCAACCGATTACGTTACTCAGAAGGGGTTTATAATACAACCACCGTTTCCGCGGTCCTCCCTAAGGAGCTTCCTTTTCTATAACGATGCTAAGTCTGATTAGTTCCAAGCCCGATAAACACTGAGAGGGGCTGCGTGTGAGCAGGCATTGGACAGGCAGACTGGTTAATACGGCTCTTTGCAGTTTGGTTTTGGTTCTGTGCCCCCCCCCCCCGTCGCCACGCCACACCTCACACACACACACACACACACACACACACACACACACGTCGGAAGACCACAGCTTGTCCCCTGTGAAAGTTTTCCAAGCCTTCCTAAAGCCACGTTTTCTTCAATGGTGTCCATTTGTCGATCCCACCTGGCATGCCTGAGAAATAAGATGGTTTTGGACACCAAACTGGAAAAGACGACTCCAGCTCACTGAGGATAGAAATATTTCAGGATGAAAGGGGAATTTTTGACTTTGTTTCTAAGTTTTACAACATTTGAACTATCTTTTTTTTTTTTAACAATTTCAATAATGTAACCCACCTAAAATTACACTAAAAGTAAGTTCGTTTTTATTTGTCTTTGGTAATTGAAAAAGCTGTTTATAATGTTGTAAGAAATTAATAATAAATTTACTGTTGGGTTATGGAAATGATTCAAGTTCATAGGAATTTTTCTAAGTTGCATTTTGTAGATCTTCATTCATTTCAAGCATATGTTATGGAGACCATCTGTATTTCCATTAATCTTTCCCAACTACAGAGAAACTACATGCATACATATATGTATATACTCATCATTATCTATGTTTCTATATCATAGATATGTATATATAATATTATATATATATATATCTGCCAAAACAAAGGCTGCTTGATAAATAGATCATAAACAGTATTAGAGATATTTGTTTCAATGAGAGTGTGCTGTCACACAATTCACAAAGATACATTCAAACAGAGCACTAAAGCCACTTAGTCAGCAAGACAACCAAATAAAATATTGGATAGTAAACAACTAATTGCTCCTCATTTTAAGTGCCTGGAAGCTACTTTCCTCTTTGGAATGGTGTCTTTGATAGTTAGGCCATGTTCATACACAGCAGACACCTGAGTTGTTTTTCCACCCATCCTGCATCCTACTTTACCTTTAATTTTAGGAATATATTGTAGCCCCTCAATCAGGAAATATAAGCTGCATTATAGCTATAAAAGGAAAGCTATAAGTGTCTCTCAAATGAAAAAGATACAGTATGTGGGTAAAAGAAGGAAATTCTCCACCTCTGTGATACTAACAGGTTAAGAGTCCCTTGTATAAACACCAATGGTCTGTTAAAGTTTAGTTAAGAAATTCCCAAGCATTTTTTAGAAGAACAGATTGCTGTTACCTGCTAGGGTCTGTAATGATAAAGTATTATCTAACCTCTCCTGAAATCAGAGAAAATTACATTTTTTTTTCTCTAAGAGTTTCAAATAAAGTTCCACAAAGTAGGAAGCTGCATCATAATTAGTTGTCGCACTAAGAGTGTTAGACAGTGGGTAAGTCACAAAGCATGGCTTCTGTAACTCCCTTAGCAGCGGTCCCTCCATCTCTCCCCACCCCCAATCACACACGTACCCCCATGAGGCTACTAACCTCTTGACGTTTTCCCTGCCTTGGGCTTAGTGAACGGGCTCTCCGGGCTGTTCTCATGAGGACTTGCCCCAAATGGCTCCCATGTAGCTTACTTTAGCTTCCTGATAAATTTATGTTTTATAATGGTTTGTAATGTATAGTCACTTAGTTATAGGTCAAATAGAAACACCAGAGATGAATTCTGATTATGGAAGCACAGATTGTACTGTCTTTTCTTCTTCTTCTTCTTCTTCTTCTTCTTCTTCTTCTTCTTCTTCTTCTTCTTCTCTCTTAACAGAGGCAAGTGCTGGAAAATAGAAAGAAAAAAAAGTAGAGAGACAAGATTACTTCATCAAGGTGCAGGGATTGGGGGATATACCTGAGTTGTTTCTAGATTCTATGTTAAGACTCATGCTGGCCATGATCACAAGTCCTGCATACCTGTGCATAAGTAAAAGTTACACGTACACAATGAGGCTTACCTTGGAGGATGACTAGTGTTTCTAAATGCCCGTGAGGCAGGCTGTATAGAAACTACCCTTGGAACCTTTGGGTAACTATCTGTCAGTCAGTGTAACTCTACAGCTCTTATTCGGCTCTTTCAGATAAAATGACAAAAACATTTCCAGGTATTCACCCAGACAACATCTTTAAATAAAAGCAGAAGCCATCTTTAATATCACCCACCTGCTTTTATTATCTCAGTACATCACAACTTCACTGGGCCCATTTCTAGTTTCTATTAGTTACACAGCAGTAATTTCCAAGCAGATATTAACTGTGCGTGTATAAAAACTCCAGAGCCTCCGCATTTGTAGATCTTCATTCATTTCTTTTTTTTCTTTTTTTTTCTTTTCTTTTTTTTTTTGTTTTTTTTTTTTTTTGTTGTTGTTGTTGTTGTTGTTGTTGTTGTTTGAGACAGGGTTTCTCTGTGTAGCCCTGGCTGTCCTGGAACTCACTCTGTAGGCCAGGCTGGCCTCGAACCCAGAAATCCTCCTGCCTCTGCCTCCCAAGTGCTGGGATTACAGGCATGCGCCACCACCGCCCGGCGATCTTCATTCATTTCAAACATTCCTTTCTAAATTGATCAAGAGGCTAATTCTTCTAGAGAGGCTGGAGCAGCTCTCCAATGAGGCGGCCCAGACACAATATCAATAGCCCCTCACTGTTGCTGATTTCTCAAGGGAGTGGAATAAAGCAACGGGCAGGAAACACTGGGTGGCTTCTAGTCACCAACTCTGCGAGTGTCAAGATCATCTGTATGCATGCTTTGGTGTGACTCAAAGTCACATTTCCACTCCAAGCTGTTTAAAATACCATGAATGAGTGTTAATTGGGGGTGTATCTAAAATAAACCAGGAGGAGTTTCGGCCAATTTCTGCATATCAAATTTCAACCATTTGAGCCAGGAAACGGTGCACCTTCTTCACCATATATGGGCATCGTGTATCACGTGAGCCGTTGCTACCCATTCCTGCCATTCTTGCCAGAAATCAAAAGACAAAAAGCAACTTCTAGCAAGGGGTGAGTTGTAAAGTCCAAATGTGCAGTCAGTGGAGGAAAGCAAAGCACTTCATTTGCAATCTGCCACCTGACAGAATACAGTTCTGCTTTGTGGAGACAGGAAGGTGTGACAGTAGAGGGGAGCGCACGCGCATGCGCGTTTCCCCCTCCGTCCTTCTCATTATTTTTCATGGTTCACCTAGTAGTAAGGCATTTCTCTTTCACAGCAGCTGCTGGGCCATCTGTCTCTGCTATACTATCTGCCAATAGTGGCGTGCCAACGGTAGGAAAAGATCAGCCCCACATCCTATGTCTTCTTTCCTACGACAATATATCCCTCCGTGGAATCACTTTGAGAGTCCTTTGTCCCTGTGAAAGATTGTTAATTCTCTCACTTTCCTAACTCAGTATGCATTTCTAATTCTTGTCTTGAGCTCTGTCTAAGAGAAGGGTCAAGACAACTTGAGTCACTCTGCACATGGATTGACAGAGACATTGTGTCCCATGCTAGGGGGGTTTGGGGCTTTTTTCTTCTATTGTCAGTTGCAGGGTAATTCTCCAGGGAGAAAGCCACTGAACACCACTATGTTTGTGAAGTGGTGATAGATATAAAGTGTGGACCACTTGTGACTAATGGCACAAAGAAGACACACTTTAATATATCGACTTAAAATTTATTGACAAAATATGATGATCTTTCAAGTTAAATTACATTTTAATAAAAATTTAATTTAAAAACATGCTTGATATCAAGTCCTTTCATGTAGAGCTCATTGCTAAAACTAATCATCTAGAATTCCTGAATCACTGAATCTTATGCCTACACTAATTACTATTCGCGCCGTTCATGTTCCCCTTTGGGGCTGGTACAGCCATAAAGCAGCCCAGATGTCTTATTTCAAATAACAGTATTAAGACTGAAGTTAGCTTTGCCTTCCCCCGCCATATTAACCAAATAGCAGATTCTGTAAGTATTTTTTATAGACCATGGTTTTTTTTTGTTTTTTTTTACTGTTACTACAATGCAAACAGGAATATAAGAATATTTGGGAATCTAGGATATCCAAGACAACTCACAAAATGAGAGACCACAGAAAACACACTTGATTGTCAATATTTTATTTGTTTGAAAATACTGAACCTGGGTACTTTATCGTCCAAAGTAAAGGTTTTAGAAGCAAAGCTTAAACACCTGAGATTTACATATATCATGTAGCTATGATTGATAAGTGCATCTAGCTCTAACTTTCATTATTATTTCATTTCAGAGGCATTATTTCATGCCTCTAAAAGGTGCCCCCACCATGCCCCCAAAATCATAACACCACCAAGAAGAAATCCTCTGCAAGCATGACACCCCAGAAAGGTATAACACAAGACATTTATGCAATTTGAATTATTTAACTATACTAAAGAAGAAGAAGAAAAGAAACAGATAGGTTTAGTTACAGTATTATTTTAACTACTCATACAAAAATTACTATTTCAACATGTAACCATTTAAATATGTATATTTTACTCTTCATAGTTTTCATACTTGAAATCCACAGTATGCACTGTAATTTGGACTTATACATTTCAAATGCCCAAGAACTATATGTCGGGAAAACTATTCTGTACAATGAAAGGTAAAAGCTCCTCCCAGTCTAATAGCAGTGTGGGTGTTAGCCACGTGCAACTGTGTTGCTCTGACTACAATGTACAGCATTATTCCTGGCTTCAGGGACATCGCGTTACAGGAAGCAAGCAGCAGAAGCTCTGTAATACTACAACCCGGGAACCAGAGACAGGTCAGAACTGGGACAGACTGCAAGCTCCTAAGACATGTGCCTAGTGACTTCCAGTCCCCGGGGACTTCTGACAGACAGGCTCAACTTCCGAAAGATTCCACATCCTCCCCAAATATTGCTACCAGTTGGCCACAAGTGTTTAAAATACAAGCCCGTGGGAAACAGTTTAGATTCTACCCGCCTCCCAAGACGTTCACATCTCACAGTGCAAAAGCCGTTAGCCAGGCTTCAAGGATCCTCCACGTCTTAACTGTCCCACTTCCGTTTAAAAGTCCAAACTTCCAAGTATCTACTGAGAATTAAGGCAGTCTCTTAGATAAGAGTCTGTGAGTCCCTGTGAAAATAAAAATAAAAATAAAAAAACAATTACATACTTCCAATGTGCGATGGCCCAAACAGAGTAAACATTCCCACCACAAAAAATGGGAAAAGAGAAAGCAAGGAGGGGGAAATAAATAGGATGAAATCAAGATAAAAACCGCAGAGGGAAGTGTTACATCCCATAGCTCTGTGTCTGACGCTCAGCGGCATGGCACCATCAGAGCCCCGGTGCTCTTCAGCAGCCTACCGCTGTGCTGCCCACGACACACAGCCTCCCTCCTGAGCTGGACCCACTCATTTACTACAAGTTTCCTAAGCAGAGATCCCATTCTGGGGTCTGTAATTCAACTGACTTTACACTCACAGCTTCATAATAGCCTACTCATGGGCTCCCTACAGGAAATCTGTTCCCTAAACATACACACACACACACACACACACACACACACACACACACACACATGTGCGCACGCAAGCATGGCCTCCCAGGCTTTTCTTTAAAATCTTGCAATCTTGTAATTCTTGTGTTCCTGAGGCCTGAAGAGCCACGTGTGCTACCCAAGTTCTGCTCTGTCGATAAAAGCAGATGGTACGCAAGTACAAGGACCTGAGTTCAAATCCCCAGCAAGCACATCAAGGCCAGCCAGGCATGGCCACGCATGCCTGTAAGGCCAGACTCTTGGAGAAGAGATGGGCAGTTCTCAGAGGCTGAGCAGCCTGATCAAACTGAGGAGGTTCACACTCAGTGAGAAACCCTATCTCAAGGGAACAACACGGGGAGAACAGGACACCAGGTGTCCTCTCCTCTGGCCTCCGCAAACATGTTCACACACACACAGGTATGCACACTTGCAGACACCACACATATATAAATCAATAAAAAATGAATAAAATGCATGAATCACATAATTTATCAAATCAACGAAAACAAAGCACAAGAGGAAATGGAGAACTGATAGGGTTGGCTCAAGTGATTAGGACTGAACCGTGCGGAAAGACCCAGATTCCCAGGTCTTAGGGCACACAGAGGTCCCGGGAGCTGTTCTCTCTCTGCCACTTTGGCTTTCCCCAGAGTGGTGTGGTTATAGGGATCAGATCTGGGATTTGAAAAATATCACTCAGCAGAAAGTACATGGTTCAGTAATACACTTTGAGTTTGAAAAAAAACACAAATAAAAACAAAACAACAACAACAACAAATCAGGGACAAGTGCGGCTGGCCATGAGCGGCCGGTCACCAGCTAATGCAGTTAACAAGCACACCTAAGGACCATGTGCATGTCTTATACAAGGTATGTTCGAGGCTAGTATGGGGGCCAGCAGTGGACAGCTAACTGAAGATCTTACTATGTCTTCATATGTTTCATTCGTAGAAGTGCGGGGGACTTGAGGGACAGCTCAGTGTGGTAAGAGTGCAGCTCTCACAGAGTCCCCAGCACTCACGGTGGCTTAAGACCATCGGTCACTCCAGTTCCAGGGGACCTGGTCTCCGTGAGTACCAGTTAGACACACACCAGGTGCACAAACATATGTGCAGACAAAACACGCTAAAATTTAAAACACACAGAGAGAGAGAGAGGGATGTGTGTTATGAATCTCCTAAGTTCCCAGTCCTTCCTCTCTCTGTCTTAGCTGCTTCCGTGGTAGCTACCAGTCCTCTCATGTTTGGTGAATTCTGCCTGGGTCTCACAAACTACTTCTTTTCTCCCATTTATTTCCTCGTTTGTTTCTCTCGCTTCCTGCAGAGACATGAATGGTCTTAGGTAAAGCAGCAGAGTTCATGGCACAGAGTGCCCATGCTAATGGGTGCCATACTGTTTCACAGGGAGTCCTCAAGACCTGGTGCAAAACGTTCCAGAGTTAGGAGAGGCCCGAGAAGGTCTATACGCAGATCACTACGGTCCTACCTGTCAGAAACAGGCTCCTGGTTAGCAGTGTTAACCAGAGATTGAGAAAGGAGCTTCAGAAGAATTATGGGATACTGAAATGTTAACCTGCAGGATATATGTGAAGAGCTGACTGAAAAAAAAAATCCTAAAATCCAGTTTTTTTACTCACACAGTGCTTTGGTTGAAATTCAATTATAGACTGAATTCCCAATCTATAAAATCCTGGTGGGAATGGATGATCTTGGGAAAGGACATGAATGTATTGTATGAAACTTGCTGTGTTTTCTCTCCCATGTCTACGTTCTTTTTTCTCTCCATCTTCATTCAGTTGTAAATGCAGCCCCTACTAGTAGACTCATAAAGAAACAAGGTGGACTGTTTGTCTTCTCTAGGCTGTAGACCCCACCAGGTTTAAAATGGTTTTTTGGTTGATTGGTTGGTTGATTGGTTGGTTGGTTGGTTGGTTGGTTGGTTGGTTGGTTGGTTGGTTGGTTTGGGAGGGTGGTGTTTTTGTTTTTCCTCCACTTTTCTCCTTAAACTGTTTTCCATTACAAAGATAGGGAGAGAGAAGTGGGATGAGGAGGAGGAGGAGGAGGAGGAGGAGGAGGAGGGAGGGAGGGAGGGAGGGAGAGAGAGCTTTTGCTCACCCCAGCTGTCAGATGAAGACAGAGCTGCTTGGTATTCTATCAGTGACTCATGCACTTCCTTCCGTGAGCTGTCAGCTCTCTAAAAGACATCTAGAGATGTGACATGATTTAACTGAATATTCTGAGGACATGTTGACTCACTCTCAGGGGAATCCATCCCTATAGGTTTCCCATTGCTCCACGGCAGGTCTGTAATGGCATGCATAGGAGCTGGAGAGGGACATCACCCACACTAGCTCTCTACCCGCATAGGTGGCTGGCGCTGCAGTAGCAGCTCTTAACAGTGTCTTCTCGGAGGGGTCACAGCGTTCCTGTGGAATGGAGGGAGCAGAGCCACCTGTAGGAATGCTAATCGGTAGTTCTCACACAGTGATATGAGCAAGTGCTTCACAGTCTCCTTCGTACTCTGTACAAAAAGAATCAGGGAGTCCGTGGTTTTGTTAAAGTCCTGGATATTTGTAGGTGTGCTGAGAAAATACAATGAGAGTACAAAAAGAATCAGGGAGTTAGTGGTTTTGTTAAAGTCCTGGATATTTGTAGGTGTGCTGAGAAAATACAATGAGAGGACTTCGGTGCCAGTATGTGCACTAGGATAAGCTGGCTAGAACTCCTCTGATTCTTATAAACCAGGAACGTAAATGGGAACATCACATTCTCTTTCCAACAATCTTGTAACAAAGAATTGTGTTCATTTAAGTGGCAATAGCTTATAAATATTTCAAGGTGCTTATTGTTTTTTGCACACACTTATGTTTTTAGGATTTGATATGAATAAGATGAAGATGGAGTTTCAGTTAGGCCCTAAAACACAATCTACATATCAGAATGAGTTGACAAAGCACTTCTACAATCAGAGCTGGCTCTATGATTTCTTCTCTTCCTCCAGCTTTTTGAGAAAAGTAATTACAGAAAAACAGAAAAATGAACACTTGATATGCCTCGTCTCCATGTTTCAGGCTGCTTTAAGTTCTGTCTGCTCTTCTTCAGTGAACACGTCACCCTTTAATATACTTTCTCCATCATCTCCTGATTAAAAGCAGTCCTTGTATGACCATGACACGGTTGTCATGTGCAAGACATTCCAGTACACTCCCGTAATCTAGCACTCAAGGCACGCTCCTATTTCCTCCAGTGCCCTCTATGGTTTTGTTCTTTTGTTTTGTTTTGTTTTTCTCTGAAAAGAAATTCAGAACATGATTTGACTGAAAAAAACCCCTAGTGAGTGGTCCTGAGATGCATCTGAGTGTGGAGCCCTAGAGTTGCATGCATTTGGCCTGGTTCCAATCCCTGGCACTAAGAGAGAAAAGGAAGAGTCCTATAGCATTGTGTGGGATGTTCTGTTGTGGTTAGTCAATCTCTTTTCATCTAAAATGATTTATCCACCCCATTTTCTCTTTAGTGACCTTGACCAAACAGGTGAGCTCCTTGTAATTTGTTTTAGAGACCACTGAAGGGTAGATGGAGTTAAACATATTTGGTAATAGCACCTCACAGGTCTTCCTCAGTGTCTCTCCAAGGATGGAGAATGGTCACAGTGCCCCACTATTGTTCGGTTTAAGGTGACTCTTGCACGATGAATCCTGGCAGGTACTTCCTACTGGTGCCATATCTTTGACTTTCAGTAAATAGCCTTAGTGTGACTCTGAGTGCTGTGAAGAGCTCAGAGCCCACAGCCTTACCATGAATACAGGTGGTTGCAGTGGAGCTGAGTGAGAGACGGTGAAATCCTGATTCCGTTTATGTCTGAAATTATTCCATAAAATGAGCTTCCCTTTTGCCCCCTCTCCATTCAGTTCCGTGAATCTGGAGCTCACTCTAGCGTAAGAATAGGAAGCCTGAGAGAGCAAGAAAGAGAAGGGGTCCCGCTGAGAAAAGTAAAATAAAGAAACCTGTGTTGTGGGCTCCATCTGCCCCAGCAGGGAGGAAGGAGAGCTAGTGGACTCCATCTACCCCAGCAGGGAGGAAGGAGAGCTAGTGGACTCCATCTACCCCAGCAGGGAGGAAGGAGAGTTAGTGGACTCCATCTACCCCAGCAGGGAGGAAGGAGAGCTAGTGGGCTCCATCTACCCCAGCAGGGAGGAGAGAGTGTTAGTGGACTCCATCTACCCCAGCAGGGAGGAAGGAGAGCTAGTGGACTCCATCTGCCCCAGCAGGGAGGAAGGAGAGCTAGTGGACTCCATCTACCCCAGCAGGGAGGAAGGAGAGTTAGTGGACTCCATCTACCTCAGCAGGGAGGAAGGAGAGTTAGTGGACTCCATCTACCCCAGCAGGGAGGAAGGAGAGCTAGTGGACTCCATCTACCCCAGCAGGGAGGAAGGAGAGCTAGTGGACTCCATCTACCCCAGCAGGGAGGAAGGAGAGCTAGTGGACTCCATCTACCCCAGCAGGGAGGAAGGAGAGTTAGTGGACTCCATCTACCCCAGCAGGGAGAAAGGAGAGCTAGTGAACTCCATCTACCCCAGCAGGGAGGAAGGAGAGCTAGTGGGCTCCATCTACCCCAGCAGGGAGGAAGGAGAGTTAGTGGACTCCATCTCCCCCAGCAGGGAGGAGAGAAGGCTGCTGAGCTCCATCTAGAAACTTTCAGGGCCCCTTGGAGTTTCCTTTCATTTTTCCTTCTTCCTTCCTTTCTTTCTCTTTTCTGATTATTTATGTCCTGAGCGCAGCTTCCCTTCCCCCCCACCCCCACCCCCGTCTCAGTCCCTCCTTCTCACCTCCCCTTCCCCTCATTTACGCCTCCTCCCCTTCTCCTCAGAAAAGGGGAGACCTCCCACGAATATCAACCAGCCTTGGCACATCAAGTTGCAATAAGACTAAGTGCATCTTCTATTAAGGCTGTATAGACAAGGCAGACCAGTCAGGGGAAAGGTATCCAAAGACAGGCAACAGAGTCAGATACAGCCCCTGCTCCTGCAGTTAGGGCCCCCACCCCCACCCACCCCACCCCCCCACCCCCCCCACCCCCGCATAAAGAGCAAGCTGCACAGCATGTTACCAGTGCAGAAGGCCTAGTTCCACCCCATGTGTGCTCTCTGGTTGACAATTCAAACTCCGTGAGCACCTATGACCCTGGTTAGTTGATACTATAGAGATTGTCTTGTGGTGTCCTTGACCCCTCTCACTCCTTCAATCCTTCCACCCCTTCTTCCACAGGATTCCCCAAGCTCCACTTAATGTTTGTCTGTGGATCTCTGCATCGGTTTCCATCAGTTCATGGATGAAGCCTCCCTGATCACAGTTATACTAGGCTCCTGTCTGCAAATACAGCAGATTATCATTAACAGTGTCGGGGTGGGCTTCCTCTCCTGGCATGAGTCTCAAGTAAGGCCAGTCATTGGTTGGCTCTTCCTTCCATGCTTTAACCTGACACATCTTATAGGCAGGACAAATTGTGGGTCTACGGCTTTATAGCTTGGTTGGTATTCAAATCTATCTATTGGAAGCTTGCCTAGTCACAGGAGATGGCCATCTCAGGCTCCATATTCCCTATTGCTGGGAGTCTTAGATAGGGTCACCCTTGCAGATGCCTGGAAGTTTCCATGTCCCAGGTTTCTAGCTGGTCCCAGAGATGCCCACCCCAAATCCAGTTGTCTCTCCCAGTAATCTCTCCCTCCATCCTCACAGCTGAGGAACACAGTGACCTGGGATCCGACTTTTGTCTGGAACATCTAGAGGTGGAGTGTTGGGTTGACCTCTGTCTTGGTAGCACAGCTAGCTGAGCGCTGCCCTCCTGAGGCCAGCACAGCGCCCAGGTGATGTAGTCTGTGTTAGTTAAGCCTCTTAGAGGGGATCTAAGATTGAGGCCAGAGATGGGGGGTGGGTTCAAAAAGTAGAGGAATAGGGAAAGCCACCACACCCTAGACTGTCCTATCATTTCAGGCTATTCAGGCTCCAAGTGGGGAAAGAGAGAAGAATTCTAGCTTAAACTATTGATTGAAGCCTATACAAGATGGGTTTAGTACTTAAAATTAGCTTCGAAATACCTAACCATGGGCAGAAAGGCTACGAGACAAGTGTGAGATTTTCACTGGGGTCGATAAAGAAGCAACAGGCAATGCAGAAGTAAGGCTGAAACATCACCAGTCCTGTTGGCTCCGCATATCTTGTATGTTTTAAAACTATCTGACTTAAATGACCTTCCATTAGTTCCAGAAAAACATGTTTACTTCAAAATAAAATACCATTCCATCCAATATAACTGGAGTATAGAAAAGTGCTCTGTGTCTGAAGATTCACATTTCCACAAATTACAGAATTGGGTATGTGGCACAATTTACACATTGCAGAAAGGCATTCTTCTTACCCTCTCATTACATCCCAAAGAGCCTTCCTTAGGAATCTGAAGGCTTTGAAAGTGTTTCCTCTGCTCTAGGGAGTAATTGTCAATGCTCAAGGCCTGGAGGACATTACACAGCACAAAACCTCAAGCTCAGCAATCTGAGACACGCCCATGCTTTCTGATACATCTCAGTGCTAAGTTTTACTTTTAGAAAGGAAAGCTGGGAGGCTAATCAGCTTCAGTTGACCCAATCATACAAAAATGATGAAAGTTAAACAAGATTACTTCTGAACTTTTAAAAATTCAAACATAGACAACCATAGTTACTTACACATGAAAACCAGGTTGTGTGTGTTATGAGCCAGGAGATGGGAGGGGTCTGTGCAGAGCAGAAGAAAGTGTCACCAACATTGTTATTTACTTGGGAAAATGGAACATGATCTATCATTGGCTTTGAAGCTGAAAAAGCCTTGTTACAGAGCAAACTCCAGCTCCAACTAAAAAGGAGTGTTTTTATATACTGAGACAAAGAAAATACAATATGACAAGAATGCACAGGCTTGCATGTGACTGAAGGGGTCATGTGATTAACTGGAAGCAGGAAAGATTCTTTCTTGGGAGAAAAGTAATTATCCCAGGAAAACTTCTAACAATAATAACATTATAGAAAAAAAATTAAAAAATTTCAAGTGTATAAATTATGCCTACAGTGAATTACATTTATTGAAAAGCATTGTTCAAACACAATTTCAAAGTTTTTGTTCTTAAACAAGAACAGAAGACTTAGGATCACTTGGCCTTCAAGACAGTCTGCACCTGGGGCTGGAGAGATGGTTCAGTGACTAAGAACACTGTTGCTCCTACAGAGGACCAAAATTCAGTCCCCAGCATCCACATAGTACATCCAATGTGCTTTTCTGGTCTGCATTGGTACCTGCGCGCGCGCACACACACACACACACACACACACACACACACACTCTTACAAAATGTAAGAATAACAGGATACCAAAGAATTAGAAAAACTTCTAAGAAGTTAAAAATATAATGGCTAAGATTCTTTTTGGTTAATAAAGATGTCAAATATTTAGTTGAAATGTTTTCGAAAATGTGAAGGAAAGCATACAAAAGAGAAGTGAAAATGTAAGATTATTAACGTTCTGTCTTCCGGAGGCAAGGCTATCTAGAAAGAAAAAAGTAAAATTGAGAATTTGTCACTACCATTTCTGGATCTGAGAATCACGATTCTCCAGACTGAAAGTGCCCACTGAAGACCCAGGACAAGGAACAGAGAGACACAGGCAGACCGGTACTAAGAAAGCATCCTAAATACCCTGAGGTTTAATGTCCATGGCTCGGAGGATCAGAACTGTCTAGGCAGTACTCAGTAGCAGCCTTGCAAGCTGGATCCACAAAGCTTTGGACACTAGGACACTTGCCCACCACACGCTAAGAAATCAAGTCATTTGGATTTTCTGTCTCTCAAACACAGTTTCTCAGAAACTATTGGAAAATGTACACATGGAAATGAGGGAACAAAACCACAGGAAGGAAGCCACAGGACTCAACTCACTGGAAGAGATTTTCCCAGATGCCTGTGGGCGGGCCAGATCGAAGGCTGCGCAGCAGACACAGAGAGCACACACATGAGGCAGCTGGGGGCATGGTGCCCACAAAGCAGGAAACAATGGAGTTCCTCACAGACTTCACCATGTGGAAAGAAAGTGAAGCCTTAGCTAATCCTCCAAGGGCAGCTAATGAAGTTAGAAGTCTTGTCTAGTTAACAAGAGGAAGGGAATCACTGGGATATCTTTTTGGTAGGCAGAAGAAACAAGTACTTAATGATAAAAACCAAAACCAATAAATCATATCTAAATTTCACTTGTTCCGAATTTCACTATTTTCAATAAATATTTTTGGATCAGGTAAGATAATGTTTAACTTAGGACTTTTGTACCTATATTCATAAAAACATGAACCTGTAATTTTCCTTTTTTATGTTATCTTTGTTTGGCCTTATAGGTTATTCATTTCTTGCTTCTCTTATCCGGCCAACATAGTCTACAAATAGTTAATATTTAACTCATGCCAGCTGCCCATAATACCTTTGCTGGAAATTTTAAATAATAAAATTAGGGTATAATATAATGACGAAACACGACTGAGATGATCCTGGAGCAGTGCCACATAGCCATCTGAGAAGTCATGATCCAACCTGAATAAATCTAAGGGCACAATCCTCCAATGAAACGCTGAGATACTGACCCAACAGCAGTGACTTTGCAAAGGCGAAGTAACTAAGTACGGAGGGCCCAGAACTGCGGCCCTGTCTGCTGAGTCCTAGCCACAGTGGAGATGCTGCTGAAAGGCATGCTAGCAGATCCTAACTGTACCACCTCTCACCTACAGTGCTCACAGCTCCACACTCAGTTCCACCGTGCTTATCCCACACTGAGCCCTGCCAGGACGGGTGCTGGGCCAGAAGGAAGCACCGAGGTGTGGCTCCGTGGGTGGGAAACCGCAGTCTGAGATGTGGGAAGCCGGAGATGGTTCTGGGGTCCCCAGGCCTGCCACAAGACTGGGGCTATGGGCTTCTTAGACTCTTGGACATCCAGGTGCTGCTGGGAGTCTCCGAAGAACAGAGAATTGAGTCACAGGCTGGCGGGCTGGGGACAGAGTCTAGCCTGGAGCAGTCAGGGAAGAAGAGGGGAGCTCCCAACGGAGAGATTGCCCTTGGCTTAAAGATGGCCTGGTGTTGATTGTGGTTAGGAGCACAGAGAGGCCTTCTATGAGAGATTGGGCTGTGCGTCTATAGGTGAAGGCCTTTCCCATGCCTCCCCACAGCAGATCCTGGTGAAAAGAGACAGCCAATGGTTCTGAAACGCTTACTGTATAGGGGAAAGTGAATGCATAAAACCATACCCCACTTCTCAGGGTGGGCCTGAGGTTAAGTACCTTTTGCAGGGAGGAATGTCTGGGAAGGGAAGCTTATTGTCTGAGCCCTCAGTGCCTCTAAGTACCTCGTTAGCATGGAAAACTCTGTTTTGGGCCTATGTGACTGTGGTCACTTCTCTTGTCTACTGTCTTGGTCTGAGATGTTAAGAATGCCTCATCTATGTGTGGAAGGTCTTGGGGTGTTGCCCCTATGTGACTGGTGGCCACAAAACATCTCTCTGGGGGTGCTACAGCTCTGTGGCAGGGGCCTGCTGCTGGGAGCAGGCGAAGCTCCTACCATCCCTTCAGGGTCTCTGAGGGTTCTAACCTTTACCAGGCTTCTTCTCACAGTCTACCACCCCGCAACTAGCAATACATGAAATAATAGAGGTATATGAGGGAAAACCCACAAGCAAAGTCTCAAAAGAAAATCAAAAACATTACTGAGAAATATAGAAATTAACCCCAGAGGAAACATGTATCTATCAGAAATATCAGATATCAGATATCATTTCTTGGCTACAAGAAACAAGTTCAAGGGGACTGAGGCTTTTGTTACAATACTTTTAAACATTAGCTCTTTAAATAATGTGCACAAATAACTTTGGAAAAACAAAAGACTGAAACAGTTCACACACAAATAGGATAAGGGTCTCCGTGACTGTAAGTGGTCAGTATTAAATGACTGTGGCTGTCAAAATCCAATCACAGCCTTGGGGTTTAGAAACAGAGAGGCAATCCTAATTTTCCTACCCCTTATTCCACAATCAGCTACTACCAGCTAGGGAACAAGTATCCAAAACACAAGCCCATGGTCTCTGGGGGGGTTGTCATAGACAGACCAGAATATTTCACACTGGCTCCAAATGTCTAACAGCTATCTCATAATGTAATGGGGTCTTAGTTCATTTCCAGAGTCCCCCGTGTCTTAGTCTAACACTTCCAAAATTCTGTTAGTCTCTACTGAGATTCGAGGTAGTCTCTTATCTAGGAATTCCTAAGAAATCAAAATGAACATTATCAGTTCTAACAACATCAACTAATTGATTATTATTAACATTACTTGTCCGACAGACAATGGCATAGATTAATCACTTCTATTCCAAAAAAAGGAGAAATAAGAGGATATCAAAGAAAGACTGGGCAAACCTCCTGTACATCTGTGTCCAGCGTCTGGGACGTGTGGTAGTGTGCCGTGGGCTCCAGGAGCCCCGCTCCCGTGGCCTGGCATTTGCAGCCCACATGGTCTCTGTTTTGGCTGCCGCTATTTAATGCGTACAGCTTCCCTCTGCAGATACCTCACATTCCTGGAATCTCCCCAGTCCTGTGATCTCCAGTGCAACTTAGGTCTCACTCTCACAGTTTCGAGCACTGCCTCGCAGGGCCTCCCTGAAAGGCATCCAACCCTGCTGCTGCACGCGGGGCCCCACAGACTCTCCTCCAGGTTACCTGTCCAAGGACGCATGATAGCACAACCGCTCGGTCCTGTGTACCTGCAAAGCCAATACCACACGCACAGCATCGAGACCCGCAAATAGCCTGGGAACTAGTCAATCCCGCTTGCGCCACGGCTACAGTAGCTTCTGAATCCTTAGGCAACGGAACCCAGGAAAACACTTCCCTAGGCAACCCAATGCAAGTGGGGTGCCCTAGTAACTCCTCTCAAAGTTTACCCCAGAGCCTTTGATGGGGGGGACTAGCTGTTTTACTATTGTACCGATGAAAAGTGCTTGGTTTCATTTTTTTAAAAAGACATTTTAAAAAAAAAACATACATTTAAAAAAATTGATTTATTCTTTGACAATTTCATGCACCCCAAACTCCCCCTTCCTACTTTTCCCAGGAGTCTCAATACATCTTCCCTCCCTTTGTTTCTTTTTAATAGTTTATTCATTTTCCTTGTGCCCTGGTTTCCTCACGTATAAAACAACAATAATCACCTAGTTGATAAGATTGTCTAAAGGAATTGATTCTTTAATATATGCAAAGTGTTTAGAACATTGTCAGAAACACTATAAATGCTATATAAGTGTGAACTATTATTTTTAACACCCCAGGTGATAAAGGATCCTTGACATTAATGCAAAACAGCTTCACAAAATCTGGAATGAAGACATGCAAGCATTTGGGATGTAAAAGATTCAGTCAAACTGGTTCCTGGGCAAGGAATGTTTGTGTATATCACAGGAGAGCGAATGCAAGATCGGGTGTGGGCATGGGGCGTGGGCGTGGGGGTGGGGTGAGCAGGGCTGAACAAGCCAAAGTAAACGGGAGACATGTTTCCTGTGTCAGTCTTAATCAAGGATTTATAACACACACACACACACACACACACACACACACACACATATAATTTTACATCTTTATTATGGTATGCAATAGAAAGCTTGCATACATGTTTGTGATAAAGCCCATGCTGTCTAAATAGCATGTTTATGGCCATTTAGTGGATTATGGAGAGGAAGCACTACTTTATCGTTAAAACCCTCCTTACACTCTCCCTTAGCAGAGGATTCTGAGAGATGCAATGAGGGGAAACTGCCGTTGTTGGGTGAAGGGTAGAGAAGGCCCTCACAAACAGGAAGGAAAGCTCCAAAGAAAGTCTACATGCAAGCAGACACTATGTAGAACGGCGAAACAGGACCAGCAATAAAGCACAGGGCAGCGCAGGCCAGACCCACGGAGTCCAGCCAGACCCACGGAGACCAGCTATGTTAGGCATCTTTCTCATCACAGAATACCTGAAACAATCTCAAAGGGTAAAGGTTGGCTTGGGTTCCTGGTTTCAGAGCCTTTAGGTCATGCCAGAAGGACACGGAAGCAGAAAGCTGTTTACCTTATGTGTAGCCAAGAAGAGGTGAAAGAACCGAGAGGAGAGGCCAGGAACAAACTCTAGACCCCTCCAAGCCCGGTGAGCCGTTCGCTCCAACCAGGCCCGCCTTCCAGTCTCACCACCTATTCCCACTGACAAAGGCAGAGCACTCCTGACTCAATCACTTTCCAAAAGCCTAATACAAAAGCTCTAAATACAGCCTGTGTCAAAGACCAAAGCCATTGATACCTTTCCGTTCCCTTCACACAGAAGCCATAGCCACAGGCCAATCCCATCACAACTTCAGAACTAGAAGTGCCCAGTCACCTTGGGTGCAGCCTCCTGTTTGAACAGATACAGCTGTGAGTGCTTTGTTAAGAACATGAGATGGTTAGCCACTCTCCTTTACCAGGTAATTTAGCTGGTGAGAAGCTGAGAAAATTATTCTGCACCACCGCATCAAGTTTAAAAGTTGCCTTTTGGTTACCTGACAGACATAGATAAGTAGAGAGAGCCAAAATGGACTAGAAGCAGCCAGGGCAGCCTGAGATGAAAGGGGAGAGGGTTTTTATGTCATTGAGATTAAGATAGCTTCTCCTTGCAGACATCTCCCATGGCAGGACCAAAGAGACAGCTAGCTTAGACTATTAAAGGAGCAATAAAGACCGCTTCCTCTGGATCATTAAACTGGATTTGCCAGTAGAGAAATCTCATTAGAGTTGATATTTTTCCTACTCTGATCAGTCTCTGCCAAGTTGTTTGCTTTATTCTTTGATCTACAAGATAGCATGCCTTTAAAAAATATATATATAGTTAAAAGCCTGTCCCCCAGAAGAAGATACACAGACAGTTATGGAATTAAAGGCTCCAGGCAGGATAATAGAATAAGAAGCTATGTGTCAAGAATTCACATCAATCTATCTGACCAATGAGAATGACATTCACGCAACTTAAAACATCGGATCTTAAAGCCTTGAGCCAGTTAGCTGTAATGAAATGACAGGTGCTCCCAATTATAAAACTACATGTCATACAGCACTGGAGGAGCTGGCTAAATTTATTTTTTAGCAGCTCAAAGGATGTCTGGAGAAGAATTTTGCCCAATACATTTCCTTCCGACATACCCAAAGGCTTATTTCTTCAGTCGATTCAGAGATTGTTGCTACTCTATGTCTCAAAGAATATAATCAAAACAGTGGGCATGAAACACAAATACGAGGGAAGAGAGATGGATGGGGTATGTAGCTTCATTTCTCTGAGCATGGAGGTTAAAGGGAAATTTTAAAACTGGCAGAAATGAGCCTTCATCCTTCTGTGCCTTGATTTCTTCCAACACAAAATGAGATTGTGGTGCTACCACCTGCCGTGTGACTGTCCCTGGGGAAATGAGAAGAGATATCTATTTACTCCAGATAACACACTGATGGCAGCAGCAAGACACTATTCCACTCAAATCTAACTCGTGAGTCAATGGGTTAACAGGAATATAGGTAGTGATTTACTCACAGAGGCATGGGTAATTCAAAAGCAGCAGCATCACAGAAAAGTGCATCCCACCATAAGTGACAACTCCTGAAAGCTAAATCCCTGGAATTCTCTTTCCAACTTGCAAGCAGCTCTGCTGAAGAGTCTTCTCCACAGCAAACACTTGTTACTTACATGAACTTGGTACAGGGTATCACCAAGATTGTAACTACTGGGGCTTCCTAAGCCATACAAGTTTCATGAACTTCCTGAGCTTTATAAAGTTTCCTAGCTGCTAGAGTCTTCTGAGTTTCCTTCCTTCCACCTGGAGGCAATATTTCAATTCAGAGAAAATATCTTCAAACCATTACCTCACAGAACTACAATAAAAGCATAAATGCAGTAATTGGGGAAACTCCCAGCACATAGCCCAGCTGGCAAGCAATATAGTCCTCTCCCTCCGTGTTCCTCTGCTGCCCTGTGACCTAGATACCCACCTGCCTGGAGTGTCCAATAATACTCAATCCAAAATTCATGGGGATTGTTGATTATCTACCCAGTAGTCATACTGCCTTCTTGGTCCACAGTATTCAGGGTATTACCTGTCCCTGAGACTGACCCACAAGAAGGCTAGCCTCCCCTTCCCTGACTGGTCCTCAGTTACAGGGCACGTTATAAGCCAGTCTCCCCGCCACAACCTTTCTTCCAGGTCATTGGTCCATGTCCCTGAAGCAGCCCACCCAGAAGGCATCTCGGAGTTTTACTTAGAATCATGAGCCAAAGGATCATGTTGGATACGTTCATGTACAACATCCTCGGATCCCATAGGGAAGTGTGTTAGTGTCACAAGAGAAAGCATCTTAAAGATGGCACGGAGTTGGGGGCAAAGGTTAGTCCTCAGTAGATTGATAGAAGAACCATCCAGTGGCAAGCATGAATAAATACCTTTTTGTTTTAAGGACATTCAACTGAGTTTTTGATAGTCTAAGCTTCATATGCATAGAATTAAAACCTCTAATCAATACACCAAGAGGCTTTAGAGGTATCCTTATATCTTAATAAGAAAAGCTATAACTCAGAGCTCAAGAAGGTTAGAATAAAAAAACTAGTAATTCTTTTTGTAAGATGTATCTATTTGCTTTATGTATATGAGAACACTGTCGCTGTACAGATGGTTGTGAGTCATCATGTGGTTGCTGGGAATTGAACTTAGGACCTCTGCTAGCTCCAGTCCTGCTCGCTCCAACCCTGCTCAGACCTAGTCATTCTTAGCATCATCTTCTTGAGATCGTTTTGATATTATAGTTAAATGTGAATTAATAACTTCTGTATCTGTGTTGCTTATTATGGCTATTGTGAAATACCAGAATGACCTTATGTCATTTTCCAGATATACAAGAAGGGGAGGGACAAGAGACAGACATATGAGAGAAGGTGATATACAAGATAGAAAAACAGAGACATTTAGCTATTCTGAAATTATAAGAGAGTGGTTCTGTGAAATAAATACACATAGCCATTTCATTTTTTCCAACCTGTGCCCCTAGGCCACGTTATCCCAGGAGAGCCATGACATAGTTGTAGGTGACAACTCCACACTGTCAAAAGGCTAGACATCCATCACACTACACAATAACTGAACATGGGCTGAGCCCTCTGACATCAGTCGTTAATCAAAAAGAAATGTCCCACAGACTTGTCTACTGGCCAATTTGATGGAGGCATTTCTGCAACTGAAGTGCTGTCTTCCCAGATCACCCCTACTTTGTCTTGAACTGAAAAGAAACAAAGAAAGGAAAAAGAAAAAGAAAAAAATAGCCAGGAGAGAATGACTATTTTTTGTGGGAATGAAACTAGGTCTTTATTTTATACCATCCATACCAAAATAACTTGTAGGTCAGAAACATGGCAAGTGTAAAACTTTAAATTTTTAGAAGAAAAGAAAAAAACCCACCTCTTTTCATGTTTCACTATTTTCCTTTTGTCGGGGGGGATACCCAGGGTCAGGGAAGGCCTGGTCAACCTAGTTTTCTTTCTACTATGGTTGCATCATGAGTTGAGGAGCACCTTAGGGAGGAGCACCTTGGGGAGGACGGGAGTCACCGCCCACACTGAGAAAAAGCAGGTGGGAACTCAAGGCAGGTACCTCGAGGCAGAAACTGAAACTGACACAATGGAGGAATGCGGATTATTGACTTGCTCAGCTGGCTTTCTCATGCAGCTCAGGACCATTGGCCCAGGAATGGCACTATCTTCAGCAGGCTGCCTCCTCCCACACCAATCATTAATTTAAAAAAGTTTAATTAGCCCCACAGACCTGTCTATAGGCCAATGTGATACAAGCATTTTCTCGACTTCAGTTCCCTCTTCCCAGAAGACCCCAGCTTGTCTCAAGTCAACAAAAACCCTAACCAGCACAGCCATGTTCAAACTGAAAGTTCTTTTATTACAGGTTGACTTTAGTAACACTGCCAAAGGAAATCCTAGGATTTGTAGAGAAACACCCTTAACCTACAGAATAGAGAACGTGTGGCTCCACGGGTTAAGATATATCACTTATCTAGAAAAGGGATTGCAAAATGGTAAAACCGCTCTGGAAATCAGTTTGGCGGTTCCTCAGAAAACTGGGCATGTTACTTCCAGAGGACCCTGGCATACCACTCCTGGGCATATACCCAGAGGATTCCCCTGCATGCAATAAGGACACATGCTCCACTATGTTTATAGCAGCCTTGTTTATAATAGCCAGAAATTGGAAGCAGCCCAAATATCCCTCAAAGGAGGAATGGATACAGAAAATGTGGTATATTTATACAATGGAATACTACACAGCAATTAAAAATAATGAATTCATGCAATTTGTAGGTAAATGGTTAGACCTGGAAAATATCATCCTGAGTGAATTAACCCAATCACAAAAGAATGCACCTGAAATGCAATCACTGATAAGTGGATATTAATGAGCCCAGAAGCCCTAAATACTCAAGACACAAATAGCAAGTCAAATGATTCCCAAGAAGAAGAAAGGAGAGGACCCTGGGCCTGTAAAGATTGCTTCCAGTTTAGTAAAGAAACCGAGGGGGGAGGGGGAATTATTGGGGAACAGATGGGGGGGAGAGGAACTATGGGAACTATGGTGGGTGGGAACTGGGAAAGGGGAAAGCCTTTGGAATGTAAACATAGAATATAGAAAATAAAATTAAAAAAAAAAAATACAAAAAAAAAAAAAAAAAAAAAAAAAAGAAAAACTTCATAGTCCTGGACTTTAAGTTCACTTAGAGCCGGGTGTGGTGGTGCACACCTGTAATCCCAGCACTTGGGAGGCAAAGGCAGGCGGATTTCTGAGTTCGAGGCCAGCCTGGTCTACAAAGTGAGTTCCAGAACAGCCAGGACTACACAGAGAAACCCTGTCTCAGGGGGGGGGAAAAGTCACTTAGGCTTGTTTCTTTAATTTTATGTATTCATTGCCTTGCTCCCAACAAACTTTAATCAACTGGAATTTGTTCTATTGTTCCCTGATCCTAAAGAATTGGACATCTTAGATAACAGCAGCTTTGGCCTCTATACTTCTCAAGGCTACTCTCTCCCTTCTACTGGGACGGGGCATGACTCTAGTTTCTACCACTTAGGGTTAAGCAAATGCGGAAATTACATTCCAATAACTTGAAATGACCGGGTTTTATTAGAAAACTGTCAGCTCCTCCTTAAGCTTGTATTGATGGGATAATTGCAACTTTTGATCCATAGCCTACATAATTACACCTCGGAGAGTGTCAGCAAACAACCACGAGTCTAGATGAGACATTGGAAAGGGCAGACACAATCATAACATCATTACAGAGAAGCATCAGTCAAGGGGAGAACTCAAAGGCAAGAAAGCTATGCGTGGGTTCTGAAGATATGTTGCCGTAACTCTGGTTCTAGGGAATCTGATGCTCTTTACTGGTCTGCAGGGTACCAAGCACTTATGTGATGCATACACATATATGCAGACAATGTAAATTAATTAATTAGTTAATTAATTATTTTTTTAAAAAAAGAAAGCAAGCTAGTGAGCTCTGCCTTGGCCTTAAGTGTTCTCTAAAGGTAAAATGGGAAGTCACTCTTGCTAGGATTAAAGAACAGGTAGGTGTCTGAAGAGGGAAGAAGCACTCAAAATACACAGCTTTGCAGAACCTTCTTCTGTGGAGTGGTATGCCAGGAGAGAGCAGAGTTCCCAGGGAAACCTGTGTCTGTCCAGAGAAGTCACTGCATAGTCAGCCTCTTTCCTCAGGAGCTTTTCTTAGATGCAAGTTTCACAAATGGGACTCTAAGGTCCTAGGACTTCACTAAGTTTGAACTTCTATGATCAGTACAGCACATGGACAGCCTACGGGCAGTAGGTTAGATACCGCTAATCCAGCAGGCGACAGTGGTGGCACACGCCTTTAATCCCAGAATTGGGGAGCTAGATGCACAGAGCAAGTTCCAGGACAGCCAGGGCTATCTAGAGAACTGCTGTCCCAGAAAGACACAAGAAAAAAAAAAACCTAATTCAAACATTTAAAATCAGAAATGTCTCAAAATCCAAATGTTTCAGTACTGACATAACACCAGAAAAGAAGAATTCTGCACCTGACCTCCTGTGGCAGGCCATAGTATTTCAAATACTAACAGTATTTTATATAAAGTAAACCAGGTATGGTTGTGCACACTTTCAATCCCAGCACACAGGAGGTAGAAACAGGTGGATCTCTGAACCTGAGGCCAGCCTGATTTACAGAGGGAGTTCCGGGACATTCAGCATCTAAGACTACTTAAAGAAACCCTGTCTCTATAAATAAACAAACAAACAAACATAAATATAGTAGAAATTGCCTTTATCTATGTATATGAGGTATATATAGGAGCTATAAATGAATTTTGCATTTAGATTTAGCTCCCATGCCGAGGCATACACACACACACACCTCCAGAAGATCAAGGCTGTATGCTGAAACCTTGCCAAAGTGACTTTGCTTTTCTGCATCCCTGGTTCTGCATCAATGAGAGTAAAACATTACAAAGATCACACACTGCTTATTATTATCAGTCTCTTCTGCAGCCAAGCACGGTCTAGAGAGGAGGCCAAGGTTACCAGGGTCTCCTGGGTCAATCAACAGCTCTTATGCTAGTAGTTGGGGCCAGTGCTGGGCACACCCCACTCTACTTCTGAGCAGGCTCTAATCCTATGAGAAAAGGCAGCCTTCTAGCTCCAAGCTCTGAGCTGAGAGGCAGAGGCATCTCTGCAGTCCAGAAAATGATGAACTCATACAAATCCAAAGAGAAATCTCAAGGCTGCAAAGAAACCACAAGCACTGGCTGCTGGAGTTTAACAAGGAAACTAAAGACAGAAAAGTAAAACAACTGGTTCGAAATAAAAAATGTGTCCAGTCCTAGACGCACATGTTCTGTCCATATTCATAACCAGGTCTCTGGTGAAACCTGGTCCTTCCATTTATGCAGGGCCAGTCTCTCCCTGGCCCTCCCTCTTCTTTAAAATCAGACTTTATTTTAGTGATAGCAATACGACTTACATTTGCATTAACACTTTAATATAATAATTTAAGGTAGGGTTTGTTCAATGTGTTTTTACCTATGGGAGGTATGACCAAAGAAGCCAGAAGAGGATGTCAGACTCTCTAGAAGTAGGGTTATCCAATAGTTGGAAGTCGCCACATGTATCGTGGGAACTGAACCTGCGTCCTCTAGAAGAGCAGCAAGTGGTTTTAACTGCTGGGCCACTTCCCTAGCCTCGAGACGTTGTATATTTTTAAAAGAAGTAAAATTTTAAGGTATTTAAATTTAAAGACTGCAGGACTTTTAAAGGCATACTATGTCTATATTGTTAGTTTTTTTTAATTTTTCAAATTTACTTTTGACTTACTCACATTACATCCTGCTCAACACCCCTCTCCCAGCTACCACCTTACGGTAATTTTAAATGGAAGGGAAAATTACAGGCTATAAATCCCTCTCCCCAAAACACTTATTTTAAAAAATCATTTTTCTAATCTTGGGACACCAAAGACACAATTCACATACCAAATGATGTCTGACAAGAAGAAAGGAATGGACACTAGTGCTGGAAAGGATCAAAGCATCAGTGTAGGGGAATACCAGAACAGGGAAGTGGGAAGGGGTGGATGAGGGAGCAGGGGGAGGGAAAAGGGCATGTGGGACCTTAGGGGGGTGGGGAAACAAAAAAAAGGGAAATGAAATGTAAATATAGAATATATCCAATAAAAAAAGAAAAAAATCATTTTTCTAAGTGGGTCAGTGGATCAGATCTATCCAATGACTACTCGTGTCTACTTCCTACTCCACCAATAGTCTGCGGAATTAAAAATAAACCCCCAACTCCCACACCCACTGCCTCAAAGGATTAACTCGTGCAGGACTGTTAGAATGCAAAATTATTCTTGCTACTTCTATACACATAAAAAGGTCAAATTTCACACATCCAGCACAAAAGAAAAGAACAATGGTCCTGAGACCAGTTAAAAGTAGAAATAACTTAGTTTTCTATCCTTTTTCATGATCCCTGTTCTTCTGCCTGTACGCTCTCCTTCCTCCCAACCCATTACCTTCTCTTGGTGCTTAAACTTTAGACCTAAACTCCCTCAGACACAGATCCTGGCCTATAATGTATACATGCATATATACAAATAGGTATAACTCTAGGAAAAGTTGAGATTTTCAAAAAAAAAAAAATTGAGCCCTTGCCTCTGAGAGAGGGAGAGAGGGATCTGGGTGGGGGAGGGGAGGGGGAGGGGACAGGAGAACAGGATCAGGTATGGGGGACAGAGAAGAAGCCTAGAGGGCCAGGAGAATGAATGGGAATATGCAGCCTCAAGGAATGGTGTCTTAGTCGGGGTTTCTGTTCCTGCACAAAACATCATGACCAAGAAGCAAGTTGGGGAGGAAAGGGTTTAATTCACCTTACATTTCCACACTGCTGTTCATCACCAAAAGAAGTCAGAACTAGAACTCAAGCAAGTCAGGAAGCAGGAGCTGATGCAGAGGCCATGGAGGGATGTTATTTACTGGCTTGCTTCCCCTGGCTTGCTCAGCCTGCTCTCTTATAGAACCTAAGACCACCAGCCCAGGGATGGCACCACCCACAATGGGCCCTCCCCCTTGATCACTAATTGAGAAAATGCCTTACTGCTGGATCTCATGGAAGCATTTCCTCACCTGAAGCCCCTTTCTCTGGGATAACTCCAGTTTATGTCAAGTTGACACACAAAGCCAGCCAGTACAATTAACCCCTTGTCAACTTGACAAACACATCACTATTAAGCCTCAACCCTTACTTTCTTATTCATCCCCCAAAGTCTAAATAACTTTAAAAGTCCGACAGTCTTTGCAAATTCTTACATATTAAAATTTCAATTCCTTTAAAATATTCAATCTCTTTTAAAATCCAAAGTCTTTTTACAACTAAAAGTCTCTTAACTGTGGGCTCCACTAAGATACTTTCTTTCTTCAAGAGGGAAAAATATCGGGGCACAGTCACAATTAAAAGCAAAATCAAACTCCAACTGTCTAATGTCTATGATCCACTCACAATCTTCGAGGCTCCTCCAAGGGCTTGGGTCACTTCTCCAGCTCTGCCCTTTGTAGCACACACCTTGTCTTCTAGGCTCCAGCTGCCTGTACTCCACTGCTGCTGCTGCCTTGGTGGTCATCTCATGGTACTGGCATCTCCAAAGCACTGCAACCAGGCTTTACCAATAGCCTCTCATAAACTCTCTTCACGGTACGAAGTCTCAACTCCTTTGCATGACCCCTTCAGTCCTGGGCCATCAATTGCAACTGAGGCTGCACCTTCACCAACGGCCTTCTTAGGCCTCTCCCAGTGCTGAGCCTCAGCTGCTCTTCATGACCCCTTCATGCCTTCAAAACCAGTACCACCTGGATGAATCTTACACATTACCAAGTCTAGCCACAGCACAAGATACAACCTTGGCTATCTCTGGAACATATCCTCTTTGTGCTCTCAGAAAACACTTCCCAGAAGATTTCACCACAGTGATGCTAGTCTCTTCTTAATCACCACTAATTTCTTAGCTCCAGCTAACCAGCATCAACAGTCCCAGTAACACAAAGATTTCACTTTAGTAGTTCTGGTATCTTGTTAATCACAGCTGATTCTTCAGCCCCAGCTAACCAAAACCACAGAATCTTCACAATCAAAATAGCAATGGCCCTGCTAAGAGTCTTTAATCTTCGCTCTGAAATTTCACGAGCCAGGCCTCCATCTTCGGCACTGTTCTCAACATTGTCATCCAAGACCACACAGAACATCCCACATAGCTCTCAACATCCAAAGGGCTCTTCTAGCAAAACATTCCAAAGTCCTTCCACAGTCCTCCCCAAAGCATGCTCAGGCTGTCACAGGAATACCCTACTATGCTGGCACCAATTTGTCTTAGGGTTTCTATTCCTGCATAAAACATCATGACCAAGAAGCAAATTGGGGAGGAAAGGGTTTAATTCACCTTAAACTTCCACACTGCTGTTCATCACCAAAGGAAGTCAGGACTGGAACTCAAGCAGGTCAGGAAGCAGGAGCTGATGCAGAGGCCATGGAGGGATCTTACTGGCTTGCTTTCCCCTGGCTTGTTCAGCTTGCTTTGTTATAGAACCCAAGACTACCAGCCCAGAGATGGTACCACCCACAATGGGCCCTCCCACCCTTGATCACTCATTGAGAAAATGCCCCACAGTTGGATCTCATGGAGGCATTTCCTCACCTGAAGCTCCTTTCTCTGGGATAACGCCAGCTTGTGTCAAGTTGACACACAAAACCAGCCAGTACCGATGGGATGTGGGGGGAAACCTCTAAAAAGTATCAGAAACCCAGGAGGTGAGAGACTCTCAGGCCACAGTGGAGGTGACCTTAGCCAAAATGAACAACAACGGGGAGAAGAAACTTGAAAAGTCCACCTCCAGTAGATAGACAGGGTCTTGAGTAGAGGGATGGGGTTACCAACCCAGTCAAAAAAAATTTCTGATCCAGAATTGTTCCTGTCTAAATTGTTCCTGTCTCTGTTCCTGCAGAGACAAAAATGGATAAGAGACTGAAGGAAAGGTGGTCCAATGACCAGACCATCTCATGGGGGCACCAAGGCCTGACACTATTACTGATGCTATGATGTGCTTACAGACAGGAGCCTGGCATGGCTGTCCTCTGAGAGGCCCTACCAGCAGCTGACTGAGACAGACACAGATACTGACACCCAACCATTGGTCTGAAGCCAGAAACCCCTATGGTTGAATTTGGGGAAGGATGGAAGAAACTAAAAGGAAGGGAGACTCCTTAGGAAGACCAACAGCCTCAACTAACCTGGACCCCTGGGATTTCCCAGAAACAAAGTCACCAACCAATAGCATACAAGGGCTGGTCTGAGGCTCCACCCCCACCCCCACACCACACATACAGCGGAGGGCAGGGCGGCCTGGTCTGGCCTCGTGGGAGAGGATGCACGTGATCTGAAGAGAGACTTGAGGCCCCAGGGAAGGGGGAGGCCTGGCAGTGGTGCACCCTCTCAGAGGCAAGGGGGAGGAGGAATTGAATGAGGAACTGTGGGGAGGGGGACCAGGAAGGAGGGGCAACATCTGGAACGTAAACAAATAAAATAATTTTAAATTTTTCTTTAAAAAAAAGGGGGGCTCAGAAACCATTAAAATCAAGCCATATAACACTGCCAATATTCAAACACGTTCTAGCTCTAAAGGTAGCATTTAGTTAAACACTTTTTAGTGGTTTTAGTTTAGTATTTAAACGGAGCCTTCCCTAGCTGAGTTTCATTTTTCCATTACAAAAATAAAATGCACATTTACATAAAGCATGAGCAATATAGAGATAATTAGTACTAACCACAGTAAGTTTGGATCTTCTCTCTGCACTTCACAGGGATAATATCCTACCTAGCTCTTAGTCCTGTCCAAAGACAGTGGATTCTGAGTCTGTTTCCTCGCCTCCGTTCAAAGGAGACTGCAGTGCAGTCTCTCAGACTTCCGGCTTATGTCCAGACTCATTTGAGTATGGTATTTAATCTAAACACTCATTTCTATACATTTATGTCCTTATTCCTCATGCCTTATTGTTCACATGATCCTATTATCTGCTCAGTTCTCAAAGTATCCAGGCCGTTTCTTAGAAGGCGACGAAGGCAAAGTTTGTAAGCTGTGTATCTTTATGTGAGCTCTGATCCCAAAATTAAAAATTTATCGTCCAAAACTTTTCACCCCACGTATCTGTACCAAGTCCTTTGGTATGAAATGTATATTTTAAACATAGATGAGCTCCATCACTGAAAGAAGAGTGCACTCGAATGCGGGCGCTAGGCTTTTGTGGGGGAACCGAGGCTACATTCCTCTCACTCGCTGGCTATGCAGGAAAGGTTGGCTCTTCAAAGCATCCATCTATGTGCATAGTCTGTACCAGCTGCAAACGAATTCTACAGGATTGATATTGCCTTAATTATACAGATGGAAATAAGATACCTAGAGAGCAAAACTGACATGAAGAATGCATCAAGGTAGGCACCATGTGGCCTCGGAGCCCCAGGGAAAATCATCGGGTTAAAGACGGATGATGCCAGCCTGAGAAAGGTTGGGAAGGCCTCACAAAATCGTGTGACCATTTAGATAGGTGATAGATAGATAGATAGATAGATAGATAGATAGAGACATGCATAAGCCAGGAATACCTGTCATTACAGATGTGTATTATTAACCCAAGCACCCAGGAAACTGAGCCAGGAAGACTACAAATTTGAAGCTAGCCTGGGCTACCTACCTGGCAAGTTCTAGGCCAGGCTGAGCTGCATAGAGAGACTACCTGGAGACAGAAGGGAGAAAATAAAAAGGGGGGAGGAGAACATGGGAAGAAGCAGCGGGACATAAAGTCTCACTAAAGGAAGCCGAGATTCAGAACTAGGTATTTCTACCAGATTCTCCAGGCGATCTGACTCGTGCCAGTGCACGGGTGTGCACGGGTGTGCATGTGAGTTCATCTCACTGTCCGCTCACCTAACCACTAAGGCAAATAGCTAGAGCAAAGGTCACATGAAGCGTTGACCAGAAGACCGTGGAAGAGGAGCGTGGAGAATTTCGGCATGGAGGTGGCTTGCTGTAGAAGCACACGGTGAGCGGTCCTCAGGCTTCAGAGGGCACGGTTACTCTACCACAGGATTTCCAGTCCACTGGCCTCAAGGCAGGACTCCAGGGGGTGTGACTCCAGGGGGGTGTGACTCCAGGGGGGTGTGACTCCAGGGGGGTGTGACTCCAGGGGGTGTGCGTAGTACGATCCTGGCTGCTACTGCAGCTGTACCCTAGAAGCTACGCTTCGAGACCAGAGCTGCAAGTCCAGGGCTTCTTACCCCAGGCTGTGTATGAGAATCAACGAGGTCACGTTTCTAAAATATTCATGCCAGGGCCTCAGCGGGACAGGGAGAGCCAGGGTCAGTGCTGGGGAGGCAGACTTTACCGCGTTTCCAGAGTGTTCTTTCTCAGGGTATGAACCTAGCACCTTAAATCTTCATTCTATCGGCCTTTCCCTGCTGAGAATCAACACATTGGTTGTAAGCCTTTACATGCATCCCATGAGCTGTCAAGATGGATCAGCAGATAAACTGCACGTTCAATCCACAGGACTCAGACGTGATGGAAGGGAAGAACTGAAACCTATGACCTCCACCAGCTACTGTGGCCCAGGCACACACACACACACACACACACACACACACACACACGCATCACACACACACATACATACATACATACGCAGACAATATGATCGCTTTTATTTTAAAATCCTGCACTTGGATTTCTCTGTCAAGGTCAAAATAAATAAAATGAATTTCCATAATTCACAAGTAAAACAATGTGGCAGGATGTTTTTTCTTTCAACAATGCTGCCCTCTAGTGTCCACAAGTTAGTACTACACAAAAAACATGTAAAAATCCCACCTCAGTCACCAATAAGGTAATTTCCTGTTAGCTAAATTGGGGGGGGGGGGTCTTTTAAAATAACCTCCTCCGCGGACAAGAATCCCTGGTGCCCGCTTCCCCTCTTCCTCCCTGCCCTCTCTTCAGAGCCACACACAACAGAGAGAGGGTGTGGCCAGCACGTAAAGCTTGTGCACCTCTACCTCACCTCTCACCGCCACACCCTTTACACGACCGCAGTCCACTGAGAAGACAGCAGCAAACAAGACCCTGTCGCCTCACACCCCGGCCCTGTCCTTGGTGAGGGTCCTCAGCCCCAAGCACCTGCCTCCTCCCTGGCAGCCTGTGCTCTCTCTCTCCTCCCTTCCCAGTCCTACAGTGGGCTCTCGTCAGGGAAACCCTCCTCCTAGGCCATCCTCAGTGGTTCCCAGTCTCTGGCCTCTCCATCTTTGTAAAGAAATCTCCCGGCGTTCCTTGGATTACTGCTTTCTGTGCTGCTTTCCTTTGGAAACCTGTTGAAAGAGCTTGTGCAGGGCGGCTCCACACCTGTCTGCCCTCCAGTCTTCCCTCAGGACCGCCTGGCCTTGGTCTTTCAGTGATGCTAAAATGGCTGCCATCCTGCCAGTCAGTGTGTGAGTGTGTGTGTGTGCGTGTGCGTGTGCGTGTGCGTGTGCGTGTGTGTGTGTGTGTGTGTGTGTAGCAGACACTCCTGCAGCCTCTAACGTGACTGTTCCTTGTGTTCCGCCCTGCGGGCCTGCTTCTTGAAGCACCCTCTGTTCTTGGCTCTAAATTGTCCCTCCCCTCTGGCTCCTGGTCAGTCAGCTGACACAGGCACAGGGTCCTCTCTCTGACTGCATGCTGGCAATGCAAACCCTTCTCTTTTTCTCTTCAGACTCGCACTGCGACGACTTAGCACAGCAGTGAGCTGCACTCCTCACAAACCAGTGTCCCCGAAGTGGCCGTTCACTACCTCAGGCGTCCAGCCACATGGGCTCCACGTCCCTTCCGGTTCCACACCGTCAGAGAAGGTTCTCTACCATTGCCCTCCTCGCTGTGAACAGTCAGGGATCTGGGAGGCGGCCTTGATTCCTTCCGGTCCACTATGTGCCACACTCAGCCTTAATGACCAAAACCCTCCTCCTCCGGTCACTCTTGCAACATGACAGATTGTCCCCAGAGGCTTCCTCTTCCACTGATTCCTCACGACATAGACAGGGATGGCACTCTGAGATGCAAACTCCAATGACAGCATGTCTTTCCCATTCCCTTGCCTAAAAATGGCCACAGCCCCATTTACCCTTTGGCCCGTACAGTTGGGTTTGTCACCCTCTGGCAACTTTATCTCAACCCCGCCCTTCCATGCTGGGCTCTGCTACCTAGCCTCATTTCAATCACCGGAATTCACTGTCCTGAGCGCAGGGCCTGCACATGCTGTTCCCTCATCCCAAAATGTTACTCTCCCGTGCTCTGCATGGTTAGCTTGTTTCAGTGCTTCAGCGCAATACAACATGACAGGAAGTGAGCCCTGACTCAGGAGATCGTCCCTTTCATTTCCTGTCTGGCCCTGCTTGTATTTTTCTATAATACTTTATATTTCATAATCGTTTCTCTATTTCTCCATCCTTGCCATCCAACCCTAAACTCCCCAAGTCTAGAAACTGTGTACCAAATGTGTTCAAGGAGTAAACGGGTGAGTCTCGGAAGACTCACAATGCCCACCTTGACTGCCACAATGCCCACCTTGACTGCTCCGCCCCAGGCTGCAGTAACTTCACAAGGCCTGGCCATGAGGCCTCTCTGTCTTCTTCGCCCTGTCAGTAGAGAGCAGGTGGGGCAGTCTTACACCTGAGCTTGCTCTCTGTGAACCCCTTCAGTGCCACCCACAGGCTTGGCACACCTCGGCACGCCCAGAACAGCAAGCACCTAAAGAACAGGGTGACCGGATGAGCTCCCGGCTCTGGGAGAAACAGGCTATCAACAGGAAGGGACTTGTTGCAATGATGCAGGTGGCTAATCTAGGGCAAAAAAATGGCCCCCAAAATCCAGAAATTTATCTCCATTTGTACACTCTTTAAAGAAGAAGGGAAGGTTTCTTACAATTTTCATCACGTTTTATTTAACAAGGGATAAATAAACCTTACTGTTAGGTGCTATGATATTTGATCACAAGAAAAGGTGTTTCACTAATAAACCAAATTCTTTGTTAGATGGTAGTGAATAAAAACATCCCCATCTTCAAAACAAATCAACCAAGGAAACCTTAAAATACCACATGTAAGCCAAACAACAAAGAAAGATTCTATGACCCTAACCATGGCTCCTGTCTTAGTCAGGGTTTCTATTCCTGCACAAAACATCATGACCAAGAAGCAAGTTGGGGAGGAAAGGGTTTATTACACTTTCCACATTGCTGTTGGTCACCAAAGAAAAGTCAGGACTGGAACTCAAGCAGATCAGGAAGCAGGAGCTGATGCAGAAGCCATGGAGGGATGTTACTTACTGGCTTGCTTCCCCTGGCTTGCTCACCTTGCTTTCTTATAGAACCCAAGACTACCAGCCCAGGGATGGTACCACCCTTGAGGGGCCCTCCCCCTTGATCACTAATTGAGAAAACACCTTACAGCTGGATCTCATGGAGGCATTTCCTCACCCGAAGCTCCTTTCTCTGGGATAACTCCAGCTTGTATCAAGTTGACACACAAAACCAGCCAGTACAGCTCCATCAATCTGAATCCTGCCCCCCATGAACTTAAATACAAATAAGACTACATCTTCTCCAAGCCAGGAATATCAGCATACAGTTGTATTCACAGCACTTGGGAGTCAGAGACTGGAACTTTGCTGTAAATTCACATACACCCTGTTCTACCCAGGTGAACTCCAGTCCAGGCAAGGCTACACAGTGACACTCTGTCTCAAAGAACAAGAACGAAGAAGGAGAGAAAGAGATGAGAGGAGGCAGGAAAAAGAGAGAAAAGGAAAAAAAACATATCTACCCCAAATCTAAGTTGAGCAAGGATTCCATTCTTAAGGACACTTAATCTGAGGGTATTACTGGGGCACAAAGAAGTCTAAGACCCTGACCCTAGAAATATGTCCAGCGATCTGGGCATTCTCGGAGCATAGTTGACTTGCTTTGTAAAAGCTGCCTGAGGATTTGGCTAACTTAAACTTGAAACTCTTTGTGCTTCCTATCTCATCTGGCTGGTGCCAAGAGGATCAGCTTAGCTCCACCCCCCCTGGGGAGAGGAAATGTGATGTTAAGCTGAAAAGAGGCAAATGCATGAACGGACGGGGTGGTCCCACCAGCAGGCCCTGGTGAGATCAATTACATGGGTGTCCTAGAACAGCACTTGGTTCAAAGTGGCCAAGGACAGGGTGTGTCAAAGTGGGCTTTGAGCCCCCGGAGCCTCAGCTGTTTGTTCTGCATTTTATATGTTTATCTTGCTGCTAGACACAGTTACTGAGTCATCTCTATTAAACGGCTATTGAGGGAAAGGAACAGCTCTGCAAATCCACCATGCAGAAGAAACAGGCCGTTCGTCCTGTGACCCTGCACTCTACAGTCACGACGAATGCCTTCCTCCCTTCTCGGTTTGTACTACTCAGCCTCATTTATCAGAACAGGAACCATCAAGCAATCTTCCTAGTAAAGGAAGAGCCTGCAACGGTCGTTACATTTTTAATACTGTTGAATATTGCTGAAAACCGAAAATGAGTGTCAGTTTACCTAAGAGTACTGTCCAGCCTCCAAACCACTGATGGTGAATGCTATGCTGTCACCAGAAAGAGAGAGAGTAATTATACTAATCAAATAATCACATTCAGTTTCTAAACTCTGGAAAGAGGAAGGGGAAACACAACTCTGTGTAGTAGGTGAGTTCATGAAACGCTCTTTGGGCTTCCGTAGAAATCGTTCGAGCCATGACACACGTGATCAACCAAGGCATGGCCATGTACTGGGGCACCTCCAGGTGGAGCGCAATGGAGATCATGGTGAGTTAGCCTCTGGGTTTGATGGCTGCCGGGCGCCCTGGCGTTACTGTTTACATGCCGTGTGTAAGCTGCAGCATCCCCTGCGGACTTTTCTCCATGCCGCTGGAATTCTACCGTCGGTTCTGTCCTTAAGGGACAGATGTGAGGGCTAGAGCCAGCAAGCTTAGAACAAACACCAGAGCCAAATCTGCAGAGAGGAACCATGCTTTAGCATGTCCTTTGGGGCAAAAGGGCAGAGAGAATTTCAAAGCTAATGAGATATGTGAATATTCTACCTTTCTTACAATTCTGCTTATACCGTGCCACTTAAAGACCACTTTTGTCTGAGTTTTTTTCTTTAAGAACTTAAGCATATTCAAACAACATCTCCTTTATAAATGCCCATAATTCAAGCTTTGATTACTTTGCCCCAGGCTTTACTCGGTCCAACCTCCCCCGATAACTAGGATCCCCACACTTGGTACTTCTCTTGGTGATAGTTACGGCCACAACTGTGCATGCATTTGGCTTAGCTCCTTGGTTCTTATTTAATCCACTGAAACGAAGGGGCCCAGTGAAAATGAATCTCGGTGACGCGCCAGCGATCATCAGAATAACCTCAGCTGCACTTTCCTCTGCCCCTAGGAAGCCTACTCCGTCGCGCGGCAGTTCAACATGATCCCACCGGTCTGTGAACAAGCTGAGTACCATCTCTTCCAGAGAGAGAAGGTGGAGGTCCAGCTGCCAGAGCTCTACCATAAAATAGGTAATCTTCACAATCACATCTGATCATTCTTCACAACATGAGAAGCAATGACTGGGGGCACGGGGTGCTAGGGGAAATGCGTTCCCAAATGTCCCCAATTAATACAATCTAGAAATGACAAGAACGATGCATCTCAGAGATGGGTGGCAGAATCAGGTGGATCCATAGTCTACAAGGTCCTGGGCTGACAGTCACAGAGTTGTAAGTTGAGTGTGTGTGTGTGTGTGTGTGTGTGTGTGTGTGATATATATAGATATATATATCACATATATACACATATATATGCTGATATATATACAATCAGCAATTACAGTTCAAATAATTCCCACGCAAAGAGGATCAGGTGGATAAGCTTAATTTGCATAGGTGTTCACCACCAGGATCCAGTGGATAAACTCGGTTTGCATAGCTGCTTCTTCTGGCCTAAGCATGCTCATACGAGTGGACTGAGTAAGCGTTCACAAGCGTATAAATATCCACACCTGTCTCTTGCGCTGTGCCCGTGGCTGGGTAAGACAGAACAAACTCAACAACAGCAAGACAGGTACAATTTGCTTGTGTGAGAGTCGTGCCTGGGGGTGGGTGGGGAGCTATACACACAAGAACTTGGGTATTAGAAACATCAATAAGCCACATTTTCTTCAGGGTTATATACCAAAGCAGTTTTCAGAGAGTCCTTTTTTTCCCCCCCTAAAAAATAATAGGGAAATGCTGGATTAAAAACAATCCAAACCCAGCAAGAGCTGCCTCTGCTCCGATCACGTGCCAGGCATTTGCTGGGTGGCAAGCTGTGCTTCTTCCAGGTGCCAGGCACTGCCAGGCACGGGGTGGGTACGAGAAGGGCTGGCTTGCTCTGCCAGTACAAGCCCTTATCTCTTGGTCTGTGAACTATGGCCACGGAAAAGATCATGAATAAGCCATATTTCCAGGTTCGCTTACATGGCTCCCTCCCAGGAACAGACAGTACATGTTTAATTGGTTTCTAAAAGAATGAGGCACAATTTGTAAGTCCTAAGTTGTAATGGAAAGATGGGTGCTGGTATTAACTCATGTATCTGGCCGGTTTTCCTCTAGAACTGACAGAGCTGTTCAAACGTGCCCTCACTTTTGGTCCCACTTAGCATAAACAAGGTTCTGATTGCGTATTTTTTGTTGTTGTTGTTGTTGTTGTTTTTTTCCTCCCTACAGGGGTTGGTGCAATGACATGGTCTCCACTTGCTTGTGGAATTATTTCAGGAAAATATGGAAATGGGGTGCCAGAAAGCTCTAGAGCTTCGCTGAAGGTATTTTCTTCAACTTCTAGAACAGAATGTGGGGGGAGGACGATGAATTGGAAGGTGCAGAGCAGCAGCCCAGGGCTTCCCAGCTTGAGCACACCGTGGCCTTGGCCGGCCGTGGCCTTGGCCGGGCCCCCTCAGCCTTGCCCTGGTCTCTGCTGCTGGCCAAGCATCAGTCAGCCCTTCCTAATCTGCCTGCACAGAGGATCTCCCCGGGGACTGGAAGAGCGTGTCCAATGACCTAGTTGACTTGCAGATGCAAGTCCCCACAGTCTTACATTCTTACTTATTCTTCTGTTAAAGGGGGTATTTTGTTCCTTGTCTAGAAGTGACAGAATTTAAAATCCCTTTTCTATGTAAGAGGATTTAAATTTCCTTTTTTTTTTTTAGAAAATAATACTTAAGCCATAAAGGCTTAATCCATTTGAGGTAAACAGCTATAGCTAGGTATAGCTTGAGATTGGCTTACACGCCTTTGGAGACAGGGGGGGAAAGGTGGGGGTGGGGCCTCAGGAGACAGATACAGAACACATCATCACCAGCCTCCTGGGTCCTTTTATTTTACTTTTTTAGTCATGTATTGTACACATGATGGGTTTCTTAATGGCATTTTTGTTCCGTTTTATCATATACTTAGAATATGTTCTCTCCTCAATGCCCAGTCCCATCTTAGGCCCCTTTCTAACAGTTAACTCATTGGGGAACACTACAAACATTTTTCCTTATTAACAACAAGATGCCTGGGTCTTATTTCTCTGTAGTGTCTAGGGAGAAAGAATACAGGAATCTTAAAATTTCAGATAAGCCAAAGTCATCTTAAAAGAAAGCCTATGCCCGACCCAGGCTCCAGCCTCCACTGGCACTGAACCAGCAGAACAACCCAAGCCAAGGCCAGACCTTCAGCGGTGTAGCCGGGGGCAGTGAGGGACACAGGCCACCGACATGATGGGCTGAGACAGCTGACCACCAGCACCTCCCGAGCTAGAACCTTCTCAAGGCTCTCGGTTTTTCCTATCCTTTCTGTCTCTTAAGAGTTGAGCTGTTATCTTGTTTGTTCGCTAAAACTCACAAGATATAAATAGCCCCCAAAGCATGCTGACATGACAGTGTTCTCATTTTTTAATTATCCCAAAGCACGGTTATCTCAGAATATTTAATGAGATCTTGTTCCTGAAAACTGGAGGTCGTTCGGAACAGACTCTAAACAAGTCCGTGAAGGAAAGGGCGTCTGAGGCAGGGGTGTGACAAAGAGCAAGGCAGCGGGGCACGGAGAGAAAGGAAACACTGAGAGCCGCGTCTTCTCATGGCACCGACCATGCGCCAAGCATGAGCCATGAGTTATGTTTTACTTCCTTTCATCCTCCCAATGAGACGTGGACACAGATGGCGTGCAATCAGTTGCGGCTAAGCTAAACTGCCATATAGACACTCTTCTACTTATGATGGGGTAATGCCCAGATAAGCACATTATAAACCCAGGATGCCCTGTCAAAAATGTATTTATGGCAACCTCGTAAATATCATAGCTTAGCTTAACCTTATCTTGGAAAAAATAAAATAATAATAAGATAATAAAATAAAAATAAAAAAACAGCCAAATCATCTAAAACAAATTCTTTTTATACTAAAGCATTGACTATCTCATGTAATCCGTTGAATACTGGACTGAAAGTGAAAAACAGAGGTCGTACTGATATACTTCTTGCCTATCAGTAAGAAAATCCTAAGTCAAACAATTATAAGCTGGACGGCCATCTGTATATTCTTTCACGGGCTTTCCAAAAAATTCAAAGCACTTCACATATGTGGGCTATTTGTTCTCAGAGTAATCCTGTAAGAGGCAGGCTTTGGCCGGATGCAGAAATTAAAGCCCAAGGACATTAAGCAACATTAAGGCCATAAACTCCAACAGATAAAGCTGACGTGAGAACCCAGGCCTCCTGATGCCAGTGAGTTATCTTTCCCTGAAGACATCTGTTTCCTTTCACACTCAGGTCCTTAAAGGGAAGACGTAGCTTTGCTGTATCTGGCTGGTATGCCTCTATCACTATTTGATAAAAAGCTCACACACAGATGGAAGACATCCACAAATGTACTAACAAAAGCAGAAAGACGGTAGGGAGAACATTCAAAATGTTTGACTGTGTCTGAGCTCAAAAGTAGCTGGGTAAATGCTCACTTGGCTTTCATGAAGCCCATCGATTTGAGTGTTCCTGGGACACTAGCAGCACCCATTTAGAACCTGTCCAAGCGAAAGGCTGCAGGCGGCCACAAATTCTCCAGGCTCTACGCTAGCGACGAAGTGTTTCCGAGAGCAACATGTCTGCTCTGGGGAAGACTGCTTAGGCAGAACTACCAAAGTGAAAAATAAAAATGAAAATGAAAGAAGCAAGAGCATGAAACCCTCCGTAGTAAATTATAGTGCTAGCAGAAAAAGTAAAGGCAAAGGCAACAATACATTGGCAACTTATAATAAAGCCTAAAAATGGCCCACACAACACTGTCACCACACCTCTGAAATGCTAATGTTCTGTGTCAGCTATTCTGAACTACAATTGAAGAGTCAATCTTTTTTCTTTTCTTTTCTTTTCATGGCTCTCCAGGGCTCTTACAGTAAGCAAGATGGTGCAGGGAGTTTTCTGGCAACCCCTTCTGGCTGGCCCCTGTCCTCTTACAATGCTATCAGCTCTGGCTGCTCTGCTGCAAAAGCAAAGCCCTACTTCCAGTCTAGTAGATGTCCCGCGGCTATCTGTCAAGCCTAAATGGAATCTACTCTCACATACCCTCTGCTCAAATTTGACCCTCCTTAATATCATCGGTGCCGCCCCTGCCCGAGTCCTAGCCATCCAGATGTCATATTGCCACCTCAGATTTCATCCTCTGCATCCTCACCCGCCTAGCAAGGCTCCATCCAAATCCTCCAGACCGCATCCTGCCACTCGGGTCCACCCGTGCGCAGCCCTGAAGTAGGTCCTCCTCCTTCCTTCCCAGGTTTACGGCAGCACTGGACCTGGATTCTTTCCTTTCCTCCTCTTCTCCACAACCCACCCTCATGGTTAGCTGTTTTTCTAAAGGGCCGTATCATAACCCATTTTAAAATGCTATCATGACTTCTCAGTTACTGCTTACAGGATAAATCCCAAATCCTCTTGGAATCTAAGTCAAGTCTACTTTTCTGTTCTTGTCTCTACCATCCCGTGTTGTTTCCCTTTCCACCCAAATGCGCTGCACTCTCTCCCTGGCTTCCCAGCGTGTTTTCATTCTCCTGTGGTCCTTCCATCTTAGCCTTAAGAACAAAGCTTCTAGCTCAGTAAAGTTACTAAGTCCTAGGCGCTTCTCTCTATTCGCTCCATCAACATTTCTTACCCAGGCTTCAAGTTCTCTGGCTGCCAGTGACCAACCTCAGTGTGAACAGTCTCATTCTAAGAACTCTACTGTCACAAAGACAGTCCTTGAGGATAGAGTGGGCTGGGCTCAGCAGACCTGTCGATGGACTGGACATTACTAGTCCTCTGTCTTCTCTACTTATCTCTATTATGAATATGCCACTTCTTCCACTGCATGGATCTTGACAATGAAGCTAGAACAGGAAAACAGATAGCCGCAAGCCTACGTCCTTAAGAGAGTATATCCTAGAAGAAAAGAGAGCTTTACTTTGCCAGCTTCAGACCAGAAAAGAATGACCAAAGTTAGGCCATGTTCAACCTGTGAGACCAACAACAGTAGCCAAAAGAGAAAACGTTGGTCAGCTCAGCCATAGATGACTTTGTTAGATAAAAAGAAGGTGCTCCAAACATGGCTTGTGAGGAAACCGTTGAAGCAGGAAGGCCACTCAGCTGCAAAACACTCTTAAGTTCCTAGATAATGACTTGTGCATGATTCTAAGACAGAAACTAACGCTCTTTAACCCAAGTATATGACTCAATAAATGATGAATGGATGCATGTTTGTAATAACCCTAAACATAAGATCAAACAAATCTTAACAATTAGAACCTTGGAAAATATTACTGTCTACTCAGTACTGGACTCTGCTGGTTGCTGGGGATCCGTGGACCAAGGGGGATCACGCTGATGTTCGAGAAGTATCTCAGCAACCTCCAGAGACACTCGTGCGTAGGTTCTTACACTATAGAGCGACAAAACCCACAGCGCTGCTTCCTCCACACTGGCACCACAGTGTTCGCCACCAACCTTCCTACAAACACAGGGGCACGTTCATATTTAATTAATATTTTAATTTAAAAAAAAAACTTTGTTTCCTTTGGTATTAGGAAAGCAATGTAAACACTGTTTTTAAAAACCCTAACTCCCTTTATATTCCACTGATTAAGCCAACATTGAACTTTACCGTATTGAAAGTCAGAAGAGAGGGATTCAGTAAGCAAGTGTTTATATATGTGCATGTGGACGCACACATACACTGTGCATATGTAGTGATCAGAAGACAACCTCGGGTATCAGCCTCCACCATCTATAGTGTAAGAAAGGGTCTCTTTCTTTGCTGCTCACGGCTACGCATAGCAGCTGGCTGGCCCACAGGTTTCTGGAATTCCCCTGCCTCTGCCACCCTTTTCACTGCAGAAGTGCTGCAGTTACAGGCATGCACTATCAACCCCAGTTGTGCATGGTGCAGAGGATCCAAACTCCAGCCTTACATCTTACAGGCAAGCAGTGTATCTACCAAGCCATCCCTCCAGACCAATCCTCCTCATTTTCAGAAGTCTTTCAATATGGTTGATGTAAAAGCATATCTTACTGTCTCTCTGTCTCTCTCTCTCTTTCTATCTCTCTCTCACACACAGAGTATATTTCAATCTTAAGAAAAAGAATGTATTACATATAATATTTCAAAAATAGAGTAAACAAATCAAACATTCTTAATGTGCCTGATACATATCGAAGAAATCTCAGGAACTCTACTTTTTAAAGTGTTGAAAAGCATTTGACTACCACTTTCTCATTTTGTGTTTGAGTAATATTCAGATATGGTGCTGTCTTGAAAGATCATGAAATTTAAGTAAGGGTTGATGATATTTTCCCACTTAAAGCATCTGTAGCCAATCAGGGATGTCTGACATAGGCCGTGCCCAGGTTCAAGAAGGCCGCCTGGGCCCTGACCATGTGCTTGCAGTTCACAGCCACCCACCCCATCACCACTGGCACCAGCTGTCATCTCTGGAGATGACACTTCAGGCACCTTTCCTCTGGAACAATCAGAGGCTTCTCAAGGCTGAAGCTGGGAACGCCTTGGCCATTTCCCCAAGCAAAGTCCCCAGTGAGGAGCCAGACCGTAAGCCTTTGAGATCCAGGAGCAGACAGAACTGGGGCAGCTTGCCCTTCTGCTTTTCACATCTGTAAAATTATTCCAAAAAAATCACAATAAAACATAATGTGGTTATCCTTTCCTCTGGTGATGAAAAAAGACTTAATAAAACAAAAGCCAGCAGCCGATTGAAATCATGTGGGCCAAGTGCGGACTGAGGAGCTTCCTGCTCCCTGTGGGGAGGCTCAGAGCCGCGGCTGCAGGGGGAAGAAGAGCTTCCCTTTGGCTGTTGCTGGTCAGTGCTAGCTTTATACATCAGAGATGGCATTCCCGTCTCCGGTAAGGGCAGAGCCTTCTGCAAAGAAGGGCAGTGGAAAACCCTGAATGGTTTTTCATACTGAGGGAAGTAAACTCACTCCCTAGGCTTCCCCATGTTTAAAGAGTAGTTTCCTGGGTTGTCCTTTAAACAAATTCTCTATTGATTCTAATTTGTGGCATTAAAACTAACCACAGGAGGAAGTCAACACAAAGTCCCCATAATAATATTATTATTGTAATTATCGTATCATGGTATCAGGGAGCTGGAGAGATGGCTCCTCTTGCAAAGAACCTCTCTCTTCAGTTCCCAGAACCCACGGTGGGCGGCTCTCAACCTCCTGTAACTCCAGCTCTTACAGATCCAACATCCCCTTACGGCCTCCAAGGCCATCTACACACAGATGCATACACACATGGAAAATACTTTGAAATAACAATGACATTTGGGATGGAATAAGGCAAAGGGGAGGACAGTTACAACAATAATGCAAACCTGTAATTTTTCAGGGGACAGAAAACTAGGGAACCCGCTTTCTGAACAGAAAGCTGGGCCTATGTGCGTGTACATGGCTGTGTCTGGGTGTGTGCACTCATGCATGTGTACGGGTGTGCCACAAGGAAGCAGGTGCCCTTGGAGGCCAGGAGAGGGCATTAGATCTCCTGGAGTTAGTTACAGGTGGCTGCGAACTGCCTGATGGTCCTCCTGGAAATCAAACTCAGGTCCTCGGAGAGAGCAGTGGACAATTTAACTGATGACAGCCATCTCTCCAGCCTCAGCTGAGCTTCTTATATTTTATTGATTTCACATTACACTTGTATAAGACTTATGAGTTATCGTTATTTCCAGTGCTACCAGTGGTTGAAGGAAAGAATCGTAAGTGAAGAAGGGAGAAAACAGCAAAACAAGCTGAAAGACCTCTCTCCAATTGCTGAACGCCTGGGATGCACACTACCTCAGCTGGCTGTGGGTAAGAAACTACGGGGGGATGGCAGACCGCGGTCCGCATTAGGGGGTTACTTTTGCTGCTATCACTCAAAAGCATACTTTCCTATGGTTGATCCGCACCCTGCCATGGTAAAATGTCTACCATAGGGACAGGCTAACCTCAGAAGCATCAAATCCTGGTAACATACAGCAGAGAAAGTGAATTAATCAAGGTTTCCCAGAATTTTCTATATGCTACAACATCTTTTCTTTCCTTTCTCCTTTATAAGACAGTTGCATGAGAATATATCAGTGAAAATACAGAGAGAGAGGGGGAGAGAAAGAACACATGAGAACACACATGAGAGAAAGAACGAACAAGAGAGAAAAAGGGAGGGAGGGAGAAAGGGAGAGAAAGAAAGAGAGAAAAGGAAGTTGGGTGGGTAGAGAGCTGGAGAGATCTGGGAGGACTTGTGGGAGGGGAAATGATAAACATATATTGTATAAAGTTAATAAAAAATAAATAAAAAATGCACACATACGTCAGTGTCTGAGGTAAACCGGCTCACTACACAATGACACCCATTTCTTCTGGCTCAGGTTTCTCCCCCTGTTGACACTAAGACAGGGTTGGTGAGAGATTGAGAAATAGGGCTACAAAGAGGCCCTTGGCTCCGGCCACACTGAAAGATGATACTCCAAGGGCAGCTTCCCCTGGAACCTTTTCAACAGCCATGAAAATTGTTCTTCTCATGCTGCGGAGTCCGTGAAAGGTCATGGCCACCCAAAAGACAAATGCACTGGCACTGTCCGTTAGAACACAATGGGAACTACTTATTTCTTTTCAAATTTGCCAATGGCCATATTAAGAAAGAAAAACAGGAGAGCTGCAGAGATGGCTCAGTGGTTCAGAGTGTTCACTGCTCTTCCAGAGGACCAGAGTTTGATTCCCAACCCTCATATCCAGTGACTCAAAACCTTCTGCGACTTCAATCCCAGGGGACCCAACACCCTTTTCTGGCCTCCAAAGGTACCTGAAGACAAACAGCATACACTCATACAAACATACACACATATGCACATAAACAAACACTCTTAAAAAGCTTTAAAATAAAACATAGAATTGAAATTCATTTTAATAATGCATTTTATTTAACACACTCTACCCAAATTATCATTTCAACAAATAATATAAAAAATAACTTAGGTTTCCTTAAATACTATTTTTTCAGCCTGTTTTCAAAAAAAAAAAAAAAAGGATGCATTTTACTTCTGAAGCACCTGAACATGGGCTCAGTAGTCACACATGGTTAATGACCCCCACATTTGTATGCAAAAACATTCAAGCTTGCAGGCAGTGAGGGGGGTGCCACCCTGTGCTATATGTACTTCACATTCACTGTCTTACCTTCTTTGACCCTTAGACTTCAAACAATCCTGTGAGGTGCATGCGGTGAGGAACCTTGTCTTACAGATGTCACTAGATGATTTACTAGGATTGCCATGGCAATTGAGAAAGGAATAAAATAAGTGTTAATTCCAGGAAGGGGGAAGGATCCTAACAAGAAACAGCAGCAAATAATTGTAAACCACAACAACAACAACAACAACAACAACAACAACAACAAAAAAAAAAAAAAAAAAAAAAAAAAAAACAGCCAGTGGTAAGGTCTGTGCAAATAGTAATAGAATATTTGCCAATAGCTTGGCTTTGCCATAGTTAGAAGTTTAAAAAACAATGACAGCAAACAGTAATTACTAGAAAACTGGAAATGAAGGCTGGAGAGATGGCTCACTGGGTAAAGCCACTCAGTACCAAGGCGAATGACCTGGTTGATCTCCAGAAGCCTCGGAGCAGAAGGGACTCCTCCAGGGGCTCTCAGCTGCTCTATGTACGTGGACACCCTCACACTGAGTAAGTGAGGAAGGAAGGGGCGGCTCATTAGACGCCCAAGGGACTTCAGGGGCGCACCTTAATGCTTTCTTTAGAAGAATTACAGAGCATGTTTAAAGCAGTATCTGCAGCAAGAACAGCAAAACGACTGTGATCATAGACGAGTCACCTGGCCTGGCTTTCCTCATGTGCAATCGATATAATCTATACCTTATAAGCTTGAACTAGAATAAAATTGTATATGTAAACATTTAGTATAAGTAAGTTCAGTAAGTGAGATTGACAAAGGATATATTTCGTAGAACTAGACATTCTGGGCTTGAGGTTTTCTTAAACCAGAGAAGGAAAATAGATTCTACTACCGTAAATAAGATTTTAGGTAGTAACATTAACTTAATACACTCAGACTTCTGTGTCCATAAAGTCGACCAACAATTTACATTGTTTTGGGCATTATAAGTAATATAGAGATGATTTAAAGACTATAGGAGAATGTATATGCAAATGCCAAGACATTCTTATAAAACAGAGTGGAGTCCTCCTGCATTGGGGGGAAGATAGAACTGGTCCTCCACGAATACCAGGAAGAGTATATTAACACCACAAGAAATGGCAGAACATTATCTTCCTAGAGAGGGCTGTAGACTTTGGCTGGGAGTTAGATACTCATGACGCCCTTTGCACAGAGCTTAGGTTTAAACTGACACGTGCTGGCTTTTCCTCCCAGTCTGTTCTCAGCTCTGCCCTAGGTCACCAGTTCTCCACCTGTGGTCCCTCTGGAGCCCAATGATCCTTTCACAAAGGTCACATATCAGATATCCTGTATACCACATACTGGTTCACATTACAACTCACAACAGTAGCAAAATTACAGTTATGAAGGAGCAACAAAAATAATTTTATGGTTGGGGGTCACCACATGAGGAACTGTAACTAAAGGGCCACCGCATTAGGAAGGCTGAGAACCACTGCTCTAGATATTTTTCTTTCCTGTCATCTCTTTCTTTACAAGTAAGTAATTTTTATCCACAGAATTCTCAGACCCAAAAAGGAATGAGTCCCAGCCTCATTGCTGTTGATCTCCAAGGGCAAAGCGTGACTTGGAGAAGGGAAGCTTCCAGCACGGAGATAGACTACTTGAATCCTCGTGCTGTTCCCCAGTCAGTCCCACACCGCCCAGGGGCAGCACTCACAGCTCACCGGCAGTGAACAGTCTGTGGATGTGCTTGCCGGTGACAGATACCCAGTTAGACAGGCTGATAGTAAAGCAGCAGCCGCAGGCAGGGCTCTCCACGGATCGGCTGCTCTGCAGCGTGGGTTCTCTTAGCCCCTAGTGTTGTGTGTCCCAACACCGCACCACCACGTTCTGTAGGTCCCTGCGGGCTTCTGTATGCATGTATGGTCCTGAGGAACTAACCCCTAAACCAGCCATGGTGCCTTCCCACACGACGAGGACCGCTGGCTGGAGCTCCCTGAGAAGGGGACTGGATGGGCTCTCATCTTGAATTTCCATTTGCTCCTGTGTTACCTGCTCATCAAAATAACAAAAAGGTGGTGGCACACGCCTTTAATCCCAGCACTTGGGAGGCAGAGGCAGGCAGATTTCTGAGTTCGAGGCCAGCCTGGTCTACAGAGTGAGTTCCAGGACAGTCAGGGCTACACAGAGAAACCCTGTCTCGAAAAACAAAACAAAACAAACAAACAAACAAACAAAAAAAGAACCAATGTATTAGAGAAACCAGAGGAATAACCAACTAGACCTGGACTTTAAAAGGGAAGGTAAACTCAGAAAAAAGGGACAATTCCTAAAGGTCCCAGAACTCTAGTAGGAAGGTAAAGATGCTGACGCTGAGCCAAACGGGCCTGGGAAAGCGAGGCGGGAAGATTCAGCAGAGCATGCAGGTCCAAGCTCAGATGTTCACTGTGACCAGGTCCCTGGGGCCTTGGCTTCCAGAACTGGGTGAGAAGGGGGCTGGGCTATGATGCAGGGGAGTACAGGGGCCTAAACTGGCCTTTCTGAACTTCCAAAGTCAGGGATGTATCTAAACAAGCGCAAAGCCAGAGGCTATTTTACAGTGAAAAAGGATTGAACATTCTTTACTGACAAAGGAAAGGAGGAAACAAAACCTTCAGGGAGCAGAGAAATAAATGTTTAATTAATCCAAAAAGAGGGAGACGGATCCAGGCCAAAACCGCATACATCATCTACAACCCACTGTGGGTACTAAGTAGATAGAAAAATGAAGATTATTCTACCTGTTTGTCTTAAGGTTTTGCTGCTGTGAACAGACACCATGACCAAGGCTAACTCTTATAAGGACAACATTTAATTGGGTTTGGCTCAGAGGTGGGAACATGGCAGCATCCAGGTAGGCATGGTGCAGGGGTAGCTGAGAGTTCTACATCTTCATCAGAACACTGGCTTCCAGGCAGCTAGGATAAGGGTCTTAAGGCCCACGCCTACAGTGACACGCCCACTCCATCAGGGCCACACCTTGTGATAGTACCACTCCCCGGGCAGAGCATATACAAACCATCACATTGGTGGATTTAATATTTTAGATAAAGTTCGAGGAAGGTCACCACTGAGCGTGAATACAAGGCTTTAGGGTAGAGATGCTGCCAACATGGTTGCTCATGCCTGTAATTCCAGCACTCATGAGGTAAAGGAGGGAAAAATCTCTGGCTATATAGCACGTTGGAGACCTAGTTCCATGAAACCCTGCCTCAAAAACAAAAATGAAAAAAGCAAACGCACCAAAGGAGGGTAGGCCTTATGTCATTGAAGAATGGATGGTCAGTTATCAGAGAGGGCTGTCACACTGGGTAAGGCCCAATGGCAAGATAGCAAAGGAGCAGGGACACAGAGGTGCCAGACTGTGAGAGTCTACGGTTCTCTCTGGTTTACTCCGCTAGCCCCAAGTAGAAAGCACAGGTTCGGTTCTGATGGGACTTACTAAAGCAGAGGAAGGACTGGGGCTTTGAGAGTTAGTAAGACAGAAAACCAATGCAAAGGGTTGACAGACGAGGAAAAGTGACACCATGTATAAGACGGAGAGGGAGCCGGGCAGAAACAAGATGCCAGACAGTACTAGCTGGTGAGCAGTGCTGGGTATTTTCATGAACAATATATTACTATGATGAACACTGGTAGTTGGAGCACAGTACAAGAAAGCCATAAACCTACTATTCAAATGTATGGCTTCCATTAAACTTCTGAACATGAAGGGTGCTGTTCTAGTTTTTAAGCATGTATCCTCTATCCTACACACACACACACACACACACACACACACACACACACACAAATTATAAACGTATCAATAATCCTGACCCAGTGCTTTGCTCTTTCCAGCATGGTGCCTGAGAAACGAGGGAGTGAGTTCTGTGCTCCTGGGATCATCCACTCCTGAACAACTCATTGAAAACCTTGGTGCCATTCAGGTAAATACTGCCGCCCCTTCTAGCAAACTCCAGGGAGTGTTACAGTGTGTTTGCAGGCCATGACCTAGACAAGGTAGCGGGAAACACAAGTTGTAAGAAGCAACATTTACATTACACATGGAACCAGGCCTGTCCTCATCGGTGTGGGGCAGTGCACTCCCGTGTCACACCCGGCAACTGATAGGTCTAACCATAAAAGCAGGTTTAACTGTCTGCCTGAGATGTAATGGCTAAGGACAATACATGTCGTGTGTTCCTTTGTTCCTTCCATTAACTATTGCCAGTATCCTATGCCACACTCCTTTTCCAACCATCTGACAGCACCCTGTGATCCCGCTCATACCACTCAGGGTAAGGTGCATGGTAACCGTCTGTCCTCTGCCGTACTGTTAGCCTGAGGGTCAGAGACCTGTGGCTCTCTTCTCCACTGGCTTCCCACTTCCTACTATGTGGCCCTTAGTTAGTACTCCAGAAGTAACTGGAGAATAAATTCCTGTTCGGGACTTTCAGGATCACATCCTCCTGAAAGAAAATCCAGGAGGCCCATTCCATCCCAAGGTCCCATGCCCCAAGCGATAGCCTGAAGGCCAGGCACTGGACTGAGATTGCAGCAACACCTAGAGAATATGTTGAAGTAGGAAGAGGGACAGATGATCGGGGGATCTAAGAACAGGGGTGGGGCTAGTGGTCTGTTGGGACTACCCAGTTGTGCACTGAACACATCTGGGCCCTGAGCCTGCTCCTCTCAGCTTTGCTCAGAGTCCTAGGGTGAGCCCACCCAGCACTTAGCCATCACCTGCTGAAATCAGCAAAGATGTTTCCCTCTTGCTCACTGGGAACAGACTCACAGCTTCTTGGCTATCCATCTATTCCTAAAACAAGGCCTGTCACCTCTCCTCAAACCATACAGATGAAGGTCGAGACATAAATATTTAAAGCCCCCTTTTAGAAAGACAGGAATGGCGGTGCTGGCGCACGCCTTTAATCCCAGCAGAGGTATGTAGATCTCTGTATGTTTGAGACCAGCATGGTACACAGAGGGAGTTCCAGGACAGACCAGAATGGTATATAAATGGTAGATTGCCTGCATAGCCACTACCTTTCTTCAGACCAGGCAGTGGGGCAATCCTCCCCAGCTATTTCCAAACTGCCTGGCCATGGTTCCTCCTGGATTCTGTGGGGTCTTCACAGGGAATGCCCCATCTAATGAACCGTGCCATCTTTCATTTTCTGTTATGCACTGGGAAAACAAGGTTACACCATGAGGCTGGGGTAGGAGCACAGTCTGTACTCAGAAGAACTGAAGTTCAATACAAAAATCTCAGTTCTACTCGTGTATGGAATACTTACTACATCTGACACCAAGGAGACGCTTTGGGTTACAGTGATAAGTAAGCGTAAGAGCAAGATCCTGTCCTAAAACTGCCAGTGGACTAAGAAAGAATGAATTAAGAAATCTATGCCTTGCCGGGCGTGGTGGCACATGCCTGTAATTCCAGCACTTGGGAGGCAGAGGCAGGCGGATTTCTGAGTTCGAGACCAGCCTGGTCTACAGAGCTAGTTCCAGGACAGCCAAGGCTACACAAAGAAACCCTGTCTCGAAAAACCAAAAAAAAAAAAAAGAAAAAAAAAAAAAGAAAGAAAGAAATCTATGCCTTAAAAAAGCTGGCCTCTGAAAGCTCACTGTGTACCAGATACTAACACCACCACAGGACACGAGATACTGTCCAGTCTTCAGAAAACTTACATTCTACTAGCAGACTAATAAAAACACACAAAATACAGATCATGAGTTAAGCAAACAGACTGTTGTACCAGAAAGCAACTGAGAAAGAGGTGTGTCTACTTGACATAACTTTGCAAGTCTCCTCCCTATAGGATGTTTATTCTGAGTCTTTGATTTGTATGCCTTGTCATAGCATGAAAGAAACCCAGAAGGAACATTTCAGGAACAAGAGTACACAGTACAAAGGACCTAGGTTAAGAGGAACATAGCTTACACCAGACTATCATTTTCCTTATAGCTAAGGAAATTTACAAAATTTAGAGGACAGATGTACTTCTCTCTATTTGAATGTTCGGGGATTCCTAAGGCTGCCCCAAGGAGAGCAGAATGCAGGTGTGGTCATCAGCCTAGGCCAGGAAGTGGAGTAGATGGATGTGCAGATCTGGGGGAAAACAGATAAACATCTCGGCAGGAAGAGAAATGCCGGATTCCTATCATGTTAACACTGGGATCCTGCATCCCAGGGGAAGTCATGCCAGGGACAGGGATGGGACAGCACCCTGGATCTAAGCAGTCAGAGCTGCAGGAGCTCGGGGCAGTGAAGAAAGGATACAAAAACTCCCAAAGCATTCCCTCCCTAGCAAGGCTCCGGGTGCAGCAGGATGGGACTTCTATTCTCAATCAGCAAAGGATAGGGGTGTTACCCAGACAGCCTCATTGCTAGCACAAGGGACCATTAAACGTCCCTTCTCCTTCACCCCAAGCACTGGCACATGACAATCTAGACATGGTGTGACAGAAGCCCCGGAGGTGGTCAAAAGTACACTAGGACTCTGGAGAGGCCAAACACTGTCGAACTGACTGCAAATGTTAGACTGTGGAATGCTGGCTACCATAGAGAGAGCACTGTCTAAGTGTGAGCAATGGATATGCCTATGGCCCGGGTGTGTACACACGCTTGTGTGCACATGTCCTCTCCCTCCCTCCCTCCCTCCCTCCCTCATTCTTTTTCTCTTTCTCCCTCTCTCCTCCCTGCTTCTCAGGATTCTAATCTCCAGCCCCCAGGAGGAACACTTTAGGATACCCCTTGCCCAAAATTAGCAGTGGTTCATGTTCACCCTCCAAAGTGACCACCACCAACTTGCACAAAACCTCCACCATTCTCAAAGAACTTAGTCCTGGAGGCCCTCCGTGATGACCCCCCCAGTCCCGGAAAAACATTCCTAGTCAAACCTCCCCTCCCATCACCAAGTCCTGCAGGCAATCTAACAATAAGGCTGTACAACTGGAACAATCTCATTAAATCTGCCCAACGGCTTAAAATGTTGTAAAGTATCTGCTTTGTTTTTAAAAGTGATTTCACATAAAATTCTGAAAGTATGGCTCCTTTAAAAGACACTGGTCCAGCCGGGTGGTGGTGGCACACGCCTTTAATCCCAGCACTTGGGAGGCAGAGGCAGGCGGATTTCTGAGTTCGAGGCCAGCCTGGTCTACAGAAGAGAGTTCCAGGACAGCCAGGACTATACAGAGAAACCCTGTCTCAGGGGAAAAAAAAAAGACACTGGTCCTTTGATACGACAGGCATTGGAATTTCACAGTTTATTCAAGTACTTTGTCATTCCACTGTTTCTAATAAGTATTTTGACAATGACGTTTTTCATTTCACATGGCTAACCCACTGGATTTTTCTTCCATCAAGTCCAGTTTTTGAACTCCAGTCTCCCTAAGTCTCCAAGTAGCTTTAGCTATTTAGAACCTGAGACTCCAGAGAGCTAGTGGGAAGCAAAACTTCTCCTTTGACTTCAGGTAGGGAAAAAAAAGCCAAACCAATAACCAGAACCACAAGTTTCCCGGACATGGGAGCTGAACTATTGTGCCAAACCCACAGGCTCCTAAGGACAGCCCTGGAGTAGAGGCGAGGTCACCTTGGCCAGCAAGGCTGCAGCAAAGGGCGAGGCCCAAACCTCAGAACCAATCATGCCAACTGCATCTCACCAGTCTCTACACAGGGTGAGACTACTCCAGAGAGAAAGCAGGTCATTGTCTCATGGTATAACGCTAGCCCTGAATGAGCTGGGGCCTCTATGCAAGTCAGCTCTACACCCAAAGCTCCACATGCACACATCCTACGTCACGCTGATCACACCCGAGTCCTGTTTCCCATCCCAAGGTCACTAGCCTTGTTAAGTCCCTTACTGTCTCTCAGAGGGTGACTCTGGCCACCTTTCAGGTTCCTACAACTCATCGTTCAACTTTCCCCTGGTATCTGATGGGAGAAATCAAGTCCTCAGAGCAGCAGTGCTCAACCTGGGGGGAGGGGGGAGGGGAGGGGAGGGGTCGGCGCATAGCATATGGCCTATATATCAAATATTCACATCATGATTCAGAACAGCGAAATTACAGTTATGAAGTAGTCAAGAAGTTATGGTTGGGGGTCACCACAACATGAGGAATTATAGCAAAGGGCTGCAGCATTAGGAAGGTGAGAACCACTACCTTAGGACAACCTGGAGGATGCTGCCTTCGTTCTTATAGAGGCGTCCAAGCTCCCCTCCCCACTCCAGCTGCTGGTCCGTACCCCTACATCTCCACTCTCTGTCCTGCTATCACCACACTCACTGTTCACGTGCATGCTCTTCCATGCATCTGGGGGGTCTACTGAGCTCAAGCACCCTTTCCCAGTTCTCAGCAGCAGCTCAAAGCCCACCCCCGGTCTCTAGATCAGTGCTAACCATGGCTGCAGCTTCTAGCCACATAGGACTATTTGAATACATGAAGAATGGCCTGTCCAAACATACATTGTGTGTATAAGTGTGTGTGTGTGTATACGTAAGTGTATATTCAAAGGATTTGAAGGACTTGGTACTATCCTCAAAAGTACCTTAATCTTCTATACTAATCTTCACATTAAAGTAATACTAAGTAAAAAGGTGTTAGCTGGAGACAGTGTAATAAAATGCACTAATTATACTATTTTAAAGACAGCTAGTATAATTACCTGCTAGAAAAATTAAAACATAGATTGCTTACGCTGAATTCCACCAGATAAAGCTAGTCTGTGTTCCTGAGACTATACTTACATCTTCATTTCTTCAGTCAACAAACACAATCCCTGACTTAAAGTTTGTCCATAGTGGGGAGTGGGGGGTGACGGACCTTCACTTCAGCTATGGCTTGCAGACATATAATTTGCAACATACGGCTTGCAAGTATGAATGACTGCTTAATGTTGACTACACAAGACAAATGCTCACCCTAACCATCTGTGGGCTTCTCCCCTACCCTCAGGTCCTCCCTAAGATGACATCACACGTGGTGAATGAGATTGATAACATACTGCGCAACAAGCCCTACAGCAAAAAGGACTATAGATCATAAGGCGATGCATGGGCCGCTAAGCTGCATGGGTAATGTCATGGTGGGCAGGCAGTGCGGGACAGCCGGCCTCACCAGCCACTCTTGTGAATCACTTAGCAGCTTGCTGCTCAGCCTCTAGTGCCCCAGGATTCTGAGGTTTCTGCTGTTGCTACCACTGTGCACCCTGAATTCTGAACACATCTGAAAATTCAACAAGCCAGAAAATCCATTCTATTTTCTTATCTTGGACTGGTCCCTATCCTGATTGGTCTGTGTACCTCATGTTTTTGCAATGGAAAGAATATTGGGGTAGGGGAATCTATTATCTTCAGAAGAAGGCTGTACATATCTATTTTTTTCAAAAGAACAAACTTCACAAGATACAGTATATGGCCTGCATAGGAAACAGGATATCTTCACTCTTTAGTCTTGCTCGGGAGAACAAACAGAACTAATTTACTTTTTTTTTCATATTTCATATTCACACTAGCAAGTTTTATGTCACCTGTAATTCAAATACAGTTTCTAGGTATTTGCTTTCACTATCTCTAAAGTTATGTTGTTGCCTGGCCCTGTATAATTTAACTGGGGTGTCTCTCAGGGTTCTAATGTATCTATTTACAGAGTTATAAAGGCAATCTTTACTAGATACATAATGCTAATTTATAAAAGGGTTACAATGCTATGGAAACAGCTTTAAATAAAATGTTAAGTGTTCATTTTTTACTTTCTATTAAAGCCTGCATATACTTTCAATTGCTTGTAGGCACATTTCTGCTAAGTTTAAATATTTGAGCTTTAAAAACACATACATGCTCAGTTTTGTAATTAAATCTATAAATACCCAGAAAGGCAAGTCTTCAATTTACCATTGGGACATCATTATATAATGCTTGGTATATCCTGAAGTTATTAACATGGAAACAAATCATAGGCAATGTAAAAAAACGGGATTTTTTTCTCATTCCTCAGCACATGCTAGATGAATTAACTTGCCCAAAGAAAAAGCAAAATATTCAAGAAGCTCCTGATTCTAATTGTATCACACACTACACCATATGCATGAAAGCTCGTTGCATGAATTAAGGGGCTTAGCTTTGCACTCAGAATCTGAGACACACTTAGCCCTGCCTCTCTAAGCTAACTCCCCTCACTGTATCCCACTTGAGAAGAACTGTAAGACTATACTGTGTGTGTGGGTATCTGTAAATAAGGATAAAAACACAAGGGGTTTTTGTTGTTTTGTTTTCTGTAAAGGTGGGGTCATTTTCTAACTCTTATTTGTCTAACTACAGATGGACAACATCCTACTTCATCTAGTTAGTAAGTTCTCCATCACTTTTAAGATTTACACAAGAAATATATGAACTTAAAATCATTTTCAGATATGCACCACGTGGTTATGTTCTAAATCTTAAACTATCAGTGAAAGATACCAAGAAATATGACGCTACTACCTAGACTCCAGAAGGCAACTTGGGAGTTTCACCCGTGTGTATCTGATTAGTGATGGAGATGAATTAACTTTCCAGCTATTCATTGTAAATCCACTGAACTACTGTATGTATAAGTGGAGTGTCTAAATGAAAATCAATTCATTCGCTTAGAGTAATAAAGTTATCTGCAATCTCATAATACATCTTTTGGGTCTTTCATTATTAAGGCTATAAGATCTATACATTCTCCCATATATAAAATATAAATAAAATGTTACCATGAAATGGGTAAGCAATAACCACCTAAATTATACTGAACGCTACACCTGAACGCTACACCGCACTGAATGCTTAAGAGAAGTCGCAGTGACTAAAACAGGCTGAAACAAGGAGGGGTGGAACACACCCATATTCCTCTCTCTCAGGAGGCAGAATCCAAAGGATCCAGAATTCTGATACATCAGACCCTCTCTCAACCACCACCATCCCAACAAAAAAGAAGAAAAGACCGAGATTGGCGCTGCAAGCTCTGAGTCCTGGCACGCACCTGTTATCAGAGCGCTGGAGGAACCACGGGGAGGGCTCTTCAGTCTGTGCCCAGCTTGGACTGCACTTACAGGCAAACTATGTTTTGCAAACTCCTTTCTTTTTCAGTGGATTTTGGAAAACTACACACTAAGGTTAAAGCTTCTCAAACCCACTTGAAAGAAGCTGCAAATTTGAACCAAATATAGGCAATACTGGTTAGCTGTGGAAGCAGTCAATTTGGACATACCCACCAAGGTAAACTGAGTAATACATTTCAGTTTTACACTTATGAAAAAAAGTTTCATTAACTAATTTCATAATTTCCGCTTCAGAACTCCTTCACAAAAACATGCTACCACAGTCATACTGGTCTTAAGCAGGATGAATACGAACTGTGTGCCTGGATTCCTACTTCACAGACTGCCAAGCACCGGTCAAGCACACAGCAACGCACCGCTCCGCGGAGCCTCAGCTACACAGCCACCTAAGTGTGGAACAAGGGACTCCCGTCAGGACAGATCAGGAAACTCACCCAAACACACTGCTGGCTCATTACAAAAGCAGGCTTACAACCCACATACCTGTGTGCCAGTCCTCAGCTCTGTTAAAGATTTTCTTTATAGGGCTGTTTTTATACTCAACTGTATGAGATTTTCTGAGTTACAGGAGACAACCTACTCCACAAAAAGTCCTCTGATCTTCATGTCCACATCACGCCACACTTGCCTGCTGCCCCGACTTCCTCTCCCTTCAGCTAGTGTGCCTGTGTGGTGCACCTACCCACACAATATAAAATTTAAAAAAATTACAGACCCTCCCAATATCCTATTAAGTACCCTGTCGAAGACTCCAAAATAGATGGGGAATAAACAATATGCTGGTATTCTTCACACATGCACACATGCACATTCATACAAAGCCTTCCTGCCGCAGTGCCTGGTAAGGAAAGCAGCACGAGCAGGACGGCCCGCAGCCTGTGTACACAGCAGCGCTCTGGCAGGGACTGGCTGCTCCTTCTGTAACTGTGCCGTGCCTGTCACTGCCTCAGACATCTGCCCAGAGACTTAATGGTGCACTTACATATGTAGGGAAGAGGTCTAATATAAAGCTTGTAATATTCTTATGGTTCACATAAAGAATTACAGAAAAACACGTTTTTAAAAACAAAGTTTAATCATACTTATTAATAACAAGACTTTTTTTAAAAATGCAGAGTATAAATTCAACTTCCATTATTTCAGTTAACTTCAAATTATCCTTTCCAAATTAAAACAATATACCAAACAGGACAAGTTGTATATTTAAATCCAAGACTTCTATTATGTTATAAATGTGTAAATCATGAAATAAAGATTCTTAACACTAAAACTCTACCTATCACACGTAAGAGAAAAAAAAGAATGTGAGCACTGAGCACTGTGACTGTCCTACTTTACTGGTGTGATGCATGGGGTCTTTCTATGGTACAAACCGTGCCACAGGATTTCACTGTCTATGTCTTACCAACACCTCATAAGCCTATGTGCGACCTGCAATGGTGGGGAAGAGGTCAGAGAAGAGGGTCCACACTTCTAAGTACAAAGGACTAATACACTGATTCCGTAAAGGGAGCTAAAGATATAGCTGCATAAATTCACACACAGGAAGTTGGCAGCACAGAGCTAGAAGATATTCTGAGAGTTAAAAACAAAGACAGCCGCAGGAAACATTCAGGACAGAAGAAAACTGCATAATCACTCTCCCCACAAACTTTTGGTTAATTAAAGTTAAGCATGTGAGGCTGGCACCCGTTTCAGCACTCGAGCTGCTGAGCGTGCTGTCTGATATTGGCAGTGACTTTCTCCCCATCTACACGGGCACCGCCACCTAGTGGCAAGTTCACAGCAGTCACTTAGAAGGTGTTTGGTTCATTTCTGGTAACAACTTGATGGTGTATCAAATTATCATTTTATTAAATAAATGCACTGGTACAGTTAGCAGCCAAATGCTGATTAAAATAAGACAAAACAGCCTGCCTCAGGTGTGTTCCTGAAGTGGACTTTGCTGTCGATCTCATTTCCCTATCCACTCCACATCACCTGGAATGGCACTCAGATACCAACTTATCACTGAAGAGAACTCAACACTTGGAGAGAACATGATTCTGAACGCACAGTGAGGAGTAACGTGCCTACACAAGGGCAGGCCTCCTGAGCTCCCTAAGGTCTTAGCACAGATCATAGAAACATCCACCAGCACAGAAACACCTCTACTTCTTGTAAATCTTTACAGTTGGAAATAGTCATATGTTCCTCTTAAGTTTACAAGCAGAAACTAGATATTAATAATATTTCCCTTTGAGGTACCCTTTACAGAAAGTTCCTGTGTGTGGTAAACACAAATAGGAATATGAAATCAGTGCTCATGGTGTTGCATTTTCCCAACTGTGCAGTCATAGCACACAAAGACAGAATCTGCACATAATGGGACGGGGAAAAACATGGGGGGATGACCACCCAACATGAGGCTACTCTTAGCTAGACCCCGAAAAACTAATGTGATCAGCATTTCACAATCGAAAGGAACCTTGAGCAAAAGGGGCTAAATGTATTAAAGTCCTCATGGAAGAAGGCTGACAACCATCTTAAACCACGGTAAACTCCTTGGAGAGCTCAAAGAATTCCAGGGCTAAGTTCACAGAAGTTCTTTTGGTCTCTCGTGTGTCAATAATCAGGACAGAAATGCTGTCTCCCTCAATACTCTGCCAGCGGTGCTGAGAGGCTGATCACAGAAACAATGATCCCAGTGACTTCACACATCAAACCAACATGGCAGGGTCAAGCTGACCTCCCCGGCCACCCAGGGCCAAGCCATACTGCTGAACAGTGTGTGCTTTAGCCTCGCAGGCCAACACTCATAGGCCTGGGGACTATTTTTAGGTTACTACCTTGGCTGCCTTTAAAAAAAACTACAAGTTTCCCTCCCTCAAATTGGAGAGGGCATGTTTTTAACTTTGAGTTATTATAAATTACAAATTTGGAGCCTTGTTAAAAAAAAAAAATGAGGCTTCTGTTTAATCCCTTAGGAAGAGGATTCACTCTAAGATTTACAGTTTGAAAAGTTGTAATACTGTGCTTGGAACACAGAGACCAGTTATTAACTTCTTCCTCCTATTATAAATAATAACAGCTCAGTCCAGGTTACCATGACCTCTGACAGATGTAGGAAACAAGTTATTTTTCTCCTCGTGATTAAAGTACATTGCAAGACTTCTTGCCTTTTAATAAATGCCCTGGAACTCTGAGTTTCCCTTTCAATTCATTTAATTTCAACAATCTGTCAAAAAGAGCCAATAAACAAACACTGAATTACATTCTACTGCATTTTTAAACCCTCAAACTCGAGACTATAAAAACATCGTATGTGTCTCCCAACCTGGCCACCCTGATGCTTTCCCGTATACCACAGGCCACCCCTAGAGGCAAAGGCAGGGCCAAGCTTCGTAAGCGGTCTATTTGGAGCCAGTAGACAGGAGGGCGATGAGTCCAGATGAAGCACTGATGGACAAAATGTAGTTCCTGCAAGAAGTTAATGTTAAGGAAAAAATGAGATCCCCCCTAAATTAGTTTTTTAACAGTAAAGGAGCTTTTCCTTATTGACACAATATACAGATGTAGTTGGACTGTCTGTAAACACAATTTACAAGAGGGGAGGCTATAAAACATGAAAATAACAACAGAGAACACATCCTAGTTGCATGTAACTCTCATGGGAAGAACGGATCAGGGAACATGCAGACATAAGCAACCGTAAGGGGAAGTCCTCCGGTCACTCAGAGGGCTGCTGCGGCCAGCCTATAAGGCAAGGAGGCTCTGAGAGCTCCTGGCTGTTTACAGACTGAGCAAACCATGTGGGGGGCACTCTGGCAAGGTCCACCAGTATTCCCAAAAGATGAGTTGGAAAGTGTCTGATATTTTATTATGCCATAAGCTCTGACTGTTAACACCATAAGCTCTGAGTGTTAAAAAGTCTGGCTGTGTTTTTCTGGATAACACCTTTGATTACAAAAAAAATTACTTTAATAAAAAACGAATGACTCGTGGGGCTGGAGATGGCTCAGTGGTTAAGAGCATCGACTGCTCACCTAGAGGTCCTGAGTTCAAATCCCAGCAACCACATGGTGGCTCACAACCATCTGTACTGGGGTCTGATGCCCTCTTCTGTGTCTGAGGACAGCATCAGTGCATGCACATACATAAAATAAATAAAACTTTAAAAAAAAAACAAAAACAAATGACTCTTGGCTAAAGCTCAATTTCAAAGCATCTTGAACACCATGAAGATACTGTAAACTGTGCGTCTGTAACGACCCGGCTATCGATCACCCCCAACGCCAGCAGATGAGTATGACGGAACTAGTGAAGACAGCAAACTTACTCTGACTTTGACTCTGTGTAGACAGGAAGGCAGACTAAGTCAGATAGTGTAATATTGCTTTATAACACATTATTTACCATAAAACTACAATTTATAGATTTTTAAAAACACTAAGTCAAGCCAGAAACTCTTAAGTTCTAAGTCCACAGACACCTACCTATAGTTAGTGTTAGTTAATTGACTCTGGGAAGGTTTTGTTTCCATGAGCATAGCAGACAGCTTAAAAATACAACAAACTACTGTTTGTAGGACAGCTTCTGGAAACTTTCTAAAGGATACACTGTGGGGTTGAAGTTCTTCAATATAAAGAAGGAAGCAACAATGACAAGCACCAGGAACAGGGTGTTGTTGTAGAAGATGGAGAACGTCGTGGCTTCGTAATCGGCAACTTCGTTCTTCTTCCACAGGATTCTAGAGACAAGCCAAACAAGTCTGTAATCATGACCAAAACCGTGACTACCAAATGGTTCTCACTCACTAAAAAACAAACCTTTCTTTGTGTTCAAGGGTGAAAATGCACTTGCAGTATTAAATCTAGAGCAAATTATCTCCTTTTTTTTCCTCTGAATTCTGTTTTTCTTATTGATGCTAAATTAACAGTTACTGGGTATGTTACCATTTTCCCAAACAGCCAAGGGGAGGAGGCTGATAGTAACTGCAACTGGCATGATTTTGTAAGGTCCTAAAATAGGCATCTTTGTTTAAGAGTCCTAGGAAAGAGAGTATCTAGCCTGAGGCCTGTGGACCTGCCATATATGTCCCAGGACTGCTAAAGATGCAGCCTAACAATTTATAGATGGTGTGATATCACGCACACATTAGAAGGTTGATGCCCTTGGTTAGGTCTCAATGGTTGGTACGACACAGGCTTCATTGGCTTTAGCTTCTCTAGAGGCATATAGCTCAAGCCTTTAGTTTTATACCCTAAGGAGATAATGCCAAGAACACAGCCAGTCACAATCTTACCAGGTCTTTACTGAATTTGAACAAGGAATCTATATAATCTTAAGGAAGATGTTTTTAACTTCCATAAAATTCTTACTTTTAAATCTGTTTTAAATGCTCCCATATTTATCTGCCTTTTATGCAAGAGGCCAAGAGAATGTTTCAGAATGCTTGTGATTAAAGCAGATTTTATTCCATTTGGCTAGTTAACTTTGCAAAATCATTTTTTAAAGGCTAGATTATATCCCACTGGTAGGGTATGAAATCAAATAAACTGATCTAATGCCTAAAGAAAAGTAACTGACTGGGTTAAGACTTGCTTTTCTTCTTTAATGCAACAGAAAGAAAAAACAATGTTGAGAATCTGCCACCCAGTGCGGTAGCTATGTTTCCAGAAGCCTTTGTATATATGTAAATTATTATACTTGGTTAAAGGTAAAAGGCTGCCTCACTGTGGAGTCATCTTCAAAGAGATTCAAAGTCACAACTTCAGATGCTTTGTCCCCCTTACCCCCAGGAAGGTATTCTACTCTGAAGTCAGATGATGCAGAGCCCTCCCACCTACCACCACAGGGACTGTAATTGACATTTCTACTTAGCATGTGCTCTAATCCAAATTCAAGCTTGGCTATAGGAGCTAAAATAAGGATATTATCCAATCTTCACTCTAAAAATCTGTACTCTCATATATATGCTCTATTTCCTTGATTTTATAATACCCCCTACTTAATAAATTTACTCCTCTTTGGGAAACGGGAAGAATGTTACATTAAGCATATCCAACAACATTCTGATTTCAAGGAAGAGTAAATCTAAGTCTAAATTGGAGACTCTCACACTGCTCCAAGGAAATCAGGCAGTAAGCTGCATAGATCCAATGCACCTGAATGCTAAAAAATACTCAGAATCAACACAGCTATTTTTAACTCTGGCATACGACCCAGTGAGCTATGGCATGCTTTTATTCTGCTGATTAAATCATCCCGGTGACATCTGAGCAGGTCTCCCTAACTCTCTTCGTGCCATGACCTGAAACAGAATCACCTCCAAAACAACTGAGATGAAAGTCTGACGATCCAATTCATGATACCCCAGCTCCCATGTTACATCAGGCTACATAAGCCAGGACCATCCAAATGTCTTTGAAGCATTGCTAGTTTACCACATACTGGTTATTTAAAGTAAGCAAAAATCTCCAAATGTATTCAGTACCAATGCTTCTACCAAAGCTTCACTAGTACAAAAATTAGCTTAGGAGAGTATTTCCCAAGCAGTCATTCTTTAGGGACAGCCAACTATGACAGGAGAAAAGGGGAAGACTAAACAGAAATTGTTACAAGCAGATAATACTGTCAAAAGAGCTTCAGGAAATCAAGTAAGAGTCTCACTTCAGAGCTTGAATCTCGTCGCTCATTTCCACCCCTGAGTGGCAAGATACGACAAACTGTTGCACCTTTTCTTACATCAAATGTCTTGGAAGCAACAAATATCCTCTGGAAACAATTTACCAAATCTTAATGAGTCTCTGATCTGTTATCCAGATTAACATCAGTCTAGACAAACCTAGGTAAAACTATTTTTGAGGAAAATACTAATAGCACTCATTTCTACTGTCAACAAGAGTGATTTTATAATCTGCACTTTACTACATCGACCTGGACCGGGACGCCCAGTGCTTGGACTCACTGGTAATGACCACCTGAACACCAGACTGAGACGTGTCCCAGGATGAAAAGCCAATACACAGCAGAGTGGGCAAGTCTGCACTGGACAGGTGAGACCTATTTGCCATTTCCTATATGACCATCTCCAAAATCTTGATTTTTGTATCAAGTACTCTGAAATTTAGGTAACTATGGTATGTACCCTAATTTAATAAATATAGTTCCACACAATTCAATAAAGGCGGTTTTGGGGTTAAGATTCTCCAACTTTTATTCCTACTCAAAATTATGCAAAACACCTATGCAGCCAAACCACATTACTGCTCCCTACAACAGGTCCTCATCACCATGACTTTAATAGCATGTCCATATTTTTATAAAGTATTTAAAGAACATAATCATTTTGTTAATGCTCAATTCCTTGCCAAACCACTGTAAAAGCGTTGTTCATTGAGTTACTTGGTGTTCCTTAAATTAGGATCCACTTGATCAAGTCCTTCCCAGGGCCAGTGCCAGGAGGCCTTCTCTCCTGCAGGGCCTGCGTGCTGCGTTCCATCAGAGCCAACACGGCCGACCTCACACGCTTCCCGAGCACTTAGCTCACCAGTGAGTGCAGGCTCAAGTGCTAGAGGTAGGCCCAGTCCCCGTTTAAACAGCTTGCCTTGCTTCTGGCCTTATAAAATTCTATTACTTTACAAGTGCTGTCCCACAAAGCACCACACTAGAGCTTAAGGTCCATGACAGCAAAGTATGCCCCAGGCTGTGTCTGGTACCTTTTTTTTTTTTTTTGGTTTTCTGAGCCCTGGTTATCTTGGAATGCACTCTGTACACAAGGGTGGCCTCGAACTCACAGATGTGCTTGCCTCTGGAATTAAAGGCTTGCATAACCAATACCTGGGCCAATCTGGTAACTCTTATGCACCAATTTACTTGATCAATTTGGGGCTTAGGCAGTTCATACTGTGGATTTGGGGGAGGGGTGTTGGGAAGGTTAACAAACATACCACCACAGTCTCAAGCAACAAAGGACAAACCCAGTTCTTTATTTCCCCCAGACAGTACATCCAGTATTCGTATACGCATGAACACCCCTGGGGAATCTCCATATCAAAACTACTAAAAATGTTAACATAATACCCTGTATCCCTACAGACTTGGGTTAAACGACATATAAGCTCTGTTGCTTCCTAAAATTCCAGTAAAACAGTTACTGGCATAAGCTTCCAAGTTGGACAGTCTGTATTACCATGATCTATACATCAAGAGCCAAGTTACCACGCCTTCTGACTGACACTTGTTTTCCTTGGGTGTAAAATGGGAGATCACAAGAGCACCTACTAGCTCATTCTTCATGACTGTGTGATTATAGTTACATCATTTGTCCCCCTTCCTTCTTTTCTATACACCCCCTCCCATGAATGCCCCTGTGCTCCCTTTCAAATTCACAGCCTTTTTCTTTAACTGGTGATGGTATATGTCATGTATATTCCTAACTTTTTATAAAAATACAACCTGTTCGGTCTGTATGTGACTTTATGAATGTTTTCAGACCTGACTATTTCATACTGGATAACCAATTGGTGTGAGCTTCCCTAGTGAAGACAGGCTATTTTTCCTGCTCTCAGCATTCCTTAGTTGCCTGTAGTTCTTTGTCAAGGCTGGGGCCACATGGGTGTTCCCCTTCTACATCAGACTGGCTATCGGTGTCTTCCTTGTTCAGGTCACCCATGTTAATGAGATTTCATGTGTAGCTTCTCTGACATTTTTAGTAGACTAGAATCTCACAGCAAACTCCCTGTTCCTTTGGTTCTTAGAGAGCCTCCTCTTTAGTAATGATTCCTGAGCTGTAAATGTAGGAATATGTAGCAGATACTTTACATATAGTTACTCTTTGGAAAAAAGCAACTGTCTATAGCTCAAAGAAAACACTCCAGTGATAACAATTCAAAAGTCAGACATTACTATCACCACTGCTACTATTTGCACAATTCCAGCATCTTTAATGAGAATTTAAAAGCTGATTTCCTCCCAAGGTTTCTGACTACCACTTTAAATAAGGAGTCAAGGGTGGGTAGAGAAACAGGTTAAGAACCCAGGACCCATGGCCCCACCTGTAATCCCTGTATTACACCCTGAACGCACTCCTGTAATTCCAGCTCTGAGAAAAACAAGGTGAGACGGTGCTGGCCGCCGAGCCTTGTGGGTTGCTCCATGTTCAGCAAGACCCTCACACGAACACAGTGGAAAGTGATGGAGGAACTAGTACGTGAACCTGAACTGTCTTCTGATACCTAACACATCTGGCATACACCTATGTATGTGCACGCACACACACACACCTTTCGTCTTTCTCCTTCCGGGACATCTTTCTATTATCAGCTTCAGAAAGTTTCCGAGTCACTTCTCTGGAAACAGCATCCTCCCTCTTCTGTGCAACTCTGAAAGAAAACACAGACAGAGAAAGGTTTCCACAAGCTCGAGAGAGGAAAATCAGTCTCAGAACGACACTCTGTACTCATATTTTCTATTGCCAAGAGTGATTCTTTATATTTCAAGAAAATCAACTATACAAAAAGTTCCAAGTTTATTACACTATACAAGCCTAAGAGAGGTTCAAGAAATTCTCAAGATGTGGTTTCTTAGTTATGAGATTTTATTTCTGCTTGAAAGGAAGCAATTCCCAAAGCTGAAGTACTTAATATGGGTATAAAAGTCAAATGCTATTAGCACAACTCAATTAGGAATCACTGTAACTACATTTTATTTTTCTGAGGTTCACATCTTGAAGTTTTATGATTGATCCAATTTCAACTCCAAGTAAACTACAGAATAGACAACTTGACTTAATACATGAAGAAAAATAACAAACTATCTTAAAGCTATGGTTTTAACTCTATCCCCAAGGACAATTTTCATTTAAAAGAAACAGTAAAAGCATGGTCAGAAGCTGACCATACATTTTTAGTTAAATTAGCCACTGGTTTGAGTTAACACTAAGTCAGACAGAAATGGTCTGAATAAGAACTCGAACTCAGATCAGAATCTGCTGATTTACAGGAGAAGTATGTGAAAAGCATACTCATCAGCTGGTCATGATTATAAATGCCTGTAATCCCAGCATTTGGGGAGTGGAAGCACAAGGATCAGGAGTTCAGGGCCAGCCTCAGCTACCTGATAACCTTGTTGCAGAAAAAATATTCAGATCAAAACAACAACAAAAAAACCTACAAATGAATTTTATCACAAGGGTTATTAGTTTAAAACAAGGTAAATTTAAATAAAATGTAAAAAGCCCATAGACTAAGACACTTATATTCAACAAAGTATATTTTCACGAATAAGAGCTACCCTACAGAAGAGAAAGTAACCACATGCACACTTGTACAGAGTGCCTACCAGCCCCATGGACTAGCACTGTAAGAGCTCTTGAAATAACAGGTAGTAAAGAAGCTGCCAGGCAGAGAGATGACAAAGATGACCTGCTGAGTCTGCTGGTCTAGCAGAACTTCAATTATGAGGCCAAGCCTCTGCATGCCCAGAATGACAGCAAGAAAGCAGCTGAGGTCACTCCTGGCCCATCTCTTAAATAAAAGCTTGCTAACCGAAATCATAATACACTACTAATTACTTGTCAATTACAAGAGCCTACCAGAAAGACAAAGAATGAGCAAAGTCAGGACGCCTCTGCAAAGGCTTTCTGGGTCTTGAAATAACAGACATATAAGAATAGAAAGCAAGGGGTCCTGAATGAAGTAGACACAATACACACTCAAAGGATGGCAAAGGGCTAAGTCTGAATCTGAAAGCGTAGGCTACACTCACAGGAAAGAGGCATATGACTTTGATTTCTGGTGTTACTGTATTGGAAAAAAGAAGGCCATGATGTATTAAGATAGTTAACAAAATAAAAATAACAGATAAAGAAAAATATACGACTTCCCAGGCCTTTGGCTAAGATATGTGATCTTTAAAAATGATGATGATGATATATTTTGCCTACTTGTGTATCTGTGCATCACAGGTATGCCTAGTACGCAAGACCAGGGCATAGGATCCCTAAAACTCGAGTTAGACAGTTGTGAGCTAACATGTGGGTGCTGGGAACTGAAACCAAGTCCTCTGGAAGAGCAGCCAGTAAGCTTAACCAATGAGCCACCACTCCAGTCCCTCACCTGTATGTGTAATTTTTATCCCATAAAATATAAACGATGCAAGGAAAAGTATCATCAAATAGCTTTATACAGCATGCCAGAGTACACTCTGCATTTGTGTTTCAAGAGACCAGATGGAGACTGCTGTATCAGTCTAAACAAAAATAATTTCTAATTAAGTGTGGAAACTGTGAAAATTTTTTAAAAAGTAAATAGTAGACAAAATTAAGATCAAAATCCCTAATGCCTTTAAAAAATTACTTTAGAAGCTGGAGAAAAGGCTCAATAGTCAAGAGTACACATTGCTCTCGGAGAAGAGCTGAGTTCGGTTCCCAGCACCTCTATCAGGTGGCACAGAACCATGTACAATTCCAGTTCCAGAGATCTAACACTCTCTTCTGGCCCCTCAGGCAAGGGACACACCAACCCCCCCCTCACACACACACACACACACACACACACACACACAAAAACACAGTTCAAAACTAAAAAGTTATAAAAAAATTTTTTTTCAAAGAAAAAACAAACCTAAAAGGCTCTATTCAACAAACGAGAGAATCACCTGCTACATGCTCCTGTTTCATCTTTAGGAAAGCAGATTAGACAAGTGCTTAAAACATAAAAATTTACTGAGGTAAAACATGGTTTTTCAGGGGCTAGAGTTACAGCTCAGAGGTTAAGAACACTAACTGCTCTTCTACAGGTCCTGAGTTCAATTCCCAGCCACCAAATGGTGGCTCAAAATGGGATCCAATGCTATCTTCTAGTGTGTCTGAAAACAGCTGAAGTGTACTTATATTAGGAAGGAAGGAAGGAAGGAAGGAAGGAAGGAAGGAAGGAAGGAAGGAAGGAAGGAAGGAGAAAGGAAGAAAGGAAAGAAAGATTCTATTAAAAAAAAAAACAAAAAACAAAAACAAAAACAAAAAACCTATCCACCGGGCAGTGGTGGCGCATGCCTTTAATCCCAGCACTTGGGAGGCAGAGGTAGGCAGATTTCTGAGTTCGAGGCCAGCCTGGTCTATAGAGTGAGTTCCAGGACAGTCAGGGCTACACAGAGAAACCCTGTCTCTAAAAACCAGAGGGAAAAAAAAAAAAAACAAAAAACAAAATTTGAGTTTTCTTCTCCTAAAGCTATTAAAATAATTTGTCTTATACTATGTGTGGCCTTGAAATTGAAGAAATATGGTTGTCTTCTACAGTGAATAGACTTACAAGATTAGAAAAAAATGTAACTGGCATTAAAAATGTCCAAGAATTTTTGATTTTTTGCTTCCAAAATTAGTAAATGGGCAGCCTAAAACAATGTCTAGAAAATCCACTGAACTTTGGAAAAATTCATTTATTTAATTGATTTGTTTTTCTGATCAAACCATCAATTAAAGACTAGGATTGAATATTCAAACTCCACCCTCAACACCTATTTCCACAGAAGTGTCAAGTCACATGGCTCAAGAAATTATCAATTCTCCAGGTATTGCTTGCTACACAAAGTAGATACACATTTCAAACTAAAGCTTGTAAACCATGTTTAAGACACCCTAATATAAAATATGCAGGTTGGGGTTGGGGTACTTACTTGTGCTTGAGAACAAATTTTACATTCTTGTATGCGAAGGCTACCAAGTAAGTGCTTACTAACGTCATCACACTGTAGAGAACAGCAGACTGGATAAGATCCATATGCCATATCCTCCAATACAACCCTGAGACAGGACAGAAGGGACACAAAACATTACTATCCCGTTACACATGTCAGATTAACTACAGCTAAGCCAGATAAACGAGAGTCAGTAAATCCTACTCAGTATCCGAGGAACCTCGCTAGAGGTGAGATAACCAATAAACTGGGTTAGTCCCAGTTCAGGGCTTTCCCTGTGCAGAAAGTTAGATTGTGGGGATATTGCTGGTCTACAAATTTCATCTTCAAACTTGAGAACAAACTGGGACGGAGGAATCACAAATAAGAATAAACATTTCATTCATGGAGTACAATTAAAATACAGGCCATTTTAAATCAAACGCTGTCCCAAAGCATTGGTTAACTTGCTGACGTGGCTCTCTGAAACCAAAACAATGCTTTGCCTGGCCACTGAGCCAGAGGGGCTCCGCATCGCATTCACTGCACGGGGAGTTTTTTTGTTTTTTTGTTTTTTGTTTTTTGTTTTACAAGGCCAAAATAACAAAATACTTTTGGACGTGATTGGCCTGCAGCAGTGCTGCAGTGTGGGTCAGCAGACAGGAAACTCGGAAAAGCTGGGCTTGGACACAGCCTCGGCCTTCACGTTGGCCGTTTTCTCATTCAATCGACAAGTTATTGAAAACCTAAACAAGGCTGATCGAGGACCTCCGGCACGGCCTAACTTGTCATTCTGCAAGTCAAAAGGATGCTCGGGAGTAGGGAGGCTTGCCACGGGTCACGCTGCTAGTTCGGCGAAGGGTGCCGGTGGGTCTCCCGCCTGGTCCATTAAAGACCTCCCAGTGTTAACCAGTTGTGAGAGGAAGGGCAGTATATCGGTAAGGTAATGCGGGCAGGAACCCGCGTCCGGCTCAGAAGCACGCCGCGAGTGACTTCCCGAGGTCGCTGGCCCGCTACAAGGCCTCCCCGCCGCGCCCGCCACGTCCCCGCCGCCGCCCGCCCGAGCCTCACAGATAGGAATGGCAGACACGATGAACGCGTTCCCGAAGAACAGCGCCGACGATTTGGCCGACAGGTTACGGCTGAAATCCTGAAGGAGCAGGTCCTCCTCCGACTGCTGCTTGGAGCCGCCTTTGGGAGCCATGTCCGAGCTGAGGACCAGAGGCCGGGAGCAGGGAAACAGAAAAGCTCAGAAGGCCGCGTATTCTGTCCGCTAGAGCCGCGTATCCGCCCGCGACCCGTCAGCGCAACGTGGAGGCGGGACTCCGCAGAGCACGCTGCTTCAGGATTGGCCAGCCTGCCGTCGCTTTACAAGTCTCGAGGCACGATTGGGCATGCGAACAAGACTTCCGCATCTTCGGGTACGTGGCTCCTCAACGCCACGAGGAATGAAGGGATTTGTAGTTTAGTGTGTATTTGTGGCCCTCTAGGTAACTTAAGCTGATTTGTAACTAGCCTGCCTCACTCTCCAGAGGCAGGCTTGGGTAACCGAAATGAGCAACCACATAAGCAGTACTCTGTTTAAACTAACTAACTAACTAACTAACTAACTAACTAACTTTATTGGTATTCCATTTAACGTGCACTTTTTATTTTTTTTAATTTATTACATTGATTGAATGGTGCATTGCTTGATTGATGTTTAATTGATTGGTTGGTTGGTTGGTTGGTTGGTTGGTTGGTTGGTTGGTTGGTTGGTTGGTTGGAGGACCGGGCCACAAAGTTGTCAGAACACAGCTGGAGAAAGTTAGATCTCTACTTTTACTTTCTGGGTCCCAGAGATTGAGACAAATCAGGTTTGAAATTGTTAGGTTTCTGTCTTTATCCTCTGAGCCATCTTTATGGCTCAGAGATTTAATTTATTATCATCATCATCATTATTGTTATTATTATTTTAATCAACACAGCCTCTAAGTGTCTGAAAGACTCATTGCAGCCTTTAGAAATTGGAAAATAAAAAACTTTTTGTGAATTCAGGGCACACATTCAGTAATTCAGTGAACATATGGACACATGGTTAACCCTGAACATTGGAGAAGAAAGTTATATCTAACTCTTGTACACACTCACCATGTAGCCCAGGTTGGCCACAAACTCATCATGTAATAGAAGATAACCTTGAACTTCTGCCCCTCTTGCTTGTGTGCCTGGTTTAATAGCAGGTCCTGGGAACGGAACTCAGAACTTCTTGCGTCTTAAGCAAGCCCTCTAGCAGATGAGATAGGTCCCTAGCCCCTTATCACACTTAGAATCCTTGGATATGCACACTATGGTGTCCGCTGCAGATGGTGAACCTGAAGGTGACAGACGGGCCTTGTCTCTTAGACACAGGCTCTATTCATCCAAGAAATAGACATAAGGAACTCACTAAAACCATGAATTCTTCGTGATGAAGTAATGATCTCCAAACGATGTTAATATCCAATACCCACCTCATGTCTTTACAAACTACTACTATTATGTTTCTATTCAGCTTAGTTTTTTTTGTTTTTTTGTTTTTTGTTTGTTTGTTTGTTTGTTTGTTTTTTGCTTTTTTTTTTTTTTTTTTTTTTTTTTGGTTTTTCAAGACAGGGTTTCTCTGTGTGGTCCTGGCTGTCCTGGAACTCGCTCTGTAGACCAGGCTGGCCTCGAACTCAGAAATCCACCTGCCTCTGCCTCCCAAATGCTGGGATTACAGCCGTGCGCCACCACGCCTGGCTAACTTAGATCCTTTTATGTTGCCATGGCATTCCAACAGCGTTCTAACTGAAACTGAAAACAGCCTTTGGCAAGACTCCTTTGAAGCGCAGAAAGAAGATAACAGCACAGATGCCATTTTAACTGACCAGCCTATGCTTTTTCTTTTAAGCGACACCCACAACCCCATCACTTCCCTGCAGACGCTTCTGCTTCTCTTCGCTACACTGCTGCAAGCATCACACCGCACAGGGCGAAACGGCCTCAGCCTCCAGCTTCCGGCTGGGCAGTCTGCAGATGCCTCTTTCCCTTCGCTCTATCTAAACGGCAGTTGATCTGCAGAGCAACGACCCTCGCTGAGTTCTTTATCTTCAGTCTCCTTGTTTATTGGCTCTCACACAGGTTCTGCAATGAGTTTTCCTAAAATATAAGTCCGTCTATTATCAACAGCAAGGGTCCCCAACTTCACCCCTAAATAAATAAGTACACAAATAAGGACCACCAAGCAAATTTTCAAGCACACTGCAAGTACTCACTTCAGAATTTATGGGTCCATGCCTGATGCCACTGGATTTTTCTCTGCATTACATGGTAATGATAGGAAAAGAAGCATTTCTACATTCTTTGCTCATAGATTTTCTTTTTTTTTTTTTGCTTTAGCAAACCACACCCATTTTATTCTTTCGAAATGGTTAAAAGGCTACGTTTGGTAAGCACTTATTTTGTTCTTTCTCCATCTCTAGCCAACATAAACAGAAATTTGGGAGCATATCTTTGTAACTGTTCTTCCTTCTGGCTATAAAGCAAAGATATAAAAAGAGCATAATAGTTAAAAAAATCAGAAAATTAAAAGATCTCTTTTAATTCAAATAGTTTTTAAAGGAAGAAAATTAGAAATAATAATGATGAGGCTAAAAAGAATTACACCTAAGAAAGAAAATATTTAAAGGAGAAAAAGCTTGAAATGTTAACTAAATAAAAATGTTTGAAAATCGGGGCTGAAGAGATGGTGCAAAATCTGTTAGGAGTATGTACGGTACTTTCCAAGGACCTGAGTTCGGTTCCCAGCACCCATTCACGTGACTGACAACCGCCTATAACTCTAGCTCCAAGGGGATCTAATGCTTTTCCCCTCCAGAAGTGTACATACACATGTGTACAGCCACCCCTCCCCAACACACACACCCATAAACACACATACATTATTAAAAATATTTTTTAATTTTAATGTTGAAAATTAGAGCAATTTAAAAAGTCTTAGTTTAGAAAAACAAACACACTGGAAAGCTGGAAAAATAAATAAATATAAAGGGCCAGTGTGTAACTCAATGGTAGTTTTGCCTAGCATGTAAAAAGAGTCTTGGGTTCAGTGCCAAGCACTGGAGGGAAATAAGTATATATGTATGTAAGAACATTTAAAATTTAAGGGGGTTATGATAATGGATCAGTAGGATTAATATAGAAAATTTGCCACTCTACCAAGAGCAATCAACAGATATTGCAATCCTTGTGAAAATTTCCAACACAATTCTTCACAGATCTTGAGAGGACAATTTTCAGCTTCATATGGGAAAACAAAGCAAATGAGCAAAAACAGACTAGCTAAGACAATCCTAAATAATCAAAGAACTGCAGGAGGTCTCACCATCCCCAACTTCAAATAGTACTACAGAGCTATAGTAATAAAAACACCATGGTACTGGCACAAACACAGACGTTAATCAATGGAATTGAAGATGCAGATAAGAAAGCCATACACCTATGAATACCTGTTTTGTTTTGTTTTGTTTTAAATAAAGAAGCCAGAGGGGCTGGAGAGATGGCTCAGTGGTTAAGAGCATTGACTGCTCTTCCAGAGGTCCTGAGTTCAATTCCCAGCAACCACATGGTGGCTTACAACCATCTGTAATGGGATCCAATGCCCTTTTCTGTGTCTGAAGATAGCTACAGTGTACTTACATACATAAAATAAATAAATAAATCTAAAAAACATGGGGGGAAAAAAAGAAGCCAGAAATACACACTGGGCAGGGGGTGGGGAGACAGCATCTTCAGAAAACCATGCTGGTCAAATTGGTAGCTGTATGTAGAAGAATCCAAACAGATCCACATGCATCAGCCTGCACAAAAATCAACTCCAAACTAATTAAGGACTTCAACATAAAACAAGATACACCGAACCTTGTGAAAAAGAAAGTGGAGAATATCTTGGACTCACTGGGCCAAGAAAAGACTTTCTGAATAGATCACCATTAGCATGGGCACTAAGATCAACAAGTAATAAATGGGACTTCGTGAAACTGAAAAGTTTCTGTAAGGCAAAGGACACCGTCATTCAGACAAAGCAGCACCCTACAGAATGGGGAAGACTCTTACCAACTACACAACATACATATCTACTTCAAGAAGTTCGATATCAAGAAAACAAATAAGCCAATTAAAAAATGAGGTACAGATCTAAACAGAATTTAAAAGAGGAAACTCAAACAGCTGAAAAAACGCTTAGATGTTCAACAACCTTAGCCATCAGGGAAATACAAATCAAAACTGTTTTTGAGATTCCATCTTATACCTGTCAAAAATGGCTGCGATAAATAACACAAGTGACAGCTCGTGCTGGCAAAAGTGCCGACTAAGGAGAACACTCATCCATTGCTGGTGTAAGTGCAAACTTTTACACACACTATGGAAATTAGTGTGGAGGTAACCTGAGGAAGATAGGACTCAATCTGCCTCAAGATCCAGCTATACCACTCTTGGGCATATAGCCAAAGGATGCTTCAACCTACCACAAAGATCCCTGCTCAATCATGTTCACTGCTGCTCTATTCATAGTAGTCAGAAATTGGAAACAACCTAGATGTCCTTCAACAAATGACTGCATAAAGGAATGCTACACACAATGGAGAACTCAGCAGTTGAGTGAAATCTTGGATTCATAGGTTAATGAATAGAACTATAAAAAAAATCACCCAGACCCAGAAAGACAAATATAGTATGTATTTGCTTACATGTGGATATTAGCTGTTAAGTCACTAATAAGGAAGCTTTAAGTCCTAGAACCACAGAGGTTACGTATAGTGTAAGGGACTGGGGAAACCCATAGATCTCCCTAGAAAAGGGAAATTGAATAGCTAGTAAAAGATGAATGAATGCCAGGCGTGGTGGCGCACACTTGTAATCCCAGAACTTGGGAGGCAGAGGCAGATGGATTTCTGAGTTCAAGGCCAGCCTGTTCTACAGAGTGAGTTCCAGGACAGCCAGGACTACACAGAGAAACCCTGTCTCAAAAAAAAAAAAAAAAAAAAAAAAAAAAAAAAAAAGATGAATGAGGGGGTTGGGCTGGAATAGGAGGATCAAACAGGGAATGAGAAGAAAGAAAAGGACAAGGGAGGGTATGGGGAGGGACAACTAAAATTAAGGGTCATTTGAGGGATCATATGGAAACCAAATACAGTAGAAGCGTTATAAAATAATACCTATATGAAGACAATCTAAATGACGTTATCAATTAATAGGAAAGACAAAGCTTCAACTTGACATTTCTTGTCACCAAATCAGGCTTCCAGTACTGAGAATGGGTTACATCTAATTGAATTGTCAGTCTAATGTGTCCTGTTGTAACCCCTAAAAACTTGGTCTGGCCAAGACTGTAATTTGCTCTCCACAAAACTGATTACAAGGCTCTCTTGCCAGCACCTACATAACTTATTGAACAGCAAGTTTAACTGGTACCTACATAAGCCCTTATGTGTTAGAATGTTTGGTACATGAAGGTACTCTGCATGCTATCAAAGGAGAAATGTGACCAACCCAGCCACAAACACATTGATCAACAATAATGTCCTGCCTGCAAGATGTGGTAATGCAATGGTGCACAAAGCTTTGGGGGGGGGGGGAAGCAACCAATATCTGATTTGACTGAAGACCCACTCCATGGGATGGAACCCATCCCTGGAACTGCTTGGATGACCAAGAACCTGAGACTCCATAGCCCAGAAGCTTACGATAAAAATCAAATACCACTGTTCTACTAAAGGAACAGAGTGAGAAAGTAACTTCTGAAGACATTCTGCCCTGCTCAGAGATCAGAGCCTTCTCATCCATCATCAGAGAAGCTTCCTCCTGCAGCAGATGGGAACAAATACAGAGAGCCACAGCCAGACAAAGTGCTGAGAGTGAGAGATCTCAGAACACCCGGTCCTTAGTGGGATGTCTTCATCAAATCCCTCCCCTTAGGGTTCAAGGAACCCTGCAGAAAAGGAGGCAGACAGAATGTAAGAGCCAGGGGGATGGAAGGCACCAAGGAAACATGGCCCTTTAAATCAACAGGGACTGGAAGAGCACGCACAGGGCCGGGGCAGGTCTGACAAGATGGGGTCCGAGAGCTGAAAGGAGAAGTGGACACACGCCCCTATCCCTCACCCAGAATCTACCTCTAGTTGTTAACCACCTATAAATGATTAGTTTTCCTCCAAGGGAGTCCTCACTGGGGAAACAAACTGCTCTTAAGGGTATGTAGGATGTCCAGCAGTGGATTGTTAAGAGAAAACTACCTCAGTAAAATCTTTGAAGGTTCCTGATTCCTTGTCTGGTAATGACCTGTCAGGGCTTCTTTTTTTTTTTTAATCTTATTTTTATTTTTGAGTTCATATTTTTTCTCTCTTTTTACCCCATAGGTCCTTTGCCTATATATTTTGACTCCCAGTTTAGTGTTTTATGGGGTTCCTGGACGTGTGAAGATGTGGGTCTTTGTGTCTGGATCTATTTCTTGTGCCTTTTCTTGGGCTCTTTTCCTTCTGTTTGTTTGTCCTATCCCAATGTGTTAGGTTTTGTTGTACCTTTTCCTATTTTATTTTATTTTATTTTATTTTATTTTATTTTATTTTATTTTATTTTATTATCCCTTAGAAGCTTGTTTGTTTTCTAATAAGAGACAGAAAGGGAGTGGATCCAGATGGAAGGGAGGTGGAAGGAACTGAGAGGAATACAGGGAGGAAAAATCATAATCAGGATATATTATGTGAGAAAAAAAATCATGTTCAATAAGAGAAAAATTATAGGAGGTTCTTGTAGCTTATCTTTGGCTATTTTGTGGGTTCTCCACCCCTTTGCTTCTACCCTTTCAGCCCCCTATCACTAGAGAAGGAAGAAAAAAAGGACAGAGGGGAAAGGAAAGATATCCCTGAATAAAGTCAAGGGTCAGAAAGAGGAGATGTTATAGTTCCTTGCTATGTTATACTTCCTGCCAATTAGGGGTTGCGAGTTCCTTGGGGCAAGTTTGATCTTCAGTGTTAGGATATCTAATTTCTTCTTGTTTCTTCTTTGCACACGACTACCTAACAAACCACAACCATCAACAACCCACCAACAACTAACCAACAACCCACCACCACTCCTCTTGGGGCCCTGGCATTTATATACCCCCTGATAATTCTAAATGTCACACAATCACAGAAACTCTCTGCAGCCAGTAAAATTAGATCCCTGCTACAGCACAAAACAAACCATAACCAGCTGCTGTGAAACAGCCCCATATTCTACACCTTGGATTAAAATGAAACCATGTCCTTATAATATTTCCATGTTTCTTAAAAGAGAAACCAAAACTCCAAAATTGTCACTAGTTTTTTTGGTTTTGGTTCTGTTTTTTTTGTTTGTTTGTTTGTTTGTTTGTTTTGGTTTTTTTGTTTTGGTTTTTGTTTTTTTTAGAGAAATGTGATAGGCGCTTGATGCTCACAGCAGAGAAAGCTTTTTATGACAAAAATGAAGGTGACAGATGCCATGCACTTGCTATGGGTGCTGGAGTGATGCCTTCTGGTACCTGAATTAGCTATTTTGTTTTGAAATCGTCATGAGCTAAAGACATGGCATGTTTGTGGCACAATGGGAAAACAGGACAAGCAATATGCCCATAGGAGATGCCACAAATTCTAGCTGAGCGAAGCTCTGATACAGACTTTATTTCAACATAACTCATCCTTATAAAGGCACCAGCCTAGCTCTAATCTGTGGGTCTATCTCAGCTTTTATGTTTCCCTCATATCACTTTGCATTTATCAAACTGATGAACAAATTTAAGCAATAATGCTTGTTACTCTTGAGGATAGGAATAATAGATTTCTCTACTCCATTATTGATAAATTCCCATAAGAAAGTCTGTCAGGTTAGTAATTAATACATTTTGCTAAAACAGATATCCTACAAGATTCTTAGCTAGTAGAGAATGTAATAATGAGTCTTATAAAGAATAACAAATGAATTATCCAGGGCTACTTTGAGGAGGGAAAAAATGTTCTTCTGTTTTAAAGACCATTTGAAATGGAAGTATCATTATGGAAATTTTTTGAAAGGAGATAGGATTTTTTTTTGTTTTAACGTATTACCTAGGAAATTATTTCCCCAAATTACATTTTTTTTTCAGGCACTAATGCATGATTAATCCATTCTTAATATATTCACTCAGCAAATATTGAGATGCTCCAATATGAAAGGTACTGCAAGTAAGCAACTGTCAATCATAATATTGAAGGTTATAATGACCAACCTCTAGTAAGTCCTTGTTAAACTTTTAACTCTATGCAAGTTCCTTCACAAGCATGATTACCTTACAGCAGCCCTGTGAAGTGTGTGTTGTTATCCGCACTCACCAGATGAAGACACTGAGCATAGATTGGTACAATAACTCACCTTAGCTCCCACAGCTAGTAACTGATAGAGCAAATTACAAAACCAGGAAACATGACACCAGTATACATAGTGTTAATCCACAGACGAATTCTGTCTGGCCTCTTTTGTATCCGTGGGATCTCTAATTCCAAGGGCCTACCCCCGGAAGCCTGGTTTTAAGCCAGCAGCCACAGTTAATTTCTTATACCCTAATTACCATGCGGAGCCAAGACACACTGCAGTCCTGAACATTCATCCTTAGACTGGGAGAATCCTGTGCTCAACCCATAGGCAAACCTAGGTAACCAGGCTGGATTCTTCCATGCTGGATACTCTGTCTCAGTAAATTTGAAGGTAATACCCCAGAAAGAGACAGTTCAGAGAGATTCATAAAAGTAGGAAAAGAACTGTAAAGTAAAGTCCACTGCTCTTCAGCAGTCATAGAGGAGAGAGGAAAGGATTCTCAGCCCTTGGGGCTTCCTCATTTCTCTCTGTGGGCCTAAAAGAGACCCCTGTCACTTACTTGTTTGGTTGGTTGGTTTTTGGTTTTGTCGAGACAGGGTTTCTCTGTGCAGCCCTGGCTGTCCTGGAACTCACTCTGTAGACCAGGCTGGCCTCGAACTCAGAAATCCATCCGCCTCTCCTCTGCCTCCCAAGTGCTGGGATTAAAGGCGTGTGCCACCACCGCCTGGCCCCTGTCACTTGCAATGTATCAAACCACTCATATGAAAACTGAAAATTGTATTGGAAAAATATCAGCATGAATAATATCAACAGGTTCCACATACAAATGACCATACGGACAAACACTATGCCCAACACAGTTTTTCAATTTATACCTTGCCTCCCTAAAAATAAGGTAGTATGATCAAATACCTACAAGATCCAGACACATAACCCCAGGGAGGTGATCATGCCAGGTGTGGAATATGAAGCAATGATGTAATCGGTACAGCTAAAAGGCTTGTCCTTCCAAAAGTCATTCAAACGGAGGTAAATAGACTAAACGGATGGATCTGTAGGATCAACAGGAAATCCTCTCTTGGCCAAACACTGCAGGTGTCAGGGTTATCCCTGCTTCATGAAACTCTGAGACTGAAGGAGACTTTTAAAAGGTAGGGGGGAACTAAGACGTAATTACAGAGCTAAGCACAACAGAAAGAAACATGTCTTATTGTGGATAGTGCATGCTGGGAGATATTAGTCCTTCATCTATATCAAGCCCAATTCTCTAAAAATTCACCTGTTCAACACCCATAGGGTTTAGGTATTGCTGCTTTGTTGGTGTGGTTTTGTTAAAAACAAGGTCTGGAGACTTCTAAACGCACAATTTACTGAGAAATTGATTTTTTTTTTTTTTAAATCAAACAGGGCACCGAAGCTTTTGGAGGGGTAGCATTTGTCTCTGAGCTTGAGGTCTGCACTTTCCATATAAATACTGATTTCCTTTTGAGGAAGTATTGATCTGACCCACGTGTCGTGGAAACCTCACCTGGAGTCTTCTGAACAGCTTGTTTCCTGTCTGCCTCCGGATGTTCATAAAGCTCCTGTATCCTTTAAGAAAATGATCCAGATCAACAGAAAATGTATTATCGTAATAAGCACCGACTAAGGCTTTCACACTTAAACTCTCTGAGCTCCCCCTGGAGTCTTCCAAATGTGAGGCTTAGCACGCATGCATCACTCATGAAGCACTGTGGGGCACAATAAAAATTAAGAAGATTTATACTGGAAATCAATTTCCTTTTGTTACATATTTAACCCAAGCACTATGGCAACAAAATGTTAGATAAAGTAGGTCATGGGCTTTCACTGGAATCACTTCAATAACACAAAAGCCAGTTTTAATTTGTAAAGTGTCTTTTAGGAGGCCTCACTTAAAGCTCTACCCAACCACCACCGTTGATGTTATCTAAGAACTACCACCAATTAGATAAAAATCATAAGACTAAATTCCCCAGTGAGATTTAATCTCAGTGCCTATTTCACTTGGCATAGTGGTTTGCTCAGAGTGTCCCAGATCCATAGTCACCAATAGAGAATTTCAGACTAAGAAACAGTATACAGAGTGTTACCAACGTGAAGGGACACAGTGCACTGTTTGCAAATCACGCAGTGACATTTTGGGAGAGTGACCCCACACCAGGCAATTCTAAATGATAACGTAACTGTGCCCTCATCCACAGAAACCCCGTGTTCCAAAGGAACCAAGCTGGACACCGAGCCGGTGGCCTGAGCTATTTGTAGCCCGGAAGTAAATAGCATTAAATGTTAATTTCCTGCAAGTTTTCTTCTCATAGCATCTTCCTTTGCCTGTGAACAAGATGAGTTCCTCTGTTTTGCTAACCTATAGTTTTTATTACAATTCTAGCCACCTCCTCTTGGACCTTTCTATAGTACATAGGCTGTTTTCTTTATCTCTTCCGCACTTAAGGCCTGCAGATCTTTAGGACCAAAAAGAACTGTCCGTTTGGCCTGCCACGATGATAGCTGTGTAGTCGTGGACAAACCACTTGCCTTTACAAGCCTCACTTCCCATAGGGTTCCTGAGGCTGCTGTCAGCATAAATGAAACTGTCTGCAAGGGTTTCACCAGTTCCAACCAAGCAAAACAAAGTCCGGGTGTTTGTTACAACGGTTTGTTAACTGTACGGGCCTTTCAGTAAAACCGCCTCAATTTAAATCTCATGTAAGGTATTTCTTAGTTAAATGAAGATGTAGAAGTTATTTCAACCAAGACTCCATTTTCTAGTCTATTTCATAAGAAAAGGCTGCACCTATTTCGTGGTAATTTGGGAAAGATTAAGTACAAAAGTGTATGTAGCAGCTGTCAAGACATATGGTTAAATTCAAAATATGTTGTGTAAATATTTTTCCCTTGCCTCATTTCTAGGCTTAATCCCTCCCTTTCTGAGGAATTCTTTCTTAATTATTCGTGTGTGTGTGTGTGTGTGTGTGTGTGTGTGTGTGTGAGAGAGAGAGAGAGAGAGAGAGAGAGAGAGAGAGAGAGAGATCTGTTTTATAATCAGTAGGTTGAATAAAGCCCACATATCAGCGCAGATGACCATCATCCAATCTGCCGAGGGTCCAAATACAGCAGAAGGCTGAGGGAGGGAGCTGGGACGCCATCTTTAGCAGCCTTCAGACACAGGCACCACCTGCTGTCAGGCCTTTGGACTTGGACCAAAGCTATGCCACCAGCTGTCCTGGGCACCCAGCTGGCAGACAGCACACTGAGGGACTTCTTAGCCCTCAGCCTTATTGTTATATTGATCTAGTCTTAGATCATATTAAGAATTATCGCAATTAATTCATCTGTATGTCTGCATATCCTGTTGGCTATGTTTCTCTGGAGACTCAAATACAATTACAACTATAAAAGAACCCTGATTCTCAATGCTAGAAAACACACATAAAAACTTTTTTAAAAAGGCCATGCTATCAACACAGGTGACTTCTATTAACACTCTGAAATAGCCCCTTGAGTCATTCCCATATACTAGCAGTGTATACATCGCTAGTGTTAAATGTTGTTTTGATTCCCTTTCCAATAGTTCCAATGTGAGCATTTTTCAATGTCACTAAAAATGCTTCTAAAACACTATTTTCAATGACTATAAAATTATCTTTTAGATGAATGCATCATAATTTATGCATTTACCTTAATAACTCTTATTACTTTCTAATCATGAAATAATTATGTCCATTTATAAAATTAGAAGCCATAATACATAAACCATCCATAATCTTATGATTCAGATATAACTACTATGATATTTTGATGGATTTCCTTTTGGTATTTTTTATGATTAGCTATTATATGCTGAAAATAATTGAGGTCATATATTACTGGGGCTTTCCCATGTCTGTCATTTAGAATGCTTTTGAAATATAATTCTCAGTGCCTGTAAAGCATTAAATGAAATACATCTAATATAATGCCCTTGCTGGTGAGGAGGGTAGAAGTGTAGCCTCTCAGGACAGAAGCTTTCGAGAGTCCAGACTTGCTTAACATATAAAAGTCAAGAGTTTCTTTCCAGTGGACTATGGGAACCAAGAAAAGGTAAGAGTCTGAGGTTAGAGCTTTTTCAGAAAATGACAGAAGACCTTCCCAAAGGAGCTTAAGGGTACAGAAACAAACAAACAAACAAACAAGAGTGGAGAATAGGAGAAACAAAACAAGGAGGAAACGGAGAGATATGCCAGCATAGGTGATGAGTCCAGAGGATGCTCTGTAGGACTTTATATTAAACTTCTTCCTCATGATCATGTTGGCACCTTTCTCTCTGGTATGAGTAATCATGAGAATATACTTCTGAAAGGAAGCTGGTCACCAGACAGTCCAGCTTTTACTAGACTGTCCAATTTGATCCCCAAGGTGAACGTGGTAGTTTCTCTGAGACTATTGTACAAGATTACCAAGGAAGATTCTGTAAGCCAAAGCTGCAAATCTGCTATGTGGGAACCAGACCTGGCTGGGTGTAGAATTGATACACTGCCTCTCGGGGCAGGCATGAAAGGGAAAAAGAAAATCAGAGCAGAGTCACATCCAAACAGATAAGAGGTCAAAGGTTATATTCCACACAGGCAGCAGCACCCTGAGGAGGGAAGAGGAGTGACCCCATGGTGGAGTAACTGGGTAGTATGGTCCGCAGTAGGAATCATCCTGTGAGTGCACCCTAATTTACTGCACAGACCCCCATTGTGAACCATGCTGTTGGCCGCTAGCTGCCCTGTTTACCAGTGCTCCATCTTAAAACATTACTTTTTCCATATATTTTACAGCATTCCTTCATTTCTGATGGTTAAATAAATGCAAATTCAAGATAAAAAATCAAATGAGGTAAATGAATAGCTGTGTTTCTGCAATCCAGGGTGACCAAATGGGTGGGTGTGTATATATGTATAGTCACGTGTATACCCAGTTATATGTATGTTTACCCAAAGTTAACAAAATGCAGTTTTAATCCATGGTTCTAAGACTAAAACAGAAGCATTTTATCATTAAATATTGCTATTTGTCTTAGTATGTTCTGTTGCGATGAAGAGGCACCATGACCAAAGCAACTCTTACAAAACAAAACAAAACAAAACAAAACAAAACCTTTTTTTTTTAAATTGTGGTTTACTTACAGTTTCAGAGGTTAAGCTATTGTTATCATGGCAGGGAGCGTGGCAGCATGCAGGCAGACATGGTGCTGGAGAAGCAGCTGGGAGTTCTACATCTGGATCTGCAGGCAGCAGGAAAAGAGAGACAGTGGACCTTAGTGGGGGGGATACTGGAAACAGCCATACGAAGCCCACCCACAGTGACACACTTCCTCCCATAAGACCGCATCTCAATCATTTCAAATAATGCCACTCCCTGATGACCAAGTATCCAAATCTATGAGCCTTTGAGTGCCATCTTATTCAAACCAACTCACTCTCCAGATAATAACAGGTGCTTAATATGTTATCCTTTGTGGGACCGTGAAAGGCTGTGTGGTCCCCAGTTGAGCTAAGGCTAGAAGCCCTGGAGACCCTGAAGGGACAGTAGACGCTTTGCCTACTCCCGGGCACCAGGCCCCTGTCACTACCTGCAGCCCTCCCCCCCATAGATTTGTGGCCATTGGTCATGTAAGGGCAATGCCCCAAGCCCCTCCACATGTAGAGGGTATGACCTGTGGTCAAATAAGCTCAAGACAGAGATCTCCATTTTAATGAGGGCTTACCCAGTAAACTTTCCTTCCCAAACAATGCTCCCTGCAAATGGTATTTAACCTCAGGCCCACCCTGAGAAGGGGGATGTGGTTCTACACATCCACTTTCCACCGTGACAATCAATGCCTAAAAACCATGGGCTGCCTCTTTTCTTCGGAATCCACTACAGGGAGCAGTGGAGAAGACCTTGGCCTATAGAGCCACTGAGTCCCGTAGAAGGCCTCTCGGTGCTCCCAGCCATGACCACCACCAAGCTCAAGCCACCCCAGGTCCAGCCAAGGACTCTCCTTGGGGAACCAGCTAGAGCCCCTCCTGTTTCCCCCTGGTCCCTGGCTAGATCCAGCCTGCAGGCCCAGATTCTGTTCACAGCTCTTCCATGACTTCTGGCAGTGCCTGAATGTCCAAGAGCCTGGGAACTCCACAGCTCCAGCCTCTTTGAAGGGTTGAGGACCCCCGAGACAACTCCAGCTGTCCCGAGCTTCAGACTGTGCTTTCCTGCCCCTGAAGTGGTCTCCAGGGCTGCCTTACAGTCCAACACCCAACTGGCGACTGCGTCGGGTAAGGGCAGTCAGCTCCTACAGCCCCCTCCCCAAGCGGCTGTACCCTGTGACGGAGTGGACTCGGGACCCCCACAACCCTATCATCAGTTGTTTTTATCAGCGTGTATAACCATTTCTTGACTAGGGGGCATTTCGGTGCCATTCACCCTTTCCCCACTACAAGCACAGCAGTATTTGTATAAATATTGTCTATTGAGTGGGGAAGGAAGAGCACTGTGCCAAACAGGATTTGGGAGATGCTTTCTGGAAGATGCCGGGTACCTCACGTTCTTTGCATTGATTCCGGGAAGTGGGTATATTAGGCTAAAGTATGTGAATTCCCCTCTGACCACAGTCACACAGATTGGTCTGGGGTCAAGTATTCAGGTGAGAGTGATGATCATATCCTAGAACCTCCCACAGTCAGAAAGGAGACAGTGGGAAGCTAAGAATTAACATGACCGTGAAAGGCTGCATCCCAAACTTCACGGTGCAAAGAAGAGGATTAGGTCTAGGTGCTGTAGAAAAGAACAGGAACAGGACCTAGGTGCTGTGGGTCCTTCTAATTATGAATTTGAGGGACTCCCGCTTTATTGGAAATAGCTATCTCACATGGATTGTCCCCTCAGAAAACAAGATGCCCTTAGGACTCACCTTCATTTCTCTTCTATACTAAGTTGAGCCCCAGTTGTCCCCAACTGCTCAAGCTGTCCTCAGAAAGAACTTTTTCCACTTAGGAATGTGTATAGAGCAAAATTGAGAATTTGATTCATCAGCAATGTTCAAAAGAGTAGTCTTTTTTTTCACATTACGCCCCAGGGAATGAATTCTTTCCCATAGCCCTCTATAGACCCTGTTCTGTACGAGCAAGGTCAGGAGCAAACCTGCACCAAGAGCTCTTCAGCACCCAAAACTGGCAAATGGAGGAAAAGCTGGCAGTGCAGAAGTAGCCTGGGCACAGAGGAGCAGATCCAGAGGGGTAGCTGCGTGGATCAAGAGAAGCAGGAAAGACTTTCTTAGGTGCCACTGTGCATAGAGAAGAAAACAGAACCATGCCAAGGAGGCACCTGGGACGCTCTCTGAAAGATGCCAGGTCTGGCTCCTTAGGACACCAAGAGCAAAGATCTGTGCTAACCTTCAAAGCTTTGGACACAGATTTCTGTTTCTTGTAAATGTGACATTGTACAGAGCCTGGCTCACATGTAACCTGTAGTTGGTTTTTAAAATTTGGGGTCTGTGAGTAAATCTGGGCTAGAGGGTAAAGGCGCTTGCGGCCAACCCTGCTAGCATGAATCGGATCCCAGAACCCACGTGATGGAAGTTGAGAACTTATTCCCAACAAGTCTTAAGTTGTTCTTTGCACAAGAACATACACACCACCCAACACACACACACACATACACACACACACACACACACATATATGAAAAAAGAATCTTATTTTATTTTAGTAACTAAAATCTGAACCCATAGTGTCTTCTTTGAAGGAAGAATTCACATTGACTCAGGGCCTGTAGAATCACACATCACCATTTTCGGATAAGCCAGCCTTAGAGTAGAACAAGTTCCTGTGTTAAGATTGGATCGGAGCGGTGTGTTGTAAGTTTCTTGGGTCTTATCTCTGTTTCCTTCCACAGCTTACTATTAGGTCTCAGGAAGTCCATGTATTCAGAAATGAGCTCAGGCTGGACTCTACAGCGGCTTCTGGCCTTTAGATAAAATCCAGCATTCCTCGGGAACTTGTGAAACAGGTTTTCCATCTCTAAAAGGAGTCATTTCTCTTCCCTCTGGCACAAGGGACACATGGCTCCACTCCCATGGACCCTACTTGCTTATCAAAGTCAATGCTGGCCTCCCGGCTCCTTCGGTTTCTATCCACAAGGACCTGTTAAACATTTCAAAGTCCGCACTAGCCTCCTGGCCCTTCCCTCCCCACGGCTGCCCACCCTCTGCTCCCCCTCCTCTGCCATGATGTCTTCTTGCCCTCTAGCCATCACCACTACTCTGTCCTGTTTCCCTGGCCCCGCCCATGTCCCGTACCCTTCTTTTTCTCTCCACACTGGACTCTTCCAGATGCCTCTGGATATTCTCTCTCTCTCTCTCTCTCTCTCTCTCTCTCTCTCTCTTATTCACAATAAACTCCCTCCCCCTAAGAACTGAGTGGCCAATCCTGCATCCTCTTTACTCTGCCCCTCCCTCATGTACACTTGTCACGTCTGCCCGCTGATTGCAGCCGTCCTTACATACAGGACCTGTTTCACTTGTTCATGTACACGCCTTGGGTTTCCTGCGGGATCTGCACCCAGTATGCAGTATCCACTGCACTTGTTAAAGGGTAGTGAGCGCAGGAAAACAAAGACTAGAAGGACGGTCTCAAACATCCTTGTCCTCCTTCATCAAATCAGCAAGCATCTATCAGGACCTGATACATGGACTTGAAACTCTAAGTTCATTCATCTCTTGTGCAAATGTTTTGTATCCTCCCAAAGGAGTATGACGTCATCTGTTGAGCATTTTGAAAAGTGGCCCTAAGAAAAGCATATCATGGGCTGAGAGGAAAGCAGAGACTTTTTCCAGATAAAAGTCTAACTCTTGTTGTCAAAGGGTCTAAACAACAAAGGACCCTTTGGAGTTTCCGTGGTTAAGGCGCTTGCTGTTCAAGCCAGAGGACTTGAGGTCAGATCTCTGGAACCCATGTAAATATCATAGATGTAGCACCGGCCTGTAATTCCAGCCTAGAGAGGTGTCATAGTCACTGTCCTATTACTATGAAGAGAGACACCGAGACCAAGGCATGTAACTTGAATTTTTTCAGTGCCTGGTTTTTGTTTTTTTTTTTTTGTTTTGCTTTGTTTTGTTCTTTTTGTTTTTTTGAGACAGGGTTTCTCCGTGTAGTCTTGGCTGTCCTGGAACTCACTCTGTAGACCAGGCTGGCCTCGAACTCAGAAATCCACCTGCCTCTGCCTCCCAAGTGCTGGGATTACAGGCGTGCGCCACCATGCCCGGCTTCAGTGCCTGTTTTTAACGTTGGTTCTTAAACACTTTAACCTCCCTTTTAGGCCACCACCCACCAGAGGTAGTGGAAAAGAAAGGATATGGGGGAAGTGGGCCTATTTAGAAAGGTTCTTTGGAGTGACTCCCATCTGTGTTGTGTGGAAATCGGCAGTTCAGTTCTCAGGTCAGCAGCGACAGCTTGGTCCACTGGCAAAAACTTCACGGATCTATCTGCAGTCCAGTTTGGTAGGGCCAGGATGGAAAACACAAATCAGCAGTGGTGGCACTGCCTAGCAGAGACAGCCGGGCCGCAGCCTTGGCACTCGTCATCAGGAGGGGCCTGGAGGGACGCCATGAGAAGTTCTCCGCTGTGCCTCTCTCAACGAAGCTAAGATTAGTGGAGATGCAAGACCAACATGCGTTGCACAGCGAGCTCTGTAAGCAAGCCTAGCTCAGCCCCCGTTGCTGTCCTTTTTATACTCCCGTCAAATACCACGTGTCCTCCGCAAGCCTTGCCTCAACATGAGAGTCTGACTTAGCAAAACTCCACATGAGTCTGTCTCAGCCGACATGTGCCAATCAGCCCGGGTCCTGGGAAGCAGCCAGATGCAGGAGCACACCACCAGAAGTTTTCTGTTGTGATTCTCTCTATGGAGTCCCAACAAATGGAGCTCAACTATGCCATGAAAGGCCGACCAATACACCGTGTGTCATTAGCAAAGAATCCTTTATCATGTGTCCTTTCACATGCTTTAGCAGAACATCTTTCCACCTGTGTCTGCTTCAGAGAAATGTCCCTTCAGAAGTCTGCCTTAGCCTTTCACCTGTGTCCACTTCAGGAAAGCACTCCTTCACGTGTTTGCCCCAGCAGAACACCATCCAACACAACTGACTTTTCAAAGAACCCTTATGTTTCCACTTCAAAGGCAACTCTTTTTCTTTTATTTATTTATTCATTTCACATCCTGATTGCAGTCCCCTCTCCCTCCTATCCTCCTAGCTTCTTAGTCCCACCCTCACAAACTCCTCCCCATCACCCCCTCCTAGTCTCCTCAGAGAAGGGGAAACACACACCCCCATGGGTACCAATCTGCCCTGGCACATCAAGTGCATCCTCCCACTGAGGCCCGACAAGGCAGCCCAGGGGAAGGGACCCAAAGGCAGGCAGCAGGGTCAGAGACAGGCCCTGCTCCAGGTGTTAGGGGTCCCACATGGAGACCAAGTTGCACATCTGCTACAAATATTAATCCAACCTCTGCAGGCTCCAAGGCAACTCTTATGGCAGAAAGCATTTAATCAACGGCTTGCTTTTCCTTTCAGAGGTGTAGTCTATTATCATGACAGGGGGTGTGGTAGCACACATGATACTGAGCAGGAGCTGAGAGCTACATCCTGGTCTTCGGGGTGAGAGACAAAGAGTTGGCCTTGAATGGGCTTTTGAAAACTCAAAGTCACCCCTAGTGACATATTTCCTCCAACAAGGCCACACGTCCTATTCCTTCTCAAATAGTGCTACTCCCTGATGACTAAGCATTTAAATATATGAGTCTATGGGGGGGGGTCCATTCTCATTCAAACCACCACACTTGGGAACCCAGCAAGTAGCCTGATAAGAACACTGACCCAGCACTCCTCAGCACTCCCACCTGGGCCCTCTACTCAAGGAAGAAAGAAAGAAGGAAAGAGAGAGGGGGAAAGGAAGGGAGAAGGAAGGAGGGGTGAAGGAGAAAGTCTGGCTGTAAAGTTAATGGTCTTTGATCTAATCTAATATGGCCTAAAGTTTAACGTTTAAATTCGAGTAAATTAGCCTAAAATTATCTTGGTTTTAGAAAGGGTACCCAAAATTAAAATCCATGATGCATCTATAAATATTAGCATACTAAACATTTAAAAATGTATTATATCCTACCTGCCTCCTATCAATTTCTACCTACTTTCCCTTCCAAAAAAGAAACAGATGTTTGTTAATTTAAGAAAGCCTATTCTGGAACCCTAACCCTAACCCTAACCCTAACCCTAACCCTAACCCTAACCCTAACCCTAACCCTAACCCTAACCCTAACCCTAACCCTAACCCTAACCTTAACCCTAACCCTAACCCTGTCCTTAACCCTAACCCTGTCCCTAACCCTAACCCTAACCTTAACCCTAACACTAACCCTGTCCCTAACCCTAACCCCTCCCCCCCCAAAAAAAAAGAAAGGAGGAAAGAAAGCAAGAAATCAAGAAAGCAAGAAAGAAAGCCCATTCTGTAATTCTCTTACACATGAGCTAAGGACACAGCTTCATATGTGCTAAATGCCTTGAAGGAAAGATTGAATTGACTAAAATTCTGTGAACTTTCAGATGTTTATTTTCAAAGAGAACATTAAAAAAAAGAAACCCTCCAGATTAAGCTGGGTTTCCTACACTTTCACTAGCCCCTAGTTTCTGAAGTCTAAGTCTGTGTTACCAGTTCTAAGAGGTAGAGTTTGTCCATAGCACCCTATTGTGGCTTTTAGGAAACCCCAGTGTTAACCATTTGTCATCTATCGCCAACCTCTGACTTCCCCTTGCTTGGCCATCTGCACACTTTGCGCCCACAGTAGCTGTGGGTGTGCATGTGCATGTGGAATGAGCACACTTTCCAAAGGCAGAGCAGTAAAGTCCTGAAGGAGGCGCTGCTGAGTACCTGGAGTACATTCTACATCACAAGATGGCGCAGCCTGGTGGGGAGATGATGGAGCCTACTGCTCTGACTCTCCCTGGTCCTGGCTCCACGGACCATGAACAGGTGCCATTGGGTCTGTGAATTTACTATTAAGTGCATTTATGTGGCACTGAGTGGTAAATTTGTGAAAGAAAAGCACCTGTCTTTGTCAGTGTTCAATTGCTGTGAATAGACACCATGACAACAGCAGCAATTACAAAAAGAAAGCACTTAATTGGGGTGGGTTTACAGTGTCAGAGGTTTAGTCCATTGTCATCATGGCAAGAAGCATGGTGGCATTCAGACCCACATGGTGCTGGAGAGGTAGCTGAGAATTCTGGATCTGGATCTGCAAGGAGCAGGAAGAGAGAGACACCGGGTCTGGCTTGGGCTTTTGAAACCTCAAAACCAACTCCCAGTGACATACTTCCTCCAACAAGGCCACGCCTACTCCAACAAGGCCACGCCTCCTAATCCTTTCGATGTAATTCCACTTCCTGATGGCTAACCATTTAGCTATATGAGCCTAGAGGAGTCATTCTTATTCCAACTACCACTTTACCCAAGTTTTGTTCTTTGTTTTTGTTTTGTTTTTGAAAACGGTTTCTCTGGGCAGTCCTGGAACTTGCTCTGTAGACCAGACTGTCCTCAAACTCTTAAGTTTGAGGCCTCTGCCTCCTAAGTTCTGGAATTAAAGGCATGAGCTACCACTACCAGCTACAGCCCCCAAGTATTATTTCATGGTTGCTGTGGAGCAGGGAAATATAGCAATAGACTAGAACACTCCTGGGGGTATAGCAATTGTTTTCCCTAAGTTCCCCAGAAAACCAACTACGGAGGGAAAATGATGTATGTGGATTTAAACCATGCTTTTGCCTGAGAAGACTCCTAGATAGAGAGAAGAAAGGGAGGGAGCATCCCCCTAAGATAAGGACATTTCAGAACAGACAGGATGCTTTAGCAGGTTAAAGAAACCTGATGTCAAACCTTTGACTGAGTCTGACCCCTGGGACTGGACCCATGAGGTGGAGAAAGAGAACTGACTCCAGCCAAGTTATTCCATTGCTTCCGCATGATTGCCTTGATGTGCGCTCTCGCACTGTAATGAAGGTCTTTCTTTTCCTTCTTTCTTTCTTTTTTTTTAAAGTGGCCAGTGCTCTCTAGTTTAAAGAGGAAGGACATTTCAATAGGATGTAATAGCCAGAGAGCACCTGGAAAATTCAATATTGAATTGAGCTGGGGATTGGGGGTCGAATGACTATTGTTCCCTTAACATTTGAGAACAAAAAGCAACACGCTGGAGAGGTAGCTCAGTAGAGTCACTGCCGCTCTTCCAGAGGACCCAAGTTCGGGTCCCAGCACCTCCTTCAGGCGGCTCCCAACCAGCTGCAACTCCAACTCTAGAGGATCTCACACCTTCTTCCGGAATCTGAGGACACCTGCGCTCAGGTAGTGCGCTCTCTCTCTCTCTCTCTCTCTCTCTCTCTCTCTCTCTCTCTCACACACACACACACACACACACACACACACACACACTCACACTCACCCCTCTTTAAAATGTTTTAAGAAACCAAACTAACCAGCAACTGCCCCTGGCTGCTTTTGACCCTGAGCTCCACACGCAGAGCAATCATACAATGTCTGGTGACAGTGCTGGACGGTCAGGTCAGGCCTGGGAGCCAGCTGAAAGACAGAAGTGCTTTGGAAGATCTTGTTCTATTTATCTTGCACTGCTCTGTGCCTAGCACAGCTTTTCTTGCATAGCTGATACTCAAAAACATTTGTTGAGCCAAAATGAGTGTCTAACATCTGTACAAACACCACAAGGCTGGGGGACATGACAATACTTAAGCTCGTGCACTCGAGAGGACATTGCCTAAGAGGAAGAGTGACTATGAAAACGTGGAAAAGAGGAAGATGTGGCTGGCGTGCCCCATACCAGATCTCTTGATGAGACCACAACAAACCGGGCTGATTCTCCGTGCAAAGTAATGCGAACCAGATGAGGCCCAGAGCATTTACAGGAAAGGCAGGGTTGCTTAGGAAAGATAATTTGAGGTTATCACATTATTCATTTATACATTCATCTTGGGAATGAACATTATACTTAGGGTCACTCCTGGTCCCTCGATGAGGCAGAGCCATCTCCGATGCTATGGAGTGACTGTACTCTTCAACTGTCTGCTTCCCATATGGCAGTAATGAATTGTTAAAATCATGGTGCAAGGCCTTCAGAGGAAGCACTCTCAAAGTAAGACAGTGTGTGATTTGAAGACAGAACAAAGACTTCCAGATACACAGATGCAGAAGGTAGGCAAAGGGCAGGGGGCCATTTTAAAAGCATGGTCCTTACCCACATTTCCCGGGCTCACTCTTCCTCAGAAATAAAAGCTAGTGAAACGTTTGGTTTTACCCAACCAACCTAGGGCCCCGTGCTTACTAAGCATTCATTCTACTACTGAGCTGAATCCTCAGCCTCAAAATGTGTCTTTTGGTCTACACTTTGCTAAAGACCAAACATAGGACCCAGTACACACCAGTGAAGTGGCTGAAGACTTTTGTCTTGAACCTACCTCTATGTCATCTTTAGGCGCTGCTAGGGAGAGACTCCTATGCAGCAGACAGCTAAAACTAATCGAATAATTGTGACTGTACAGCGAAGGGTGTACAGCTGTAGAGAGAGCGGAGGCTACATAAAGACTGGGTCGAGTGTGTATACTTTCAGAGACGTGTAGAGAAAGGAACCTTAGAGCAGACAAAAATAAAAGCCATAGATGACTGGAAGAGAGCCAAGCAGTGCTATTGGGCACTATAGACACATAGAAAGATTCCCTCTAAAGAGTGAATATTAATGAATTAAGATGAGCTTTGTAATATTTTCCGTGATGGTGCTTTCTTTTGCTATTTGCTATTTAGCAGTGGAGAGCTTTGGAGAGTTCTGCACTGACATGGCTATGTCTGGGTTTTATGATCCAAAAACACATTAAACCACCCAGAAGCTTCATGAGTATATGAGTTTTGAATAAGATTCTCATGCCTATGGCCCCTACATCAAGTCTTGACCCCATGAACTCACCATGAGGCAACTGACCCCAGTTACCACTAGAAAACTGTCAGGCCAGGCCAGACAGGGTGGAACTCTCTCCCAGGTTTGGCTTTGTGCACTGAAGGAATTAGTTGTCCTGTCTGCCTGTGGAAGCCTGTCCATCTGCCAGTAAATTTTTATTAACTAAATGAAGACTTCCAAGACTCATACTTTTTTAAAAAACTAAAATTTTTTAAATTTTATTTCTACTCTAAAAGTACTACTCATTAGTGAATTTACTATATAAACACAAAAAATAACCAATGGGAAAAAAAACAGTATATCAACATCAAGTCATCGGTATTTAAAACAATTTTACATGACCTATTTATTGGTGTGTAGATGTATGCAAATGAGTTCATGCCCTCACAGGTATGTAGACGCCAAAGGACATCTTGCAGGAGTCCGTTCTTTCCATCAAGGAGGAAGTGGATTCTTGTCAGGTTTAGTGTTGGGCTCCTTTCCGCTCTGCACTGCCTCCCCGACCCGATGCCTAGTAGTTTTAAGTGTGCTTCTTTTAGGACTTTCTTTATACACACTGCCCCTCCCCCTGACTACTTTATAAATTGCTTTGTATGTCAATTTTCCCACTTGACATTGCTTCACATAATCAGTGTTTCGTAAAGACTAGTCCAATGGTTGCATTTTATAACCTACCTAGTGAGGTCCCTCTAAACATTGGTCTCTAATTTCTCACTGTTGTCTTAATTTATTTATTCTTAAGCTTTTTACAAATTTGTCAAAATATTTCATTCAAGATTAAGAAATATGAACATTTTGAAACTATTGCTTTAACTGGTAAAATGGCTTTTCATGTTGAGTCTGTTCAGAGTACAGATTTTGGAGTCTATCTGGGCTGATCCTGACTCCACAGCTGGATGGAAACAGGCTCTCAGTACTGGTACGAATCTACGGGACTCCCTGCTCCCTTGCAAGATAAATACAAAACAAATACAATACTCATCTGAAAATAAGTTATGAGGGAGGCTAAAATTAGATATTTCCCAATGATTTATATTTTTTATATTAAATTCCAAATTTCAGCCAAAAAAAAAAAAAAAAACCAAACCAAACCAAACCAAAACAAAACAAAACAAAACAAAAAAAACCAAGCCGGGAGGTGGTGGTGCATGCCTGTAATCCCAGCACTTGGGAGGCAGAGGCAGGTGGATTTCTGAGTTCAAGGCCAGCCTGGTCTACAGAGTGAGTTCCAGGATAGCCAGGACTACACAGAGAAACCCTGTCTCGAAAAATCAAAAACAAACAAACAAACAAACAAAAAACCCACAAAAGTCTCAATTGTTCAGAGGCCTTCCTATTCTATCAATGCTTGGCTAGGAGGTCCTAGAGACCCACCCTTGGTACCTGTGTGAGACCTCAGCATACCAGGGCTCTGAATTTCTTTGTGAACTAACGATAGTCACATACCTTTCTCAGGGTCCGTAGCTAAATTATTCTGCTTGCTTTATCCAGTGTTCAACATGGAGTAAGTTTCCCAAAATGGTACATTATCGCCACTGCTGTTATTTTTCAAAGGCTATGACAAGGACTGAAGAGATGGCTCAGCTGTGAAGAACAATTGCTGTCCTTGGAGAAGACCAGAATTAGTTCTCAGCACCTACATCGTAGAGCTTACAACCTCCTGAAACTCCAGCTCCTGGGAATCCAGCACTCTTTTCTGGCATGGAATGCCCAGTCTTCACAGTGCTAAGTACTAAGAAATGTACCATCTCTCCAAAACTGAAACCCTCCTTTAAAGCCATTTAGCCCTGGGTAATAAATTTAATGAGATTTTTTTTTTCAGGGACAGGGGGCGGGCTCTTGGTTCCACCTAATCTATGTAACTGTAAGATGTCTATCACTCTTTGGGGTATCCTATGACAAAACATGAATGGGCAAGAGAGCCACTGTCTCAGGTCAGGGTGGTGTGTGCATGGAGTTGCAGCCCTCAGAAGGCACAGGCAGAAGAGTTGTGACTGCGAGGCTACCCTATACAGCACAATGAGTTAAAGCCAGTCTAGACAACATATTGAGATCTTGCCTCAAGAAAAAGGAAAGGGTAGGTCTCTGCGTGTTTCTAAGCAGGAGACATCATGTCCCCAAAGTTCCTGAGATCATTTTTCCCTCACTTCTGTAGCTGGACTTTACCATGTGTGCATCCTAAACCAACCACGGCAACCACAGCATGGATTCCACACAGAGAGCATGTTCCACGCTCCTGGGGACTCACCTGCTGCCCTGAGAAGGATTAGATTCCTCGATCCATATGCCAGCCGAGAGTGGGAAGTAACCAGAAGAGGAAACTGAGGCTCAGAAATTACCTTGACTAAGGTGGTGCTGGGAGGGATATGTTACTCAGCTCACATACACACTTCCGACCCTCAGCTTCCACGGGGTCTACCAGAAGTCTATCCACCGTGTAAATGTCTTTAACTGAATGTCTAAAAAGTAGCCAACACAAGCTGACCTGAAGTAGCCGCTCAGACGTTTTATTCTGCCACTTTTTTTTATAATCTTTTCTATGTAATTTCTCTTCCATAACCTGTTTGTTTAAGTACTGGCTGCATTTCATAGTAGTGCATGGTTTTTTCTAAGTTTATTTCAAATTTGATTCGGGCAAAAGAGTTTTGTAGTTTTTGTGATCAAGTACATTCCACCTTTAACTTTTCCTTCCAACACCTTTAAGCTTAGAAAACCCCCTCTGCCCCTTTCCCTGAGACCTGGTTACAAAGCCACGCTGTTTGCCTCTAGCCTTCTGTGATGCGGTGTGTTTCATCCTTTATCATAGAGGTCAGAGTATTGACTGAAAGATGCAGATCCAGTATTTCCTAAACAGGAAGCCACTCATTTCTACATCAATCACTGTGATACCTTCTTGACAAGAGATCATATCTCTGTGAAAGCTGGGACAGCCAACCAGGAAAATCTCTTCTCCAAAAGCCAAGGGAATAGGAAAGAAGTACCCATGCCACCCACTACACCTACTACAACCAAATCCCTAAGCCCAAGGCTCGACAGCCGTACACAACTCACACCCTCAAGTCTTCCTTGAGATGGCTTTCCACAGTTCCTTTAGATTCAGCTCTGTGCTGCTGATGCTGCTGCTGATGCGGGTGGCTGGAGGTGTGGTCGTTCTCTCTAAAGCACCTAATGTGGAGCTTAGAGAGCAGCAAACTGGAGTTGCCACGCGGCTGCTTCATGATTGAGTTCACATCGCCATCCCTTTTTAAAAGTTTTTTTAAAGCAATGTGTCCAGTACAAATCCGCATGCCGTTTTTTCATTTCGTGTGACCTGCCATTAGCACACCATGGGACCGGTCTGTAGTTATTTCTGTTCCTGCTATTCCTCGGCTCCAGCCAAATAAGCTTATTCGTTAATCCTTAAACACGGTGTGTACTTTCTCGCCTCCACATCTTTTTAATACCATTTGCTGAACTAGCAAGCACTCTGCCGCCACATTCTAACCACAGGGTCTGGCATTTTGTAAGTAATCTAATGATTAAGCAAAAAAAAGACATTTCAAGACAGTGGAACATTATGTGATGACCAAAATGGACAAAAGAAGCGAGGAAGAGGAAGAAATGAAATGCAGGCTAAAACAAGCATAAATGAGTTGTTAAGGACAGTTTAACCAGCTGGCCAGTGGTGGCGCACGCCTGTAATCCCAGCACTCGGGAGGCAGAGGCAGGTGGATTTCTGAGTTCGAGGCTAGCCTGGTCTACAGAGTGAGTTCCAGGACAGCCAGGGCTACACAGAACCAACACCACCACCACCAACAACAACAACAACAGAACAGTTTAATTGTGGCAAGGGTGGAGCCTATACATCCTTGAGGTTTGGCTTTGCTAAAAGTTTGTTTTTCTGTCTTTACCTCTTTCATCTTCCGTCTTTTACTACTGTTGCTGTTTCTACTTTTCTTTCTTCACAGACAGAGAGAGCTTCTAGGCATCCTCTGGCGTGGAGGTGAGGGATGACTTTGTAAGCCAGCCATAAAATTGCAAAAATCTTCAGAAGAGACTTTGGGCTGGCTTGAGTGGAGCTCACTGTATGATGATTGCCACTGGATTGGCCTAGAGCAAGTGCTTGTCTCTCTCATCAGGAAGGAGGACGCTGGGGCTGACAGTATCCTTAGAATCGTGTCATTTTAACAGAGAAAAAGCCTATGGTTGCACACACGCATGCATGCCTGTGTGAGAGAAGAGGGAGGGAGGGAGGGGGAGAAGGAAGAGGGAGAAAGGGAGAGGAGGAGAGAAGAGTGAAGAGAAAAGGGGGGGGAGAACAAGAAGACCTGGGAAAGGAAGAAAAGGAGAAAACAGAGCACACAAAACACAACCGTCACGCTTACCAATTGTCATTCAAGGCCATCTATGATGCATGCATAATGTAACAATATCACGTTCCCATATACCTCATCCTGTGTGTGAGACGGGAGAGGAGGGGGGCAGGTGACTTTAAGCGTGAGCGTAGAGAAAGGTTAGGGCTCTGCTGGGCGGCTTTCCTGTCTCTAAATCAGGAGGCAGTGTCCGTGCTGAAGTGGAGAGAGGCATGAAGGGTGCAGACTCACTCCTCTCCTCTCTGAGCCCACCAGCTCAGCTCCCATTCTCCTTCTGCTTTATTCACAGCCCACAAGGCAACACCCCCACCCATCCCCCTACCCCCTCACCTTCCCACCCTCCCCCCTCACTGCCTGCCTTGCTGATGCAACATCTGCACTTGGAAGCTTGAGAGAAGCAGGCAGCCGCTCACATGCTGAGGGAGTTGTGCCCTACAGTAGGAAGAGTGAACAGACAGCGAGACCCCTCAGCATTTGTGCCTCTCTCCTCTCCAGTGTGCGAGCCTGCTTTAATGGCGCCAGGAGCCGCGCAGCAGAGCGCTAACATTTCCATTTGCGCATTCATAGTCACCTTCGGGCGTTCCCTCCACAGTTCTTGCTCAGTCTCACAGGGAACAACGACCCTTCTCTGCTCTAGACCAGCCTTGTGATACCGTTACTATTTTGTCTCCTGTATTTTCAACCATCCCTCATTGCACCCCTAGACAATATTTGCTAACTTATAAATTGTTTGCTTGTAGTATTTACTTGTAAATGTTTATGGAGTAAATAAATGAAGAATTTGCGGATGAATGGTAAATGCACCTGCCCAGAAGGATAGTTACATCATAATAGCTACATTTCCATAGTGAAGAAACTACACACTTTGAAGACTATCTTAAATTATTAACACTCACCGGGTGTGGTGGTGCACGCCTTTAATCCCAGCACTTGGGAGGCAGAGGCAGGCAGATTTCTGGGTTCAAGGCCAGCCTGGTCTACAAAGTGAGTTCCAGGACAGCCAGGGCTACACAGAGAAATCCTGTCTCGGAAAAAAACAAAACAAAACAAAAAAAAATTATTAACACTCAAATGTATAACTTTCAGTAGATACTTGAAGACAATATCAATTTATAGAAGAAATACCTAGTTGTGGTTTGCTGTGCTTTTGTTTTTACAGGGTTGGAATTGAACCTGGGGCCTTCCATGCTGGAAAAGTGCCTTACAATTGAGCTATCTACCAACCTTATATAACAAATATCGAAATCTTATGGTTGGCATATTCTGGGTGCTGCAGGTCTAGGAACTAACACTAACAAATCATCTAAGACTGATATTGCAGATGGGGATATCAGGAAATCCCTTAGGAGAAAGGAAATAACAAAGTTTCAAGTGGTAGAGGAGGTTGCAAAGGAACAGAATATAGTAATGAATAGGAAGTAGCTTGCCTGAGAGAAACCAGAAGCTCGGGCCTGTGTGGCAAGAACATAAGACCATGGAAGATGGGCGGAAGAAACAGGTCAGTTGTTAAAAGCACTGGCTGCTCTTCCAGAGGACTCAGGTGTGATCCCTGCCATCAACATGGCGGCTGACAACTGTCTATAACTCCAGTCCCAGAAGATCTGACACCCTCTCTGGCCTCCATGGGCACTGCACACATGTAATATATGACACTGATCCCAGGGCCTCACTAGGGCTAATCCTACACTTCACCCCTGAACTATCCCCCAAGCCCAGGGTGAACATTCTTCAGTGTAAGAACACAGTCCAAAAATAGAGTAGTGTGAGAATTCTGAATGTTTGTGGGAAAAACTCCAGGAAAAGAAGACATGAATTTTGTGACCTCAGCTCCTCCATAATACAAAATTATTCTTGGAATGCGATTTCATGCTCTCCCCAGGGCTAGGGGATAAGAGCGAGTTTATTTCAGCTGTTGATATGCATACATCTCTATTGAAAAACGTGTTTTGCCACATGAAACTTGTCCTTATGATTGTATACTTTACTCCCGTGTCTTCTCTTAACCCTCAGATTATAAATTGTCTGATGCTCTGAATAAACTTGGTCATTGCATGAGACTTTAGTCTACCTCATTTTTAGGCCCTGGGAGGCCTAGGTTCACACCACCAACTAAAGCAGTAAATACTTCAACCTCTTTGCATGGATATAAGGAGCCATCTACTCTGGGAATCTATTTAGGAGTGGATTTTTTTTTTTTTTAACTTGGGTGATTTGAATGAGAATGGCTGCCAAAGGTCTGTTTAATGTTTAATTTCCAGTGAACTATTTAGGAAGAATTGGGAGGTATAGCTTTGTTGGAGCAGGTATCACTAGAGTGGGCTTGAGGTTTCCAAAGGCTCCATCAGGCCCAGTCTATCTGTCTGCTGCTTGTAATTAAGATGTAAGCTCTCAGCTACTGCTCCAGTGCCTGTCTGTTGCCACGTTCCCCACCATGATGGTCGTAGACTAACCTCTGAAACTGTAAGAAAGCCCCTAAGAAAATCCTTTCTTGTATATGTTTCCTTGGTCATGGTGGTGTGTCTTCAGAGCAGTAAAACAGTGACTAGGACAGTTAGACAGCCCAGTAAGAACACACTGAGATATACTGCTAAACACCTCCAGACTCATGGTGTATGGCCATCCATTAGCACCGTATGGCAAGTTCTAGCTCATCCCCCTCCTCACAGCATGTGGTACTGGGCGCACTTTTAATTTTAGACATTCTGGGATGTGTAGCTGAATCTCATTGTAGCTCCCATCTTACCTTCCCTGGTGGTTAATAACCACTGACATCTTTTAAAAACTTCTAATTAATCGTGTTTGGGGATTTTTTTTTTTTTTAAATCTAAAGTCAGCTTTTAGGCAGGTGACTGAAATGATTATCCATTTAAATAAATCTCTTTCAAGTTGCTCTGTGGAGAATTGGCTGTGTGGAACGTGACAGAAGCCAAAAGAGCATTTAGAAGACTACGGCATTGGCCCCAGCAGGAGACAGAGGAGGTGGCTTGGACTGAGGCAAAGGAGTGAAGGAGAAGCAAAGGGACTAAAGGCGTTTTGGAGGCAGCCTATGGAGGGCACCCACCGCCTGGCTGTGGGAGAGAAGAGGGGGAATCAAAGATGATCTAATCAGGCAAACCAATGGTGTGGTGCGTCCCCCACCGTGTAGAAACCCCAGAGCGGGTTCATTGAGTTAGCAGGAAAGCAATCGGGGATGAGAGACAAGGCTGAATCATACCCTAGCAAACTGTGCCAAGCCCAAAATAAAACATAAAAAATAAATTCTAGTCACAAACTGTGTTCAAAGAAACCACCGGGCACTCAGAAAACCGCAATGGCTTTGACTAACTTCCCTACCTTCCCAATAAGCTCAGCGGTGCGGTGCTGTCGGCATCGGCCGGCAGAAGTGACGAGGCTTCCTTTAGCACGGATGCTGCTCGGTTTTGTTTTGTCTTGTTTGTCCTTCTTCAAAGAATAAATATGTCTCCACACAAAGAAACGAAAAATCCAAAACTTTAAAATTAGATTAGTTTGGAAATTACTGGCGTTTTTCTTCTCGTGTGAGGTCGCTCTGCCCTTGCGGGCCGGTGCTGGGCAAGTGACACATTTCTTCCCATCCCACACTTGCTTATTTTCATGCATTGCGAAGCAAAATTCCCACATTTCAAACATGTAGCCCACACGGTAAATACTTTAATCCTCATTTAAAACTTTGACTCTTTTTATACTTTGAATTGTGTTATTATATAAAAGGTAGCATGCCATAGCGCTGGTTTACTGGGGCATTTCTTTATAGGAAACAAAATTCCGCCCTTGCAGAAATAATAAGCTGACTCTTCAAGTTGCTACAGTGTTCGACTGCCTGCTGTGTTGGTTTGTATAGTGCTTTTCAGTTCTCAAACCAGTGATAACACTACATAAAAGAACTTCATAGTTAATAACAGCTTACTATAGATAGTCCCAGTGTAAAACACCAATCCCAGGAGCTATGCACTATTATTACCCCTATTGGACACATCAGAAAACCAACTTCAGTAGCTGGCCCAGGATCACTTGACTGGGAAGCATCAGGGTCAAGATCAAAACCTAGGTTTATCTCAAACTGAAAGCTGAAGCTCTTAATGGTTTCCTAGCCAAAAGAGGGCAGGGTAAAATTAAATGTGTTCAAGAGCCAGGCACACTCGGCCGACTTGCTGTGCGGCCTTGGGTGGTTTCCTCTGGGAACTTCCAAAGTCAGTTAGTTCAGACTGGAGCTTTTCTTCTTGCCATGGTACCTATCTCATTGCGTACTATAAGAATTAATCGGAATTAATCAATTAGAAACTGCTCTAAAAGTGTTTTCTATCACTGCATGGAAGTTGCGTTGCTGTAAGACATAACCCACGACCCATGCATTTGCAGAATTATAATTAGCCATTGATAATTTATTCTTTTTTTTTTTTTCTACATCCCAGGGCTTTGAGCAAGGCAGTGTTGGGGCAAGCGACACATTCCTTTTCCCATCCCACACTCTGCTTATTCACATGGATTGCAAAGCAAGATTTCCACATTTCCAACATGTAGCCACATGGTCAATACTTACATTCCCTCCTCGATGTTTGTGCTGTACAACTTTATGTCAACTTGGCACAATCTAAAATCAGCTGAGAGGAGGGAACCTCACCTGAGATAATGCCTCCATCAGACTGGCCTACAGGTGAGCCTGTACGCATTATCCCAACTAGTGGCTAAGGTGGGAGGGTCCAGACCATTGTGGGTGGTACCATCTCTGAGCTGGAGGTCTTGAGTCCTATAAGAAAGCAGACCGAGCAAGTCATGGGGAGGAAGCCAGTAAGCAGCACCCCTCCATGGCCTCTGCATCAGCTCCTGCCTCCAGGTTCCTGCCCTGCTTGAGTTCCTGTCCTCACTGCTTTTGATGATGATGGAACTGTGATTGAAGTAAACCCCTTGCTTCACAACTTTCTCTTGGTCATGGGGTTTCATTGCAGTAACAGTAACAGTAAGATGTTTCTACCTTACACTTCTTCCTGAGCTTCCAGAGGAAGCAGAAATAAACCCTTTCCTTTCCAATGCTTTGGCTAATGGCATTTTTCACAGGAACCAGAGCCAAGCTTGAACAATTTCCTTAGTACAGAAAAAGAAGCCTAGTATTTACTGACACTCTCTTCCTTACCCCAACCCACTCATACATGATCATTGGCTTTCATGTCTGTTACAATCTCCAGACATTTGACATCTATAGAATCATGTAACAAGGTACCTATTGTCACTGATTCATTGACCTAACACTTCAAAGTTCACCCACATTGTAGCACATAGTAATGTTTCGTTTCTTTTATCATTGTTTACATTTGGTTTTTGTTTGAGGTGGGGTTATTTGTTTGGCTAGTTTTTTATTTTGAAACAGAGTCGATGTATCCCTGGCTGGCCTTGAAACTCACTATGTAGAGGAGTTTGGCCTGGAACTTGCAACAATCCTGCTGCCTCTGCCTCCTGAGTACTGGAATTATACCTATGTGCCATTACATTTGGCTTCGACATCTCATTTCTTTTTATTGCCAAATAATGTTTCATTGTGGAGGCCTACTGCAATCTATTTGTTCATTCATCAGTCAATGAATATGGAAGTGTTTCCAATTTTGACTATTATTAAGACACTATGAACACTGTGTATAATTTAGTGTGTGGACATGTACATATGTTCGCTTTGGGAATGTAACCAGGAATGTGTAGAATCACATCTATTACTTGTCACAGTCTCCCTCTAAATCTCTGAATGTGTAGACATATGATTCTCACATATAAACACATTCCTTAGTGTTTATCTTCTAAATGACCTAATAAGGAAAATATCTTCCTATTTCACATCACAAATAAGACTGGGAGATTCGCCTGTTTGTGCCCACAGGCTTGTCGGTGCCTTTTCAAATGTAATCCTCAACTTTCTTGTCAGTCCCACTTGTCAAAAAAAAAAAAAAAATAGTCTTGCTTAGATCCCAGAGGAGGGCCAAATATTTTGCCCTGCACTTCGGTGGTGTTCTGGGAAATGCTTGTTCCTCGCCCATGTGACTTTCTACTGTTTATCTCAATCCACTAACCAGACCAGGACCCAGCTAGGGTAGCGTCACTGTCTTCCTCGACCCCATCTTCCATGCTAAGCACAAGGTTTGGCAGTGCAATGGTTGTTCACTAGATGTGACTGGGTATATTAAAATAATTAATAAATAAAAACATGACTATGGGGATAAAGGCACTAGCTGAGCAAGCCCGCTGCCCGGAATCTACTGCATAGAAACAGAAGCAGTGGTGCAAATCTGTAATCCCAGGACTCCCAAGGTTAGAGGGGGGTGAGGGGGAGAGCTCTCAGCCCAGCTGGCTAGAATACACCGTTAGCACAGCCACAGAAACAACTTAACATCTTAAAAGGTAGAAGCCAACTTCCAAAAGCTGCCCTCTGACTAGCAGCATGCTCACCTTGGCAACAGCACCCACATTTTGTTTTGTTTTAATTAAAGGTAAAAAGGGAGACTGCAACCTGCTCCAGGTACAGGCTAGGAAAGTCACATACCTAAGACTCGTAAACATTTTCAGCTACATCATGCTGACTCCATCTTCATGGTCAAAATAAAAAAGCCAGATAGTAATTATGCAGATTGATAGTCTTCATTTTAAGGGCTAGGGTTTGGGACCTAGGGCCTTTTCTTTGCAATGTTCTATTACTACATTCTGCAATGTTCTATTGCTACATCCCCAGTTCAATTCTTTACTTTTCAAAATCACTCAGTACCAACTTTATGCTATGATTGAGTTTCTCCAAAGAGCGGCCTCAAAGAACCACAATGATACCAAGGATGGCTTCAATGATTTATAAGGCACATTTAAGCTTACATTTCTTATTTATGCCCAACTATATTATAGTGGAATGAGTATGGCAAAGTTTATAAGACCTGTGATATTATCAAGTTTTTTATTTTCAAATTTGTATTCATTTCATTTTTATGTGTATGACTGTTTTGCCTACATGTATAAATGAGTACCACATACGTGTCTGATGCACATGAAGGTCAGAAGAGGGTCCCAGCCCCCTAGAACTGAAGTCATGCATCTCTTCCTATCTTATTTTTAGGAGTAGACTAAACATCTCTTTTTTTCAATTAAGATGATTCAAAATATGTATCAAGTAAATAAGAATGCAGGTGGAATATAGATATAGGGAATATTATATCCATAGTACAAAATCATCCAAGTTTTATCTCACTATTTAAAGACATTGTAAAATATAAAAAGTGTTCATTATAGAGCTATAAAGCAGTGCTGTCTCCACAGTGGCAAGGCATGTGAAGAACCAGGGATATGGTAATTCAGTATGCAGCACATCTAGGGTGGCTTTGAAACCTCATATTCCAAAGAAGCATGCGGGGAATGCTGACACTGCTGAGCCCAAGCCACGCTTGCAGTACCAATGTCTAAATCATAAATGTAGTATACAGTAATAGTATGCTATAAACTCAGTAGTATAAGGTGATAGTAATTCTAGGTACTAGCTTTTGAGTTCTTTTCTGAGTTCTAGAAGGGTTCTTTTCCAGTGGTTATTTATTATCTCTGTCTTTCTGTCTGTCTCTATGTCTCTCCCTCTTTCTGTATGTATGTCTGTGTGTCTGTGTGTCTGTCTATGTCCCTGGAGGCTACAAGAGGGTGTCTGATCCCCTTAAGCTGGAGTTACAGGCAGTTACCAAAGCCACCAACTTTGCTGCTGGGAACCAAACTTTCGGTCCTCTCCAAGAGTAGCAAGTGCCCAGAACCCACTGAGCCATTTTCCAGTCCCTCTTCCAGGTAGACATTAAACTTATTGCTATTCACTGAAATTTTGAGAAAAAGAATTCCACTTTAATAAAATCAAAATTACTAATAGTTCAACTTTTCATCACAATTCTCCGGCTTCTCCATACACTAAGAAACACAACCAAGCAGAAGTGGTATTATCTGGTGTTTAATTCCTATTATTACTCTTTTTTAAAACAAACAAACAAACAACAACAACAACAACAACAACAGCAACAACAAAACAGAGCAGTCACACCAGAGGCCCTGAAGGATCGCCTTCACGTGGGCCAGGGCATGTTCTCAGCATGTGCTCTGTTCCCATGTCCTGTCTGTGACCTCACTGTGAGACAGAAAATAATCTGGTCCAGGGATCAAAGCCTGAAATGTATTCTCATTTCCCCACATTCAAAACAAAGCAGCTCCGGGCAAAGGATGCATTTCTATCCCATGGTTATGATGAAGAAAAAAAAAAAATACAAAACTCAAACCTAATCTGGAACAATATATTCTTAAAGCAGATACCAATTATCAGTGTTAAAAAATAAACATTTGTGAATGTTTATGTACATAAGCTCGCAGTCCATAGTCACATGTCTACAGATGTTAGTATTTATGACAGATTCAGGCTGCCTCTGAGGGAATTAGAATGCAAATACTACCAGTTCACTTCCACATGTGAGCTAACTACCTCGCTTTTACATGGTTCTTGTTTTTGTAAAAATTTCAAAGTTCCTAATTAATCATAAAGCCAAAACAAACAAACAAACAAAAAAAAAACAACAAAATAAAGAAGATGGGGAATCTTCTATTGCCAATCACAGGGTGACAGGCTCCTTCACCTGGTTGAACTACAGATTTAAAACAAAACAAACAAACAAACAAAACAAAAAACAAAAAAAAAACAACCTAACGGTTTAGGGCTCCATCTGCCTGCTCCGTTGGATCTGTTTTGTTTTGCTTAATCGGGGAAATGCCCATATAATCTGCGTATCTGGCATCCCTTGAAAAATCAGGCCTGGCAACACTGGGCACAGATTCCTGCTTTAGCTGCAGTTTCTAGCCCCTGAGGACAGCTATCCCTGCCGACTTCCCCAGCAGGCTTCACTCAGCCTGTCTGGCCCTGGAGGCTAGAGTTTAGAATCGCTCATTTATAAGTAGGGTTTGTGAACAGCCAACGTTCACTGTCCTCATTACTTTCCCCGGGGAAAATCTGGCCAAGTAAGTACACTGGAACACCGAAAAGCAGTTTCCCCTGAGCAAAGTGAAAGCAGCTGGCTTACTCAGCGTGGCTCATTGGGTTTGTGGGAGCTGGGTGTACCCTCATTTAAAGACTTCTCTCAGATGTGCAAGCAACAAATCCGCTGTGTCCACTCCACTTTCCAAACTGTGCAGCTGGTCTTCAGTTGGTAGACTCTTGGCTCATTCCCTGGGAGACTCATTTCAAGCTCTGAGACAGACGCCCATGGTGGTCCGGTTTGTTAGCCCAGTCTTCGGTCCAGGTTGCCAGTGGTTAGAGCCGAAGATCCCCTGAGCCAAAAGCGTCAAAAGAACGAATAAGACAAAAGGCAAGGAGAGATGTCATCTAGGGAGTCAAGTTATGCCTTAAAAAAATAACACATTCTTTCTCATGTTAGAGGTGAGGAACATCCCAGCCATCTGAGCTGTTCTTTATTCAATAAATATTTATTAGACACCAACTAATGACTAGGCTTGCCCTGGGGAAGTTCATAGGGGAGGGAATTATCTGCATACTTATAATTCCACAGCGATGTGGGAAGAGACTGGCACCAGCTTAGCGGTGGGAGGAGTGAAAGACCAGTGCTTCAGAACTGCTAGGATATTCTACAATATCCCCACCTGATTCCATTCTCTGCCTTGAAACATACAAAAACAGATTTTTTTAAAAAGTATGCTAGCACCCAACCCCCTCAAAACTACCCACACCAACAAGAGGTACCACAGGCAAGGGGGAGTCCATAGGGAATACCCCAGAGCTTGTGATATCAGGATTGGGTGGGCACACCCAACTTGGGGTCTGTTGGATGCAGAGGGGCCACTGTTACTCAGCTAGAAACTGGAATTGTTTTAAAAGTTAGAATTCAAAGAGTTTAAAACCCAATATGGATAAACAAAAACAATTGTAGGTAGGTTTTAGGATGTGGGAGTGGGGGACCCCTAGACTATGATCTCCAGAGGACCCACTTCCTAGCTCCATAATGTTTAAGATAAACTCTTACTAGGAAGTTAAGTTCCTTAGGATTTGATCTTCGCAGGAAGTGTCCCTAAACCTCTAATGCTTCGGAAAATTGAACACATTGTAAACTTGAATACATTCTTGAAGAAGAATCTTCTTAAAGGCATAAGTGGTTGAGATACAACTTGTCTCTCCTGAATCTAATTCTTAATGATTCTGATTCTTGGGACTCTGACTTGAAAGGGCGACCCTTCCTGGTATTTGTCACTTACTTCCAGGCTGGCTTTGCTACCACGCCCCTGGGTGACTTATCTTCCACGGCCTGCAAACACTGCCTTTTCTGTTCCTCACAGGTGTCCTGTCTGCCCTGCTCAGATTGGGCCGACCACATGAAAGGTTCTGTTTTGATTTTCCATCTCTCCGCTCTCCACGCCGCTTCCTTTTTATCCAGCTGCGGCTGAAGAGAAACACATGAGCAGAGAGTGCACAGCCTCCCTGGCTTTTAGGGCTTCTTTTCTTTTTCTTTTTCTTTTCTTTCTTTCTTTTTTTTTTCTTTTCTTTTCTTTTCTTTTCTTTTGGTTTTTTGTTTTGTTTTGTTTTGTTTGTTTGTTGTTCTGAGGAAAAAAATTCATTCTGTAATCATTTTACTGCATGTGCTCCTCTCATTAGGGTCCAATTTATGCACAATATGTTGAATTAATTTTAATTACCAGTCATGGATTCTTAACTTCCCTCAGCAACATTGCAGAAGGGACTTCAGCTTCTTCCGTAATATCTTCCATCCTCTCTCTGCTTTACGACGTATGCTACAAAGCCAAGGATGCAAGCCAGTGCCTCTAACACAATATCCGTATTCTACGCATTCTAATATGTTGAATTGCTTTAGGTAAAACTTACTTTGGCTTCTCTAGTCTCTTCCACGTTACCTTCTTTTTTTTTAAAGTGGTATTGCCAACTCCGACTCTCCTCTAGAGATGCCTTGTCCCTCGGGAACATAAAGAGTGTTTCATGCTGGAGTTCTAAGCTGACACCGTACTAGTTAGTAATGCCTAAATGTGATCGAATTTTCTGAGAATGAGGAAAGTGATAATTTATAGGGCCCGAGACAGTGCCAGCAGCTGGCATTTCTTAATTGCTTGTTATATGACAGCGGTGCTCAGGTCACTCTGCCTCTGCCAGCTAATTTAGCTATTATTATCCCCATTCTAAAGTGACACAGCTGAGGCACGGAGGGGGCACTGAAACCACTCGAAGTCTGCTGGTGGTGGTGGCAGGGCACATATTTGCACCAAAGGCCTCTGGCCCTAGAGTCCATAGCCTTGCCCAATACACTGACAACCTCTAAGCTTGAGGAAAAAGGCAGCAGCAACGACGAGGTCACGGCTGGTGTGTTTCCTCACAAACCCATTTCCTTACAAGCCCATTTTGGGTACCTTTAGTTCTTTCATCCAAAATTCTTCACTTTTAAATCCAACAATCTGTTTACCAAGGTGCCACAGCAACTTATTATTTAAATGTATTCCCAGTTCCTTGAAAGAAAGGCTATATAAATATTAAAGAAGCATTTTAAAATATATATGAAATTCAGGTGAATATCTGAATTTAATGGTCTTATTTCTCACAATGAATAAATAAATAATGTTGGGGTTTTTTTTTTCCCCTCTCTCTCTGGCTCTGTGTCCCTGTTAACTGTCTCACAATCCAGGCTGCTGAGGCCAGACTCTAGACCTGGTGGGAATCCTCCTGTGGCCTCGGGAAACTGCCTCCTGGGTTTTTGATATTCAAACCCTCTTCAATTCAAAGTCGTCATGTAAGAAAATTATAAAGAGCCGGGCGGTGGTGGCGCACGCCTTTAATCCCAGCACTTGGGAGGCGGAGGCAGGCGGATTTCTGAGTTCGAGGCCAGCCTGGTCTACCGAGTGAGTTCCAGGACAGCCAGAGCTACACAGAGAAACCCTGTCTCGAAAAAACCAAAAAAAAAAAAAAAAAGAAAATTATAAAGAAGCAAAGCAACTCGTAAATGGCGGTACATTCACCTAGCAGCATGTTATTCAGCAATAGATGAATGATGAATGAATATATGTATATCCCATGGTCTTTGCTGGCCAAGTTGACCTAAATAGCATGCATGTCACAAGGTCACTCCCGTGCAGTGAGTACTGTCACTCAAGCCAATGGACAAAGTGCAGGCAGGTTTCCATACTAAAAGTAAATACTACCTATTAAAGGTCAGCATTTTAGAGATGGAACTGAACATAGATAACATTTAAAGTGTTATTTTTATTTATTATTACTGTGTTTATGCGATGTGTGGGTGTGCATGTGTCGTGACGCTCTTGTTGAGATCAGAGAACTTTGAGGAGTTGGTTCTCTCCTGCCTTTTATTTTCTAAACAAGTAATGCTTTAACTGATATACTCTTGCAAATACTCCATCCTCAATACAGCTTCCCTCCCTGCCCCCTTCCCAGTCCCTCTATCTCCCTCCCTATCCACTCCTGTTTCTCTCAGAAAAGGGCAGGCCTCCCAGGGACGTCAATCAAACTTGGCATATCACGTTGCAAGAAGGCTCGGCACCTCCTCCCATATTAAGGCTGGATGAGGCATCCTAGTAAAAGGACGAAGGTCCCCAAAACAGGCAAAATCGTCAGGAGCAGCCCCTACTCCCTCTGTTAGGAGTCCCACAAAACCAACAAGCTACACATCTGTATCGTATATGCAGAGGGTCTAGGTTAGACTCATGCAGGATCCCTGATTGTCAGTTCAGTCTCAGCGAGCTCCGACGAGTTCAGGATTGTTGATTCTGTGGGTTTTCTTGTGGTGTGCTTGACCTTTCTGGCCCCTACAATCCTTCCAATTTGAAGCGGATTCTGGGAGTCAGACTTAGATCCTCAAGCTTATGCCATATGCACTTTTGCCCTCTGAGCCATCTCACCGGTCCTGCCAGTAAGCAATTTTAATCTGAAATTACTTATGGAGCATCTATTTGTGTACTTCATACACACGCATAGAGTAAGATCCGGAAGTGGGGTTCTTTTCTGAACCCAACTGGGTTGGGTTCTGTGGTGGTTTGAATAGGGATGGCCCCCATAGACTCACGTCTTTGAATGCATGGCCTATGGGGAGTGGCTCTGTTAGGAGGTGTGGCCTTCTTGGAGTGGGCGTGGCCTTGTTGGAGGAAGTATGTCACTGTAGGGGTGGGCTCGGAGGTATTCTATGTTCAAGCTAAGCCGTGTTAAGCACAGTTCTCTTCTTCTGCCTGTGGATCAAACTATAGACCTCTCAGCTCCTTCAGCGCCATGTCTGCTTGGACACTGCCATGCTTCCCACCATGATGGTAACTGTAGGCTTAAATTTGTCAAAGCTTACTTACATAAAGAGTTCTCCAATGCTTAGATCCCCTTTCTAGCCCACTGTCCAAAGGTTATGGGAGAAAAGATGGTAAAAAGAACAAAGAGATATGGAGCTGTTTAGAAGTAGTTCTTTGGGGGCAATTCCAATGTCCATTGTCAGGATACCAGCCATCTAGCTCAATAGTGTCAGGATACCAAACACAAATCCGCAGCAGTGCCACGACCCACCGGAAACAGCCAGGCCTCCTCTGAATCTGCACCAGTCAGCAGGAACAGGAGGGATGCCAGGAGACATTCTCTGTCTTGCCTCTCTCAAGGAAGTGAAGACCTGAGTTAAACGAAGCCATTACAGGGCTAGCTATGTAAGTACTCCATCGCTGTCCGTTGAGTCCTATTTATACTCCATTCAAACATCACGTGTCCTCCCACAGGTCTTGCCTCAGCAGAACACCATGCAAGTCTGCATCACATGACACAACCAGAAACTTCTACTACAGATAATGAACTAAACCTCTGAAACTGTACGCCAGCCCCAATTAATCGTTTTCTTTTGTAAGAGTTGCCTTAGTCATGGTGTCTCTTCACAGCAATAAGACCCTAACTAAGACAGCTTCTTTAGGTATGGTGCTGTATTCAAAGTATCCATTTTCAAGGCAATAACTGAATGAGGATATTTATATTAAAGCCAGTGCTTTTCAAGAGATAAAGACTTTGATTTGGGGCTGGCGAGATGGCTCAACAGTTGAGAGCACTGACTGCTCTTCCAGAGGTTCTGAGTTAGATTCCCAGAAACCACATGGTGGCTTACAACCATCTGTAATGGGACCTGATGCCCTCTTCTGGTGTATCTGAAAACAGCTACAGTATACTAATATACATAAAATAAGTAAATCTTTAAAAAAAAAGACTTTGATTTTGAGACTGAATATATCAATATGAGGATGAAGGTGGGGAAGTCTGTGAGAGCATTTCTATGTATGTGTATGTTGTATGCATGTTTATGTATCTGTGTGCATGTGTCTATGTGTGGGGTATATAAGTACATGTATATGCTGTGTGCACACATGTGCATATGTGTGCACACATATGTGCATGGGTGTGTTGTGTATGTGTATGTACATGTACATATATGTGCATATATATGTATGTGTGTCTATAGTGTGTGGCACACCTGTGTTTGGATAGGTACCTATGTGTATGTGTGTGTGATGTTTGTATAGGGTATGTATATGTACATATTTGTTGTGTGCATGCACATGTGTGGGATGTGGGATGTGTGTGTATATATATTATATATATATAATATGTGTGTGTGTGTGTGTGTGTATGTGTGGTATGGATATGTATACATGTGTATGTGGCATTTGTGTGGGTAGGTACACATAAAAGTGTATGTGTGTGTAACCACACACCAAAACATGAACATGTGCATGTTGTGTGGGTATGTATGTAAATGTGATGTGTTAAGTGAGTATGAGTGTATATGCATATGTGTATGGTGTAGTAGGGAGTGTAAGAACTTGAATGTGTACATGTGTCTGTGCATGTATCTTTGTGTATATGTGCATTTGTGTGCTTATATTTGTGTATGTATGTGTCCACATGTGTGTTAGTATATGTGTATATGCATGCATGGTATGTGTATGTACACATGTGTTTCTGTGTGTGCGTGTGTATCTGTGTATTTTCACAGGTATATGCATGTGTTTCTATGTGTTTATATGGTGACTGTGTATACCCTTGTGTGCATGCATGTGTGTGGTATGTGAGTGTGGTATGTGTGTAGACATGCATGTGTGTATATGTGTATATGATGTGTGTCTCTGCACATTTGTATGTTTGTATATATATGTTTGTATCTGTAGTATGTGTATGTTTATAAGAGGTATAAGTAGAGTGTATATGTGATGTGTGATATATGTGGTGGGGGTGTACTGTGTATGTGCGTATGTGCCTAATAGTGTGCTTGTGTGTGTGCATATGTATATGTATGTGTCATATACATGTGCCCGTATATGTGTGCATGCATGTGTGTGCCACATTTACTTGTGGGATGTATACTGACTGAGTCTGTGGCTTGCAAGGGGGATTACATGGTGCTTCCTTATGCAGTGGAAGGCAAGGTGTAACACAGTGCATGAGCCCCAGACTGGACAAATGGAGAACGTGAACTCCTTCCAGGCTAAGGGACTGGCACGAGTCTCACTGTTGATACAAATTATTTATTAAATGTTCTTTCAAACCCAGATATAGTGTGGATTGTTTAAAAAAAAAAAAGTAAACATCCTAGTTAGATTTATTCTGATAATTAGAAAGGGGAAGAAAGAATATTTCAAAATATATAAATCTTTAAAAAAAAAAAAAAGACAAATGAGAACTTGTGGTGGGATCAAGCCAGCTCTGAGTACCGAGTTAAGATGATGGAGACACAGGATGCTGCTCGCACATGAGACAGAAGGAAGCACCTGGGAGCGGCATCCACCTTGTGCAGACAGCAATTGATGTTCTTCATCTAAGACGACTTGGGACAGTTGTTTCTTAAAAATTACTGCTAAAAATAATAATGAAAACACTTAGAAAAATACAGATAAGGATATTTGTATGACAGCTCATTATCTTTTGACTCACTCCAATTCTCACCCTGATCCCAATAAAACTTTATTTACAAACCCAGGCAACTGGCTCTCAAGCCACAGCTTTTTTTTTTTAAATTATAGTAAAATGTTACTTATTTAGATTATTAAGTTGTGGGCATCACCGTCATTGTATTCCAGATAAGAATGTTCTACTCACTTTAGCCTGTCCCTCAGACCTAGCAAATAGTGGCTTCCTTTCGGATTAAATGACGAAAAAGTTTGACTGTAGAACAGGGAAAGTTATGCAAAGTCAATTGACTAAACCAAAGTAAAGTTCCATGTGCATTGTGTTTATATAATTCTTCTACATAGCTGCCTTGCATTCTACAGAGAACATTTTTGTAAGTGACAGAGAAATTGAAAACAAAAGTACTTTCTAGTCTTAGATGGAATAGGCCTGATGGATGTCCCTGATCAAATGTTCACTCAACCCTTTGGGAGGAAGTTGTGGCACCAATATACCCAGATCTCAAAGTAGGGGCTTAAAGAGTGCTACATTATGTGAGTGCTGAGAATTTGTTAATTATCGTGTGTGTGTGTGTGTGTGTGTGTGTGTGTGTGTGTGTGTGTGTACACGTGCTCTCATGTACATGAATGCTAAGGTCCATGTCTACTAAAAATTTTGTTTTATAATTAGTGGGTTTTAAGCACAAATTATGGTTAAAAGAACTCAGGGATCTGAAGAAAGCCACAGTCCAAAGATGAGGTCAGAGTTTCTTTAGCATTTAAGGGGTGATTTGTCTCAGTCTGATGATTGTTAAATACATTCCCCAAATAATCTCCAGTTGAAAAGATTACATCTGAGATGCTGCATCTACAAATGTTCCAGGACGTTATAGACTGTGCTGATTCATTACCAGACTTTGGATATTTCTTTTCTTAGTAAGGTGACAGTCAAATTCATTATGACTTCTCAGATGTACACAATTTTCTTCTAATGGGTCTAGTTTATACTTCAGGACATCCTGAGATTCAGGCCACCATCCAGAGGATAATCACAAAATGGTCGTATCTTCCTTTACATTCTGCAAACAGTTCCCAGAAAGAATAATGTAATATTTAAGCATGTTAACCCACAAGCTACTAATTTTGTTGTGCTAGAACCCATCAGACTCATCACTATAGCCACTTATCCTAGGTCAAGTTTATTTCTTGATGTAGAAATTTTAAACAACTTATACCTTTGGGAGTCTGTTGCCATCATTTGGGAGTAATTATGTCTATAAGTATCTTTTGTTTCCTTTGTTACTATTATTGTTGATTCCTGAAGAAATGGAACATTTTCTTGTCTTTTTATATTTTACCAGCTAAACTATTTGGTGTCACAAACAAATAATAGTAAGGTCAGAAATGTAAGTCAGTTGATAGAGTGTTCGCTTAGCATGCATAAAACCTTGGGTTCTATTCTTAGTACTATGTACAATGTTGCATAAGCTGGGTGTGGTCATGTGCACCTGTAATCCCAACACTAGGGAAGTAGAAACAGGAGAGTCAGAAGTTCAAGATTATCCTTATCAACAAAATGAGTTGAATTTCAGCCTAGAGCTGGAGACCCTGTAACAAACAAACAAACAAACAACACAAATATATACATATACATGTGTATCTCACATAACAATTCACTAAGGAAGAAGATTCAAGTCATAGTGAATTTCCTGGAGCCTAAGAACCTCCCTTTTATCTTCACTGTCAGAAGAGGCTATTCGAGATACAAAATTAGCACAAACCTGGGGGCATGCTGGCAGGCATCTTTCTCTGTGGTTGCCAAGTACAAGAGGTGAACCAAGTCTCTGATAAATATCTTCAAGGGTACATGCTTGAGCTGGACAACTGGAAAATGACCACCCTGTCCTGGAAAGAACATAGCGCTCCTTCAGTAATTTAGAGGCTCATTTTTCTCTTTGTAGCTGCCATACACCCTGGGTAGTTCAGTTGGCTGGAGCATTAAGTACCAAATGCTCCACAGGAGAGAACAAGCCCCAGTGCTCCAGGAGTGCAGAAATGGAGGTGCTCTCAGCATGCTCCAAGCAGGAGAGTCTGGGGATGAGCCTTGAAAAGCCAGCCAGATAGGACGGGGCCATGAGTTTAGGCTGGCTAGTGATGGCCTTCAGGAATTAGGAGCCTCCAAAGTCATTTATGATTTCTTTGTATGAAAGCAGAGAATGGTAGAGCAGAAGGGAATGAACCCAGGACTATGCTAAGCAAGTGCTAGGCCACTGAACCAGATGTATCCCCAGATGCTCTTTCTTCAGGGTCCTAGTACATTTTAAAATTTAGTCCCAGCTACTGGAGAGACTGAGGGACCAGGATCACAAGTTAGAGGTCTGTCTATGCTCTGCAATGAATTTAAAACTAGCTTGATGAACTCTCAAAAATAATAATACTAAAGAAATACAACCTACTTGTACATCAATGTTAAAGTGTTTGCCTAGCATGTGTTAGCCCTACATTCAATTCTTAGTACCAGGAAATAGATGGATGGATAGATGTATGGATGGATGAGTGGATGGATGGATGGAAGGATGGACAGATAGATGGATGGATGGGTGGGTGGATGGATGGATGGATAGATAGATGATAAATAGATAAATGATGGAGAGATAAATAGATGATAGGTAATAAAGATACATGATAGATGCATACATACATATATACATACATACATAGATGATAGACTGATGGACAGATATAATATTAAAGTTATTATATATTAAAATATATAATATATACCTAAAGGTACTTACAGCAATTAAAATTACAAGTTGAAAATATTATTATCCCACCAGTTGTTCTATTTTATTGAAAATTGCATCCACATTTGAGGCCACCTATGGTTGACAGGCTCCACCCACATGCTACATACAGTTCACTATTACTGTGAATCAGATCTTAATTAGTATATGTTGAATAAAGAATGGGACTTGGTCCCAGCTTGACATCATGGGAAGGTGATGGAAACTTTAAGGGGTAGGTCCTGATCATATGTCTTCAATCAGAAACCCTTATTCAAAGGGTCAGTGGGACACTTTGGTCCCCACCCCAGGACATCTCCCACCCTGAAAGGGGCAAGCGGTTTTGCTCAGCCATATATTTCCACCAAAATATGCTGCCTTAACAGGTCCAAATCAAGAAAGTCAAATGTAACTCCCAAAACCCTGAGTCCAAATGTTTTCTCCTAAATATACTTTCTCTTAAATAGTTTTCTCTTGAAAACGCAACCCAGCTTGGGTGTCGAATAGAGTCTTGCTCTTGCCCTTTGCTGGACAAATCTGAGCCCCATCATGCTGCTGGCTAGAGCATGCTTCCTGAGTTTGGGATGAGAAGATAGAGGCAAGGGGTAGAGCTAATGGCTGACAGCCTTTGGGATCCTGAACTTACTATCTTTAGGCTTCAGGGGGCTTTTGGTCTTGGAGTTGTTGGCTTGTGTCTCCTCCAGGCCTTTATGTGCCTTAAAAAAAAAAAAAAAAAACTGTGTAAACATATATATTCAGATATGCGAGGGTGCATATATATGTTCATAAACCTGCAAAAAAGTTGATGACAGAGAGACAGAGACATCATTTCTGGGATTTCAAGCCTTCAACAAGAAGAGCTAAGTAAAATGTGGTCCTTTATATCCCTGCCCCTGAACACGTGGCAGATCTTTTGGGCTCAATTAAGAGGGAAAGGAAGGAAGAGTCTAGAACAGCAGGCTACTGTAAGATCAGCCTGCGTGTGGGTGAGGGCTCAGAGACCCAGAAGGCTCCTGGGCATGTGTACTGTGAAGGCCATGCAGATGAGGTTTCTGATGGAACGGAGAACTTGCTTGGGAACTGGAGTAGGAGCCATCCTTGTTTCCTTGTAGCAGAGGGTTTGGCTTCCTTGTGTTCTTGTCCAGATGCATGTTGGAAGACTGGGCTTCCAAGTGATCAACCAATGTACCGAACAGAGGAGATTGCCAAACCGCAAAGCACCCAGGTTGCAGCGTGGCTGCTCGGAATGGCTTATGATCAAATGAGAGAGCAAAGGGATCGTTTGAAGATGAAGCTTGATAAAAAGAAAGCAGAGCAGCAGCATAGCCAGAAGAGGAGCCACCGAGATCTAAGGAGAAAAGGCTTTTCAGAACAAACTCAGGCCAAGAAGATTAAAACTGATAAACAGAGGTTGCGTGTGTTGAATCCTGGCAATAAGAAGAATTCCTTGAGGGGACCCCAGGAACGAGCCCCAGAGGTGCCTGGGAACTCTAATTTGCTGCAAAGAGACCCGCCCCCTCGACTTCGGCCATGATTCAGAGGGGCCCGGATGCAGCCTCTACAAGCAGCAGGCCTTGGCAGCATCACTGCTGTGTAGGAACTTGTAAAGGCATGAAGAACACAGCTATGGAGTCCAGGTTCTTAGCACAGCTGAAGAGGAAATCCAGTGAGAACAGGAAGAAGACTGCCTTCAGGTTGGAGTCTCTACGAAAAGAGTCTGAGGTGATGATGCCTCATTCATGGCACGGTGGTTGTCAAGCCACAGCGGAAACGGAAGGAGGAGGAGGAGGAGGAGGAGGAGGAGGAGGAGGGAGAAGAGAAGGGGAGGGGGAGGGGGAGGGGGAGGAGAAGGAGAAGATCCAAGCCTGTGAAGACTGAAGCAGGGGAGGAGTCCAGCAAAGCCCCACAGGAGAGAAGGTAATTTTGAGAGCTGGGATTATACATTTGCTCCATTGGCTTGGCTTGGCTTCCTCCTTGCATTCATTGACCATCACAAGGCCTGTATACTTGCCTGTATCCATTCCTGTATCTTAGGAATGTAACTTGTTTTGATACTCCAGACTCACCACCGCAAGAGGTTGACAACCTCCTGTGGTTGATCCCTATCAATGACTGCAACAGACCTGAGCCTACTTACTATAAGCATCAGATTGGGGGAGGGGATAATGAATTCCTGCTGCAGGCTTGGTTGGATCTTAGCAGGCTTGACAGCCCAGACTGGCTATTAGCATACCAAGGATGTGGATCTCTCCATCTCCTTGAAGCTGAGATCACAGGTGTGCCAGTAGTGGGCTACCATTTGCTCTACTCCAAAAGGCTCACGTTTGCCTAGTCCCCAATTGATGGGGAGATAATACTTCTAGCACCATTGCTGCCTGTGTGCTGTACTTAACTCTAGGTAAAATAGATTAGCCTTCAAATTGTAAACAGTTGTTAACTAGATGCTCTTGATTTTTCTCTGTGGTATCTTAAGTAGAGCCAACATGACCAGGTTAGTTTCCCTGTTTGACTGTCAACAGGAAAGCGCCCAGGGCAGGAATGCAGAACTAGGGTCTCCAGGTACCAGTGCCGGTTGGTCAAGCAGAATTGACTTTATTTTTCCTGCACGTATGTGTAGTATGTGTATCAGTACCTTCTGAATCCAGAGGAAGGCATCAGGTTCCCTGGAGCTGGACATCTTGAGCTGCAATGTGTGTGCTGAATCTTGAATCCAACCAAGGCCATTTGGAAAAGCAACCAGTGCTCTTCACCACTGAGCCATCTCATCTCCCCAGCCCCCAACCTTTTAAACTTAGTGTTTCAATAAAGTCTTGTTCTCTTGAAAAGAAAAAAGAAAAAAAATCTATGACAGCTGTCTCCTCTATCGCTGCCGCCCTTACGTGTTGAGGCAGGGTCTCTCCCCTGTGGCCAGGAATCGCTCTCTTGGCTAGTCTGGATAAGCACCTGCCTCTGGGGATTCCTTGTCTCTATCTCCCTTGCACTGGCATTACAGACAGGCCAGCCGGCTTTTATGTAGGTCCTAGGGATCCAAACTCTCTTCCTAATGCTTGCGTGCTGAACCTTCCACTAGTGGCGCCATCTCCCTATGCCCTTTTATGACCATCTTGACAAAGATCAGGTTCCTTAGGAACTTGGCATTCATCCCAAGAGACTTGGTAACATTAAGATCAGACTTTCTTGATGTAATTTTGATGTAATTGTGCCATTTTGATGAAGAGTGTGTATGGTGTGACTTCTGGACTCGGCCCTGTCTAGACTATAACCCACGGCTCCCTGTCCTTTTATATTGATAATGTAAAAGTCTAAAATATCCTGTGTTAGCTAGATGCACCACAGAGTGCCCAAAAACCTCACTGGAGTTTCCGTGCCCTTACCAGAGGTGGCCCTGTCTACTGGACAGGCTCCTATCTGCCTTGATCTCTTATCCACTGAATCTACTACATGTTACATGGTCCTCAGCCTAATGGGATTTTATTTCCCTGAAAACCCATGAAATTATTTAAACAAGCCAGTTACATCAGGAGCCAGGGTCACCCAGCCCTTGGTTACTATGAAAGCGTGAAGTGGTCCACTGAGCAGAAATTGCCTATCTCTCCTGCAGACTGTACTGCCCTTGAGTGGACACAAGTTACAGGTTACGACAGCTTAGTTCCACAGAGATAGAATAGGTTAGTCCTTAACAATCCTGTTTTTCAAAGGTCTGTCAGATGATCCCGGGCCTAAAGACTGTTGTTCCAAATCCTGTCTTATTACAGCTGTATAAGTAGGCAGCTGTCTCTGCAGTTTGACTCAGTTCTGGAAGCTGTGTTCGGCTTCTTTCCTCAGATAATGTTGGTCATTCTCGGATTTCTGACGGGGTTGAAACACTACTTATAGTCTCATAGCCAACCCATGCTATTTACATTGAAAGAACAGATTTGAGAGGATGGTTTTCAGATGGCGTACAATCTAAAGCCAGGACATAAGTCAGGTGTAGAATTATTAGTCTTTTAAGTTAGGACAGATGACAGTGTTCTATTTTATTGACAAAAATGTTGGACTGAGTGTTAGGTCTATCTTGTACTTTATAAATTGCAAAATGGTAATAGGTGCACTCAATTTATATCTGAGATTAAAGAGTCTTTTAAGTGAACAGAAAGGGGAAAGTGTTGTGGATGGCCCTGGTGCTGCTTGTATTTTTGATGTTAATTCCGCTTTCCCAGAAGGGGCTGTCTGGAACAAGGAATGAGTCATGTATCAGGTGAGTCCTCATGAACCATCCCCTAATGAATAAAGGAATCAATCATTGGGCGAGTAGACGGGACTTCTGAGTTAGATGGAGAAGAGAGGAAGAAGGAGAGAGTTAGGGGCTTTTGGACTGGGATAGTATAAGGACAAGATGTAGCTGCTAATGCCTCCCATTTTCAATGGCTGATCTACCAGATTCACCAGATTTAGATTTTATGGGGTTTACAGGATTAGGATTCTAGTTGTTGTGCCCAGAAATTGAGTTGCCATTGTTTCTGAACTAAGTCTGTGTGGCATTTTCCTTCACGAGGCAGTTCTCCTGGGTTCAAGAGATAAAGGTACAGCAGCAAAGCATGGGCTGGCCAGATGTGCACCACAAAGGCTGTGGGGGATTTGAAGTATGGTAGCGGCCCACCAGTGGGAAATTAGCAAACTGGGTTAAGAGATTTTGGAGTTCTGAGTCAGAGTCTCCACTAGATAAGAACTGGCCAGCGAGACCACACCGGGGCTGAGAGTAGCAGGGTGTAGCGTGGGAACATGCCATTCTTTTTAATATTTCCGGCAACAAAAGCTTGCTTCCCATAGCACATACCGGCTTGCTCTATTCCGGAGTGCAACTTCCCTGTGATCCAGTGTGAGTGGGATGGGGGGGGGGCAGTACCGCTCCCAAAACTATATATATAATGAACCACCATCAGCCTCAGCTGTCTGGTCCTATGTTCAGGCACCTCACAATGTATAAAGCAGGCAGGTGCCTCTTTCAACAAAAGGTTGTGCAGCAGGCAACCAGAACAGCATCCTACACAGCTGGCACTCAGATTGCCTTCATTACCACACTTCATCCTAAGCAGCTTCTAACGAGTTAGGAAAGCGGAAATGACCAAATCTCTCATGAATATAGATCTGTTTTCCATACAAATAATCCTTCAGAATCAAACATAGCAACAGGTTCTACTTGCTCTCCCCTCAATCCATGTGAACTTGTGTGTGTGTGTGTGTGTGTGTGTGTGTGTGTGTGTATGTCTATGTGACTGTGTGTTCTTTCAGAGGTCAGTCCCAGGTATCACTCCTCAGTAGTTGTCCTGTCCACCATGTTTTTAAGGCAGAGTGTCTTACTAGGACCGAAAACCGATTAAGCTAGGCGAAGCCCAGAGAAGCATTGCATGGGATCACCAGGTAAGAGCGTCCTCTCACTGTCTGTGGGGTTCTACTTACACTCTTTCCAAACATCAAGCACCCTCTAAAGCATCTGCTTCAGCAAAAGATCCTATCACAAGATGGCTTCCAGAAAAACCACCATGTGACACAACTGAGTTCCCAAAGAAACAAGAAATCTCCACTTCACAAATCCATACTTAGTTTTTATACAGTGTATCTGATGTTTACACTGTGATTCACATGACTATTACAGGTAACTTGTAACTGTGTAATTATGGGAGTAAAAAGATCAGTCGATGTTGGGTCTAATCAAGAGACTACGAACAACTGAAGGCAAACAGGAGCTTATAGTTTTCCCCTAGAAGAGTTTAATCTGCTGTGTCTTCATCTATCTCCCTACTTTGTAACTGAAAAGTCCAATATTTCCCAAACTCTATAAAGCTGTTTGTGATTCAAGAAAAGCGTTCCCGTGTGATATTCGGTTATCGTTGGTCTCCTAAGATCCAAAGAGATTGGGAGGTGGGGGGGAGGTGCAGTTCACTTCTGAGGGCTCTGGCCTGTAGGATAACTACCACAGCCTGTACAGGATGCCGGACACAGGGTCTCACTGTGTAGCTCTAGCTGTCCTAGAACTTGCTGTGTAGACCTCACCCTCAGAGATCCTCTGCTCCCCCATCTCTGCTTCCCCAGAGCTGGGATTAAAAGTGTGTACCACCACACCCGCCCCCACCACACTCCTAACTGACATAGAACCTGCCACCTCTTCGCTGGGGGTAGGGGTTGGGGGATCGAGTGTCAGGGCGGAGCCTAGAGTTTTCTGTGAAGGAAGGTTTATGGTCGGCTATGTCTACTTCCTGCACCAGAAGGGAGGCTGATGGTCGTTTAGATTTACTTCCTGCACCATTCCAGGATCTTGCTGGGATATAATGACAAGCTGAGTTGCAAGTTCAGTTAGCCCTACACGAGGAAAACTGCAGGAGGCAAAAATTAGTGGAAAACGGTCATTAAACAGTTCCAGAAAGCTCTAGACTGTTAAACCAAGTGCGGAAACCCCTTCTCAAGCAGTGCTGGGCCCAGGATCCGGCCACACCCAACCCCACTGCTACTCCTTCCAGAATGGCTGGCAGGATGAACCGCTGGCCATGAGACGCTGGGACATGCTGATCGTGCAATAATTCCAAGACTATTATCAAAGTGAAGGGTACATGCTCTGGGCGGGGAGTAGGAGGGTAAGGAGATGTTTCCAATCAACTCAAACGGCTCAGTACAGGAGATGAAACACTTCAACCACGGCCAGGGGCCTGTGGACTAGGACCAGCAAGCACTGCCTGTGCTCAGAAACTGTGAGGACTGGGAACAGATGACTTGGCCGCACACAGCTCAAGCCAGTGTTCCAAGACTGAGCTCTCCCCGTGCACGGGCTCAGGGCCTCTGCTTTCAAAACAGCGACTGGAGGACGTGCTTTGTTCCCTGCCGAGCTGGGAGAAAGTACAAAATAAAAGAACTTTGCCTTTGCGAGGGGACAGGCAGGATGCCAACTCCTGAGAGAAAGCAGGACTGCCTCTCGGAGTGTGCATGCGCGCTAAGGGATCTGTGCTCAGTGGGGAGGGAGCCCCCGGGGCAGCTGCTAGCTCTCGGTTTGCCAGAGTTCACCCACTTGAGTATTAACTGCTGGCCGCTCACTAGGCAAAAACAAACCCCTCATCTGAACACTAATACTGACACTGTTCTCAGGATTCAACATATAAACTTGCTAATTTCACTTAAAATTCTTTAAGGGAAAAAATGCAGAGGGAAAATGCTTTTCATAATCTCAGTAGTATTTTTAACAGTTCCACTGTACACTGCCAGTAATTGAATCTATGAGTTTGTAAATTAGAAAATTCCAGAGTTATATGATCTAATCGTTAAGAATTTTTTTTTTTTTTTATTGAGGTCGAGGACATAGCCTTAGATTTAGCAACTTATTTTTAAGGGCTCATTTCAGTATTTGCACAGTCACACACATGCATTGCTTTCCAGAAGATCTTTCTAAACGTTTCATCTTACGAAACTGACACTCTTGGATTGACTGCAGCTCAGTAGGGGAGTTTGTCCCACATGTGCAAACCTCCCACCCCCTACCCTGTGACAATGGGAAACTCCATGCCTACTAAATATGGATTCCCCAGCAGTAGACAACAACTCCACCACACACACACACACACACACACACACACACACACACCAGCCTTTAACCACCACCTGTCAAGTGTCCACTTCTGTCATTTTGTCAACCGTAGCTTCACCTGAGCGATGGTCATGCACTGAGCACTGCCCTTTTGTGACACTATCCCTCTGAGTATACTGTCCCCAGGGTTTACCCATTCCATAGCAGGTGGCACATTTCCTTTTTATTTTTTTAAAGAAACATTACACTGCCATGAACAACACAGAGGTCTTTTAATTTTTAAATGTTTTAAAATTGTGTGTGTGTGTGTGTGTGTGTGTGTGTGTTAGTTATTCACCTGTACAGGTACACACATGCAGAGGACAGAGGAGGACCTCAGGTGTCTCCCATCATTCCTCTGTACTTTATACTTTAAGACTAGGTGTCTCACTGAACCCGAAGCTCCCCAACTTTGCTAGGTTGACAAGACAACAAGTCCCCAGGCTCTGCTGGTCTCCTGTGCCCGGCCAGTACTGGGGTTACAGGCACACACACAGCCACCCCAGGCTCTGCTGGTCTCCTGTGCCCGGCCAGCACTGGGGTTACAGGCACACACACGGCCACCCCAGGCTCTGCTGGCCTCCTGTGCCCGGCCAGCACTGGGGTTACAGGCACACACACGGCCACACCTACCTCTCTCCTGAGCCATAAAGATTGCAACCAAAGTCATGCTTGCACAAAAAGCACTCTTACCAGTTAAGCCCCCTTCCCGTTTTTTGTATGTCTGTACCACATCTCTATCCATTCATCTGCCAGTGAACATTTAAGGAGTTCCTACCTCTTGGCTATTATGATAATTATGTGAATGCAAATATCTCTTTGAGAGTTGCTTCGAATTCTTTTGACTATACACCCAGAAGTGAAATAGCCCAATCACATGGTAGTACTATTTTAATGTTTTTGGAGAACCCCCCCCCATATGGCTTTCCATCAAAGCTACATAATTTTACAATCCTATCAATTGTAAACAGAGGTGACAATTTGTCTGCATTATCGACAGATGTAGTCATTTTTTGTTCTTTGGATAGTGACTAGTCAAATGGGTGTGGATGGTGTCTAATTGTGGTTTTGATTTGTTTTTCTCTTGTGAATATTATATAAGTTTTACATGTATTTTCACATGTTTGTTGGTCATTTGCTAATAGTCTATTCAAGTCATTTGCCCGTGTTTTAATTGGCCCCTTGTTAATGCCATAGGCATTGTTTTATAATGTGCTAGACTTTAGTTTCTTATGATACATACAATTTGCAGATATTCTCTCCCATTCCAGGGGATGGTGACTCAGGCATCCTCTTTGCCCGAATCTTCACTGGCATTTGTTGACCTTTGTTTTATTGGTAACAGCAATTCTATCGTGAGATTGATGTTACATTTTCAGAATAATAAAATAAAAGCTCCCAGTCCATAGAGTTGGGTTCTCGCAGAGCTGAGTCACCCTGGAATGCTCTGGTTCCTACCTCCCCGCTCTGCTGATGATGAATCTCCACCTCCACTTCCTACTCAATGCTCGCATTATTATTGCTGAAAGTTCTTCTAACCCACGCTGAGATCGCAGGACAGACAGTATTCCTTTCATCTTGATAAAGAAAGCACAGCTGGAATCGGGAACTGGGGGGTCAAAATCTGAGATCTGTCCTTGTGGTAACAGTTTGAAGGGTTAGGGAATTAATTGCTTCCCTCCAGAATTCATTAGTTGAAGCCTACTCTCCTAGTACCTAGTCCAGGATGTGACAGGGCCTTTACATAAGTGGTTTAAATTTAAAGGAGGCCATTAGAGTGACACTTAATCAGCTAAAAACTAGTACCTTACAAGGAAAGGCAATCTGGACATCCGCTGAGACTCGGAACCCCGGCCCACACAGGGACAGGCCTATGAGGACACAGTAGGAAGGGCGCCAACAGCCAGCACAGGAGAAGCAAAACTTGCAGATGCGTGATAATTCCAGCCTTCAGAGCCATGCCCTGCTTTGAGTCAGGCTCGTGTATTTGAGTGCTTGGTCCACAGCTGGTGATAGGAGAATGTACTGTTATGGGGAGACAAAGGAGAAACTAAAGTAGGAGGATTAAATAGGGAGGGGGATGGAAGAAAAGGGGTAAGGAGGGAATGAGGGAGGAAGAGCTAACATCAAAGGCTGCTTGAAAAACCACATGGAAACCTACTATACATACCTATGTGAAAGGACTCCAAACAGCGTCACTAAATAATATAGGAGACAACTATACAATATACCCCAACTAGACATTTTATGCCACCAAGTAAAAATATTGGGTGGGTTACATCTTGTTGAGTCATCAGTCAAAGGAACCTCATGGAAAACCCCAAACATCACAGGCTGTGCTGAATGCTGCTCTCCATAAACTGATGGGAAAGCACTATTATAGAAGACAACACTTGTATATGTCATTGAACTTAGAGAAGTTAGGCCAGGGACTACGTAGACGCTTCACCCTTACTGAGTACAGTTCATGGTACTGGAAGGTGGTCTTTTTTTTTTTTTAATTTATTTCCAATTCAAGTGTTATCCCCTTACCGGGTTTTCCCCACTCCCCCTCTCCCATGCCCACTCCCCCTACTTCTATGAAGGTGTTCCTCCATCTACCCACCCACTCCTGCCTCCCCGCCCTCAATTCCCCTACAATGGGGCACCTATCAAACCTTCACAGGACCAAGGACCTCTCCTCCCATTGATGCCTGACACCAGAAGGTAGTCCTTATAGCTGCCAGAGGAGAAAGATAACCATAGGCACAGCTGTGTGCCTTGAGATCTGTTACAGTGACCTGACTGCGAGATATACTGGCATAGCAGGGGCACAAATGCAATGGGAGTAACCAACCACTTTCTAACTGGATTTAACCCACTCGGAGAGATGGAATTCATACTTGGCATTGCAAAAATGGCTAAGAACCTGAGACTAGATAAGGTCATAGGCCTAGGGAAAACCCTAATATTGTACGTTTGCCAACCGAACGTAGTAATAAATGGCTCCTAATAGCACACTGCTATAGATCAGTGCCTCCCTCAGCCCTCATCAGAGAGACTTCTTCTTGCAGTAGAATGGAGGTTAACATAGAGATCCATGCCAAACAATGTCCAAAGAATGAGAGACTTTGGAGCACTCGGCCCTAAATGGTATATCTTCATAGAGGCTCTCTCCTGAGGAGGCACAGAGATCTATGTGGAAGAGGAAAGCCAAAGCTTGTAAGAGCCAGAGGTGATGAGTGGCTTCAAGGAAAGAGTGTTTTCCCAGCATCAGGACTGCTGCACATATCAACCCACAGGGACTGTGACACCACACACAAGGTTTACACAAGCTGGAGCTAAGCAGGGGGTTAGCACTGAGAGGGGAAGTGGACGCAGGCTCCCACGCCTACCCACAGAGCTATCTGCAGCTGATAGCATCTGCTGGCAGAGGGGAATCAGTTTTCTCCAATGGACTCTCGCTGGATATATTAATCACACTTCAGGGCAGGCCCCATGCTCAAGAGTAGTCGTTCAACACACAAAACAAACTCGGTGGTATTGTTGTCATGCTTTGCTTTGAATGGGCATTTTTGTTTGCTTGTTTGTTTGTTTGTTTGTCTGAAGGGTTTTGGTGTGTATTTGCTGTTTTGTTTTTGTTTGTTTTTATTTCTGTTTTTTTTTTTTTTTAAAGAGAGAATTTTAAAAAGAACATAAAATTGGGTGGGAAGGAAAGCAGGAAGGACCTGGGAGAAATTGGGTGAGGGGGAAAAACATGATCAAAATAGGCTTTGCATGAAAAATAGTTTTTCATTAAAAAAGAATAAAGAGCAGCAGTGAGAGCTCTTAGCTGCCGAGTCACCTATTCGCCCCTGAATGTCTGACTTTTGTCACAAGGAGAGAGCAGTCTAAGATCTCTTTGCCCACATAACCGCACATCCAGAAGGAAAGGTGTCAGAACTGTTCAGGACATTCAAAGGATTTCACAGACCCGGGTCATTTTTTTCCCTCTGTCTTTGCTTTGTGGACCAACATGTGGGCCTCCACTCCTTCACTGGCTTGGCTGCCTGCAGCGATGAGGGCTAAACCCTTCCTTATCCACAGCAAGGGACGAGGGCCCGCCCACGTCTCCTCATAGGTCATTAGCCAGAACAGCTTAGACCTGGCTTGGACAACTTACTAATTTAGAATTCAGGCACTGTGGAAGATTTAAAATGATATTCTGGCTAGAAAAGATGCAGAGAAGCACTAAAAAAAATATCTCTTAAAACTAGGAGTCATTCATTTAATTGCTACTTCATTATGTTCTCTGTGTAATCATGTCCATTTATGAAAGCCAGATCATACCATTCGATAACATTTTGTAGACATTCGATATGTTGGCTATAACCATGGCTTGTAGGCATTTAGCTGTCTTTTCTGATTTTTTTTATATCACTATATCCCTTATATATACAGAAGCCAGTACTTTCTTCCCCCACATCTAAATATTGAGCCTCTGCAAAGCTCTCAGACTCCAGGCACTGTGTGAAGTAAAGAAAAAGACTCCAGAGGCCAACTGGATTGTGATAGTAATTAAGAAAATCCAAAATGCGATAAAACTACTGTGTTCTTTGCCAGAAGGAAAAGTGATGCTTATAGGAGAAAGTCCCTTTGCAGCGTGGAAAGGAAATGTAAAAATAGTAACACCCTTCTGTGCGTATGTAGCGCCATCCGGGGAAATCAGTTCTGACTAAGGAAATCAAAGAAGGGTAGACAGCCATGACTCAGAAACCCCTTCGCCTCCCGCTACTACATCCTTGAAGCTATGAGTCTGGCAAAAAAACCCGAAAGCCAGCCAGATGAACAAACAATAGCAGCAAACCAACAGTAAGCCCGGAAGAACTATATTTTATATTTTCTTCCCTTTATTGCAAAGTGGGACATCATTTGACAGGATCCAAGCCAAAGAGGTACAGGGGAAAATTTGTGGAAAATTTCTACAAAACTGTTTTCTGATCATTCAGAAGCCTCCCTTTCTCTGCAACATTTCCCTTTCTCTCCTCTCTGCAAGACGCAGACTACTGGCTGGAGGTGAAGCAGCCATGTTGAGACTACAACTCGGTTACGAACACCGAACACAGAGAAGCAGAAGGCAGAAGGGACTCGTTAGAGACAGAGGTGTCTGAGAGCTGCCGCCTGCGCCGCCCACCTCTGGGTACAGGAGGAGAAGTGGCTATTCCGCTGAGATTCTTAATGTGGTTTCCTTAGCTTGCGGCTGAATGGGATCCCTGATTAGTATGGCGTGTGAGCACTGGGCGCCAATGGTGACTAACACTTTAACTAAGGTGGATAAAGGTGCTGCAGCCAGAGGAGCAGAGCAGAGCACAGCCGGATGAAAAGAGTGGGTTTATCTTCCTTGGGAGAAGGGAAGGGTCACACGGTTTATTCATGTGCAAACAGGGGAGAGAATAGGGCTCAAAGGCTGGATTGAGAACAGATTTTTAAAGCGTTATTGCTCGGCTCTAACTTAAAATTCTCTAATAACCACAATGAAAAGGGGGGAAAGCTAAAATTAACCTTAAGAATACATCGTATTTAACCTATTAAAATGCATGTTATTTCTGAATGCAATCAATACAAAGGATAACCCGTATGTTTTTACCTGCTCTTTTCTTGATCTTCAAAATCTGGCATGTATTTATACTGTTGTCCTGCTCTGTGGCTCTGTGGGGACAGCTCCAATGGCCACATATGGACAGTGACCACCCTACTAGATAGCTCATTTTTAGAGCCTTAACTTTGGGGGCTGGAAGATGATGGGTCAGTGGAAGACAGTTAAGAGCATATGCAGTTCTTATGAGGATATGGACTCAGCTCTCAGCACCCTCAGCAGGAGACTCACTAGCACCTGTAACTACAGTTTCAGGACATGTGACGCTCTCGGGTCTCTGAGAGCATTCACACGCAGGTGACACACAGACGTGCAAGTACATGTAAAATAAAAATAAATATGAGAACCTTACATTTCATATTAAATTCCATTTGGAGTTGGAGAGATGGCTCAGCGGTTAAGAGCACTGACTGCTCTTCCAGAGGTCCTTAGTGCAGTTCCCAGCAACCACATGGTGGCTCGCAACCATCTGCAAAGAGATCTGATGCCCTTCTCTGGTGTGTCTGAAGACAGCTATAGTGTACTCATACACATAAAATAAATAATTTTTTAAAAAAGCTTTGACATTAAATTACATAAGTGTAAAAACTGTAATTTAATTGCTAATAAAACCTCTAACATAATGCTGACATGAGTGGCATTGTATTTTTTTCCTAAGTATTCCAGCTTTGGGAGATAAATACAGTGTGTGTCCAGAGCGAGTTACCATTGCTCGATTTTGTGGGACAGTTAGAGGGGTGACTGGAGCAGTCACTGGATTTTCTTAGCCTTGGTCCACTTTTTTCAGAGTAACATTTTTTTAAAAATATTTCTAAGAAAAATAGAGGTGAATAAGAATAAAATACATTAAAAATATGTGTTTACTTATTTGATATGTATGTGTATTTGCCTGCGTGAGTTTATTTGCTCCTTGTGTGTGCAGGAGTCTGCTGAGGCCAGAAGAGGGCGCTAGTCCCCTAGAATGGAAGCTACAGTCAGCTGTGAGCTGCCACGTGGGCGCCAGGAACTGAACCTGGTCCTCTCAAGAGCAGTAAAAGCTTTTAACCCCCGAGCCAGCGCCAAGGATAGACTTTTTATACTATTCTTTACTCAACATTATTTCATAAGCCTTTTTATATTATTAAAAATACCTCAGAAATAACATCCTCACTAACTTTGCATTGGACTACCTTCCTATTAATGATCTGAGCTTGCTCTGACTGTTACTTTAATGTAGACATGTAAGTTGCTCCAAACTTTGTGTTTTCTTTAATAACTTCTGCTGGCCAAATGCCTTCATACAGAAAACTCTTCTTCTAGCTTCATGTATTGCTTTATGAGATTTTCAGTGGTAAATTGCTGAACAAATGTATGAGCACTTACTAATATCTCTGTCTCTCTCTCTGTCTCTCTCTCTGTGTCTCTCTGTCTCTCTCTGTGTGTTAAAAAATATTTATTAAGTGTGTGTGTGTGTGTGTGTGTGTGTGTGTATGTTTTGTGCCCAGAGACAGATGAGAATGTCAGATACCCAGAGCTAGAGTTACAGGCACATGAGTTCTGGGAACTGAACTCAGAAATATACACTTTTAATCCCTAAACCATCTCTCTCTCTCTCTCTCTCTCTCTCTCTCTCTCTCTCTCTCACACACACACACACACACACATACACACACACACACACACAAAAATGCTTGTTTTAAATGCTTTTCCTACTTTTCATTTTGTTGTTATTGTTTTGTTATATTCCTTTTTTAAAGATTTATTTTATTTATATGAGTACATTGTATCTGTCTTCAGACACGCTGAAGAGGGCATCAGATCCCCATTATAGATGGTTCTGAGCCACCATGTGGTTGCTTGGAATTGAACTCAGGACCTCTAGAAGAACAGTCAGTGCTCTTAACCACTGAGCCATCTCTCCAGCCCCTTGTTTTATTCTTAAAAGTTTGACTTTTTTTGTGGTAATTTTACTTACAAGAATTAGCTCTTTTTAGAATAAAGTTCCATAAATTTTCACAAGTGCATATGGTTAGGTGAGCAATCTCACAACCTCAGTATAATACATTTCATCACCTTAACAGCCATTCCCCATGCCCTCGTATACTCCAGCTCCTGTCAGCCAGTCAACTGTTTTCTGTGCCTATGTTGGTTTTTCCAGAATGTTCCATTATGCAAAATATAGCTTTCTGGGGATGCCTTCTTTCAATAAAATAAAGCATTTGAGAGAGCCAGCTATATTGTTGTGTGCCAGGACTTTGCTCTTATGTGTTAGTGAATAATGTTTAATTGCATAGAGTCCCAACGTTTTGTTTATCTATATACCAGTTGGAGGACAGCTGAGTTATTTCTAGTTTTTGTCAATAATGAAAGGCTGCTATAAACATTCACATATAAGTAAGTGTTTGCACAAACAATTTTATTCCCATGGGTAAATGCTCACAAGTATAGTTTTGATCTTCAACCCCCCCTCCCCCAAGGCTGTGCTCCTGACAAGCCATATTGGGAGATGGTGGGACATTAGGAAATGGGGCCTTGTGGAAGGCCTTTAGGTCGTGGAGTGAGTGTCTTTGAAAGGACTGTGAAGCCCAGTGTCTTTGATGTCCATATTTTTCTGAGTTTGCTCTCAGCCACACACTCCTACACCCTCGCTGACTCACCACAGTCCTGAAGGGACTCAGGCCAGTTAACAGAGTCCGGAAACTCAGTCACAAAAGTACAACTTCTCTCTTTGTAAATTAGCTTAAGAATTTTGTCCTAGTGATGAAAGGCTGAGTAACACAGTTGGATTGTATGGTAGGTGTGTTCTCCAAAATGGCTGCACAGTATTCTATCCCTACCAAGACCTCCAGAAGATTCTGTGTCCTTGATGCACTGTGAAATATTGGTTTTGCTTTATTTTCATTTTGCTTTTCAGACTGGGGGATGGGAGGAGGACTGCTATTCTAATAGATGCAGGAGCTCATTATGGGTTTAATTTGCATTTCCCTAAGAATTCAAAAACAAGCAAATTATAGCTAACAGAATACATATCCTAAGGAAATTAGCAGAGTTTGTGAATTCAAATATATTGCTCTTTTTTTTAATAGGATATTTTATTTGTTTACATTTCAAATGTTATCCCTTTTCCCTGCTTCCCCTCTGCAAATCCCCTGTCTCATCCCCCCCCCCCCTTACCCTGCTTCTGTGAGGGTGCTCCCCCACCCACCCACCAACCCACTCCTGCCTCACCACCCTAGCATTCCTCCACACTGGGGCATCAAGCCTTCACAGGACCAAGGGCCTCCTCTCCCATTGATGCCAGATAAGGCTCCTTCAGCTCCTTCAGTCCTTTCCCTAAATCCTCCACTGGGGTCCCTGTGCTCAGGCCGATGGCTGGCTTCGACCATCCACCTCTGTGTTGGTCAGGATCTGGCAGAGCCTCTCAGGAGACAAATGTATTGCCCTCTTTCATCCTACAATTTTTAGATTGGCAAGTTTTCTTCCAATGACAAATCAGAAGAAAAATCAGTTATGTTTTAGAGAATATAACTTGGGGGCTCTGGCAAGCAGATCCTTGCTTCTCCTCGGGTTTATGTTAAATCAAAGGGGAAGCTACTACAGAACTAAGAACAGGGTAATATAGTCAGACTTACCTTTTAAATGAGAGAGTAAAAACCATCACAGCTGTACATTGATAGCCAAACTGTTGGGAACGTTGGCTTATCTGGGTATGGCCAACATCCAGGCTCTTAAAAATCCTGAAAATTTTTTTTTCTTTTAGTAAACATCTTTTTCTTGAACTTTTCTGGTAATTCTAAATTCTCCCTCTCTCTCCCCCCTCCCCCTCCCCCCTCACTATGAGGCCAAAGATGAGTTTGAACTTCTGATTCTCTTGCCCCTGCCTCTTGAGAGGTGGGATTACACGCGCGTCTCACCTTGCCAGGGTAATGTAGTGCTGGGACTCCAACCCCGCGCTTTATGAATGCTAGGTAAGCTCTCCAACTGAGCCATAGTCTCATGGCCTGTCCTTGACACTTTAAAAAAATTAATTATCTGAGAGCTGCCACATCCCAACAGTGGCAGAAAGATAAAGCTGGAAGCAGCTCCAGCTCCTAGAGAGCTGCACCAATTACCTATATATAGGTTTAAGGAACAGGAAAGTGGGGCCAGCAAGAGGGCTCAAAGCTCCTGGAATATGAGCCTGGGACCCGAGTTCGAGCCCCAGAACCCATGTAAAGGCAAAAAGAAAGAACTGTTTCCTCACCTGGAGTTGGCCTCTGATCTCCACTTGCGCTCTGTGGCGTGTTTGCTGGCATGTGTGTATGTGTGGATGCATGTGAACACACACACACCCCACAAACACACACACACTTGTTCATGCATGCACACAATAAAAATAAAACAAACAAAAAATCACCAAAAGAAAAAGAAGAAAGAAGCCGGGCGTGGTGGTGCACGCCTGTAATCCCAGCACTTGGGAGGCAGAGGCAGGCGGATTTCTGAGTTCGAGGCCAGCCTGGTCTACAGAGTGAGTTCCAGGACAGCCAGGACCACACAGAGAAACCCTGTCTCGAAAAACCAAAAGAAAAAGAAAAAAGAAAAAAAAAGAAAGGGAAAAGAAAAGAAAAGAAAAGAAAAGAAAAGAAAAGAAAAGAAAAGAAGAGAAAAGAAGAGAAAAGAAGAGAAAAGAAAAGGAAGGAAAGAAGGAAGGAAGGAGGGAGGGAGGGAGGGAAGAAGGAAGGAAGGAAGGAAGGAAGGAAGGAAGGAAGGAAGGAAGGAAGGGGAAATAGAGTTTTACCTTACCTAAGCTGCTCTTTTTAAAGCCTTTATCATTCACAGCTTCATTTAATCCTGGCACCTTATCCATCAAATTTCCCCCACTTTCCTCAAAATCAGAAACTGTTTATAAACTAGAGGACGAAAAGTCTAACAGTTAACAAGTCTATGGATGGAATCCTTATCAGACACACACTTTCAGTTCTGGCCATATTCAAACAAGCTTACATTGAGATCTTTTTTCTTTTTCTAGTATTTTCCAGGTGAATTCTGATTACATAAGGTAATCGTGACTTTACAAAAATATTCAGCGTTCTGAGATACCTTAGAGAGGAAAGGACAGGAGTCAGTGGTGACTGCCCACATCAGGATCCCACACACGATCCTAGGCGCGTGAAACGTGAGGCCCTGGGCCGTCTGCAGGGGTCACGGCGGTCTCGGGACTAGCCTGCTGCCTCGCCTAGGCGCCCACCCAGCCTTTGGCTCAACCTCCTCCCTTACACCGAACACCGCCAAGCTGCCCCTCCTTGTCTACTGCGGCTAAAGAAGCCTGTCTGAATTACAGCAAAGAGGCTGGAGGCTTTTTTTTTTTTAGCACCTAAAATACACCCCAATGTATGGCATGGGTCAATTCCAGGAAGTCTCAAGTATCCTGGTACTTGTTCAGTGAAGTGCTGGAAAAGGCCTACCTGGAGGTGTGGAGGGTACACCCAAGCAAGCCAGCCTGGGGGAGGGAAGAACAAAATGTAACTTCAAAAGAATACGGTTCTCACTCCCCACTGGCTTGCAGCACGGCTACCCCCTGCCCAGCTCCCACAGGTTCTCTGGACCACGGCTGTTGGCTTCTGAGACATCCGGGGTATACCTGCTACTGGCTTTCCCATGGCAACGGGCCTGCACCCTCCTCTGAATTCTGTTTCTGAAAGTGTGTGTGTGTGTGTGTGTGTGTGTGTGTGTGTGTTTTCACACTTTTTTTGTTTGTTTTTGTTTTGTTTTGTTTTGTTTTGTTTTTTTGTTTTTCGAGACAGGGTTTCTCTGTGTAGCCCTGGCTGTCCTGGAACTCACTCTGTAGACCAGGCTGACCTCGAACTCAGAAATCCACCTGCCTCTGCCTCCCAAGTGCTAGGATTACAGGCGTGTGCCACCACCGCCCGGCGTGTGTGTGTGTGTGTGTGTGTGTGTGTGTGTGTGTGTTAAGCTCATTCAAATCTTTTCAAGAGATACTCATCAAATATATTTTTAACTTTTAATATGTAAAAGTGGTTTGCCTGCCCGTTTCTCTGTGTGCTGCATGGCGTCCAGTGTCAGAAGGGCCAGATGTCATATTCCCTTGAACTACACTTTCAGATGGTCATGAGTCACCATGTGTGGCTGCTAGAAGTCAAATTCAGATCCTCTGGAAGAGAAGAGCAGCAAACACTCTCGACTTCTGAATCTCTCTCTCTAGCCCTTAGCAAACAATTTTTTTTGTTTGTTTTTGTTTTTGTTTTTCAAGACAGGGTTTTTCAGTGTAGCCCTGGCTGTTCTAGAACTCACTCTGTCACTCTGTAGACCAAGCTGGCCTGGAACTCAGAAATCCACCTGCCTCTGCCTCCAAGTACTGGGATTACAGGCATGCGCCACCACTGCACATGGCTTAGCAAACACTTTTTAAAGCCCAAATACTAAACACTATTTCCTTACTCATTCTTCATTGGCACTATGATTCCAAATTCACAGATAAAATAAATGAAGTTAAGAAACTTTTATGTGACTGAAAGGATAAGGTTGCAGGCTAGGAATCCCCCGTGCCTGAGTCTTGGGTGACCCCAAAGGAGCAGAGGTTCAGCCCACTCTTTGTTGACCTGGAAGTGTGCGCACGTCACACCCACCTCCAGAGTCTGGCCGTGAACCTCGAGCTGGCAGTGTCCCTAGCGTCTTTTCCGTCTTGCCTCCGCTGTGGCGAGGACAAGCGTGGCTGGGGCTGGCAGATTCACCGTGGGGTCTGCGAGGCTCATGCCTGGGGGCACTCAGGTCCCCATCACCTACTGTTAGTGGGGGAGGGTGGGCTTTGAATGCATAATCCTGGCCCTGTAACAGGAAATGCGTAATGGGAATTACGCATGTGACGCTGTGCGTAACCCTGGTGCAAACCTGTGCATGGTGGCCACGTAAGAGGAAATGACTTAACTAGTTCATCCGGCCTCTGTGGGAGGCTTATTGGTTCTCAGAGAGCACGGGCTGGGATGGTTTAAACTGATTGGCTTGGAAGCTATGGAGTGGTTTGTATAGGCGGGCTTTGCTGTAAATCTATAAAAGCAGTCGTGTTTCTGCACCCGGGGTTCATTGTCCTCTACCCCACATGGGAGATGGCCATGGCCCCAGAGCTCTGAAATTAAAACCTCTTGCTTATTGCATTAAGACTATTTCTCATGAGTGACTGGTGTGACCGGTTCTGAGGCGTGGGGTGCTGGGGTGCCCCCGTTTTTCTTTTGGGTCTTACACGACCAGGCACACTGGTGGCACGTGCCTTTAGTTCTGTCACTTAGGCAAAATCAGGCACATCTCTGAGGTCCAAGACCAGATGGTCTACAAGAGTGAGTTCCAGCCAGGGCTACACAGAGAAACTCAACAGAAGGCAAGGTGTGTGTGTGTGTGGGGGGGGCGGCAGAGAGTTGTGAGTTCTGAAGCAAATATGCACTAGGACTGTGTGCTAATCTCAAACGCACAATTCCCCCCACTACTTCCTTTCACACGCCAGGAACAGAAATATGAGCACTACTTGCTCCCAAAAAAGGGCAAAGAACACGGGACTTTGGAATCAAATATAGCTAAGTTTAATTTCATTTCGTTGTTTCCTACTTATATGGCCTGGGAAATAGGTCTCAAGTAGTTTCTCTTATCTAAAAAATGGGAATAATAATAGTCTCCTTGATGAGATTGCTACATGAACATAAAAAAAGAGTTTGATACATGCTAATGTTGCACGGATAGTTACCATGGCTTTTTATAATTAATTTTAAATTTCAGATAATGGCCAAGAACCCAATAAAGGAAAGGACTAAAGCACCCAGTTACTATTAAAATGACACAGAAAATACAAATTAATCCTTTTTTATAAATTTTCATTGATACTTTCTGTAAATTTGTATTGAAAATCGTTCTTGCCAGGACAGTTTGGGGTGGAGAGCTGGTGTAACCCGATGCTGAGTTTGCGTCTCAGTGGATGCAAAGCCAGAAGGTCAAAGAATGAATGAAGAAAGGTTTGTTGTAGGAGCAGGGACACGGCGGTGTGTGTGTCTGAGCGAACAGGAAAGATTCTCCACTCGAGGGGAGGGGCACACCGGAGCTTGCTCAGCTGAGGTCATACTTCATACATCGTATGTTCAAAATACGGCAGAACATTTACTGTTACAAAGAGGCGAGCTTCACTCTAGGGAAGCGGACCGCGGTAGGGCGCGGTAGGGCCGAATGAATGACGCAGCTGTTCTCCCCAGCGGAGGGCCCGCCCTGAAACAAACCGCGAACTACTCCAGAGGTTGTGATGGACACAAGCTGGGGCCGTCTGGAAAGATGAAAGCTCAGTGGAGAACATACCTCCACCAGCCTGGCAGGTAGTCAGGTCTGTGGGGCATTTTCCTGATTAATGATTGATGTGAGAGAGCCCAACGCATTACGAGCGGTGCCTTCCCTGGGCAGGCGGTCCTAAGGTGTCTAGGAAGCAGGCTGAGCAAGTCATGGGGGGCGCCCCAGTAAGCAGCACCCCTCCCCGGCCTCTGCTTCAGCTTCTGCCTCTAGGTTCCTGCCTTGGGTTCCTAATACCTGACTTTCCTCAGTGATGAATTATAAAGTGTAAGCTAAAATAAACTATCTCCTCCTCACCCCTCCCAAGCCCCACCCCGCCTCCGGCTGCTTTGGGTTGTGATGTTTTTTATCACAGCGATAGAAAGGCCCTTTAAAAACAAATCATAGGCCAGTCCTCCCCAGTGAGCACAGGTGTCTTTTGAAAGCATCTCCTTAGCAGTTCACAGTAACAAAGGGAGGGGGATGGGAGGCAATTTAATTATACCGCATGTTAGAAGGTCAGTACCTGGTGAGAACAAAAGTCTTATACAGAAGGCCCCGCAGGCTCCACTAAGACAGTAAGATTCTGGAACAGGTGAAGATCTTGGAGTTCTTCCATGCCTAGATGTCTGTTGGATGAGACCAGGAAAACTGGGATTCCCCCTCTTAGACTTCTTAATCTCACTGATAAAAGAATGTAAGAATGAACTCAGTCAGACGCCCCAGGTCCATTTTATTAGTACTAAAAGAAAAACTCCCACGGGAGGCAAGCCGTAAATCTTGTAAATCTTCTCAAGAGGAAGGCAGTGGAGAACAGAAGGGAAACAGAGAAAGAATGGAGAACTGGGAAAGCTATGCGATCTGAGTTACCAACAGGAAGTTTGTCTCCTGGCAACCGGCAGCCTTAATGGTGGAAACAGGGACTTTAAAATAACAGTAAGAAAACCTAAAGAGTCAGGAAAAGTACTTGGGTTTTAGCCAACATTCAAAAAAAAAAAACAAAACAAAACAAAACAAAACAAAAACAGAAATGGGAAAGTTGCCCTCAGAAGGTGGACAGAGGGGCTGGAGAGATGGCTCGGTGGATAAGAGCACTGACTGGCTGCTCTTCCAAAGGTCCTGAGTTCAAGCCAGGAAGTGGTGGTGCACGCCTTTAATCCCAGCACTTGGGAGGCAGAGGCAGGAGGATTTCTGAGTTCAAGGCCAACCTGGTCTACAGAGTGAGTTCCGGGATAGCCAGGGCTACACAGAGAAACCCTGTCTCGAAAAACACAAAACAAAAAAAGAAAGAAAGACAAAAGAAAGGTGGACAGAGCCACCAAAGCTCACAGCAAGCTCATGGTGGCCTGTAGGGCCTGTGTGAGGGCAGGAATCCCCTCAGGGGAGGAAAGGTATACTATCTCATCAGAAGATTAATTATACTGCTGACCTCTTGGGCATGGCGAAGGGGAGCCTGCTTCCCCAGGGTGGCCCCTTAGCCAGTTATTTTATCTGTTCCAACTGGAATGCTCTTTCCACCCAGGCCAGAGAGTCTATTCTCTAGACCAAAAGAAAATTTTCTTTAATGGGCTTTTATTGTAACCTTATCAATAACAATGATAGTGGTGCCGGGGCGGTGGTGGCACACGCCTTTAATCCCAGCACTTGGGAGGAAGAGGCAGGCGGATTTCTGAGTTCGAGGCCAGCCTGGTCTACAGAGTGAGTTCCAGGACAGCCAGAGCTACACAGAGAAACCCTGTCTCGAAAAAAAAAAACAAAAAAAAAAAAACAAAACAAAAAAACAAAAAAACAAAAAAACAAAAAAAACAAAACAAAAACCAATGAGAGTGGTTGGCTCCTGCAGGTTTTGAAGATCACGTCAGTGGGTTAAATTTGGATTGATGAGAAGTGAGGGGCATTTAAATGGTCAGTCAGTATAAAAGCTACAACAAAGTGAGCTAAGAAAAAAAAGGAGAAGGCCAGATCCTACAGCAAACCAACTCTTCAAAGTGTGTTCTGAAACCCTGGTTTCAGATCGAATACAAGTTGTGGTACAGTTTCATTCATTCAGAATTAACTTACAATGTAATTGTATGAGCAGTTAAATAAAGTGAATGAAATTAATGTGTGTATAAGCTTAATCTACTCTTGTCAACATTTATGGAGCAGATATATTACGGTGGGGGCTGGAGTGGTAGTGGAGTGGTTAAGGGCACACACTACTCTTCCACATGACCTGAGTTCAGTTCCCAGAACCTACATCAGGAGGTGCGCAATAGTGTCTATCTCCAAGGGCATCTGCTATCTCCTGCCTCCCTGGATAGCAGCATTGAATGCACAGGCCCTGCATACCCTATACCTACCTATACATACACACATATACATGATAAAATAAATATTTTATTTTTTTGGTCTTTTGAAATAGTGTTTCCCTGTGTAGCCTGGGCTGTCCTGGAACTCACTTTGTAGGCCAGGCTGGTCTCTAACTCAAAAGATCGGTCTGTCTCTGCCTCCCAAGTGCTGGAACTAAAGGCATGTACCACCATGCACAGTTTAAAACTATATATATATGTGTGTGTGTGTGTGTGTGTGTGTGTGTGTAAATATATATATACACACACATATATAATATATATACACATATATATGTATATATATATACATGTACACACACACATCTCCCTCACACACATCTCAAACCTGATATATATGTATGTATGTATGTATGTATGTATATATATACATACATACATACATACATACATATATATCAGGGGGCTGCACTAGCAGCTTATGTGTGTGCCCTGGGCCAGCAGGCGACCCTTGCTTCCCCTTGCCAAGATTTATCATACTTGTGTCGGGGTTCTGTCCCCAAGGCCTTAGCCTCAAGGAACCCATATATATATATATTTAAAGATTTAGAGTCTAGTACTAGAGTTATCCTGGTGACAGAAGTGTGAACAAGTCATTTAAGTCTATCACCCTTAACTTTTTCATCAAAATGTTAGAACAAATGCCTCTTCCCTTTCTGCGCATACATTGTTTTGAATTGAGTCTGTAATTGGCACTAGTTTTGTTTGTCATGGTATTAAGATAATTTCAAGCAGAAACAACTTGAAGAATATTTTCTATTCTCCCTCACACACATCTCAATCTGTAAGGGAAGGACACAGTGCCAACCAGAGGCTCGGCTTGAAACGAGAACACGGTCCCGTCCGTTACAGGATTCCTCCGGAGACTGTCCAGTGCATTTCCTAGAGTTCAGTGAGAGGTACTTCACAGACCTGTGACTGGGGACCTGCAGACATTTCATCAGATTTTTCTTTCCAGCAAAGAAGTCCTGAAAGAGGCAGCTTTCACCTGTGTGGGGTCCTGGACGCTGCCGAGAAGCTGATGAACAGTCTGCTTTGTCAGGTGGAAAGGGAAGAGCCATGGCTGCCGGATGAGCAGAGGAGCCCTCACCTCCCGCTTTAGGCTTTGCTGTTAATGAAAAGGGATGGAGGCCCGAGACCTGTGACCTGTGCTCAATGTTCTTTCCATTATATTTGTTGCGTTGGCACATTTTTTTTTCTTTCTTGTTTCTTTTGTTTTCAGAGGTGGAGAGGCTCTGTTTTCTTCTTAACAGTATTATGTGTCATAATTCACGTGCTGTAAAATGCAACCATTTAAAACACACAATTCAGGGATTTTTTTTTTTTTGTATTCAGAGTGGTGTAATGATCATTAATTCCAGAACTGTTTTATTCTTAGCATTTTGATAAGACCATGTACTACAGTCATTTCACTTCCTCTTACCACTAGTTCCATTCTACTTCTTGTCTCAATGGAATTTTTTTTTTTTTTTTTTTGGAAACAAGGTTTCTCTCTGTAGCCCTGGCTGTCCTGGAACTCACTTTGTAAACCAGGCTGGCCTCAAACTCAGAAATCTGCCTGCCTCTGCCTCCCGAGTGCTGAAATTAAAGCCGTGTGCCACCACCGCCCAACCAGTCAGTGCTCTTAACTGCTGAGAAATCTCACCAGCTCCACAACCAAGCTTTTTCGACTTAGTGTAATGCGCTCAAGGATTCCTCATATCGTGGTATGAATACGCACGTCCTTTTCATGGTATTGAATGTTGTATTTGCTTATTCATCTCTTGATGTATAGTCTTACTTTTTGGCTACTGTAAATGCTTACTTTTCTGCTTTGTAAATGATTGTACAAATTTTTGTGTGAACATTTGTGTGTTCTTGTTTCTCTTGGTGTGTACATTAGGAGACCTACTGGGTCTTGGAATCACTCTACCTTTTTGAGGAATAGCCAAACAAGTTTTCCAATGGTCACATCATGATATATCTCTAACAGCGATGTGTGCAGGTTCCAGGTTTTCTATTATTTTTCAACATCTGTTATTGTCTTTATTATACTCATCCTACTCTCTTAGTTACTGTTCTATTGCTAGGGTAAAACTTATAGAAGTTTTGGTTCCAGAGGGATAAGATCTATCAATATCAACAAGGAGCCAGGCCGTGGTGGCACACGCCTTTAATCCCAGCACTTGGGAGGCAGAGGCAGGTGGATTTCTGAGTTTGAGGCCAGCCTGGTCTACAGAGTGAGTTCCAGGACAGCCAGGGCTACACAGAGAACCCCTGTCTGGAAAAACAAAACAAACAAAAAAAATATCAACAAGGAAGCATCAGACATGGCGGCAGGAACAGCCAAGAGATCACATCTTGAACTCCAGACAGGAAACAGAGAACTCAAAATGGTAAAAGTCTTTTGAAACCCCAAAATGCACCCTCACTAACACAGGACCTTCTAGGGTCAGAGCTCTTAGTTCTTGGTTTAATTCCTTAGTCACCAGACCTAGCAACTTTTTCCCCTTTTATTGAAAATAGTTTTTTCTTCTGACATACTATATTCTGATTAGTCTCAGCTCTCTGTACTCCTCTCAACCACAACCTTTTTGTCTCTCACTAGAAACGAACATGTTTTTTTTTTTCTTTTCCTTTTCTTTCTTTCTTTTTTTAGACTTATTTATTTTATGTAAAAGAGTACACTATAGCTGTCTTCAGACACACCAGAAGAGGGCATCAGATCCTATTACAGATGGTTGTGAGCCACCATGTGGTTGCTGGGAATTGAACTCAGGACCTCTGGAAGAACAGACAGTGCTCTTAACCACTGAGCCATCTCTCCAGCCCACGAACAAGTTTCTTGTAGAAATTTTTAATCCCAATCTGGGGTTCCTACCCCACCTTTGACCATTTAGTTCCCGAATAAAACACACACACACAACCTTTATATTTCTAATAAGCCTATAATCAGCACAAGAGCTGGGCAGATACTCATCCTTTATGTTATTTGAATCTAATTTGCTATAGATAACCCCAAGTTATTACTTACTATATCTCATCTGGGCTGCTCTTAGCTCCACCTGGCCAGTCTTCAGGGCCACGTTTCCATGACTCATCTTACCCATGGCGGCTTCTCTGTTCAGTTCTTCCTCTTGTGGTTCTCCCCGACCCAAAAGAATCCTAAACTCCACTTATGTCTCTTCAGCCCAACTACTGGCTGCCGCCATCTTTATTCACCAATCAGAAATAACCTGGAGGCAAGGTCACACAGCATCACTTGGGTTAATGTGGACTCTGTGGGCAACCAGGTCTTGGGCCCTGCACTTAGCATTATGATACACAACAAAAGACCAAACCTCAACAGTTTCTAATGACTCTCGGAACCGTTTCTGTGGCCAGTCCTTACGGCTCGTAACCAGTCTGTCTCTGCAGCCCTTCACCGCCCTGGTTTCAGCCCTTCGCAGGCTGAGGCAGCCCTTTGCAGTCCCAACTCTCCAGAGCGTCTGCTCCTAGCTACTCTCTGGGATTCTTCGTGTACTTCTAGCTGTTGTTGCTCTACGTGACTGGGTATGCTACCTCCAACCTGTTCTCCACATTGCCAGCTTAACCTGTTGTACCATGATAAAGCAGTAGAACGGAGTTTCTTGGGACCTAGAGTCCAGCATGAGGAGGGAATACACAGAAGGGAGAACTTCTAAAGTTCTCCAAAAAGAGTGAGAAAGAGGGTCACTACTTATGTTGTGTTTTATAAAAATAGAGAGGGAATATGTTTGGTGGAGGTGCAGTCAGGTGTGGGGGAAGGGGGTGTCTCTGCGGGCCCGTACTGAGGTATCCCTTCCCCCTGAGGGACCAGCCACACTATGGCACACTATGGTATAATATAGAATAGAGGTTATTCAGGGCATGGTAAGGGGAGTTGGTGGGGGGGAGAGAGAGAGAGAGAGAGAGAGAGAGAGAGAGAGAGAGAGAGAGAGAGAGAGAGAGAGGAGAGAAGAAGAGGAGGAGGAGGAGGAGGAGGAGGAGGAGGAGGAGGAGCCCACCCATGAGCATGTGGACAGAGGGGGAGAGGGGGACAGGGGAGAGAGGGGGAACAGGAGCAAGAGGATAGAGAAAGATCAAGAAAGCAGGGGAGAGAGGAGGGGGCGAGCATCCCCTTTTATAGGAAACCAGGGACACCTGGTTGTTGCCAGGTAACTGAGGCGGAGCCTAGACATAACGCCAACAATTTACATGGCTTGTTACTCTGCACTGACTGAGCGGTCACAGGTGCTTCTCCTTAACCACACTGAGGACAGCTGCTATAGACCTCAGTATCTCTGGACAACCCCAGGAAACTCAGGGACTGGTGACAGCAGCAGTCTTCAGATCTGGCCACTGTTCCCGTCAGTCCTGGGGCAGCTGTGGGTTCCTGCTGGGAGGCTGCCAATCCTGGTTGATAGCTGTTGGTCAAATAGCTCTTGCTTGACAGCTTTCCTCACTTCAAGTGTTTGTGATATATATTGAAATTTGAGAACCATTAGTTTTGTTAGATTTAAGCTAGGTTACAATGAAAAAAGGTAAGACCATACGGACGACAGTTTATTTTTCTCACCCAGTAAGTAACATGCTCAGAATACTCAGCCGGCGTAGATCTGATTCCAAGCTCAGTGCTAGGAACCAATGCCTTGCTTTGCAGACTTTGCTTCTTCTCCAGGTTATCTCTCTGCCTGGCTATTATACAAAATAATGCTTGCCTTCCGGTTAACTAGAATCTCGAGGGTGGAGCAAGCACCTGCTATCACCTTAACAATCACGTGGATGGTCGATGCTTTCCCTTAATCCCTTGGGCCAGAATCGAGACTATGGCCACTGCCCACGAATGATATTTCTTTTATGACAGGGGAACTTAAAAAAAAATGTGTTGAGCCGGGCGGTGGTGGCGCACGCCTTTAATCCCAGCACTTGGGAGGCAGAGGCAGGTGGATTTCTGAGTTCGAGGCCAGCCTGGTCTACAGAGCTAGTTCCAGGACAGCCAGGGCTATACAGAGAAACCCTGTCTCGAAAAACCAAAAAAAGCCGGGTGGTGGTGGCGCACGCCTTTAGTCCCAGCACTTGGGAGGCAGAGGCAGGCGGATTTCTGAGTTCGAGGCCAGCCTAGTCTACAGAGTGAGTTCCAGGACAGCCAGAGCTACACCGAGAAACCCTGTCTCAAAAAAGAAAACCAAAAAAAAAAAAAAAAAAAAAAAAAAAAAAAAAAAATCCAACAACAAAAATGTGTTGGCTAGAGATTCCTAGCATTCAGCAAGGAGAGATTTTTACTTAGTTTCTATATTTACTTTTGCGTAAGCTTGGACATACTTTCTATAAGATTCTAGATCCCATAAGAGGGTGACTAAAACAGTCAAACCTAGGCTGGAGAGATGGCTCAGTGGGTTAAGAACACTGACTGCTCTTCCAGAGGTCCTGAGTTCAATTGCCAGCAACCACATGGTGGCTCACAAACATCTGTAATGGGATCTGATGCTCTCTTCTGGTGTGTCTGAAGAGAGCATATAGATAAAGATCTATATAGAGAGCATATAAAGAGATCATATAGATAAAATAAATAAATCTAAAAAAAAGAGAGAGAGAACACACCTGAGGATCTTTTAAAAACTACTGATGCCGCCAGGTGTGGTGGCTCTTAACTAACAGGCGTATTCCAAGTTCAAGGCCAGCCTGAACTACATCTTAAAGAAGCAAAACAAAAAAACTACTGATACCTGGCTTCCACACCCAGTCATTCTTCTTTAAGTGCTATAAACAACAATCTGAACATCAGACTGTTTAAGATGCCCCATGATAGTTCTGATGTGCAACAAAATTTGGCAATCACAGGATTAATGCTAGGAAACACCCCCAATTCTTGCCTTTAAATTGGGTTATCTTCTACTCAAGACCCACCAATACAGGTTAAATCTTGTGTAATTTTCTCTTCTCTTGGCCTTTTACTTTAGCCTCTGCAGCTGAAACCCTTGCATGGGGCTAGTGAATGTCACTGGTAAATGTGATTGGGTATGATCAGGGTTAATGTATTATCAGCCTTGCAGAAGAGTAAGAAAGACTCAGAAGACACATCCTATTTCCAGTAACTATTTTCATGCTTAAAGGAAAACAGTTTAAATGTGGTTATATTTAAGCACACATGTTATTCTTATGTGGCATGAAAATAGCTGTGTGTGTGCGCGCGCGAGCGTGCGTGCGTGTGCTTCTGTCTAGCAGAGCTTAGACAGCATGGCGAATCATTGCTAATATGGTATTAACATTTCAAACACAGAAACCTATTTAAATTAAATGTGAATGTCCCTCTCTATTTGGCAGTGTGCATGTCATCTAGAATCTCAAAATAGCCTTTTAGAGATCTAAGTAGTCTGTGCTAGAAGGCATCTCAACCTATTTCTAGCTGTCAGATATTTTATTCATTCAAGCAGATAGGCAGACAGGGGTCATGTTTTCTCTGAATTGTTAATGCAAAGGTCTATCTTCTAAAATGAGACATGAAATGAGATGAGGGGTAAAATAGGAAAATTTCAAAGAAAACTAGATATGCCATTCCACGCCCCTCTTAGCCTTTATAGAGAATGGCATTAGAGCATTCCAAGCAGATGGAAATCTATGTTTTTTGTTTTTTGTTTTTTTTTACAGCTCTTCAGTAACAGGATTGTGCAACTTGGCCCCACCACACCACATCTCTTTGCAACAATTTGCAGCTGGGAAATTCTTCTTTGCCTCCAATCCGAGGGCTGTGACCTCACTGCTCCCTTGCCGTCCTTCAGTTCAGAGAGATGGTAGCATTCTTACTGGATTTTTCTCACGTACTCGAAAGCTGTAATTCAATAAAGCAGGTTTCTTTTCCATCCTAATAAGATTCCTTCACACCTCCCCCTGAAAACTGCTTTTAAATGTAATCATTTTCACAGCAATCTTCTCTTATCTCAGGGTTCTCCCAACTTATCGGTTTCTTAGACTCACCTGGGGCACTTTGAAAGACGCTGTACGTGACCCACTGCCATCCATAGTGAATTAGTAGTCTGGGAAGGTACCGTGTAGCTGGGAATTCTTTTTTTTTTGTTGTTGTTGTTGTTTTGTTTTGTTTTGTTTACAGATTTATTTATTTTATGTATATGAGTACACTGTAGCTGTCTTGAGACACACCAGAAGAGGGCATCCGGTCCCATGAAAGATGGTTGTGAGCCACCATGTGGTTGCTGGGAAATGAACTCAGGACCTCTGGAAGAGCAGTCAGTGCTCTTAACTGCTGAGCCATCTCAATTCTTCAGGATTCCCAAGTGTTCCAAAAATGCATGCACGTCTGGATATCCCAGACAGAATCTGAAGTCATTACTTCTTTTTCTTACCAATAGAATACCAATACCAGCTCCCTGGGGATAAAGGGTGCGGTTTGCTGAAACCAGTTTCCTGCTGCACTTAAAATCAAGTCTGACAATAAGGATGCTTGAGCTCCATAAAAGAATTAAATCAGGACATCTAGTGATAGGACCCAGGGAATCTGTACCTTTAAATGTGCTCTCCTGGGGCTAGGGAGACCGCTGGGTCTGCTTTGGCTGCTTGCTATGCAAACTTGAACTGAATTTGATCCCCACTCCCAGTTTTTTTTTTTTTTTTTAAACAAAAGGATAATCTGAGATGGTAGCATTTAAATAGCATTTAAATAGTCAAAAATTATTTGAAGCCGGGCGGTAGTGGCACACGCCTTTAATCCCAGCACTTGGGAGGCAGAGGCAGGTGGATTTCTGAGTTCAAGGTCAGCCTGGTCTACAGAGTGAGTTCCAGGACAGCCAGGACTACACAGAGAAACCCTGTCTTGAAAAACCAAATAATAATAATAATAATAATAATAATAATAACAACAACAACAACAACAATAATAATAATAAAAAACAGAAAAAATGAAAGGAAAGGAAAGCCAGCATGGTGGTGCAGAGGATCTCAGTTAATTTGAAAGCAGCCTGGTCTACACAGTGAGTGAAGATAGCCAGAGCTATGTAGAAAAAAGAGGGGCTGAGCATTGCCGGCACAGGTTGCAATCCTAGTGCCGAGGAGGCAGAGGCAGGAGCCTCTCTCTAGGACTGGTTGGCCAGCCAGTCTAGCCAAAATGGAGAGCTCTGGGGTCAGTAAGAGACCCCTATCTCAAAACAAAACGCCTAAAATAAAACAGGAAGAAAATAGAAGGCATGACATTGACCTTAAGCCCCCACATTTCCCTCCCCCAGCCCCTCCAGAAACCAGTGCAGTGGGGCACGCCTGTAACCCCAGGACTTAGGAGGTAAGCCGGAAGGCACAGGAGTTCTAGGCCAGCCTGAGCTATGTAAGTCTTACCACCTATCCTGCAAGGAGTTGCCCCCCAAAATGCTCTCCGGATGTGATCAATCCACTCTGGTGAAAGGCATTAGTGGAACTCAGAGGCTCTCAAATTGTTTTTCCTAAGACCAGTAGCGGTACATAATTTGAATGTCACATATAAGAATTCTTAGGTCCTAACCGGATTGCTAAATTGGCGTGCCTGGGGAGTGGATCCCGCTCTCTCTGCTTTAATGAGCCCTCTAGGGAACCGGAAGCTTATAACATCTTGAGGTGAACCAGGCTAAGCCCATTGTACTGAATCTGCTCTTTGTTTCCCAACTCCCTTAAATCAGCAGGTAGCCCTGTGAGTTTTAGCCAACGAAGTTTATGAGAGGTCATGTAGGAGAAGGGGGCTGTGGCAAAACGTTCCCATTCTTGATAGGCACAGAGACCAGAGATGGCTGACCACGCCCTTCTGCTTCTTTCTGAGGCTCTTGGGAACCCCAGAGACAGCTGTCACTTGAAGACCTCGAAACAGCAGCTGAAGAAAGCCTGAGGGAATGCAGAAGTTTTGCCCGTATACAAAACTCTAATTGTATTAGTCAATAGTTATGGCTTTTGTTTTACTTACAGGTAAATATGATCCTATATAGAGAATTCAATCTCCAAATACCTAATTCCAGGGAGAATCACTGTGCTAGGTAATTTTTTTTTTGTCAACTTGACATAAAACCTGGGAGGGAGGGTACTTCAATTAAGGAATTGGCTCCATCAGATTTGTCTGTAGGAATGTATAAGGGATGTTTCCTTAATTGCTTGTTGGAGTAGGAGGGCCCAGCCTACTGTGGGTGTTGCCTTCCCTAGGCAAGTGTGCCTGGGCTTTCTTAAGAAAAGTAGCTGAGCAAGCCAATGAACAGTGTTTATTCATGGTCTCTGTTTCAGTTACTACCTCGAGTTCCTGCCTTGGTTTCTCCTAAAGATGGACTATCGACGTATAAGCCAGATAAAACCCTTCCCTTCCCCAAAGTTTGTTTTGGTCAGTGTTTTATCACAGCAACAGAAATCACACTAGAACAATCACCTTCCAATTGTGGTATTCTAAACTCTACACCAATGGCTCCCAAACCCAACTGCATGTTTGCGTGATGAGGCGTATGTAGAGCAAAGCCAGAACCCCACCTCGACTGTACGGAATTGGAATCTCCCAGACTTAGGCTATGAAACACTCCAGAGTCATATGGTGATTAATTTTGTCCTCAGCTGACCCCAAGCCACCCTCTGCTTGAGACAAAGGTGGAAAAATTAAGAAAGTGTCCACTTTCATGGCTATGTGAGGTTAGAGTCTGATCGCTTCATGCCCTGAGAATGTCACCTTAATTTTGCATCCTAACCCTCTCATTTGGCCTCATCCAGTCTCTACTCCAATTCAGATAAGGTAAACTCAGCAAGTAGAACCTGTCTTTTGTCATACACAGGAATCTGAGCCAAAATGCCATTCGCAAAAAGTAATAACGAAGCCACTGATGTTTTTAGCATTAGTTCCAGTATCATGAGGACATAGATAAGTAACACTATTTGTAATTTGGTTTCAATTTAGGGCATGAAGGTGGGAGTCAAATGACATCAGTTCCCTTCTGAGCAGGGGACTAACTGTAGTACTGATTATCCCGGTCACCCACATGTAACAGGAATGCGAGCCTGCTGGAGGAGGAGTTTATTAGATGAGTCAATACTTCTCAGATGTTGGTGGCAGAATCCAAGACCTTGGCCCTCGTGTAGATACTGAGTAGCCAAGTATCTGTTTCTTGAATTAAAAATGAAAAGTAGTAGACGTTTGTGAAAATGTGTCAGGGCTTGGTTACTGTTGCCTCCCCCAAAGCATTTTAGGTTCCTATATGCTGCAGTCTACCAGAAACAGGATTGAGGGTGCCTTAAACCAGAATCATGGTTTCTAATATTGAACAATGTGTATACAGAAAGCATACAGAAGAATCTCAATCTAATCTGCCGGAGCCTCTGACGAATGTGGGGTAGGAAGGAAGGTAGAGCTGCTGGTCTGGAAGACAAAGGCTTGCACATAGCTTTTCCTGAAGCAGGACATTCAGTTGGTAGCATGTAGAGGAAGACAGAATTGACTAAGAATCCTGCCCTCATGCCCACCTTCCTTCTGTAGAGGTAGATTCAGAGTGCTCCTCACCTAGTGTGACCAGTGACCGCCCTAGCATCAAGCAGATCTTATACATACAGTTACCGAAGGAATGACCAGTAATGCCTGTCACATTCTAGAAATCTGGCTTCCAATGGTGCCTCAGACTTACGGCAGCAGGACTAGATACCCTGCATCTTACTGTGGAGATGCGGTTAAGAGCAGCCCTACCTGTGATCTAGAAGCTGCTTCATTTCCTGCCAGTTTCAAAGCAGCCAGGGCGGCACCCGATAGCAGCTGGTATATTGCAACTGGATTGAATCAACACGCAGCCGTGTCAAAGGGCTTGGAAGGAGCACAGATGTGTTTGTCAGTCAGCATGATTGAAAAGCTCTATCTGGTGCCAGAGCTCACCTCACAGACTGGTCAGGGTGCCTCGGCACATCTGCTGTAATGTGGTGTAATGTGACTCACGGAGATCTTGTCTGCAAAGCCCCGTTCCTTTAACGCAGAGATGTTTCTACAAGACACATCCAGAAGCAGAAAGGAGGAGAGGACATGATGTCTGGGATTTAATAGTTCAATGGAAAAGCTTCAGCACGATAATGATGAAGCGGGGGAAGAGGGAGAGGGCAGCCAGCTAAGCAAATACAGTAAAATAATGATTGTTGTTGAATCTGGGTATTGAATAAATAGATATTTTTCTATTAGTTAAGTTGGGCTGTTATAGTCTGGTTTTAGGGTAATTGGATTATCCTGTTCTTTCTTATTTTGTTTGAGCACTTTTATAAATAACGTTTTATAGTTGAAATCAATCTTTATAAAGCTTGTAAACCTTGTAGAAAAAAAGTTAATGCCTGCCTTTGTATAGCCCCTCATTTCTTCTTCTTCTTCTTCTTCTTCTTCTTCTTCTTCTTCTTCTTCTTCTTCTTCTTCTTCTTCTTCTTCTTTTTTTTTTTTGGTTTTTCGAGACAGGGTTTCTTTGTATAGCCCTGGCTGTCCTGAACTCACTCTGTAGACCAGGCTGGCCTCGAACTCAGAAATCTGCCTGCCTCTGCCTCCCAAGTGCTGGGATTACAGGCATGCGCCACCACACCCGGCCCATCCCTCATTTCTTTTAGGTAATAGCAAGCAATAAGAAGCCAGAACTGTATGGCATTGCTCTGTCCCATTCAGTCCCACATACCACTAATGACTAATCTGGTCAGGGCTGAGGGTACAGTGGGGGGATCTTTACTTTCCAGTGAACACATGGCAGAACCAGAACTCAAGAAATCTAAGTGCAAATCCTGATTTGTTCATTGACAGTGAGACCTTAAACAAGTCTCTTGCCAGAGGAAGAATCTTTCCTTCCTCTACAAAATGAGGGTGGCTCACTAAATAACACCAGCCTCTCAGGGTATTACGCATCCGCATGACGTTACTACCCTGTGAAAAGATACAGCTTCTCACACCCAGGGTTGTGGTGTTGAACACCTATGCTATTGATTCTGCACTGAGTCTAGAAGCAGACAGCCGAAATCAGTCCTTGGAGGGTTTGTTTGCCTGTAACAGCTGAAATAGCTGTTTGGAGATTGGGAATTTATACACCAACTTATTCTGACAGTTAGGTACTGTTCACAGATTTGGGGTAATTTCATGGTGATAAATGATCCAAAATAAACTAAGGGGGAAGACACAGAGCTTGCCTGCGTGGAGAGGCTCAGAGACTCTGGCAGGCCAGCTGATCTGAGCTCACCTGGCTTCTATGTAAAACCCTGGCTCTGGGTTCCCAGAACATCTGGAAGAGTTTAGAACAGGCCTGTGAACAGGGTCAAACGAGAGTGCGGCATGTCTAACTTCTACAGGCTGGAGGACCCTGGGCTAGGCAGCAGGGCCTCATGAAGGAGGATGCCACTGTGGTCCTGGCTCTAGGCCAGCGCCTTCTCCACCGCCAGAGATTTGCTGCCCACCATGCTTATATCTCATTGGCTGCCCCCCTGTTTATCCCTGAAGGACATTCCAACGTTGTAAATGCTTGCTTACAAGTCTCTCTTCCCACAGATTTCTATCAGAAATCTTTTTGTCTTTTATTTTTTTTAGAAAGGAATCCAATTCAGTGTTTGTTAGATCCCTGGAATGTTCAAAGCCTTGTACAGAGCACCCCAGATGACACAAAAAAAGGGAAAGAGAAATTTGCCCTTGTTTAGCACCAGGCTGTTGTGAGGAGGGAGGAGAGAATCAGATAAGCACACAAGTTAATTACAACCCAGAACCCTGTGGTATGAGTATCGGCATCCAGCTGTGGTTCTGTCTCTGCTTCCTCCTGTCCTCGCCCTCTGGGTGTCCAGACACCAATGCATACGACGCCTACGGCACGGCACGCACAGCTGGAAGGACGAGGTGGAGTCTGGGATAGGTAAGGCTCTACCGGATCTTGGTGTGACTAGGAGTGAGCGCTAGGGGTAGGGAGACTTTATTTGGGTGTACACCGGTGAAGTTTCATTAACTAGAGTTTAAAGTGCTGGGGATTCCTCCTTTGCATTCTAGGAATTCCATGTACAACTTCCTGTTGGCATGAGGGTGGGGGTGGGGAGGAAGTTGAACTTGTAGATTTGCCAAGGACTATTCGACCTTCTCCAGGTAGATGGTTTAGGGGGTTGGGCTCTCCAGACAAGGTCAGAGAAGGGGAAGCCCTGCTAGTAAAGTGACTCCTTCCATTTTGCACCAGGCTCAGAGGGGCTATCTGGTCATGGTAGACTTCTACCTTAATTAGTAGTGTTTCCCCACAGAATCTAGCAAGCACCACTAGAGTGTACGTGCTGTTGTGGCATTCTAAGGAAGATGACCTCACTTGAAAAATCTTCATGGGGGCTGGAGAGATGGCTCAGAGGTTAAGAGCACTGACTGATTTTCCTAGAGGTCCTGAGTTCAAATCCCAGCAACCACATGGTGGCTCACAACCATCTGTAATGGTACCAGATACCCTCTTCTGGTGTGTCTAAAGACAGCTACAGTGTACTCATACACATTAAAATAAAATAATTGTTTAAAAATAAAAAGAAAAGAAAAATCTTCATGGAAAGAGTGGTATTAGAAATGGGTCTTGAATGTTGGGTAGGTCTTCAAATGGCATGGACAGATTGGGGAGGGGCAGGATTTAGGGAAACAGTATAGTCCAAGTCACGAGAAGAAAAAGAAGGTTTTGTGTTTAAAGATAAGCAGTGTCGCCGGGCGGTGGTGGCACACGCCTTTAATCCCAGCACTTGGGAGGCAGAAGCAGGCAGATTTCTGAGTTCGAGGCCAGCCTAGTCTACAAAGTGAGTTCCAGGACAGCCAGGGCTACACAGAGAAACCCTGTTTCAAAACAACAACAACAACAACAACAACAACAACAAAAAGATAAGAGTGTCATTCCAGCTGGTTCCTGAAATGAGAAGATATACTTCAACTTAATGAGCAAGAAGAGGCCTGAAATTTTTGAGAAGAGACTTAACATGACCCAAGGAGGACTTCCTGACTCAATGCCACTGGGCAGACTGGAGAGCCAGCAGGACCGGCCTTCCTGGTGTGACAACCTAGATTGATAAAGATGCGAGCAAAACAAGCGCAGGCATCCCACCTCTCCAGACCCCAAATCCAGAAACAAATGGAGGTGGGGCTGAGGGCGAAGATGCTGTGAGGAGATATTCACAGAACCACGCTGTGTGTGAGGCGGGAGGCCATCCTTCCGAGGTATGTGCGTAGGATTGCAGACATCCTACTTGCTGTCATAAACTGGAAACCCAAAAGCAGGTTTCTTCCCCAAGAGAACCCACTTTCAGTATTCCCAACTCATTCCACAGCAGCCATTCTACGTGGATCTGCAGGAGCAAAACACAAATACTTGAGATGAAGGCCAGGGATTCTTCTTCATGCTTCAGCACCTCTAAATGACCCCTCTTACTTCCCTGAAGCAGTCCACCCTTTCCCCTTGCCATGGGGTCTCCGGAGTCTCACTCTGATAGCATCACTCCCCCAGCCATTTATCATCCGCCATTTCCTTCTACACTCCTCCTGCTCCTGATCACTATCCCCTCAGCAGGTGGGACACTGCCAGAGTCCCACCTGCTGGCTGATGTTCATGACGAGCTTCCTCCTCCAAGGCCCCACCCCAGGCCTCTGGATCCTTCTAAAGCAGCAGCAGAAACACCCTATCTCTGCCCGGTTTCAAACAATCAGACTGACATCAGAAGTCAGTGTAACCCACCAGGGGGTTTGTGGTCTGGTCCCTACCTCTTCCCCTACCCCAAACCCACTTGCTCTCCAGCCAGTAACCTAAGTATTTGCACATCAATGGAGATATGCAAGACCCAGCATATCTTGGTTCCTCTCTGCCTGGAAGGTGCTTCCCAGACAGTTGTCTTGCCTGCTTAAATAATTTTTTTTTTTTTTGTGGTTTTTCGAGACAGGGTTTCTCTGTATAGCCCTGGCTGTCCTGGAACTCACTCTGTAGACCAGGCTGGCCTCTAACTCAGAAATCTGCCTGCCTCTGCCTCCCAGTGCTGGGATTAAAGGCTTGCGCCACCACCGCCGCCCGGCTTCAAATAATTTTTGACTTTAAATGCTACCATCTCAGAGAAGGCTCTCTGAGCCTTACTTTATTTCTCTACTCACTGGCATGAACACGTTTTCCTTGTAGTATTAACCACAAATAATATCCATGTGGTATTTATGTTTTATAGTAGAAAAAAAGTCCATGAGGGGTATCTTCATTTGGTCTACTTCCATAGGCCAGAATAACATCCAGATTCTGAATTGTAGAGGAATTTTAATCCAGCAACATGTTTGCTCTGGTAAGGGATCACATCCAAAGATCTTCTAATCCTTCAATCCCTCTGGCTGGAATACAAACATGCCCTTAGTACACACACACCCTTAATCCCAAACAGTGAAGGTAAAGTTAGTTTGTAGGTCTGTAGAAGAAAGCAGCCATGTTTGGAAATTACATTTAATTGAGAGGCAGAAAAAGTGATGAATCAGAGAATAATTTGACAGAATGAGTCAGAGTTAGAATACACCCAAGCCCTCAGGAGGACAGGAAAGAGAGGTAACTTAAGAGAGCAACACACACACACACACACACACACACACACAGACGCACACACACACACACACACACACACACACGGAGGGGAGGCAGTTTTTCAAGAAATAGGGTACAGATGAAGACAGAACAAGCATGAGAATGAGCCAGAGGATTAGAATGGATTGCCAGAGTTAATTTGAGCCCAAGTAGAGCAATTCAGTCAGAAGCCAAGAGAAGCCAGTTTGAATCAGTCAGCTTGGAGAGGCGTTTTGAGCAAGAACAGCTGACCCAGTCATCTAGTGTTCAGAAAGAACTAGAAAGGGTGAGTTTATTCAGCAGTAAATCTCCAAGACAACAATTACATTCAGCAAAGAAAAGTTACTTTTACCCCAAATAAACATTTGTTAACTCTGGGGCTAGTAAGATAGTTAAGCAGGTAGAATTGCCAGCAGCGAAACTGAGTCAATGACCAGGACCCAGTCAGTTAAAGAGAGCTGACTGCCACAAATAGTTGTACTTTGACCTCATAGTGGCATTTTCATTATAAAAATGAAAATGTATTAAATTAATAAATATGGAGATCTTATCTTTAGAAAATACCTCTGTCTTCTCCGTTGATTCATAGCCCTTTGTTCTGTGCAGACTTTGACCTGACAGAACACCTGTGTCTTGCCCTTTGACTAGCATAGAACTACACTTTTTCTTCTTTCACCTCAGATCATTGCTGTGATTCGTCTAGGTATATCCTCAGTATGTTGCTCTTGAGGTCTCTGCTCATCTTTCTCCATCTTTCCCGTATCTTCACTTCTTATCTCTGTATGGCTATCTGCTTTCAGTCTGTACTCTCTCTAGATTGCCTTTCTTTGCCTCATGGACATCCCAATGAAACATCAGATTTCAGATATGTCTTCCTGGGTGTCTTGCACTATTCTGTAGTTCCAGCATTTGAGAGGTGAAGGCAAAAGGATTTGTGGGTTCGAAGCTAGCCTGGGTATATAGCAAGACAAACGCATGTACATACATACATATATGTACATGAGAGAGCCAGCTATTGCCAAGAAGAGACTTGGGCTATGATTCCCAGAACTTCTGTATCCAACATAAGCTAGAAACCCAGATATCCAGTCTCTTGTTCCCTGCTCCTGCCCAACTCTCTTTCCTATATCAATGAAGTCAGCCTACACACTACAAACGTCCCTGTGATGGTTCTTCTCGGTTGTCAACTTGACTAGATCTGGAATTAACTAAAACCCAAAAAGAGAGGGCACACCTTTGAGGGATTTCTGTTTAATCTGAAAGGCAAAAATCATTGGCTCAAATTTAGAGATTGGCAGTCTAAGAGAGAGAGATGAATGGGGAGGGAGACAGAGAGAGGGAGAGAGAGTGCTGTAAAGGTTCTGTTACTTGCCGGGGCGTGGTGGTGCACGCCTTTAATCCCAGCACTTGGGAGGCAGAGGCAGGCGGATTTCTGAGTTCGAGGCCAGCCTGGTCTACAGAGTGAGTTCCAGGACAGCCAGGACTACACAGAGAAACCCTGTCTCGAAAAACCAAAAAAAAAAAAAAAAAAAAAAAAAAAAAAGTTCTGTTACTCTAGAGAACCCTGGCTAATACAATCCCTTACAAGTTTGTTGTTTTGGTTTTTTTTGTTTTTTGTTTTTTAAGAATTCTGATCCAACACACCTTTGCTGTTGTTCTTCACCTGAAAATCTTGTTTCCTTCCAGTGCTTTTGGCTAGTCTGTAGCATCCCGAGATCACTGTTGTCTAATCCTCAGCAATCTTCTGCTCTTACACTACTGACAGCCCTTGGGCAGCACAGAGTGAAATAAATTAACCATGTGTCAAAATATCTGGGGCAAGCTGCACCAATTATGTGAATTTGGCAAGTCGTGGTGTCTCTTAGACTGCCAGTTTCCTCATCTCTAAATCGGAGCCGATGCATTTTGCCTTCCCTTCCTCCAGGTAGACTTACTTCAAATGACCTAATACTCTGTGAACCACAGAGCATGATACAAATCAACAATCATAGCTCTCAAGGTTACTGTTACTGCTTGAGACTCGTGCTCCATTTTTACTTTCCTATACTACCTATTCCTTTCCTCCACTCTTCAAATCTCTGTCTCCAAGGTTTATTAGTAGCTGTTTCCTATTTCACTGAGAAAACAGAAACAATTAGAAAATAATTCAACAAGCTGCCACCATCCCACCCACCACTCACCAACAGAATATATCCAAACTCAGCTTTCTTGTTACTGTGAAAAAAATTCGCAAAAGCCAACTCTTCTGACTGGCCTAGATCTTTACCTTTCACACATTCAAGCACACTTTGCGCACACTTTGTGGCAACCCTTCTTTGCTTTGCAGCATGGATTTCTCCTACCGGGCCCTTCTCATCAGCCTCTGCCATCCTCATCAGCCTCCAAAATCAAAACAACACAACTTGTCTTGGTTCTACCCTTTGGTTTTTCTCTTCTCCATCACAGCAAACCTCCTGGAAGAGTTTGCTGTAACTTGCACTCTCCATCCCCAGCTCCCACAGTGGTGAGCTAGAAGATCGGCCCCACCCAGCTTCCCATTGCTCTGTCAAAGCCTCTGGACCCTGCTCTACTGATAAACGGTTCTTATATCTTATATTTTGTCTTATTTGGTCCATGCGCAGCACTAACAGAGTCCAGCATCTGCTTCCAGGACATGATGTTTGGTTTCCCGGTCCCCTATGTTGTTCCTAACTGCTCAACTGGTTTTGCTGATTCTTTAGCTCTGTATCATGTGTGTTGGGGTGGGGAGTAGGGGTGGGTGGGTGTTGTTTGTTGAGGCAGGGTCTTGTTTGCAGTCCACTTGCTTCGCCTTCCAGGCTGACCTTGAACTAGTGGTGATCCTCTCCTAGCTCCCTATATACTGGGATTCCAGTCTCTACCACCATGCCAGGCTTCATCTCTGTAACATCTAAATGCTGCAGTTCCAGGTCTCAGTATAGACCCTCTTCTCATTTCCCTTTGTCTTCCTTGGTCCTCTTCTCTCTCATTTTGTGACTCAACTGCCTTCCAGATGCTGGTGGTTCCCAAATGTGTGTGTGTGTGTGTGTGTGTGTGTAGCAGGGCCTCCCCACTGAACTCCTGCAATCCATCTGCTAGTCACTGTAGGAATATTCTCACCCCCTAAACAACTCCCCCAAAGTCTTCTCTTCTGCTAGAAGAGACAATGCTTAGTTCTTCATCCCTGACATGTTTATTGAGCACTTCCTGCGTTCTGGAGCCCGACGCAGAAAACTTCTAGGTTCACACAGAGTGAGAAGAATCCACACAGATGCCTGGAGTCAACAGTCACTCCTCTTCTGTCCATGATCTCAGCTTTACTTTCGAAATATATCGAGTCTATTTTTCCTCACTTCCATTATCTTTGCCTGCAACAGCATTAGCCTCCTAAATGGTCTCTTTGGTCTCAGTCTTTTTCCTCCAAAGTCTATTCTTAATCTAACATTCGGAGTGATTCTCTTAAATCATGTTGGAATATTGTTGGTTTGCTATCCAGAGTTCCGGCATGACTACTCAGGACATTCCACATAAAGGCAGAGCCCCCGCGAGGCTTGCATGGTCTTCCCTGTTTTATGGCCTTGCTTGCCTCCAAACTCCCCTTCACCCCTTCACTGTGCTTTAATCACTCAGGCCTGTCTTTTGTTCCTGGAATCCGTTACTACAGTAACAGGGTTTCAGGGTGTTCCATGATGAGATGACCAGGGTCTTTGTGTTCAAACAACAAACTGTACCAGACACAGAGAGCAGAAGTAAAAGTGTAGATTTATTAAAAGTCCGAGTAAAGGCAGCGAGTACTCCACAGAATGAGAGCAGGCTTGAGCGAGCATGTGGCTCGAGCTGGGAGTTCTTATTTCGGTTCTTTTAATGAGCTCAGTCTGGAGGAGTTGATTTCCTGGGGTGGGAATGGTGTATATCCTTATGCTGATTGACAGATGGGCTGTTATATAACTTTGATCTGTGCGTGTGAAAGCCACAAATCCCATACTTTTAAGCATATATGCACAGGCTGTGCATGCATGAGATGGTAAATAGGGATTTCCCTGCGCCGCACCCACCCACACACACACACACATGGTTTCAAGAATACATTTGCTCTCACTGTGCTTGCTTGTGCCCAATATTGATTTAAACCAGCCTTGTTTAGTTTTCCTACCAAGATATGCCTGACCCCACATTACCCTAAGAGGAGATGGATACCTTTTTCCCAAGGAGAGTTGCCTTTGACTGGGCTATCCTTATGCTCACTGTCCTAGTTAGGTTATATGTGTGTATACACACACACACACACACACACACACACACACACACATGCACGCACACGTACACGCACACAGTATATGCAAGTTGGGTGAGCAAGGCTTTTGTAAGCCTCCAAGACAACAATTACAACAGGAGAATAAAATGTACTCCTATAGGCTTTATTTGGCTTATGCTTCCACATTACTGTTTATCATGGAAGGAAGTCAGGATAGGAACTCAAACAGGGCAGGAACCTGATTCAAAGACCACGAAGGGGGGCTGCTTACTGACTTGCTTTGCAGGGCTTACTCAGCCTGCTTTCTTATAGAACCCAGGACCACCAGCCCAGGGGTGGCCCTACCCACAACAGGCTGAGGCCTCCCCATTGATCACTAATTAAGTGATCAATTAAATGTGCTACAGCCGGCTCTTGTGGAGGCATGTGTTTTCAGCTGAGGCTCCCTGCTCTCAGATGATGTTAGCTCCTGTCAAGTTGACATTAAAGACTCCAGCACACGCACCTGTCTCAGTCACAGGCATGCCCCTGCTCCAGGCCCGTTGTACACTCTGTCCCCTCTGCCCATCCCTTCATGCCCCGGGCACCACTGCTTTATTCGCTCTATTCCTTTGTGTATTTACTGAATGGTACCTTCTGGGGAAGGCTTTGAGAGCCCCCCTGATTAAATGGAAACTTTCTTTTCCCTGTCTTTTTTTGGGGGGGGGGGTTGAGACAGGGTTTCTCTGTATAGCCCTGGCTGTCCTGGAACTCACTCTGTAGACCAGGCTAGCCTCAAACTCAGAAATCCGCCTGCCTCTGCCTCCCAAGTGCTGGGATTACAGGCGTGCACCACCACGCCGGCCTCTCTTTTCCCTGCCTTTCAGGCATTCTTACAGTCTAGGTCCAAGGGGACTGCACTTCCTTCCTCTGTTGTGACAAGTCATCATAAATGCTACAGCAGTCAACATCTGCATGGTAAACATCTAACTAATTTGCTTTTTCTAGTTTTCTCAACTTGAATATAAATTCTTTGTGAGCAGAATTGTTTTCATTAAACAGAACTTTTTTTTTTTGTATTTTGTGTTAAACCACACATTTTATAAGCCTTTCATGCAAATATTTTAATGCCTCTTAGTGAATCATAAATTTCAGGAAACTCTTACCTCCTTTGCTTGGTTTGTTCCTAATCCAAATAATACTTTTAGACATGTACAGAAAGTTCTTTTAAGTTTGGAAAATGTCTGTAGTTTCACTTGTTTTCAGATCCAGCTCCTGCAGCTGTTCCAAGGTACAAGGCTTATCTTTCATTTTGCACAAGGCTGTGAGAAGACCCAAGTCCAGTTAACTCTGGTTGTGCTCTAGGCAGAGTGTTGAGCCAGAAGATCTTCTACTTGGTTGAAATGGACAAATGTGTTTCCTGGACCGGTCGCAGTCAAAGATGATAGCCCAGGCAAACAGGGAACTATGGAACTGCAGGCTTCTCAAGTGTAGGTTTACACTTGTAAATTCTGGATAACAAATCCTCCTGTTCCTACTAGTCTTCACAATGGACCCAGGAAAAGTCAGAAATTTCCACTTTGCAGATGATTAATATTAGGTGAGTTAAATACCTTCTCAGAAAGACACTGTTATTCCTGGCTAATGAATCATCCTCCAGTCTCTTTTGATTCAAGGAGTGTAGCATCTACCATGATCATGGACATATCTTTCTATGCCATTAAAAACCAGACAAGTGGTTTGGGACTAGAACAGAGCAAGTACTGTTTCTACTATCTGCTGTATTTAGAACATTATTCATGGTTTCCATCAAACAAGTACTTTGTCATACTTACTATCTTCTGTTTGCTGTTATAAGCTTCTTGGTGTGGCCTGAGCTCTTCTGTTATCACGCTGACAGTTCTCTACTTCCCTCTATCCCCACTTCCTGGATTTTGTGTAGAACCTTGCACAGAGCAAGAACTTTCTGTTGGATAAACAGGAGCATCTCAGTGCTACTAACAAACAAAACAAGCCAGGCCTGGTGGCACAGGACTGAAGTCCCAGCTACTCAAGGGCCCCTAGGGAAGAGGATTGCAAGTTGATACTCTGCCTGGGCTACAGAGTAAGTTCAAGGCCAGTTTGGACAAATCAAAGGGACCTAGTTTCAAATTCTTAAAAAGTATAAAGCAAACTGGGTAAGTAGCTCAGTGAGGGAGCCCTTGCCTGTGAGCGCTGAAGTGTCCAGAGAAGAGCCACACCTTTGGGAACATGCTACAAACTGTGACTTATTAGAACTCTATGGCTTCTGTAGGAATGTTACAGATCTGGAATCAAATTATCTCAGGTTATTTTTAGCTGTTTTAAAAGTCCTTCATTGAACACCAGCATGTCTAATATCACAGTTTTTGTGGGCGAGTTGCCTGGTTGACAGGGATGAGGAGGGACAGCAGAATGAGAGTCAGCAGGCAGGGCTGGTTTTTGAGAAGTAGAGCAGCAGCTCCCCACAGTAGGGAGCCCCCCACCCACAAAAAAAAAAAGGGCGGCCAGGTAGAGCATTGGAGATGAGGTTCTTTTATATTTTGAGGGATGTGCCAACTTGGTCCTGCCCATATGTAAATTTAGCACAGAGTTGAGGCGAACCTGGTTGTTAATTTTCATGCAGACGGTGGATTCTGATTGATCAAGGGACCCTGTGAAAGAGTGCAGACTCAGAAAAAGCACACTAAAGAAAAATCCACTGGTTCCTACCCCACCCCTAATCATGACCTCTACCCAAAGCTACAAGCAGGAGGAACTAGGGCCCAAGAGTGAAGGCTAGAGACTGGCTCACGTTGTAATGAGTGGCCCTTCTGGATTTCCGTTTCTGGACTCTGTTTCTTGGGCTTATCACTGACTGCTTAGAGTTTATTATAAACCTTCTGTGTCTCAGAGTTGACTACTAGTTCCATCTGACATGTAGAAACTTTGTTCACTTGAGCCTGAGACCTTGACTAGCTTGCCTAGAATGAAGCTGTCTCGTCCCTAATTCCCATCATTAATATCTTTGTGATAATGAGAAACCTTTTGGAATGTATTAATAAACCACCAGCCTCTACCAAACCAAACCCTAAGAATATCATCAGATAATGAAACCATAGTGGATAAGCCCCCTTCCCTACCAATACACTGCCTTTGCTACAGTCTACCTACTTGAAGTTCCCAGCAATGTTTTGAAAAGTACCTTAATGTATGACTTTCTTTTGTCCTACAACTTTAAAAACTTTGAAACTGTTGCCGTGTTGAAACATAGTATTTGTTGTAACCTGCATTTGCATTCCCAGACTGCTGTGCTAGATATATGCCTCTAGAGTAAACTATCTTTAATGCCCTTTGAGGTGAAAGCTATGTTTTTTTCTTGACACTAAGCTACCATAAGTCTCTGGGTTCAATCCCCAGTTACACAATCGATCAATCATCAGTCAATCAACCAATCAATTAAATAAAAAGCCCTGTGAGCTGCCTGGTTTCAGCCAGGCCAAGGCCACTCAGCTACAAGCCAGCTTTCTTCCAGTCTGAAATGATCCCTGGATTCACTTGACTTTGCTTCTTTTCATTTCCTAATGATGAGTTATTCCAAGTGTAACGGGTTAGGGTGCCAAGTTATTCCAAGTGTAACGGGTCAGGGTGCCTGCTGTCTGGTGGAAGCCTGGGGCAAGTGAGTGTATTAGAAACGCTCCAGCCACATCACCGATGCCTCTACACCCAAACAGATGATAATTCTGTAATAATCTATTTGCTATATTTTATAAAATTTGGTGACAAATTGGAAACTATTATAAGTGGAAAGTAACCTGAGCTGTTCCCCATGGAAGAGCAAGTTGAGCGACTCAGATTGTTAGGCTATTTCACGTTTGTAAGAAGTCACAACTGTGGTGGGAGGGCGGGGCCTGGAGACAGCAGCATCAGACTAACACTAAAGAAGGCCTCCCTGCCCTGGGTGTTCTCTGACAAACAAAACACGCCCAAGGAAAGGCCACACTGTTCAGACCCAGGTGGCGGCAGTGCTACGTGGATATCATAGTGTGTCATAGGCCTCCTGTGCTGTCGCTTTATAGGCATTTCCTCTCGGCTTTCTACCCTACTCCTAGACTCGGGAGAACTATAAACCACTTACTTCCATGACCCCTTAGACATTTTCACGTTTTCTGAGGCCTACCCACCCCTTCCCCCACTGCTGCCTGCCAGTCCCCACGGCTCAGTGTCTTATTGTTTCTATTGCTGGTGCCAAGGAAACACCAGGACCAAAGCACAAGTGGGGAGGAGAGAGTTTATTGTGCTTACCCTTCCATACTGTCGCCCATCACTGAAGGAGGCCAGGACAGGAACTCAAAACAGGCAGGAACCTGGAGGCAGGAGCTGATGCAGGGGCCACAGAGGGGTGCTGCTGGCTGGCTTATTCAGCCTGCTTCATATAGAACCCAGCTTAAAAACCAGGGAAGTGGGGCTGGAGACATGGCTCAGTGGTTAAGAGCACTGTCTGTTCTTCCAGAGGTCCTGAGTTCAATTCCAAGCAACCACATGGTGGCTCACAACCATCTGTAAAGGGATCTGATGTCTTCTTCTGGTGTGTCTGAAGACAGCGACAGTATACTCAAATATAGAAAAAAAAAAAATCCTAAATCTGAAGGCAAACAGACAAACAGGGAAGTGGCTTAGGACCAGACTAGGGCAAGTGTGATGGGCTGGGCCCTCCCCCATCAATCAGTAATTTAAAAACGCCCTACAGCCAGATCTTGTGAGGTATTTTCTCAATTGAGGTTCTCTCCTTTCAGATAACTCTAGCTTGGGTCAAATTGACATAAAACTAGCCTGACACTGAATCTGCCTGTTTACTTGGACCCTGTCTTTACAGCCATGTTTCTCTCTTCCTTGTAGCTATCTCCGGATGGCTGCAGAGATATACGGCTTGCCTACCTGTTATTTTTGTTTCAAACACTAATTAAATGCCCCTTGGACTTATTTTAGTAACAAGACTAAGCACACACTAAAGGAAACCCCGAATTCCTGATCAAAACAACCATTTCTTCCTTAATACAGACCTTTCACTTTTTACTACAATTTATTTATTTATTTGTTTGTTTGTTTGTTTGTTTGTTTTTGGTTTTTTGAGACAGGGTTTCTCCGTGTAGTCCTGGCTGTCCTGGAACTCACTCTGTAGACCAGGCTGGCCTCGAACTCAGAAATCCGCCTGCCTCTGCCTCCCAAGTGCTGGGATTACAGGCGTGCGCCACCACACCCGGCTATTTATTTGGTTTTTTTGAGACAGGGTTTCTCTGTGTAGTCCTGGCTGTCCTGGAACTCACTCTGTAGACCAGGCTGGCCTCGAACTCAGAAATCCGCCTGCCTCTGCCTCCCAAGTGCTGGGATTACAGGCGTGCGCCACCACGCCCGGCCCAGGAGTTTGTTTTTACCCACACAGAACACACTTTCTTCAGAAACAGTGGCTATGAATAGGATGGCAGAAGCAATGCAGATGGACTACTTCACATCTGCAATGAAAAGAGCGGCATGGCAGACGGTTGTAAATGAGGTGGCCTTCCCCCTGCCCCCATTGCTTTCTCTGCCTTCAGTGCCTTCAAAATAGAAGGAGGAAGGTAGAATTGGGGGCCTGGCATAGGCTCTCTGAAGTACTTGTAAGGGAAACTCACCAGCTTTCCAGCCACTGTCTGGGCTTCTGCCAGTGTTCCAGGAAATGCTCTCTTTAAGGCTGGGAGCTTTGAGGTTGACTTCAAACAAGGTGAGAGGCCACGCAGAGGAGCCGCTGGTGTCCAGCTGTCTTTCCAGGTAGTCCCCTGAGGGCGGGAGTATGGGCAGGGAAAAACAGCTGGAAATGTCTTCAGTTGATTCAGGTCAGGGGTCCCTCTTATCTCTCCATTTGTTCTCCGGAGTCTGGCCCAGCCTGGGAACTGGCCACAGGCATTTCCTTTATCTAGTATTTTTCTCTTCTCTAGAAGCTCAGCAAAGGGCTGCCAGAGCTCCCAGGGACTCCTACCATTTCCTGGTCTCCAGGGAGATGGCGCCTGAATGAAAGGGTCTAAAAGGAGAAACACAAACATACACACACTAGTTTGGTTTCTGTTCTGTTCAGTCGCCAGAATATTTTCTGCTCTGGGCTCCCACAACTGACAACTTTATTATCCTCTCCTGCCTCATCCCCCGCTCATGTCTGCAGCTGCCATATTACCTCTGAGGGTAGGAAAACATCTGAAAGTAAACCAGTAATTATTTGAAAACCAGCATCTACTTGGAAGGTTTGTCTCAACCTCAATATGGAAAAAGTAAGAAAGCTGTTGCAGGAGGCATTGGAGGGCGAATGATCTCTTCCCGTCCTGGCCCCTCCTCATCTATCAGGGAGCTCTTAACTCATTAGAGTCCTGACGTTAAGACCAAGCTTCCTCCTCTCAGTGCCATCCCAAGGGGGCACGGCTCATCCGCCTCCTCCCTCAAGCCATTCCTCCGAGTCCCAGTTTAGGGAGGATGAATCCATTTTTTCTAATTTTGCCGTTGATGAGACAGATAAAGTACCAAGGGTGTTCATACTGTAAGGACATGCAGCATACCTTTGTTTTAAACAGTATTTCAGTCCTATTTTGAAATAATATGCTGAGTGTTTTTTCTTTAACCTCCTGGCCCCGTTTTAGCAATCTCTCTCTCTCTCTCTCTCTCTCTCTCTCTCTCTCTCTCTCTCTCTCTCTCTCTTTGATTTGGTTTTTTTCGCGACAGGGTTTCTCTACATAGATAGCCCTGGCTGTCCTGGAACTCACTCTGTAGACCAGGGTGGCCTCAAACTCAGAAATCCGCCTGCCTCTGCCTCCCAGAGTGCTGGGATTACAGGCGTGTGCCACCACCGCTCAGCAGCAATTGATCTCTAAATACAATGGGATAGGTCCAATTGTTAGCCTGAAAAAGAGGACAATTAAAACATAATATCCAAAAGCCTGGAAACACAAGTCAAATTATGTTTTATCTTTTTGAGATTAACCTTTAAATCCACCTTGTAATATTGTTTTATTTGCTGGCTTGACTGCTTGGCTGCTTGCTTGCTTGAGTGCGTGAAACCGGTACTCTCTGGGTAGTCCCGGATGGCCTGGATCTTGTTATGTAGATCAGGCTGACCTTGAACTCACAGAGGTCAGCCTGCCTTTGCCTCCTAAGTGCTTCAATTAGAGATGTGCATTACCACATTAGGAGCATCCATTTAAAATATAGCTACTCATCATCTGAAAAGGACTTGAAAACAAAAATAATATGAATACTATAATTTTATAATGTTTCTCTTAAGTCTTCTGACTATTCAAACACCCTACAAATGTTCTATAATTTGAAACTTAAGACACCATGATAGTCTTAGTTTGGGTTTTGTTGTTGTGAACAGATACGATGACCAAGGCAAATCCCATCCCCACCCCCAGACCCCCTCAGTTTTTTGAGACAGGGTTTCTCTGAATAGCACTGGCTGTCCTGGAACTCACTCTGTAGACCAGGCAGGCCTCAAACTCGGAAATCTGCCTGCCTCTGCCTCCCAAGTGCCATGATTAAAGGCAATCGCCACCATTGTCCGGCCCAAGGCAATTCTTATAAACACGAGCATTTACTTGGGGCTGCCTTAAAATGTCAGGGGTTCACTCCATTATCATTATGGTGGGAAACATGGCATTGTGCAGGCAGACTTAGTGCTGAAGAAGCCAAGAGTTCTACATCTTGATCTGAAGGCAGCCATTCTTCTGCAGGAAGCCAGGAGGAGGCTCTGATTCCACACTGTGCAGAGCTTAGGCATAGAAGACCCCAAAGCCCACCCCCACAGTGACATACTAACAAAGCCACCCATTCTGGAACAAAGTCATGCTTCCTAATAGTGCCACTCTCTGTGGGCCAAGCATTCAACACAGGAGTCTATGGGGTTGTACCTATTTGAACCCCCACAGCGACTGGTGTGTCTTTCCTTGGCAATCCCCAGTTTAGTGGATTACTGTAGGAAGCACTTACTTACCTACACATAAACCCTTCCATGAGAAGGATGACTGAAACTCAGAGTGTGATTCTAATAATATATTCATCACAATTCCCCAAAATTGAAGATGGTTTGGTGTTTTTCATTTTAATGATCAGGGAAAGAAATTTTGGAGCCTCTAAAGAGATACAGAATAGAAAAGGGGCACTGTGTCCTGTTTCTTCTTTAGTCTAAAAGTAAAACTTTTACTACATAAGTATTCCATTTGTACTACACAATAAACCTAAATAAATGAGAAAAGATCTTGCTTACAATCATAAGTTTGTAGATTCTTCAGCAGATCAATCTTTTTTTTTTTTTTTTTTTTTTTTTTGACTGTGCATCCTGCCTAGCCTTTGTGGGTGACTGTAGTGATTCTATTCTGTCACTGAAATCATTCTAGAATCATGTTCCACAGTGCTGGAATTATTGAGAATTTTATTTTATTTCAGTCAGAGTCTCTCACAGAACCTGGAACTTGCCATTACTTAGCTGGACTGGGTGGCTAGCAATTTTCAGAAACCCACCTGGCCCTATCTTCATTATGCTGAGATTATAGGCCCGTGGCTGCACCAACTTTGTAGTGGGAACTGGTAGCTGAACCCAGGACCATAGGTTTTCTCAGCAAGTGCTTTTGAAAGAGGCACTCCTGCATCTTTGAAGATGGCTCCTGACTGAGCCATCTCTCCAGTTCAGTCTTTATAAATTTTTAATAGCTACATTGTATTTTTAATCAATTTCTTATTATATAGCATTTATTATGTAATCCTATAACGCTTAATATACAGCAAGTTGAAGTCTAGAGGTAGGAGGACATGACCAGGATCCAGGAAGAAAAGTTTTTTACTTCATCTATTAGCGAGGGACTTGGGGGCCCCCACCCACAGCCTCTCGTCTTTTTCCTCAGAGGTTTGAGCAGTGGCTGCAGCATCCTCCTAGACTGCTGGGACAAGCTCAGGTCCACTCTCAGGAAAACACAGGCTGAAGGGTCATGACCTTAATGATCTAGTTATGTGTGATCACACTGTTTTCTACACTAAGAAGAAACACCTGCATTTTAACAGTAGAAGATACTGTATCACCAAAAACAAAACAGTGAGAAAAGATGAAATAGTCTGGTGTGGGGCCTTTTAATCTCAGCGCTTTGGAGGTGAAGCCGACTGCTCTCCGTGGGCTCTAGGTCAGCCTGCTCTGCATAACAAGCTTCAGGCCAGCCAGGGCACAGAGCGAGCTTTCACTTTTCCTACAACGCTAAGATTATAATGAGCTACATCCACCTTTTCACAGAATTGCTTCAGAAAGTGCTGGATACTGGCTGTGTTTTAGAAAGTAGACAAAAACTATATATCTATATCTACCTATCTATCTATCTATCTATCTATCTATCTATCTATCTATCTTTATATCTATCTAATCTATCTATACCTATACCTATACCTATACCTATACCTATACCTATACCTATACCTATATATGTATATTCCTCCCTGGCTCCAGAGAGGACAACAGAAAGTGGCCGATTTGTTGGGATTTTATAACATGCCCGGCATTATCAAGGTAACTGTCTTTGCTAGGTAAATTCTCAGTGCTAAGTGTGTGTAGTAGCTCCTTTCTTTTCACAATACAAATTAGTCAGTTAACACAGACTGAGGAGTTGAGTGAGAGCTTTAGAAGGTGGGGAGACCTGGTTTTCTGGGGGTGATGCTAGATAAGGGCATGCGGACAGGTGAGCAGGTGAGAGGCGGGCTGGGAAGAGCCGCTGCTCCTCGCTGTGCCACACCGTTACTTTTAATCGCCCTGCCCGATATCCACAGGACGCTTATTCTTTTTAATGGTTCCCACCTTTGTTTCTCTTGCTACTGTCATCCTCAGACATCTCCACTCTCCTCCTCTCTTGCCGTGGTCTTGGAGCAGGACCCAGGTTGACAAGTTAAGTCGGGCCCTGCCATTGGTAGCCTTTGCCTTGGGCCAGGTAATATCCCAGCCTTTGTCCATTTGTAAAATGGAACAATTGTAGTGCCTATTTCTGACTGTTATGAGCACTCAAGGAGAAAATATTTGTTTTATGTGGTAGGGTCAATTGTTATATTTGAAGTCCCTTCCCAGGGAGAGTTCTCAGTCCCACTGATTTGAGTATGGGCCTAAGATTTGATTTAACCAGAGAAGTCCTGTTGTAATGATTCATGGCACTTTGAGAAGGAATATCTAAGAGCCAGTACACAGTTTGCCTTGTTCTCTTCTCCATAATGATCAGCAATGTTCCAGACAGTAATTGCTCCATTACTTTAAGTTCCAGAGAAAAAATAATGTAGAGTTAAGGCCAGAAAGCAATGGATATGTAACATGAGCCAGAAACCAACCTTTGTTACTGTATGCTAGAAACACTCAGGTTTTAGGGTTGCTTTTTCTCATGGCAACTCTTGTGACTGATAGGTATATTGTAAGAGCTTAATGCTACATGCTAATGTTATTTGTGATTGCTTCATTTTTCCTCTTGTATCTTGCTATAATAAATCCTGACTTATGGGTAAGAAAAACCTTGAGGGAAGTAGATCAAAAGCTTTGAGAGGTTTTGTTCCCAGTGTAATAGCACTGAACTACTGAGATGTCATATTCAGCAGAAATAGGACAGAGATACTCTTGATGGCTTTGCTTCCACCTGTAATGGATGTAAAGAGATTGAGTGGTTTTAACTGGGATTACAGGCATGTATCACTCCACCTGTCATCTAGTATTTTTCAAAGAGTATGTTCTAAAAAAGTTCTCCTTTGTTTGAATAAGATTAATTTGTGATTGTGTGGTACCTTCTGCAGTATTGTCTTCTAAGAGTTGCTGCTTTGCTTTATTGTTTGTAAATAATATTTTACATATCCTCTGTACATGTATACAATGTATTTTACGTATCCTCTGTACATGTATACAATGTATTTTGACTGTGTCCACCCACCACTACGCCTCCCTCCAACTAGAGAGTGCCTCCTTCTTCTGTTTTTGAGCATTTTGGAACAACTGGGTCTAGAACACAGGTTCCTCGTCTAAAGTATGACCACTGTTGACAGGCACTGAGAAACACACGGACAGCCTTGTCTCTGTCTCAGAGAGGGCAATAAATGAGATGAGTCCCACAGCAGGCCTGCTTCCTGCAAGAGGGGCTGTTCAGAATGGCATGGAGCAATTAGACTCCTCAGGTGGGTAAGAGCCCCAACTTCAACAGCCGAGTTCCAAAAGTACTATAAAGAAAAAAGGAAGGGGTTATTGCTGAATAAATAGTAATGATCAAATAGGCAGGAATTCCAGTCAGGTTTTATCATATAATAAATAACTAGGGAAGTTTTAGATAAAGTCCCACTTTTCAGACAGACCTTGAAGACATTTGACTTTCAATCACCCAAAGCAGAGCATGCTTCGTGACACTACGCACCAAAGCATCAAAGTCCTTGACAAGACCAACAGAACTGGCAGTTTGAGAAAGATCTCCCATAGGTTCCTTACTAAAACATCTGGTCCCCTGGTGGTGGTCCTGTTTGAAGAGGTTTCATGACTTCTAGAGGGTATACAGGGTTGCTGGAGAAAGTAAGCAGTCTTACTTAGGGTTTTACTTCTGTGAACAGATACCATGACCAAGGCAACTCTTTTTTTTTTTTTTTGGTTTTTTGAGACAGGGTTTCTCTGTGTAGTCCTGGCTGTCCTGGAACTCACTCTGTAGACCAGGCTGGCCTCGAACTCAGAAATCCGCCTGCCTCTGCCACCCAAGTGCTGGGATTACAGGCGTGCACCACCACGCCCGGCCCAAGGCAACTCTTATAAGGACATTTAACTGGGGCTGGTTTACAGGTTCAGAGGTTCAGTCCATTATCATCAAGGCAGGAGCATGGCAGCATCTAGGCGGGCATGGCACATGCGTAGCTGAGAGTTCTACATCTTCATCTGAAGGCTGCTAGAAGACTGGTTTCCAGGCAGCTAGGACAAGGGTCTTAAAGCCCACACACACAGTGGCCCACCTACTCCAACAAGGCCACACCTGCCCCAACAAGGCCACACCAGCCCCAACAAGGCCACACCGGCCCCAAAAGGCCACACCTCCAAATAGTGCCACCCCCTGGGCTAGGCATACTCAAACCACCACCATCACCAAGAGTGACTCTTCCATGGCCTCACCCTACTTTAAGTTCATCCTCTCTGCTTTCAACGGGTGGCCTTTCAGTTTCCTGCCAGCATCTTTCTTCCTGCCATCCTCCCCCACAATGGACCCTTCCTCTGGATCTCTAAGCCAAAGAAGACTTTTCTATCTTAGATTGCCTTTGGCCATGGCATTTTATTATAGCAGTAAAAAGTAATTAATATAAGAACCTCAAAGAAAAATAAGCAAATCAACAATTACAGTTCAAAATTTCACTATTTTTCAAAACAAGTAGTAAATCATAAAAGGCAGAGAATACTGGAGCAACACTCTCAACCACCTAAAACTTTTTATTAAAAACATTTATAGGCTATTCTCCTCAACAAATAGCAGAATACTCTCTTACATACATATAAAATCGGGAAGAATTCATTCTGCTCCTTTAACTAGTCTCAAAAATTAAAATTATTCCAATTATATTCATAAGAAATTTAGTCAATAAAATAGCTGGAAACTACTGAAATTTTGCAAGTTCTATTACGCTTTTCTAAATAATGTATGAATCAAAAAAGAAGCATGAGCCAACATGGAGTCACATACCTTAATCTCAGGACTCAGGAGGAAAAGCAAGTGGTAAATCCTGTAAGCAGGGGTAGGGCACAGTGAGACCACAGAACTACACTACTCCATGGTTAGAAAGAAAGGTTGATTGGGCCTCAAACTGCCAAGGTGAGCTTCTAGGGGTAGTGGACAATGAGAAGAACAAAATGGTAGAAAAGCAAACATTTTATATGACCATCAATCAGCACAGTGAGTTCTTTGAGTTGATATAGGCTGTTTGGATGCCATTGTCCAAGGGAGATGACCTTTGGAGTGGATTAAGGAAGATTCCTAGTGATTTAAGTGAGGTTCCTGGTAAACAGAAACCCACCTTTAGGCCTCTGTTTGCTTAGTAACAATCCTGTTTACCCAGGCAAAGTCCTTCTGTTTACTAGCATTGCTATTGAGGGTACCACTTGGGACCTAACAAATCTCTAGGAGTTCAAGATTGCTTGGTCTATACAGTGAGTTTTAGGATACTTGGGGCTACATAGTGAGACCATGTCTCAAGAAATAGGAGCATATTTTAAATTTTAATTTAAATTAAATTTTTAATTTAATTTAAATGTCTCCAATAGTTAGGTTGTGGTGTGTCTTGGAAGTAAGTAAAAATAAATGAATTAATAACTTACAAGACACAAATAATCAAATTTGATTCAAGAAGAAAAAATCTTATTAGCTTCATATCCATTGGAATTGGCCAAATGTGTTATAACTATATAACTGCATCACTCAGGAGTTCTGAAGCAGGGTTTCAATTCAAGACTAGCCTGGTCTAGACAGCAAGATTTTGTCTTTAAACAAAACAAAACAAAAGTAGCCACCTGCACAGAAAAAGAAATTAAAAAAATTTAATTATTTCTTTCCAGGCATGGTAGCACATGACTTTAATCCTAGTACTCAGGAAGAGAGACACAGGTGGGTGGATCTCTGTGAGTTCAAGTCCAGCCTGAACTACTTAGTTTACAAGTCAGGCAATGCTATACAGTGAGATCCTGCCTCAACATTCTTTTTGTTTGTTTGTTTGTTTGTTTTTGGTTTGTTTTTTCCAAGACAGGGTTTCTCTGTATAGCCCTGGCTGTCCTGGAACTCACTTTGTAGACTAGGCTGGCCTCAAACTCAGAAATCTACCTGCCTCTGCCTCCCAAGTGCTGGGATTAAAGGAGTGCACCACCACCACCACCACCACCGCCGCCCGGCAATATTCTTATTGATTACTGTTCTGTACATGTAAGATGGGGAGGTGTGTGTGTGTGTGTGTGTGTGTGTGTGTGTGTGTATGCTACATGCACATATACAAGGAAGTCAGGAGACCACACTGGAGTAGGCTCTCTGCTTTACATGGGTTCTGAGGATAGAACCTATGTCTTCAGGGTTGCATGGTGAAAGCTTTGATTCAATAAGACAGTTCTCTGGTTCAAAAAATGAATTACTAATACTTATTGAAAAAAATGAAGTCCTTATCTGGGCTGTACTTTAAGCTCAAATAGTTATAGTTGTGACTCTCATTAAACATTTAAGAAAAATATCAGTTCTACACACACTCCTTCACAAACTAGAAAGGAAATATTTCCCAGTCCATTCTTTGACAGAACATCAAAACTGATAATGATATTACAAGAATAAAACCACTGACTAATATACCTTATGAACAGCTATGCAAATTCATCTACAAAACTTATATTATTAAATTCTGTTCAGGGTGCACTTTTAGAAGTTGCTATAAAAAGTTTATCTCAGAAACAAGAGTTGACTTGAAATTCAAACACTCATCAATGTGATTCACCATATTTATAGAATAAAAAAATGTTACAAAATAATCTCAATACAGAAAAAAGAATTTGATAAATATTTCAGTTGTGGTAAAGGTTCTCTACAAATCAGAAGTAGAAGGGAATTTTTTCAACTTGATATAAAACATCTATAAAAGTCTGTAATGAGTATTATAAATATAAAAACGGCATGAGAAAATTTGGGAGATACTTCGGGAACTTGAGTAACATTAAGAGTCCTTAGAAGAAAAGAAATGACAAATTATTAAAGTCAAACTGAAAATTGTGTATTCTCAGGCAAATTAAGAAAGTAATCAGGGGACTGGAGAGATGGCTCAGCAGTTAAGAGCACTGACTGTTCTTCCAAAGGTCCTGAGTTCAATTCTCAGCAACCACATGGTGGCTCACAATCATCTGTCACGAGATCCAATGCCCTTTTTTGGTGTGTCTAAAGACAGCAACAGTGTACTCACATACATTAAATAAATACATACATACCTACATAAATATTAAAAGTAAACAGAAAAATCACAGTGGTTAATAAATATTTGCAAATTATGCACACGACAAAAGACCCATATTCATAATATACTTAAAAAAAAACAGGTATACTATGTAACAATCGGCTTAATTATAAAATAAACAATTCAATAAAACACAGGACAGATAATTTTTATAAAACAAGATATTGAAAAGATTCTGTTACAGTTTGAATCTAGTATTCTCCTAAAGACTCAGATGTTGGGGGTTTGTCTGCTACCTGATGAGCTTTGGGGAAGTGACTGGATCTGGGAAGCTGTAACCTAATCAGTATATTCATCTACGGATGCATTCATAATATGATGCATTTACTGGGAGGCGAGCCTTAGTTGGGGGAAGTAACCAGTTATACTTTGACTCTGCTCTTTGGTGTCTCCCTCTGTCCCATGGCCACCATTACATAAGCAGTCTGGCTCTGCTTCACATTACACTGTGACATTCAGCTTTGCCGTGGCTAAGAAGCAAAGGGGACAGCTAAGCATGGACTGAGACCTTTCATCTCAGGAGCCAAAACAAACTCTTCTTTAAGTAGCTTTTTTAGTCATTTTGTCACAATGGTAAATACTGTAAGAGTCTCAATATCATTATACTTAGTGAAGACATTAGTCTTCACGGAAGTGTGAATTAAAGCCACAGTGTATCTAATAAACAGGGTAACATTTAAGTCTGAAACAACCACTATTCCCAAGAGCATGGACCAACCAGAACTCTCATATCTTTCCAGTGGAAGAAACACGATTGCAGTTTTCAACATGTTATTAAGTATTTATTAAATATTTTACTCACTAGCAAAATATTTATCAAGCATCCACCTTGCATATAATGTATATAATGTACATACTATGTATATAATGCCATTCAAAGATTTGAGTTTCTCTTTGAGATGAGAAAAAAGTTTTGGAAATAGTTGATGGGACAGTTGTACAATATTGTAAATGTTACTGGTGACACTGAATTATACTTAAAAATAAGTAATTAGTAAGTTTTATGATATAAATATATATATATTTATTGTGGTAAGATACATATATATTTTTGAGATATAGATATGTGTGGTAATATATATATATATATATATATGGTGGTAATATATATATATTTGTGTATATATATCTTACCAAAATTATATATATATATATATATATATATATATATTACCACAGTAAAATATTTTATTTGCATTTAATAGAGGAAATACTACCCTGCAGCTTTGCTTTACAGATTTCCAGAGACTATGTAATAGTAATAAAGTCAGAATAATTGTTCCATCTAATCTGTGGCAAAATGTGGAGGAAAATAATTGTCTATAAGATCTTCTAAGGGTTTAAGATGGGGTGAATTTGATCATCTTGACAGGGGGTAAAAAGGTGAAATCCATTTTCTTCAAAAAGGTGAGATCCACCATTTTGAGATTATTTTATGTACCCAAAATGCTTGATCTATCAGGCACTTGTCAGTAAGATAAAATTGCCACCAACTCCACTACAAATTGCTTCCCACACAAAAGCTATAAAAATACAAGATTCTGCACCTGTTAGCAAAATTATGAATTGAAATTTCTTGACTTCCAGTGTTAAGTTGCCCAAAACTGTATTATACACCTCCTCTTTAGGACTTATGTAACATTATTTGCTCCTTTATTTTGAATACCTCTACAGAATCACCGATTTTGTTCAGAATGATTTGAATTCAGGAAATATTCTCAAAGCAACAGCATGAAAAGAATTATTAATTTATTTCAGACATTTTTAAGTACATGAATGAGTGTTCGTTTTATGTACATAAAATATTTACATATTCCTATTTTTCTTGACAGAAATTACTTTTGGGGAATGTACACTGTTGAAAATGATTACAATTATTTAAGAAGTACAATAACAACATAGACTTTTGTGAATAAATTGGATTTGACTAGTAGGTCATAGTACAGTGTCTCGTAAATGCAGGATCAAAGGTTACCCAATAGTGCCAATTAAAAAAGGAAGTTTAATTTGCAGAGAGGATACAGCTTGATGCCTAGCATGTTGCAGACCCTGAGTTACAAGTCTTAAGAAAAGAGCAGGAGTCAGGCAGTGGTGTCGCATGCCTTTAGTCCCAGCACTTGGGAAGCAGAGACAGGTGGATTTCTGAGTTCGAGGTCAACCTGGTTTACAGAGTGAGTGCCAGGACAGCCAGGGCCTCACAGAATAACCCTGTTTCAAAAAACAAACAAACAAACAAGCAAACAAAAGGGCTACTTTAGAGAGATTTAAGAGGGAAATTTTAAAAAAAAGAAAACAGGAAAGGAGAAAATGCATTGTATTTTGGAGAGATGGCTCAGTTGGTGGAGTGCTTGCTAGTATGCACAAAATCCTTGGTTTTTGTCCCCAGCGTTGCACAAACTGAGTGTATGCCTGTAATCCCAGTAGTTTGGAGGTAGAGACTGGAGTATCAGAAATTCTGATACCCCAGCTACCAAGTTTAAGGTTAGCTTGGGCTACATGAGTGCCTCATCATCATCAACAACAAAAACCCTACTCACCAGATTTTCAAAATATCACTATGGTAAAATAATTTCCTAACTCGTTCTTCCACAAACGCTAATTCACTTACAGTTACTGAACTGCAAAAAGCTGGTGAGACTTACATGAAAAAGATTAATGTGTTTTACTTTCCTTATAAGATACATGTTAAAGCTCTGAAAAGAATATGGGGTGTGGGTTTGTAAGATGTTTTAAATATAGAAGAAGCCAGGTGAAAATTCTAACAATGCTTGTTACCTGGCCCTACTTTTGACTTACTGTTTTGAACATATGTTGATTTCAATTCTCTACTTAGGGGTTATGGATGTCTAATTAGGTGTTACACATGAAAAAAATAGAAATTATTCCATAGTAAAGGCAGTTTGCTTATCAGACAAATGGTTTTGAAACATGAGATCCTGTTGGAAAAAATATAATGAAATGAATCATCCAGCAACAGGATATAGCAGAATTTTTTTTTTTTAACAGATCTAGCCTCAAGTTTATTTGTAAAAACAGCATGGGACACTGGTCATCTGCAATAGTGTATGGGTAGGTGTGTCCCAGTGACCCGTCTGTCTTCACACTGGCAGGAGCCTTTTCTATGGGGCTGTCACAGGGGCCTGGGCACCTCTGGGAGCCTGAGCTGGAGCTGACGCCTGGGCCTTAGCTGGAGCTTTGGCCTCTGCCTTGGTTTGAACCTTGGGCTTTGGTTGGCAGAGCCTGCGACCCTTGGCCATGTAGCTTTGAATCTGCTTCCTGAGCTTGGAGTGAGTGATGAAAGCCAGGCAGCTGAGTTTGCGGCTGGGGCCCTTTGGCATCTCGGGCTTGATGGCCTGAGGCTTCACAAGGGCCTTGATGGCCTCTGCGTGCACACTCACTGCCTTTGCATTGTTGGCCTGCTTCTTCTTCAGGCCTTTCTTCTTGTGCTTCTTGGCAAAGCGCGCTTTTCTCAGGAACTTGGGTCAACCCCCTTAAGAGATCTGTATCTTTGTGACTGGGGTTTCTATGCCATTTGCAGGACTAGCTGTGTGTGGTGTGGTTCTTGGACTTGGCCATGTCTGCATGGTAACCCTTGGGTCCCACAGTGCCTGGGGCCAGCAGCAGAATTCTTCAAACAAACAAACAAACAAACAAACAGCAGTCATAGGTATCTATATAAACATCCTTCTGTTGCTCCAAAGAGCATTTTCTGGCTCATGGGAAAGGCCCCTGTGATGGCTATTCTTGGTTGTCAACTTGAATACATCTGGAATTAACTAAAACCCAAGTGGCTGGGTATAGGTAAAAATCCCTGTGATGGATTTTTTTTCTTAATTAAATCATTTGAAATGAGAAGACCTACTTTTAGTTAGGCTCTTTTGAAGTAGAAAGATATACCTTTAATCTACATCTTTTGAGTCAAGGAGATCCACTTCTAGTCTGAGCCACACTTTGTTGGCAGGCTATATAAAGGATATGGAAGGGGAAATCTCTGTGCCTGCTTGTTTTTGCTCTCTCTGCCAAGTCCACTCCTTCACAGGCATTAAAGCCTACTTCTTTGGGATTCTGGTATACACTGAATACCAGCTGAGACAGCCAGGCTCATGGACTGAACAAACGACTGGATTCTTGGTCCTTCTATTGGTAGACAGTTATTGTTGGACTAGTTGGACCTGTTTGCTTAGCAGTCCATATGGACTGTAATCATATATATGATTTGTTAGAATATGTACACATATGAATATATGTATGATTTTATATATAGACACATATATAAATGTATATATTCATTCTATAGCTCTATGAATATGTGTATAAATGTATATATATTCAGTCTATAGTTCTGTTTCTCTATAGAACCCTGACTAATACAGCCCCTCTGTGCTCTCGTCACATAACATTAGGTTGTTTATTAAATGTTCCAGTTATATTTACTTCCTATAAGAGCCCTCCATGTGCCAATCACTGTACCAGATGTCAAGTGCAATTAAACAAAGAAAATACACATAAAGCAGTAGGCAGAGAGTGCTCAAGGAAAAGGGAACCTAGTATGCAAAGTCTTGAGGTGGGAAAGAGTTGGGCTGGTCCCAGAAACTGAGACGCTCTGTGGGTGGAGAAAACAGAGTGAGACGAGCTGAGAGAGACCAGCAAAGGGCAATCTATGCCCTTGTGGGCATATTAAGCAATTTTTAACAGTCTGCTCTCGGGCTGTTTCTTGGCAAAGATATTGGGGTAGAGTTTGGGAACAGAGTCCCAAGAAGTATATCTGAGAAATCAGTTTGGATAGCAACAGCCAGAATCAAAGTTACTGCCAAAGTGGTAACCTTGGTTTAAGTGGACTAAACACAAGTAACAGATTTGAGATTTGGTGTAGAAGGCCATAGGAATTACAAGGCCTTTTGGATGTGCAGGGTGAGGGAATGGTAAGGTTTCTAGCTTGAATAAACTAAAGTGCCACTCACTAAGCTGGAAATACTTGGGCATAACAGGTCAGGCGGGGCGGCTTTGACGTGACTCAAGAGCTTGGTTGAACCAGCCAGTCACAGTGACATATCCCTGGCGCCGTGCATAGTCAAGAGCCACAGTGACCTAGTCTCAAGGAGTAAGCAGACAAGGTCCAGGGAGACAGCTTAGTGGGTAAAAGCACTGGCTATGAAAGCCAGGAGAGTCCAATCCCTGGAGGCCATGTACAAGCCAAATGCAGTGGCACGCATCTGTAACCCCACACTGCTAAGTTGGCAGCCAGGAGGCAGAGACAGAGAATCCACAGAAAGTGCTGGAGCCAGTGGGTCTGGAGTAGGGAGAAACACAGAAGCTAGAGATCTGCATCCTCAATAAGGTGGAGGAAGGAAACGGACAACTCACAGATCGTGACTTCCAAATACACACACACACACACACACACACACACACACACACCATGCATGTGCAAATAAACACGAAACAAAACAAGAACAAGCAAAAACTCAAGTACGTCATGTTTATTAAATTAGTATTTAAACTTAGATGCTTGGTGCCTACTGTCAGCTTATTATTAATACATATTAACAATATTATTAATACATATTGCTGATATTTAAAGAAATGTCAAAAGAAGTTCATAGTTTGAAGGCTGGCTAAAGATAAGACAATGAGAAAAGAGAAAAGGAACAAAGAAATAGAAGGGAAAACAGGATATGTCATGTACCAGAGGCTAAGAGCAGAGAAGAATGAGCGGCAGTGTGTAGGCTGGACGCTGATGAGAAATGAACACAGTGGCTCTTAGGATGGACATCACCAGGGCCACTGAAGGCCTCAGCCGGGCAGTTTCAGAAATAGAAAGAAGAATGGAAGCAGATTGGATAACATAGGAAAGGGAGTGTGTGTGTGTGTGTGTGTGTGTGTGTGTGTGTGTGTGAGATTTAGGAGAGCATATAAAACAGAAAGTGAAAAGGAAACAGTTGGGGGGGGATGGGAGAGGAGGATGAACTAAGTTTTAAATGCAGTGAGATTCAGTTCGCTACAGAGCATCCAGATCAAACTATCTCACAGAAGATTGGTAAGACTTGAGAGAAAGCTTTAAAATCAGATGCATGTATCTCTAGTCCACATGTCCTTTTTACATGCCCATCACCTCCTCCAATCCATACTGATGGTCATGCAATAAAAGGGAAGATTTAGCAGATGACTCCCACACATAAGTCCTATACTCCTACACTGGCAACAACTGCTCTATTCTCATTCTAGAGTCCTCAAAGTAATAGATCTGAGCTACGAAGTACATATTGCAAAGTACGTACTGCTTCTGTTTATTAAAAAAATATAAAAACAAACAAAAAAACAAACAGCTAACACACACCTCTTCAAATAAGTTACCCATCTCATGGGCACTGACTTATCTCACGTGAACTGCGTTCAGCAAATGCAGAAACCAGCCACACCATCAAGAAGAGATAATGTGTACTGTGTTCACCTCCAGCATGTTGGGAGAAAATGAGCCTTTTCTTTTGTCCTTCCTTCCTTCCTTCCTTCCTTCCTTCCTTCCTTCCTTCCTTCTTCCCTTCCTTCCTTCTTTCCTTCCTTCCTTCCTTTCTTTTTCTTCCTTCCTTCCTTCCTTCCTTCTTTCCTTCCTTCCTTCCTTCCTTCCTTCCTTCCTTCCTTCCTTTCTTTCTTCTTTCCTTATTTGTGTTGTTGTTGTTGCTGTGCTAATGACACCCACTGGTTCACACAAGGTTTCCTTGTTCTGACAGAGCATATGTTTTGCACAAAGAAGTCAAGGGGCGGGCAGGGGATGGGCAGAATGCAGGAAAGAGGATTCAAGCACATCAATCTCACTGTATTAATTTTCTAGGAAAGCTCTAACAATCTACCACAAACTTGATGGCCTGAGCAATATGAATCTATTTTCTAAGTTCTGGAGTCTATAAATACAAACTAAGGTGTTAGCAAGCCCACTCCTCTTCTGAATCCTATAGGTAAATATGTGCTTGCCCTTTTCTAGGTTCTGGTGGTCTGGTGGCAGCCTTTGGTGACTTCTCTTGCTTGCAGCTCCATAACCTTAAATTTCATCATGATTCAGCATTCTGCCCAAGGATCTTGTGTGCATATGGTCATCTTCATACAAAAATAGCGTCATGCTATGCCCTCATTTTCACTACCTACATGCATTTCAAACTCCTGTGACCCTATTTCTAAATAAGGTCACAATCTGAAATACACATGGTTAGGACTTTCAATGTATATCTTTAAGAGTCAAAATTCTATAACATTCATTATCACAAAAAGGGAAATAACAGTTAAGTGCGCGTGTGCACTTAAAATATTTAAAATTTAGCCGGGCGGTGGTGGCGCACGCCTGTAATCCCAGCACTCTGGGAGGCAGAGGCAGGCGGATTTCTGAGTTCGAGGCCAGCCTGGTCTACAGAGTGAGTTCCAGGACAGCCAGGGCTACACAGAGAAACCTTGTCTCGGAAAAAAAAAAATTTTAAATTTAAAGATAAATTAAAAAAAAAACTTAACCTATGAGTCAACCATCTTTCTTGTGCTTCTACAAATTATTATAATCCTAAATCTGGGTTAAGTTTTATGGTCAAAAGAAGAGGGCTGTTCAAATTACACTTGCTGCTTTCTATAAGAAAAAATATTTTAGTACTCATGTTTTTAAATATGTGTGTGGATTTCTGCCTGCATGTATATCTGTACCATGTGTGTGCCTGGTGCTTGGGAAGACCAGAAGACACTGTTGGATCATTGATAGCTGTGAGCTAACATATAAGGGCTGACAATCCAACCCAGGACATCTGAAAGAGTAGTAACCAGTGCTCTTAACAGCTGAGCAATCTCTTCAGCCCGGTGCTTCTAATTTTTTTTAAACTATAACTACATAAAAAAGTTTTACTTTATTTTCCTACATTTATAAATGAGTTAATCTTTTGACAATGATGTTTTTAAGAATAGTTTTATTCTTTGGTAGTTTCATATATATATACATATATATATATATGTATGTATATTATATATAATATACATACATATATCACACACACACACACACACATATATATATATATATATATATATATATATATATAATATGTATCTTGATTATATTAATCTCCAATTCTCCATTCCCAGTTGTCTTTTTTTTTACTTGAGTGTGTTTGTGTATATACACACTGTGCTGTTCATGTGTAGGTCAGAGGACACTGTGGAAGTTGGTTCTCTCCCTTTACCTGCCAAGCCATCTCATGCGATGCAGGTTGGCCCGGAACTCAGAACATAGCTATAGACAATGACTTTGAACTGATTCTCCTTCCCCTATTTCCCAAACTCCTGGAGTTATAGATAATTATACACCTAGCACTGTACTGTTTCTATAGTTATTCAAAGGAGGAATGCTTGCCTCTGTATGTGTTTGTATAAGCATTTGGATATACCTGAACCCTGTGATCTTACACTCTATATAAAAATGGTCCCTCATCCCCTAAATATTTCTGCACGTACCCCTGTCTTTTAAGAGTAAAGGGTAGGCCATGTAGTCGGTTAGTGGAGAAAGGTGCTTGGTACAAAGCCTAGTAGCCCTAGTCTCGGGACCTACATGGTGGAAGGTAAGGGCCATGCAAGGTATCAACTCCTGCACGTTGTCCTCTGACCTGCATACACATACTGTGGCACAATGTACATAAGTACATACACAAATAAATAAGTGCATAGATAGATTTATTAAAGAAAAAGTTCATGCATGTGCTCACACATATACCACAAAATGAAATAAAATAATGAATGAATGCCAGAAAGAGAAAGATCACTCCTATGAGTTTGATGCCTGCCAGTCAGGACTACATAGTTGAGACCCTGTCTCAAAACAAAATGTGTATGTATTACCATACACAATAACATTCTCTTACCACCACTACACTTAAGAAATTAATATTCCTATCATATATTATTTCACCTATTTCACCAATTATCTGAAGAGTAGCATTGCAATATTTTAAAATATCCAGTGTACAGATATAACCTTTAATATCTTTCGATCTAAAATAATTTCATTATTTTATCTCTCATGATAACAATTATTTTTCAGCTTTATATGAAACCCCACTCTTTGCAATTCATGACATTGATCTTTTGGCTGTCGTGTTTTTTTGTTTGTTTGTTTGTTTTTAGTATTTTGTTTTTTCAAGACAGGGTTTCTCTGTATAGCCCTGGCTGTCCTGGAACTCACTCTGTAGACCAGGCTAGCCTTGAACTCAGAAATCTGCCTGCCTCTGCCTCCCAGAGTGCTCAGATTACAGGCGTGCGCCACCACCTCCCGGGTTTCATTTGTTTTAAAACAGGTCTTGCTCTCAAGCTTGAGACTCAGGAGGTTGTTTGGATCAGAACTACCCCCTGAGGGCTCAGGTGTTTGACCCCAGGTCCTCACTGGTGGTGCTGTTGTGGAGGCTGCGGAGCCCTGCAGGGGCAGAAGATGCACTTTTAATGTGAGCATCTTCCAGCCTTTCACCTAGCAGAATCAACATCCTCTACTACTTTCCTCTCTATCCATTACTAGATCAGTTAACCAAATGATTTCCTGAGTCTACTAATCTGTCCACATTTCCCAGCTATTGTTCTTCTGTAAAGAACTTTCTCAGCGAGGTGTGTCAGGAAATGCCTGCAATCCCAGTTCTTTAGGAGACTGAAACTAGAGGAGATTGAAAGTGAGGCCAACCCAGGTTTTACTTATACTCTTGAGCCCCTTCTCAAAGAAAACAAACAACAAACAAAAACAGCCCTAAAGCTTGCTCTCTTCTTTTATACTGGCCACAACTTTTGGATTATTTATGAATTTTTTGTTTAAATATCTTGTAAGGAATCACCACTATTTCCCCATCACTCACACTGTCTCCAGTGTGCTTGGTAAGCTCTCCAGATGGCCTCCTGTGTCCTTCGATGTGTCTCATCAGAGTTCTGTATAGCATCCCAGACACCTCTGAGCAAAATGGGCCCAGTGTCTACTTACCTCTCAGTCTTCGCCAGGGTCTGTTCCTCTGATTCATTCTTGTCATGTTATCTCTCAGCAGTAAACACTGTTTAATCTGAGCCAAGTGGGATGGAGCATACCTATAACCTATCACTTGAAAGGCTGAGGCAGGAATCCTCATACTCCAGTGAGTGTGAGGCCCACTCCCATGGCCAGCATGGGCTATGAGTTCACAGTCAGCTTTCCAGTACTACATACCAGTAGTACATAAATAAATAAATAAATAAATAAATAAATAAATAAATATAGTTTTGGTCCTAGTCCTATGCTTATCCTGAACTACTTATTAGTTTAGGATAATTGAATTTTTATTACTAAAATTGAAACAGTTCCCTACTACCACAAAGCCCCCTGTTTTTGAGACAGGGTCTTACTGTGTAGCCTGGCTTAGATCTTGCTATTTATCCAAAGCTGGCCTAAAACTTTTGGCAGTTCTCCCGCTTGTCTCCCATCGTGTACTAGAATTATAGTCATGTTGTCACACCTGCCATCTCCCTGATTACAGATTGACTTGAAAATAAATATGATCACACCATTTTCTTTCTTTAATTCTTTAACTTATTATTTTATTATTTTACATACATGGCCGTATTGCCTATATGCCTATCTGTGTACCACATGCTTGTTGCCCAAAGAGGCCACAGATGGTATCAGATCTTCTGGATCTGGTGATAAAAACAGTTGTAAGTGACCAGGTAGGTGCTGGAATCAAACCCTGATCCTCTGGAAGAACTCTTAACTGCTGAGCCATCTCTCTGGTTCCAACATCTTTAAACACACACACACACACACACACACACACACACACACAGTGTTTGTTAGCCCTGGCTGTCCAGGAAGCAGAGTAGGCTGGCCTCGAGAACCCAGAGATCTGCCTGTCTCTGCCTGTCTTCTGAGTGCTAGAATTAAAGGCAGGCACCATCACCTCCCAGTGGCTGCCCCACATTATTTTAACTGAAGCACATTGACTTTAATTTTGTGCTATAATCCTTAATTATGTCTCAATGTGTATATCCTCCAAACCCTCTCCAATCACCACCACACCCCTTTCATTTTCTGTTTCTAGACACACTGGCTCTCTTGTGTGTGCCATACTTCACCATTCTGACTTTCATTTCCTGTATCTGTCACTTGCTCACTATGAACTACTCCCACTCACTGCCCTTTGACCTATTTGCTATTTAACCATCAGTTTATCCACATGGTTTTCGACCAGGCACATCTTCCCTCTCTTCTCCAGTCTAGGTATGGTCTCTGTCATGGAACTTCCTCAAACAATTCAAAATTTGTAACTAGAAAGCCAGAAAGATGGCCTAGTGTGTAAAGTAATAGCTGTGTAAGCTGTGACACACGGAGTTCAGCTTGATAAACCTGAGTTCCATTCTTAGGACTCACAATGGAAGGAAACAACTGGCTTTCCAGAAGGTGCTCTCTGACCTCCACTATATACCCAAACTCACATCAATCTTACACACACACACACACACACACACACACACACATTTTTAAAAACCTAATTACATGTTGATTTGTGAATTTGAGTAATGTGTGTTCTTCCACACAAAGGCAGAGGTTCTGGCTCATTTGTTCAGACATGTGTGCTCAGCAACTTCTCATAGAGGTATTCAACGAAAGTGGAATAAATATAAATTATGTCAATCAATGTGTGTTGGGGTTTTTTTTTTCTGGGTCACTTTATACAACTAGCCCATTTATTTCCAGTAGATCTGTACCTGGTGTTCTGTTGATGCAGCTAAAATGTCCTGGCTTTTCCCTTTGAGGCTTAAAAAAAAAAAAAAAAAAAAAAAAAAAAAAAACAAAACAGAACAGTTTTGGTTTCCATCTCTCATGGTCACAGATTTCATTTCAACAAGAGGTTATTTTTAACCAAAGAAACACTACTCTTCGGTGAAACTTTCAAACCAAAAGATTATCAGTTTCAGTGTAAATACATTCCTTGAATGTGGAAGAAAAAAATTTAGAATCTTGACTTCTAATTAGCTGTAACTCTTCAGAAAACAAAAAATAAGATCTTGCTGAAGTCAAAATAATGCACACACTGAATAATGTTGCAAATATTTTCTTTGGCTTAATATAGACTTCGTTGTTTAACATTTGAAAATAAGAGACAGCTGCATCTTTAATGTCTATAGGCAAGAAGCCAATACATAATAGGGATTCAGATTGAAACTATACGTTTTCATTTGAGAGACATATTTAGCTTACATTACTATAAGGTTGCATACATTTGTACCATGTTTTTTGATTTTCATATTTAATGTGCTTGGCTTTGCTTGTTTTCCCTAGCCCTCCTTGAAGAGCATGAGAATGTCACCTGTTTCACTTCATCATCCTGAAAGTCACTTCTTACTCAGCAGGCTTCCTTCCATGGGGCTGCCCGGCCACAGCTGGGTGACGGGAACTGTCCCTTAGCTCCCGGCAGTTTGCCCCTGCTGGAGCATCAGAGATTGTTAGGCGGGAGGCACCGGTTAGAACCATCACCGGAGTCTGGAGTGAGGGTGGAGTCTCTTTGCTTTAACTGACTGTTAAGTGTGCGGCTTAAACCACTCTTTGTTTTCTGTAGGGCCCTCCAGCGAAACCAGGAATCAGTGAAACTGTTGAGTCATTGTACTTAGCCCTTTTTAGGTGATATTAAACTTGGCTTACTATGATACTAAATTCTCTGCCGAGGGAAAAAAAATTACCATCTGCCATTTTGGGGTTTTGTTTTATTTTTGAACATGTAATGTCTAAAACACATGACTTCCAACAGAGTATATGATGCTGAGTCTTCCCTCTAAGAATGTACATGACGAGTGTTCCCTGGTTTTTTTTTTTGTTGTTGTTGTTGTTTTGTTTTTGGCTTTTTCGAGACAGGGTTTCTTTGTATAGTCCTGGCTGTCCTGGAACTCACTCTATGGCTCAGGCTGGCCTCGAACTCAGAAATCCGCCTGCCTCTGCCTCCCGAGTGCTGGGATTACAGGCGTGCGCTACCATTGCCCGGCTGCAGTGTTCCCTGTTTTTAAAAACAAAAACTTGCTTTGTTCAGAGAAGAGCTACTTTGGGAAACGTCCCCACTCACACCTCACTTGCTGCAAGAACACTTTCTTCACTTTTTTATTTCCTGGTTGTGCTTACTAACCTTGTACTCGCCGAGAAGCAACTCTATTGTCTCTGTTATGAGTGGACAAACCAAGACAGCAGTGCCTCATTTAAAGGTTGTATGAGAATAAAACTCCCTTCTCTGAAACGCACTCTACCGGCTGCCGAGGAGGAACAGAAGTCAGCAGAGCTGCCAGGAAGAGTGTTAGTCTGAGGCACCTGGAAAAACCACTCTCCAGCCTGCTGGAGCTGCCTGCAGGCTGCTCGGGTGTATTCCAGGTTCCCAGCTAGTGTGAGCTGTCACTCATGCTGGGGTGGGCTTTGGTGATGCAGCTGTCTCTGAGTCACTTCTGCTCCTCTAAGGAACTCCTCACTCATATTCCGCTAAGTAACCCCAATAAAACACATTGGTTCACCAAAACTGAACTTTGGTCTTTCTTGAGTTCTTTATGCGGGGTAAAGAGATGTGTGTGCTGTGTCTTCCGAGGAAAAGATTTGTCACAACAATGTCAAATGGAGAAAGAAGTGTGTTTGCGATAAAGACTCAAACATAAAGACTTTCAGACCAGGGAAATGGCTCAATGGTAAAGTTACTTGCTGCCATGCCTGATGACCAGAGTTCGATCCCTGGGATTCATAAAGTAGAAACAGAGAGCCAAATCCAAAAGGTACCCTCTGGTCTTCATACATAGACGGACAGATGGACAGGGACACGGATATACACCATACAAATTGATGCACTAAAATAAAAATGACATTAAGAGCATTCTTGGTTTCAATAGCAAACAACTCCAATGTCTCCCCTAATTGTTAGACTTCTTTGTCTGACTACTAGCATCTCTGTGTTATCTAGTATGTCTTAATAATAGCCAAATCTACACTTTTCCTTTTTTCCCAAAGCTCACTCCTCCCAGTGAAATGACAGCCCTATTCTTCTAGTTGCTTAAGTTAGAAGTGGAATCATTGGGTCTTCGATTTCTTTCATATCCCAAATGCAATAGCTAGTGCTCTCAGTACCACTCGTGTCCAGAATCTAACCAGCAATAGCTACCACACTAGTTCAGACCACCATAATCTCTCATCTACTAACTAATCTTGTTTCCAATCTTTGCAGGCTACAAAAGTTCTTCTCCACACAGAAGCCTGAGTGTTCTTTTATAAATGTAAATTACATTGACTTTTGTTTCAAAGATCTAACGGTATCCCTGTTTATTCTACTTCCATCAAACTGGCTCCCAGGTTCCTGCTAATATGCCAGGCTTGTTCCCATCTCGAGCCGACCTGTGCTGCACCACTTCCCCGAGAAGTTCCTCCTCGAGTGTTCCGTTGCTTGCCCCTTATTATCTTCAGGCTTCTGCTTGTGTTTTCTTCTTAGGAAGGTCTCTGCTGCTCATCATATGACTTTTTTTCCCCCTAATATTTTACTCCCTTTCCCACAGCACTCTAGAAACTTGTGTAGGAATGTAGTATACATTTTTATCGAGGACAGTCCTAATTTAACCTGTATCGTTCAGTTATAACTGTGAATAATTATCCACATGCTCTTGTTTGCTGAGGTGGTTGTTCTGCCCTTACCACATCTTTTTTACAGCTTTCAGCATCTCTAATACAACCTGCTCCCAATTAGAGTGTTGCTATGAATTTGCCATTTGCTTTCTTCTGTACCGTCTAACACTTAAACATACCTAGAACATGGTGTGCAAAATAAGTAAATAAGCCTGGAATGCAGATGCTCAACCATGTGTTGAATTATTGGCATTACTGCCTACCTGCTATATATCACATGATCTGCTGTCCAGGGAGGACAGATGGATATGGTACCCATCAGTGTACAGGCCTCAACTGAGAGATTCTGAGTTGGCTGGCCTTGGGAAAAGATTAAAAACAGATGTACAATATATACTTCATATGTGAAGTGGCTCAAATAATTCTCAAATATCAGTCAGGTTGAAGTCCTGCGGGCTAGGCACTATTTGCCTGGTGAGAAAAATCAGAGAAAAGTAGATGGTAGGCCTCAGAGTAATTTCTCCACTCTGCCAAAGTCACAATTTTGAGTGTGGACATCAATGAAAACTTAAGCTAAATACATGAGCCTGAATAACGCAGCTGGCCAGGGTCCAACAAACTTAATCCCTATATTTGGTTACTGAAAAATATAAAAGTCTTAAGGTGTGGTGGCCCAGGCCTGCAATCCAGCACTTAAGTGAGAGCACAGTGAGTCTGAGACTAGAACCTGCCTCAAAAAAGAAAACAAAAAAGTCTTTACGAAGAATGTGGGCTTTGGTTGCTCTGTCTCCTGACAAGGTAAGAAATGAAGAGTGGGGTCTTGGACTAGATGAAAATGAGCCACTCAAACCTACCGGGTTTTTCATTTTGTAATCAAACCCATGCACACAACCCTAATTATACCCTTAGGGTAAATTCCCCAGGGAGAAGGCTGTTAATTCTAATTATTTCTGCACATGCTTGTTCTTTAATTTTATTTGAGGATCTCACTTTTTAAAAGTATCAGGGTTCTTGTGGCTGGGCGGAACTGAGGCTGCCCTTGCAGAGGACCTGGCTTCGTTCCCACCATCCATCCATTCAGCGGTTCCCAACCACCTTAACTCCAGTCCAGGGGTCCAACTCCCTTTTCTGGCCTCTACAGGCTCCTGCAGGTTAAACTCACCCACAGACATAAACCTTTTTAAAGTAGGCTTCCTGTTTTATGTTCCTATTCAATTTTAGATGTACTCCAAGTAGAAACAACTGAATTTCTAAATATTTTAAGGAATAATTCTTGTACATAGTCCAAGACTTCTGAGGCTGGTAATTCTCCCTTCTGACAATAGAATTAATTTGCTTTCCATGTACTTTTGGCACTGTTCCTGTTTATATGTATTATATAACTTACCACAGTTTATGCAGTTGTTTTCTTACTTATTAGCCCACCTCCTCTGCACTCTCAAGTGTTCCAAATGATGGAGAGCTCTTAGAACAGTAGTACCTAGGGAGCCTCAATGTCAGCTCCCTGCCTGTTCTGAGACTCTGACTCAGAGATCAGGAAGAGAACTGGAGAATTTGTGGGAGGCTTTCTTAATGTCGGATGGTGGGTCACAAGCTTCACTATGACAAACTGAAAAAGGTAGTGGCTATCTTCACGTGTGTCACACTGCGTAGCAATACAAACTTGAAAAGCTATACTCAATCCATTGAATAAGAGGTCGGGGGAAAAAAATCCAGGGACTTCTCTGAGGGAATCATCTCACAGAGACCAGAGACCAACTACACTGGAAAGCATTTCAGTATATGCAGCAAGAACTACTAAACAGGTTCACAACTGGGGTGAATGAAGAACTCACCAGACTTTCTGAATCCTACAAAAACCAAAAAGGTCAGTAGATGATCAGGCAATTTACAAATGTACATCTCAGAAAACCAGAACAAGTGAACTTGCCAAAACATTTTAACACATATTATATTTAGATTTTGTGTTTAATTTTCTCCTAGGTCTTTATTTTTACCCTTAGTTTCCCAAACTTAAGAACTTTTTTTTTTTTTTGGTTTTTTTGAGACAGCGTTTCTCTGTGTAGTCCTGGCTGTCCTGGAACTCACTCTGTAGACCAGGCTGGCCTCGAACTCAGAAATCCGCCTGCCTCTGCCTCCCAAGTGCTGGGATTACAGACGTGCGCCACCACACCCGGCACTTAAGAACTTTTTACCTCACTCATGGCAAAGGCAAAAAAGTGAGTTTTAAGAGAGAGCAATTATAACGATTATAACTAAGAAATGTCTTTTAAAATGTGACAGTGGTCTTCTATCATCTTTAGAAAGTATGACTTTGAAATGTCCAGTTCCAAATGAATTTAGGAAAACCCTTAAGCTAGCTAAGCCATTAATTATTCCCAAAGCCATAAAAACATGATAGCTTGAACTTAGCACTCATAGATAAGGAGCTCCAGGTTCACTATTTGTACAAGTAACTGTGCTCTTGGTGTGATCTCAGCTTAGTGACACTGAATGACAAAGCTTGTTTTCAAATCTCGAGTCTTTCACTGAGCTCTCAGTCAAGCTGGTCACTGTTTCCTCCTTGGTGTGGTAACCAAAAGTAATTATCTTTTCTGGAGAAGGATGTTGGGAAATTAACTATTACAAATACTTGCAATAGCGGAAAGCAACAGAATACCAATATTTAGACATTTGATAACATTTACTGTTAATGAAAATGAAAACTAGTTTCTCTGAGTCACTTGAAATTTCACAAAAGAGATCTTGGTTCTCATGTTAAAGTGCATTCATTAGCATTAGTAGTCTAATAATATGCTGAGGTTAATCCAGAACACAATAATGATGAAAACTGACAATAAAAAGAATGCTTGAAAGTTAAAATATTTCCATCTTCCATACATATTTAAAAAAAATGGCTTATGAAAATACATGGTCACAAATAAAAGTCTACACATACATATAACATATAGCCGCATGGTATGTCTCCCAGTTTTGGAAGTCATTCACTAAGATGCCATACATTCTGTTTACTCATATTTAACCATCTGACTTGAATGTTTTTTGTTTAATGAATTGAGGGCAATGAGATAGCGTCACATTGAAAGTCTAGGGACATTGGTTTGATTCCCAGAATCTATGTAAAGGTGGAAGGAGAGTACTGATATCACACATGTGCCATGTCTGTACCCACATGCCTCCCCACACAAAGTGTTGCACATACACAGTAATAATAAATATTAATTTTTAAAAAGTGAATTGACATGTTCAGTACCAAGAAACAGTTAACCAAAACATGTTATAGTCAGTCAGCTACTTACTTAAAAGTAATTTTCCCTGTGTATTTTTAGGACCATTCCTGTGTGTATATATTTTGTTACTCATCACAGTATATGTATTTGTTTTCTCACTTAGCCACACCCTTGCTAACTTGTACTAACTTGGAAAGCTATTTATAGTACGACATTAGGTAAAATAATATAAATATGCACTAGTGTCATAATGGTAAAAAAGTACTTGGAAAAAAGGCAGAGACCATCAAAATGTTAAAATGAGACTTTGGGAGATTCAAGTTTAGATACTGTTTCTCCCGTCTACTTCCTACTTCCTTTAATAAATGTTTCTTCTGCTAATAATAATTTGAGATATCAGGATTTAGCAGAAAATGGTCCAGGAGGTTAATACATTATTTTGTGATAGCTCTGTGTATTTCTAACATACTAAGTCAGGTCAGTATCTAACTTGTAAGTCATGTGAGCAAGAACACTCAGTAGAAGGTAACTTGTGATCGTTTATGTACTAGCCAAAATTATGTTCAGCTACACACTCCAGGTAGAGGTGGAGACAAATCCAGGTTTATCTGGGGGACAGAAGCTGCCATTTTAGGACCGTGGTTGCAGCTTCGGAAGATCATGAATGACCCAGGCACCTTCTTTCTTCCCAAGTATCCTCAGCCATGGCTTCCGGCTCCATGTTTTCCACATTATGCTCTTATTTTTGTCATGAGACACTATTTCCATCTATGTGTCAAAAGAGAAGGGCGGTGAGGGAGGGAACAGGAGGGAAAGAGAGGCTCAGCATTAGAAAAACAAGTGCTTTTCTAACAATTGAGTTTCCAGGACTGTCTCCTTATGGGGACCATAATTACATGAGATTTAGGGAGATGAAGTTTACAGCCAGGCACCCTTCTCCCTTCTTCCTCAAAACAAGGAGGAGGAGGAGAAAGAGGAGGAAAGAGGAAAAAGAGGAGAATGAAGAGGAAGAAGAGGAGGAAGAAGAAAAAGGAGGAGAATCATCCAAATATTTCTAATAAAGGAGAAAAGTGCAATAGGAACTTCATGGCCCAATTCACCCCTCTTCTCACTCAAGGAATACAATCTTACCCTTCCTAGAATAGCCCAAAATGCCTGTCAGTGACTACAAGGAGCTCAGAGTGCAGGCTCTAAGAGCCCTCATAATGCTACTGGTACTTCTATCAAGTATGTGAATCCATGCTCAAATCAGCAGCATGTATGCTAAGAAAAGATTAGTATGGACCCTGTGCAAAAATGATATAAAAATTCATGAAGCATTCTATAATTTTAAACTTCCATATTCTAAATTTAAAAGTCCTTAATTTTATATGTATATTTCCTCCGTGTCTGTATATATACGTGTTTGTGCCTAATACCCAAGGGGGTCAGAAGAGGGGCATCAGATCTTCTGGAAATGTTGTTAGCTGCCATGAGGCTGCTGAGAGCTGATACAGGTCCTCTGGTACAGCATCAAGTGCCCTTCAGTACTGACTGAGCCACCTCTCCAGCCCTGCCGCCTCAACTTTTTTTTTTGTAAAGAGTATGAGTTTCAGGGTTCTAGAAACCAATATTTAAAATAGCTCTAGAAGCCGGGCCGTGGTGGCACACGCCTGTAATCTCAGCACTCTGGGAGGCAGAGACAGGCAGATTTCTGAGTTCGAGGCCAGCCTGGTCTACAGAGTGAGTTTCAGGACAGCCAGGGCTTTACAGAGAAACCCTGTCTCGAAAAAACCCAAATCAAAAAAAAAAAAACAAAAAACAAAAAAACAAAAAAAAAAAAACAAAAAAAACAAACAAACAAATAAAATAGCTCTGGAATTACATCTATTTATCAACCCTTACTTGAGTTAAATTACCCTTGCCAGGCAGTGCGGCACACACCTTTAATCCCAGCACTTGGGAGGCAAAGGCAGGCCGATTTCTGAGTTCAAGGCCAGTCTGGTCTACAGAGTGAGTTCCAGGACAGCCAGGGCTACACAGAAGACAAATAAATAAATAAATAAATAAATAAATAAATAAAAGTTACTCTTAAGTGATCTATAGCCTTTTATATAAGATACCCTCCCACTTTGATGCTCAGCTATGTCAGTGACATATTAGTAATCATACTGCTTGCATATTGAGGCTTATTCTCTTGGAATGTTCCCATCTTGTAATCTAGATTATCGTTTCATAAGGAAGTCAGCCAGGTGGAGAAGCTACACACAAGGAAACTGAACAACACGCCTTCTTTTTCTTCAGCATTCTTAGCTCCCATCTTCCGCACTTTCCACATCATTGTCAGCTTGTTTTTGCCTGAGACATTAGCTTCAACCTCACGTGCTGAGAGATCTCAATTAGACTAACCAGGCGAGCCATCGCACCGTACAGACGAGTTACTGGGACTCTGTCCTGCTGGAATTCCTGAGGCAAGAGTCGGGATCATGGACAAATCGGTTACGTTTTAAATAACGATGTGTGTGTGGGGGGGTGATTTATACATAGCAGTAACTTAAACATTACTAAAAGTATAAAGAATGTATAAAAAATTGTTGAAAGATAATGGAAATTTTAAAAATAGCATGAAAGCAAAGCAAACAAACAAATTAGGTGAGACAAAAAAAATAAGTAGTAAAATGATTGATTTAAACCCAAATACAGTACGTCCAGCTTGAAATGAAAGACAAGGGCTGCATGTGTGTGTGTCGCAGGATTAACTTTGGATGCAACCCAACATGAAACCATAAATTTACTTAAAATATTGTTTTTTGCAACATTTTTTTGGTAATCATTAAGTTAGTAGGTAAAGTTGGTACCGTCGGAAATACTACAATCTTATGTTTTAAAACTAGAGTTTCACTTTGCTTTGAATGTCTTTGAATGCTGCCCCAACCTTTCCACTTCAGTTTGAGGGCCTTGACTTGATGCATTCAGAAACAACGCTGCTGCTGGATGATCATTAATCTGGGTCAGCAGTGCGATAAAACTTGGGAACCACAACCTCTTCTTAGCGTGTTTTTCCAGGATTCTAACTTTTTTTTTTTTTAATAAGTACGACCTTTTAGTTTTTCTTAAAATCGGATTATACTAATTTGGTTTTTCTTTTTCTTTTCTATTTTTTTTTTTTCGAGACAGGGTTTCTCTGTATAGCCCTGGCTGTCCTGGAACTCACTCTGTAGACCAGGCTGGCCTCGAACTCAGAAATCCACCTGCCTCTGCCTCCCAAAGTGCTGGGATTACAGGCGTGCGCCACCACGCCCGGCTTTCGGATTATACTAATTTAATGTTTATTTCCTACTGGAAAAAAAGAAAGCCATTGAATGCATGAAGTTACAATCCAGATGACAGTTTCATGTATATTTTTGAGGTTAACGCTCGGTTCCCTACGTCTCTGTGAGGGCAGGCGTGGGGTCTGGGTGATGAAGGTTGTAGTTCTAAACCAAGTACACGCTCGGCGCGTAATAGGTGCTCCGACTGGTTAAATGAATTAGTCACTACGGCGTCCGTGGGCTGGAAAGCACGCGCAGAGGCATCTCTATTGTCAAAACCCTCACACTGGCTTCCCCTAGCGGAGGCTGAGTCGGTGTCCGAGAACAGGCGGCGGGGCGGGCTCAGCCTTCCCGCCCGTACGGCGCGGGGCCGGCGACCCCGTCTGGAGGCAGCGGCGGAGGCGGCCACTCGCTTCCCCCTCGGGCTCTGGAGGCGTCTTGAGAGGGAGACAGATAAACAAAGGCAACCTCACCGAAACCGGCCGTTCCGTCTCACATCCTCTCTCACATCGCGTGCCTGGGTGTCCGCGGGACACGGTGACCCTGCCTCTGTCCGCAGGCAGGTGGAGCCCGCCCCACGCGGCGCGCGCCTCCTCTCCTCGCAGGCGCACACGGGCCTCGGCGACCTCGCGAACACGCAGACCCTCGCGGACCCTCAACGGCTCTCAAGCGGGCACTCTCCCCCCCCCCCACAACCCCCACCTCCCCGGAGCGCTGAGCCGCCGCGCGCGCTCGCGCTCGCGCCCCACCTCCGCCCGGCGCACGCGCACAGGAGGCGGGTCCGCTTCCCGGCACCCACCGATCGCCCGGCCCCCTCACCCCACCGCACCCCCTCTCAGCCCCGAAGCTCCGCCCCCAAGACGAGCCGGCCGGGAGGAGGAGGAGACCGGAAGCCACTTAAAGCAGAGCTGGAGCTGACAGGCGAGCGAGCTGGAGCCCGGAGAGCAGTTGCGGCTTTCTGCGCCTAGGTCCGCGGAATGGCCCGCGCGCCGCTCGCCGCGTCGGCCGCCCACGACCCCTAGACACCGGCACTCGCCCTCGGCTCAGACCGCTGGCGCAGAACCGGCCCTCCACGCCGCGCCTGTGCTGCGTTCTAAGGGCAGCTTGCCTGAGGTAACAGGGCTCGGGGTGGGCAGCGAGCGGTGGAGGGACCCCAGTGGGATGGCGGGCGCCGGCCTCGCCGCCCAAGAGTCCCCACCGGGACAGCGGCGGATCCATAGATTGCCCGGGAGAGCGGAATGCGCTCGCGTCCGTCGGTGGCGGGGTGGGATGGGGTTAGTAGACTCCGGTCGCCCGGAGTCGGGCAGGTGTATAGATGTTCTGGCGCCGCAGGGCTGGCGGGGCCGCCGGCGGCTCCCCTAGGGGGGTTGCAGCCCGGGCAGCCCCTGCGGGAGGGCTCGGCGCTGCGGGAGAGTTCCGGCCGGCGCGCGTTCCGGGCTGCAGCCCAGAAGTTTGCAGGCTGCGTTCGAGTTAACTTTGAGTGCGCACGGGTCCCCTTGCTCTTCCCGGCCACCCGGAGTGCCCGCTGCGGCTCGGCCCCGCAAGCTCCGGGACTCGCAGGACCATCCTCGGAGGGAGGCAGGGCCGGGGGGAAATTCATTGTGGACTCGCCGTTGAGTGGCTTCGGGGAGGTCGTGTCCTGAGGAAGGTGGGCCGGGAGTGAGGGGACGCCCGGGGCTTCCTGAGGACAAGGTGAGGGCGGGGATGCTCACCCTCCCGGCGAAGTGCGGAGCCGGGTGGAACGGGCGCGGCGGGAGGTCGTGGCTGCGCCGACCGCGGCCGGCAGGAGGCGTCGCTCGGACCCGGGCGTCTCCCGCTCCCGGCGGGCTGTTTGGAGGGAGCCGGCGGTTTCCATGGAAGGTGTGACCAGCCTGTAGTGCCAGACGACCCGGGCGTCACGAGGTGAAGGGTGGCGCGATTGGGTTGCCCGCTGCGGGCGACCGAAGGAAACGTCCTTCCAATCTTTATTTTTCTGTTATGCAAACTAATTGAGGAACTCGTGGCTTCCGCACTCCCCTCCTCAGCTTCCTAGTTGAGTTTCCGAGTTTAGCGGAGGGCTGTAAGAGGAAAAGTTGTGTGCGTGCGAGTGTGTGTGCGTGCGTTTGTGCATGTGTGTGCAGAAGTATAAATAAAATCGCTTCAGTATTTTGCCCGGATTGGTGTGATGGGAGAGGGTAGTGTGCGTGCGTAGGGGAAGGCACAGGCCAGTTTGATACGGAGAGGGAATACCACAATCTGTGCCAACTGAGCCTTGAGGCTAGAGCACCGAATGATGAATAATAACGCCTGGCTTGGCTGCTTTCCAGTTATTTATGTCTCATGTCAGATCCCTCCTTGGTGAGGCTTTCTCCAACAATGCCAGCTCATACTGAACTCTATTTTTTTTTTTTAAATAAAAATCTCTTTTGTACTTAGACTAACACTTTGTTCCATGCCTTGTGTTTTTCTGAGTTTTGATTATTCAGCACTTTTGTGTACGTAGACTTATAAATCCCCCCTAGATCTTTATATTCATTTTTTAAAGCACGAAGTCTTAGCATTTTTGGTTTTGACCTTCAACCAAGAACAAAGCATCTAATGTGTGCTTTTTCTTCAGTAATGCAGCCACAAAATATAGACATCCTCAGTGGTGAACCGTGCTAGTTACTATACTGGACCCCTAATGCATACTTGATTAAATCATAGGTTCTTACATCAAGGAGTTATTTCAGTCTATTGGACAAGAAAAAAGACCATTAATTGCTCATCACTGTCCTTTCTCATCTGGAACAATCTCAGTAAATACCTGGAAATATCAGTCTTTTTAAAGGATCTGGTTCTTGTAAAGAAGAAAAAAAATTAGTTTCCCTTAGCAGCTCATTCAGATTCTGAAATTTGTTTTTTTTTTAATATTTTTATTTTTGCTTATAATGTGCTTTCATTTGATCTTTTTTTAAGTGGATAAGTGTAACTTTTCCAAAGACAAGGACTAAAAGACCCTTAAGGCAGAGTACAGTGGCTATTGAAGTTAGGCATATCCTGATATTCCTTCAGTTATGGTCATTTTTTTTTAAAATTTAGAAGTAAGTCTTTTAACATTTAGTAATTAAATCTTAGAACTTTCAGAATGTAAAACCATGTTAGGCTTTCGGCTTTCTCTGTATCACAGTTCACTTGAAAGCTTCTGCGTCCATCCTTAGACACACACACACTTGTTCTTTCACTTCTTAACTTTCTAAGTTTATCCTTTTGATGAACTTTCCTCCCAGGGAAACTTGTTTTTGCAAACTCATGCAACAGATCATTTGTAAACAACTGTAAAGGGAACCACAAAGCTAAGCAAGAGATGTGGTTTCCCTGCTTCATCATCTAGAAAGGACAGTTATTTCTACCTTACAGAATAAAGCCATACCCCAGTAGAATCACACAGCACCCCTGCTCTCGCGCGCTCTCTCTCTCTCTCTCTCTCTCTCCCCCCCTCTCCCCCTGCCTCTCGCTCTCTCTTTCTCTCTCACTCCCTCTCTCTATATGTGTGTGTATATCAATTATTAAATCAAATTATTTGTGGAATAAGCAATATATAACTATTGAAAGATACATTCTCATCTGTTATCTATTATGCAGATTTTTGCATAGCCTTTGAATCTTCATTTCTTAGTAAAAAAACAAAAAATTGATCTGTTAGAGCTAAATATAACGGAAGCAGTGATTGCAGATAGTTAATCATAGACCAACACAAAATGTTTTAATGAATGAATGGGTTCAGTTGTCAGTTTTTTAATGATCATCTTTCTTCTTTCCTGGTAGGTTTGTCGATACTGAGACGAAGTTGGAGCTAATCCACATCATGGAAGTGGAGACCACTGAATCTGAGCCAGACTGTGTTGTGCAGCCTCCTTCTCCTCCTGATGACTTTTCATGCCAAATGAGAATTTCTGAGAAGATCACTCCATTGAAAACTTGTTTTAAGAAAAAACAGGAACAGAAAAGATTGGGAACTGGAACCCTGAGATCCTTGAGGCCAATATTAAATACTTTGCTAGAATCTGGCTCGCTTGATGGAGTTTTTAGAGCTAGAGACCAAAATGGAGATGAGAACAGCTTACATGAACATATAGTGAAAAAACCCCTGGAAATCAACCCATCCTGTCCATCAGCAGAAAACAGTATGCCTGTCCTGATTCCTGATGGGACAAATGTTGAGGGCCAGTTACCAGAAGCTCATCCTTCTGCTGATGCTCCAGAACAGGTAGTTCCAATCCAGGATCACAGTTTTCCACCAGAAAACATCAATGGGACAGTGGCAGATTCCACAACAGGACCCTTCCAAACTGATCTTTTGCATCCTGTTTCAGGTGATGTTCCTACAAGTCCTGAATGCATAGATAAAGTTATGGATTATGTCCCAGGAGCTTTCCAAGACAATAGTTTTACAATCCAGTATATTTTGGATACCAGTGATAAGCTGAGTACTGAGCTCTTCCAAGACAAAAGTGAGGAAGCTTCCCTTGACCTTGTGTTTGAACTTGTAAACCAGCTACAGTACCATACGCACCAAGAGAATGGGATTGAAATTTGTATGGACTTTCTGCAGGGCACTTGCATTTACGGCAGGGATTGTTTGAAGCATCACACCGTATTGCCCTATCACTGGCAGATCAAAAGGACAACCACTCAGAAGTGGCAGAGTGTTTCCAATGATTCTCAGGAGCACTTGGAAAGATTTTATTGTAATCCAGAAAACGATAGAATGAGAATGAAGTATGGGTATGTATTATAATAATTTAGAAATTGTTGCATGTTCTGATGAAGTTGAAGGTTTGGTATGGTGATTTCTTTCAGTAGTGTACCAAGTTTTTTGTTTTGTTTTCTCTTTTATGGCTTTTATGCTATTCTGAGTTTTCATAGTATTTAAATTTTAAGGTCTCTTTTTACCTAACCAGAAAAAGGAACATTTTATGATTTGAACAATTTACATGTCATTCTGTTTAGTATTTATAAGTTTGAGTGAAAGTTGTATATACATTTGAGTATTGTGAATCAACTACTAATTTAACTGTAATCACCTTGCCTTTAAAAGAAAATCTACTGTGAATATTACATACTAAATTTGTCTACTTTTTAAATTTTTCTGGGTTGGGTAGCTGTTTTTTGCTTTTTTTTTTTAAATATAGGATCTAATGTTTGGAGCTCTTTTACTAAACAATTTTTATATGAGTAATTCAGAAGTTCTTCATTCATACACAGACACATGCTATTTTGATTTTTCAAGGTGTTGGAATGTGTATGAGTGTTCTGCCTGCATAAATGTGTGTTCACCTGGCGCTGCAGAGAGGCCTAAAGTGGGTGTTGAATACCCTGGCATGGTTACAAGCTTTTCTGAGCCTCCATGAGGTGCTAAGAACTGAACCTTAGTCCTCTGCAAGAGGCCTCCTTTTCTTAAAAATAGTTTTAATGCAGTATTATCCAAGAACTTGAGTGCCCCCTGAGCTAGCAATTCTAATTGTTCTTTCAGTAGTAATTAAGCTTATGAATTCTCAAAGCCACTCGAATCCTACCATCTCCAGATTACAGAACACTTCAGAGCAGTGGCCTCTCACTTCACTTATGAAGCAGATTTCAGTTCACTGTGTTCTTAAACATTTTGGTCCATTGCGTTTCTGTTGGACTTAGAAAGAAACTAGCAGAATCATTGTTTTACACATTATACTCTTACTGTAAGCAAGGCGAGACAATCATTTGGTCCCAGAAGGTCCAAAAATTCTTTGGTCAATAACATATTGGGCATTTAATTCTCATAAGATCTTTTTGCTCGAAAAGTAGACATTTAGAGTCTTTAGCAAAAACTAGGATCCGTTATAAAGTAGTTACAGTAGGAGCTTGATTTCCAAATTAGTTTTAATGATGTAAACTAATATTTAATGACATTTAGGAGAGGAAAAGTATGAGTGAGTTGCTATTGTAATTGATTTTGCTGCTACTACATTTTAAGTGGTCCTGCAGTAATAGCATAGTTGGAAATATGAACTGCTAGTTACTAATGAAATTTTCAGTGAGCAAGAAGAAATATAAGATCGAAAATAACTGTCAAAAATTAGGCTTTTGGGGAGTTGACCTGTGGTCATTGCAACCTGGTTTTCCTTGTATTCCAAAGCGATGTTGTGTTTCCTGGCAACAAGATGCAGATAACGGCATGTTGAGCCTTGCTGAGAGAATCACAAACAAGCTGGAGCAGCCCAGGTTCACATGGTTACCACATTATTTGGCTAAAGCTATTAATCTCTGTGGTCAGGCCTGTAAAGCTGGTCTATCTGTGCAGATTGCACATAACCAGGAAATGCGTGTTCAGCTGTATATATATTCATATTGGACCCAGTCTTATGTCCAGGAAGAGTGGATGAATGGCGTTTGTTTCCTTCTACTTATTTTGGGTAGTTTATATGATTAAGTCATCAATGCACACTATATCATAATATCATTTTGAGGACTTTGAGGTTTGTTCATAGTTCTGAGTCTGTAGCAGAGACAGGTCATAGTTTCAAACTATGCAGATAGAAATGTTTATTTTAAGCTGGGCGTGGTGGGGCACGCCTGTAATCCCAGCACTTGGGAGGCAGAGGCAGGCGGATTTCTGAGTTCGAGGCCAGCCTGGTCTACAGAGTGAGTTCCAGGACAGCCAGGGCTACACAGAGAAACCCTGTCTTGAAAAACCAAAAAAAAAGAAAAAGAAAGAAATGTTTATTTTTCTTTGCACCTGTGAGGATTTAGCACCTAAGTTAATCAAAATTGGATATCTATTGTTTATTTTGTTTTTAGGAATTAAATTGGGTAGGAAATTGAGCCAGATGTTTTCACAATTTCCTTTGAGCTCTTAAGATGACGCTTTTATACTAACAACACATATATGATATTTGGATAATAGATGCTTATACATTCCTGTTTTCATTCCCTCCTTCTGTACATCATAGGTGTGTATTGCCAACATCAAATGAAAACTAATTAGTTATGGGTCTGGACTCCAAATTGATTTTTAGACTTTTGTATCTGGCCAGGCCTTAACAGTATAGGTACCAATCATTAGGAGATGGTGATTTTAAGTGGCAGAACTAAATAGTTTCAAAGTAGCCTTGATAATTAGAATACTGTTGTTGATAATTGAAACTGGAAGCGGTGCAAATCTTTTTAGCAACCAAGATCACCATTAGTTTCACATTACATTCATTTTAAAGTCAGAATGGAAGGGAACCACAAACTGGGTTTTGGAGCTGACTTGCTAGTAAAACTATGACCAATGAGTATTCCTAATTTCTCAGTTCATTCAAAGAGGATTGGGGTGAACTCAACGGTTAGATTTTCTCAGGAAGAAGGTGGTTTTTGTTGTTTATTTTGTTGTTTATTTATGCTGTGATTATAGGTGTGAGCTATACAACAGCTCAGAGTTTAGTATGTGTGTTTGCCTAGTATTTACAGGTAATATAATTTTACTTGCTTTAAAACATTGTTCTAATCTTGGCTGCTGTGAATTTTTATTGGTAATAGTTCTTATGAGCCTTTTCAAAAATCTGTCCAAGGATATAATGCCAGTAGATAACTTCAGAGCAGCTCTATTCTATTTAAGAAGTCAAAAGCTTATGTTATGATTTATATGACTTGGTGAAGTATCTAAACTAGAGCAAGCCTCTTACTGAACTAGAATAGTTAAATTAGCCAAAATAGTTCTGGTCTATACAGCTGTGATGCTGTGTGAACTAACTCATTATGTGTTGTTGATAACACTGGGCAGAGGAGAACAGCTGAAACTTAACTGTGCCTTGTGACTTTCTGGTATTTCTTGAATATACACAGCTTTATAAGTTTGTATTTATTTTTAAAATTCCTGTGTAGGAGAGAGTTCCATAAAAGCAAGAACTTGTTTGAAGTGACTTTCAAAATGGGTGCCTTGTGCTATTATGATAAAGCCATGCAATGACTTGTTTTTTCTACCTCTTTATGCTGCTATTTACATATGAAACAAAACTAATTGGCATCTATCTGTACTAATCTAGAGAAGTTAGTGGGTCTGTGTAGAGCTATCATGGGAATCAATAGCTGTCATTCATTTACTTTTCTGGCTTTTCATCAATAAGTAGGTTACTTCTGAAGCAGCTGTCACCTGGATTCAGGTTGAGGTCAGGCTTTTCCTGATGTAATGAAAATGAACCTTGGAAAAAAGCAAAGATTTCTAATTATTCAGATGATTGGGGGGGGGCTCATAAGACTGTCTCAGAATTCCTGAGTATAATTGCATGATGCATAATATATTTTATTATCCAGTTGAATCCAAAATCTTAGTTATTATTGTACATGAAAAAGAAATACTAGTAACATGAAGGTGTAAAGAAAATCTCAGGCATACAAGATACTTTTGACTAACTCTTCTCTGTTTTCCTGTTACACTAGAATTCCTAGGTTTTCATTCAATATAAAGCAAAGGTAAATTCTTTATATTTCTGATTAGTGATCCTCATCCCAGGTTTGAGTGCTATTTCTAAAGAATGAAACAGTTTATATCTTGTACAAAACCATAATTACTGAAGGAATGCTACTAAAACCCACCCATTGTAAATTTGCAACTGTTTTCTGTGGCCTGCTAATTTCTTATTATCCCCGCCCCCCATTTGAGACCACCAGATTGTGCATTCTTTGCCTGCTGGGGTTGGTTCTGGAATGTATTTAGATTAGATTGTCAAGGCCTTTTAACCTAGATCAGCAACCTTTAGTAATTACCAGTCTTTGTGAGTTGTGGATAGAAAACTGCATGCATGTGTATATCACTTTACAAAGAAAAAAGTCTTATTTTGAGTTACATTATAATTCTGGCTCAGTTTTGTAAAAGAGAGGTTTAAAGTGGACACTGGAAATTTTAAAAAAAGCTCAGTTCTTAAAACTAACCATGCTTCTCTTTTATAGTTGAGGGATTTTGTATCTTTAAGAGATAAATAGAATGCTAAAGATTGAGTCACTTTCAGTTAGATTTTGGGTTTATATTTATTTATGACAGGGCTTTCTAGGGGCCAGGAATTAAACCACATAAAGACTCCCATTAATTTTTTTCCCTACAGTTGTTAAACATCACCTAGCCCAGCCTCTGAAATAATAACTGAAAGCCTCAAATTGTAATAAAAGAATTCGATATTACAAGTGGTAGATTTTAAAATACTGTATGAAGTTTGAGATTAGATTTTTATGTAAAATAAATGAGCTTATCTCAGTTTGTATTTTGTAGATTTATCAGTCCGTGCAAAAGATATTGAAAGTTTTACTAAATACAACCAATTTTGTGATCAGAAAGACCAAATTTTAGAAGTTGATACTATCAAAAAGCTTCTAGTTATCAAATGTAAAACTTCAGTTTTTCCTTTGTGACCTAGCCAGTTATTGTTTTGAAGGCAAGCATAGAAAGTTAATTCAGCATTCCTCTCTGTTGTTCCACAGGATAAAATGTGCCTGTCTTTTCAGTCTTTCTCTGCTTTATTCTGTTGACTAACTTGAGTGCCCACTTGACCAGTAAAGAACCCTTTCATGGTCATTGCACAGGATAAGCTTTTAAAAGAGTGAGAATGGTTAGGGTGACTGTTGTCTTTCCAGTATTTGTACCACAAAAAATTGTGAACAGTGTATTGTAATCTTCCATTACTATGTTGTATGAGAGTTTAGTACATTTGTATTCTTTATTCAAGTCCAAGTCCTGTGCTTTAGTGCAATTGCTTCTGAGAAATAAAGAAAGGTTTGTATTATGTATTTTGGTTGAAACAGCACTTCTCTCACATTAGCTGTATTTTTTTTTTTAAAGAAAATTAATTCCCTTTTTTTGCATTTTTAGAGAGTCTTACCCTGTTTCTTCTTGTTTGCAGTTTCTTCTTTGCTCCAAGTTTCTACTAGCATGCTTAGTCAGGCGTCAGAGCAGGGCAGAGATGGCAGGGACACATGTGCTTGCAGGAGCTTGCTTACATTCTGATTTTCACATCTCCCACAGCTGCTCGGGGTGTAGACAGCAAAGGGTACAAAATACCCTAAATAATTTCCTGTTGTGGTTGGTCTTTGGTTTCTGTCACCTGGTTTAGCTCTTTTATTTCCAGGCACTGACACAATAAGAACAGAAAAATTACTGGGTTTTCCTTCTAAATACTCATCTTAATTTAAAAAATAAAAGACATTCATGAATCTCGGTAAAGAATGAAAGAAAAGACTTTTCTTATTTACTTTTTGACATTTGGATTAGCAAAATACTGTCATATATCATAAGTGTTCTATAAAGCTTCTTAATATCTTTTGTGTAAAAACTTCCTCATCCCTCCCACTAAAATTTGCATGAAGAGCTGTCAGTAATAGATTCTCTGTATATTTGTATACATTAAATTTTAGTCTGCTAAAACTTGTTTACTTTAGATTGTTAGCACCAGTACATAAGCAACCATCAGTGAGTCTATTTCTGCTTCTCTTATTTACCAGTTAAATTTATTTAGAGTATCTGGAGGGGAAATACAAGGCTAAATAAAATTTAGAATAATTATTTTTGAAGAGTCATTTGTAATAGAAATATTAAATCAGAAATAAATTGACTAGTACATTGTGTTTTTCTAGACATTATTAGAGTATGTTCTATAATGTTTATATTGTCTTGTTTATGTATAGATGAGCTCTAATTTGAGATTATCTTAAAGTGACAAAGGATATTTTACCATTTATATGTATCTTACGTATATATACTATTAAGCATTTTATATTTATGTGGAAGTATTTTATAAATTTTATTTTAGCCCTTTTCTATTTTCAATTTTTTAAAAATTGAATTAATTTGTGCCTTGCGTATATGGCACACATTTTTTAATTCATCACTTTGAAACTTCTGCTTTTAAAATATTTTATTCAACAAAGGGGATATTCACATATTTCAGTAATTTTTATATAGTTTTGGGCAATTTAAGATATAAATAGAACTTTCAGCATGATTAAAAAAAAAAAACACTAAACTTCCTTTCCCAGCTGTTCTCATAGAAATTATATTTTACTTCCTTATTAGGCCACAGTTAAATATATTTCACTTACAGTTACCTTCAACTTGTCTCAGGACATATAATTGAACTTGGATCAAAATTACGGCTGTGTGACATTTTTGGCATCTTTAGAATGCAAAATTTAATCCCAGTTCTCCAAATAGATGGCAGTAAGATCTTACAAGTATACTTTTTATTTACAAAAGATTTTAGGCTTAGTCACATGATATTAGAAAATTGTATATATTCTTTGTTTTCATCTGCAGTTATTATTTCCACCATCATCATAATTCCTAATATTTGGTCAGTTCTTTTCCTTGAGTATGGATATTATAGTCTGTTTTTAGTGTTTGCATTGGTTGAAATGGGTACAAAGGTGGGGAGTAGAGGAAAATGTAGGGGCTTTAGAAACTCTAGCTATAAGATCATTAGAATTTTGACAAATATTTATGTGTGCATTCAAGTGACTGTCTCAGTATGACTGGTTTTTGTTTTAGCATAAGCTTTACTAAGTACATGTTCTGTTCTCCATAATCTTTGGGAAAAAAAAATATATATATATATTTTGGGGGGCAAGGGGGGTTTCGAGACAGGGTTTCTCTGTGTAGTCCTGGCTGCCCTGGAACTCACTCTGTAGTCCAGGCTGGCCTCGAACTCAGAAATCCGCCTGCCTCTGCCTCCCAAGTGCTGGGATTACAGGCGTGCGCTACCATGCCCGGCGGAATATTTTTTTCATTTAGGAAACTTAATTACCTCTCTTTTCTTTCAACCTCTCTCCATCTCCGTCTCCATCCCCCCTCTTTCGTTCCACTATGTTCTCTTCTAGAAAGACTTCCAAGACCACACATTAAATGTCTGACATGTAAATCAGGCATGAGGTTTGGCATATAGATAAGTGTGATGTCCTGCTTAAAATTGCCTGCCTTCTCAGAAATTCTCAGACATGTTTTTGGTGTTCCAGATCTTTCAAGGGAGCATCACACATGGGCTTAATTTTGCTTAATGATCATTTTTTAAAATGCATTATATCTTAATATGGAGATACCCTTACCCCTACCTATGATTTTTAGTGTTTAGAAACATTAGATATGTCTATCATTCAGGTTTTATGTTAATAGTTCTACTAAGTAATCTAAACCTTGGTAATCCTGCCTCTGCTGCATCATCAACTTTTAAAGTGGACACATTTAATCTATAATCAACATTATAGGATTCTTATTTTATTTTTCCTCCATGTATAAGCACCGTGTGCATGCCTGGTGCCAAAGAGATTAAAAGTGATCCCCTGGAACTGGAGTTACGGATAGTTGTGAACCATCACATGACTGTTCAGAATCAAACCCAGGTCCTCTGCAAGGACAGAAGGGTCTTAACCACTGAGCCATATCTCCAGCTCTAACATTTGAATTTTAATCTACACATAGCTACTGAGGTCCATATAGATAATAGTATAAACTCTGAAATTTGTCTCATGAATATGTCTGTGATATAGCTACTTTGGAACACATAAGGAATCTGGGTATATAAATTGTATATAATTTTAAGCCTTTAGTGAACAGTTGAAAGATGTTGCATAGAATGTCAGCATTTATGAATGTTATATTTTCTCTCCAGGAGCTCTCTACTATTTGAGGCAATGATAGCAGAAATCATAATTAGTAACAGGATATGATAATTGAGAGTGATAATGCTTCTAATATAGAAAACTATGGGCCCTCTTTAAATACTTTCAGATTCAAAGAATTGTTACCTAGGCCTGGTTATTACATGTCTGTAATCTGTCAGTGCTGCAAGTTCAAGGCCAGCACAGATAGTTTAGGCTCTGTCTCGAATAAAAAAGAGTCAGGAATGGGCGCTTGCTTGTCTAGTACGTATGAGACCCTGGAATCAGTCTCCCACTGTCTCCTCTCAAATTGAGATTAACCAATATTTATGCAAACATTTTATTTTACTGTCTGCTTTGAGGTAAGGAAAAAAGCTTACTTTTACCAAAGGGGATGTTACTTGTTTTCATAAAAGTTTAATCTCATAGTTTAAGGTATAAAGTGCATAGTCTTCTGAAGTTTGGTAACTGTAGTACTTTCACAAAATATGTTGGCATATTATACACTGTGTCTTTGGTTCTCATTTCCTTGTAACATCTTGAAGGAGTATATAAGCTGGCAGATAACTCCAGCATAACAGTTCTGGAAACATCAAAGCCATGTATCAAAAGCTAGCTATATTTTGTGTCCCTGTGAAATTTCTTCAGCAGCAATAGCAAAAATTCCCATCTATCAAGTTTGTCTTAAGCTAGGAGATCCCCACATACTCCAGACAGCATTTAATCTTTTCCTTCTATCATTATGACCCTCAGCTTAAGAAGACATTTTATTTTACATGATAATAGAAGAGGGCTACTAATCCTGAATGTTTAGTTCAGCTGATTAGGGTGAGTGCTAATGCCTCCCAAGTACTGGGATTAAAGGACTGGTTAACTCTTTAATAGGCAGAAAGCCAAGGTTCTGAAGTCTAGCTGATCTCATTAAAATTGAGCAATGGTCAGAAAAGTTTATACTTAATTTACTTTCCTAAAGTCTTACTTTTAATTTTTATTTACATCATATTTCCACTCAGACATGTTCTGCCTCTTATAATTTTTATTGGCATCATTATCCAAGAGCACAGATTAAAAAATAAAGGACACATTCTGGACTCTGAGAAAGTCTTCTATGTAACACATTCTGGCCTCAAACTTGACCCTTCTGCTTCAGTCTTCTGAATGCTATTACATGCTTCTGCTACCACACCTCGTCATCATGGACTCTCTATTTTCTTACCCACACATAATTAATTGTTCTTGGTGTAGTTTGACTGTAACCCTAACCTCTCAAACATCATCCCCCTTTTATTGCCTCCATAGACTGTCAACATTTGTCTCGTAATTGTTAAACATAGATAATAAATATGCTAATACATTGCAAAATAGTGCTAGTCTCTACTCTTCCCTCTTCTTTCTCCATTCTCTACTGAAAATAAATCACTTTACTGGAGTAAGCTTTATAAAAGGCAACCCTGGCCGGTGCTGATCCTGCCCAAAGGATCAAGCCCTAACCTCTTAACCCAGCATACAAAGCCCTTCCTTATCTGGCTCCAGCCAATCTCTTCAGACCAGTCTTATCTCTAATCACCTCCCACATACACTCTGACCTCCCACATGAACTGCATGTGCTTCTTGCATTGTATCCTCATGCCCTGCTTAGTTAACTTCTACACATATTAAGTCATCTCATGGTGGTCTGGTAACTAAGTTCACATGTCACCTTCTGAAGCAATCCTTGTTACCTCTCCTGATATCTTTATCAGCAGTGGCAGGCCTTGTTTGGTATTTTCTTAAAGATCTCACTATGTATCTTTGGTTGTTGTGGAAATCACTTCTGTACTGTGTCTCCTGGGTGCTGGAACTAAAGGTGTGCACCACCATATCTTGCCCAGGCCATCTACTTTTGAGTTATCCTCAGACCATTTTTATGCCACAGTTCACAAACTAATGTTCTGTGGCATTCTGAGTTTTTCATTTTATGTCCCCAGCATATAGTCCAGTACATAGTTGTCTATTTAAACAATTATTTTTAATTGTCATTATTTTCTTCATAGTTTCAAAAATTTTATTACATCTAGTTTATTTTGTGTATCACGGGAGGAGGGGCATATGCTATGGCATAATAATGGTCAGAGGACAGCATGTCAGAATCAGTTCTCTCCTACCATGTGGATCCTGGGGATGTCGGGCTTGGCACCAAGTGTTTTTACCCAAGAGCTATTTCACAGCCTCTCAGATAAAAATTGTCCAAGACTGTTAAATTGTATACTGAGTTCCCAAATGTATAATGTATAAACAGAAAACTATCTGAGCAAGAAATGTAGTAATTTTTGTTTTACTCAACACCTATTGCTGTATTGGTTTTGATTGTTCTTCCACTTCTGTTCATCTTTTTCACTGTGGGATCTTTTCACTTTGTTTTTTTAGTATCTGAAATACACATATGAAATGATATGTGAGGTATACTTTTTGTGCTCCTATGTGGGTACTGGTACCTACATTGGTGAGATATTTCTGGAAATGCTGGCTTAATTAGTATGTGAGGTATTTGTGAGATAAGAGAACCATTATTAAAAATTATGAGAATGGGGCCATTTTCCAGAATTTCAAGTTAGTTTTCTACCTGGATTTTTGAACAAGTATGTGTGATAGTATGTTTCTTAGTAAAGCATGTAACTGGGTTTCTTATTTTATCTTTTAGTACGTCCATAATCTGGTCACAAGATGTGTTTTTGTCCCTCTGATTAATGATAAGATTATAACTAAATTCTACAGTATAGTGACCATCTCCTTTGTATTCTGGCCACCTCTCAACTCTTATGCCAAGTAGGGTTCGTGACACCTCCTCACCCTGTCCTCTCAATCTTTAGCTTTGTTTCTCTTACTCAGTTACACACATCCTATATTTACTGCATCCTTGTCTGCTTTCTCCCTCTTTATCTTCTGTCCTCCAAGGTCCTGGATTAACTTCTGCTCTCCCATTGCCTGTACATGGTATGCAGGTCCTTTGTGTCTTATGCACTGTTGAGATGGTCTTCAACTGTTTGAACTGCTCAAATGTCCTAAGGAATAAAGCACTTAGCCATTTTTCTTGTTCTCCTGCATAGCCCCTTGTTGATATTTTATAATATTTAAACTGCTCTTAAAATATTTTCTTAAATACTTCTTGGATATATGTGTGTGTGTGTGTGTGTGTGTGTGTGTGTGTGTATGGATGGACATGTATATTTTTTTACTTACATATATTTTTTTTAACTTTCCCTGACCATTACCTCTTCCTGGACACCAATAATCACTTTTTCTCCCACAACATTGAAAATCTGTCATTTACTTCAGTTGTTTGAATATATTATTTGCCACTGATTAATTTATATAGACAGATGTATATTATTTCCTTGAAACCCTTGCAAAATTGAGATCAACGCTCTTATATTCTTTATGCATTATCTGATTCAGTACACAATCCATTGCTATGCATAGATAACTTTGTAACTTCTTTCTTGATAATAGTAAATAATGACTTGAAGATGCTGAACACTTGGATAATTATATTATGTACATGTGTAGTGATTTCAGATTGTAGAAAAAAAACTCTTTGCTTTTAATTTTTAAAACATCCCGTTTAAGATTTGGTAGCAAATTTATCTTATAAAAAGATAATATTTAGCCGGGCGTCGTGGCGCATGCCTATAATCCCAGCACTTGGGAGTCAGAGGCAGGTGGATTTCTGAGTTCGAGGCCAGCCTGGTCTACAGAGTGAGTTCCAGGACAGCGAGGGCTACACAGAGAAACCCTGTCTTGAACTCCCCCCCCCAAAAAAAGATAATATTTATCACATTTGTTATTTTACCTCTGTCAAGTCTATTGAAAATAAAATACATATTGAAAATAAAATACAGCCAAAACAATACTTTATTCAGTACACCAACCTAAAGAAGTAAATTGGGGTTTATCATAGAAATTTCTCAATGCCCAAAGGACTGGAGTGCATAGAGGTTGTAGCAAAAGCCATGTTCATAGATGTTTTCTTATGCAAATCACTATCTATAAGGTTTTTAGTGATAAAGGTTTTACAGAAATTGCTGAAGTGATGTCTACAATAAAATCTAAATAGCAAAAAGCAGGAATGACAAAGGGTGTGTTGACTTACTGAGAAGCAGTTGCTGGAAAATGAGCTTAATGGGGGAATATGTTTAGAAACTTGAAATGTCCTTCAGAGGAAGATTTCTAGCTCTTCTCAGTTTTAATATCAAATTTCTCCTTTATAAAGTGACATGAAAATTGCCTTCTGGACCTTAATATGATACTGAACTTAAGCATAGGGATTTCCATGTTCAGGGTTGTTTTCCTTTTTCTAGAATCTCTCCTATGATCGTTTTTCCTTTTAAATTAAACATTACTTTGTTGGTTTTTTTTTTTTTTTTTTTTTTTTTTTGGAGACAGGGTTTCTCTGTTCAGCTCTGGCTATCCTGGAACTCACTCTGTAGACCAGGCTGGCCTCGAACTCAGAAATCCACCTGCCTCTGCCTCCCAAGTGCTGGGATTAAAGGCGTGCGCTGCTGCCGCCACCACAGCCACAACCACCACCACCACCACCACCACCACCACCCGGCTTAAATTAAATATTACTAATCATAAATTTTAAATGAAATTGTGTCCAAATGTGATTTGCCCCTTATTTTTTTTTAAATTCCTAATTATACAGAATAAATGGGTTTCATTCTTTCATAATGAACTCAGAGAAAATATATCCCCTTATGGCTGTCCTTCTTTTTTGGTGTTTTGTTTTGTTTTGTTTTGTTTTGTTTTGTTTTGTTTTGTTTTGTTTTGTTTTGTTTTGTTTTGTGAGACAGGATTTCTCTCTATGTAGCCCTGGCTGTCCTGGAACTCACTCTGTAGACCAAGCTGGCTTAAAACTCAGAAATCCACCTGCCTCTGCCTCCCAAGTGCTGGGATTAAAGGTGTGTGCCACCACGGCCCGGCTATACTTGTCCTTCTTAAGCCTCCCCTCTCAGACCTTTACTTCTCTCTCTAATAGTCTCTCTTCTACATTCATGTTATTTTTTTTCCCAAAATGTTATTTTCAACTGCATTTTATTATAGTCCCATTTCATGCTTAATTTAACTTGTATGTTATTTTGGGATTCTGGAATCCTTAGACATTTTTAAAGGAACATAAAGCTTTGTACAAGTTAGAGGCGTTTGGGTATTGTGTGTGTCTTTAATTATGCATATGACTTTAGTTTTGCTTTGTTTCCCAAAGAGTAGGACTTGGTCATAAATTATGACATGAGGATGGAGAGAAAAGTGATAGATTTTCCTTGACATTTGCTAGGGGTGTGTGCTTTAAGAGGTGATAGCTGGTCATGTGAAAAAGGAGAGCATCTTCATTGGTTTGCAAGTATACTCTCATTCTTATCACAGTACTATAGTGTCCTTAGCATATTACAGAGACTAAGGAATGGCTACAGTGAATAGTTTAATTTTCAAAGATTTAACTAGAGAGGGTTTTTTAGTTCTCATTTACAGTCCTTGAAACAAGTGTACCAAAAGCACAGTTGGATTAGCTAACAAATTGCTAATAATGAATACCCTTCTCAAAATCTTGTTTTGTAACAAGGAAAATCTGTTCCAATCCTTGATTTCACATACAAAGGTTCACTTGATCTGTTTTATAGATATCCCCTTAGAAGTCTGCATTGAGAATGGAGAGATCCAGAGGAAATACCGGGCCTTAGTTACAAATATCTATAATATTAAAATAATAAAATATTTAAAAAATATTTTTTAGGGAAATTTGCAGTTGTGCATTAATTATACGGGACAGAGAACAATCACATTTACTAGTTTCTTAAAGTTAATGGTTCAGATGTTTCAACATGATCTAATGATTCACTAAAGAGGAAATGTTTTATTTAGGTCATCCTTTGTCAGTTAATGATTTAAGTGAATTTGATTCTTATAGTGGACTTGTCTCCCAACAATATGAAGATATAAGCTAGGTATGGTGGCACAACTCATATAATCTCAGCATCTGGGGGAGGAAGGTAGGAAATGAGTAGCACTTAACTCTAAAACAATTCAAGGCCAGCTCAGACTACATGAGACCCTGTGAGAAAAAAGCAATATGGAGATGTTTGTAAAGGTTTAATTTAGCAATAGTAGACTAGATAACAGATGACAGAATAGTCTCATAGCTAACTGCATAATAATTCACACTACTTTTTCAAACATTTTCCCACGTAAACAATGAAATGAAATGTTGATGCTTGTTGACCCCGCAGTACTGGCGTCGTCTGGTGTCGTTCTTCAGTCTTCTTTTTTCCTGCCTCATCAGGCAGGATTATATATCCACGTTGGCACAGGGAACCGGTGCTTCTGAAAAAAGCTATGTTTCTAAAAGTTTTTTTGGTGTCTCTGCCTAATTTTTATCAGTTTAATTCTTCAAATTGACTGCCAGGGTTTGGCTTAATCTTAACCAGAGAGAAGAACCTATGGCTATATTTATTGATGGCTTTGGCCAGTGATAGTAGTGGTTTATTGTTACTAATGTTTTAATCATACCATAAGGACACAACTTGGAAATGTTGGTCTAGTTAGGAACGAGCATATAGAAAATGTGTGTTGGGGAAGCAACCAATAATGTTCTTTTACAAATAAAGCAAATTATGACAGTTCTGCATCAAGCTATGTTAGATATTCTTAATGCCCAATAAGATATTTAGGTACTTTTATTTAGCAGGTCTTTTTTTCTTGGGTCTTTCTAGAGGACAAGACTTTTGGGCAGATTTGAATGCCATGACTGTATTTGAAACAACTGAATTTGACCAACTGCGAAGGCTGTCCACACCACCCTGTAGTAGTACAAACTCTATTTACCACACATTTTGGAAATTCTTCTGTAGAGACCACTTTGGATGGAGAGAGTATCCTGAGGTATTTACATGTTCTTTTTTCTTTTAAATAAATTTAAATTTTTTTCCTGTGGTCTTTTTCCTTTCCAACAGTGACTAAGCAGAATTGAATATAATAATCAGACATCTTAAGGATGTAAATTTAAAAGTCTTGCTGGTACAGGTAAAAAAAACTTCTCTCTTTATATTTCTAAAAGTATATTTCTTTCCATTAGTCTGAAGACCATAATAGAATGCCACTCAAGGGCTTTCCCAGAACCTCACGGTAGAGAGGTACTTAACAGACTTGGTACCATCTTTATAATAGTTTTGATGAGAACTGGTGTAGCTTTTGGCTATATCTGCCTTCAGTGCTTATAGAGATCTAATCGTGTTAAATCTACCATTTTTAGAAGCCTAATGGAACAGGAGTCATTCCTGAGTCCATGAAAGAAATGCTTGAATATGTTTCTTTATTAGGCTACGGTTAAGCAAATCATCTCTTCAGAATTCTGTCATGTGCACATGAATCACTAGTATGATATAGAAGAGCTCACCAGTTGCAAAGCCTTGCTTGTAACTGAATCCAGTAAAACCTTGAAAATGGGTGTTAGAGATTACCTTCTCATTCCACTGATCTGTTTAAGACATTACCAAACAAAATGATCCTAATTAAACACAATATTGAACCATATTCTGATTTTGTCATTTAAGAATTGATTGGTGTCTACCTTCCAAATGGAGTAAGGGGCTGTTTAAATGGAATGCTTGGACTGCCCTTGTGCCTTTACTCTTGGGGTTTTTAGGCTTAGAATTTGGCTAGGATTTTTTAGTTTTATTTCTTTTGAAATTTGAATACTGTTAACTTTTAATTCCTCTGAAATTTTCCTTGACAAATGTAAGTCAAGAAAGTCTCTAGGACATCATTAATGTTGAAACTAGAATGGACTTCTGAGCCTCATATGTGTCGTAAGGCAGATAGATAGCCCTACTCTTATGAACAGGGAGGGTCTTTCTACTTGTAAGGCTCAGAAATCCTAAATACAGGAATTAGTTTGATTTATTGTATTTATTGAAATTCCTTTGATGTTAGCAGTGAAGTAAATGGTTTTTTGCTTTCAGTTACTCTTTTCATGTAAATTGGATTTTCATTTACCTTCTGTTTTCTTCTCCATAGTCTGTTGTTCGACTAATTGAAGAAGCCAACTCTCGGGGTCTGAAAGAAGTTAGATTTATGATGTGGAACAACCATTACATCCTTCACAACTCATTCTTCCGGAGAGAAATAAAACGGAGACCCCTTTTCCGTTCCTGTTTCATTCTGATTCCATATTTACAGTAAGTATCCAATTGTTTTTACTCTTCATTTTTTTTTTTTTTTTGTTTTTTTGTTTTTTTGTTTTTTTGTTTTTTGAGACAGGGTTTCTCTGTGTAGCCCTGGCTGTCCTGGAACTCACTCTGTAGACCAGGCTGGCCTCGAACTCAGAAATCCGCCTGCCTCTGCCTCCCAAGTGCTGGGATTACAGGCGTGCACCACCACGCCCGGCTCTTACTCTTCATTTTTTACTTTTCATTTGTGTAAATTTAAAAGAATTATCTTGGTTACTATTACCAGTAGTGAAATTGTGTATTCTTTACATTTAATTCTTAAATTGAGTTCAGATGACTACTATTCACCCAATCCTAAAAGCATGAGTTTTTTTATTAGGTTTTTGAACTGAAAAACAGGATACAGTTAACATATTTATATAACTAAAGTAACTTGTATTTGAATGAAGGAGAGCTTGCTTTTTATAAGGAGATTGCTCCAAATTACAAGACTACTTTAGGGCCAGATATACCATTATTAGAATTTGGTTTTGAAAGTGATACTAAACTTAGTGTCTGTTGGTCCATTCTGATCCTTAAGGTAAAATGCTGTTTTCATATTCCTACTATTTTTATTTCAAGTCATTCATGGCAAACTCTTTTTTGTTGTTGTTGCTGTTGTTGTTGTTTTGTTTTTTCGAGACAGGGTTTCTCTGTGTAGTTCTGGTTGTCCTGGAACTCACTTTGTAGACCAGGCTGGCCTTGAACTCAGAAATCCGCTTGCCTCTGCCTCCCAAGTGCTGGGATTACAGGCGTGCACCGCCAGGCCTGGCCTCATGGCAAACTCTTAAAGAATTTAGTTCTGGGGATGAAATAAGACCATTAAAAACAAGTTGCTGGTCATGGTTGTTCAGGCTATAATCTTAGTGCACAGGTGATAAAGGTAGGAGGCCTCAAGTTTGAAGCCAGCCTGGGATATATACCAAATTGCAGACCAGTTGGGGAAATCAAGGGAGACCCTGTCTTAAAATAAGAACACAAAACTTGAAAATAAAAAGAATCCCTCAAACAATTAGAATTCAAAATCAGTTTGTAATAAGATCAGTTTTAGAAATTCTTCCAAATCCATATGTAAAAATGAAATTGTTACCTGAGGTTTTTTTGTTGTTGTTGTTTTGTTTTGTTTTAATTAGAAGTAATAAAAACACTATTGCTGGGATTTTACTCGCAGCACAGCTGGAGCTAGTGTCTCCGTCCAGTAGTTAGGAACTTGCTGTCCTCTTGGTGAGGAGACAGTAGAACTCATTAGTAAGACCAGCAGCTGGGCATGCTGAGCTACAGAAGCAAGACTGGCTCCTCTGCAAGGACAGACTTCATTCTCCAGATGCTACAGTGGTGGGAGGACTTGTAAATAGTGAAAAGAAATGCTTTAAGAGATTATGCCTGTTTTAAAAAATACCTTATATCCATTTTTAAAGTATAAAATATAAAAATAATAGAAGCATAAATATGGCATCATTATAGAATGCAGCTTTTCAACAAAAGAAAATAATTATTTGCTTTTTCTTTTCAAACATTATTTTAGTGTTCCTGTCTGAAGCATTGATAATAAAGGACTAAAATGAGAGTTCAGCAAACGAGTGAGCAGAGGAAGAGGTTTGAAGGAGAGCAGGAAGTAGATGGACAGGGTGAAGTGTGAGATGCAGCGTCCTGTCCGCTCTGTACGCAGCTGCAAGATGGCCCTCCTCATAGACGAGGGAAAGGGCAGTGCTTCCAGAAGCAGACTTCAGAGGTCATGGTCTTAGCTAGAGAAAATGTTTTGTGTTTTCCATTTAACTATTAAATTCAAAGACCTGAAGGAAATAAGAGATGTGGGTCATGAATTTCCAGCAAATTCCATTGTATAAAGACTTTTCCTGATACTTATAAAAAGGACCCTTTCTTTAATATTTCTAGAATACCTGAACTGAAATAACATAAGCAACAAATCAAACTAAGGGGCCTGAGGGGCTTTGTCTCAGAGCTGAAAGGACGTCTATTTCATGTAACCATCTCATGGTTACAAGAATGCCAAACATAGTTTCTTTGAATCTTTCCCTAGAGGGATAAAATTAATCCATTTTTATTTCAGTACTGAAATTCGTTTAAGAAATATTTCAAAAATGGTAGGGGGAGCAAGGAGAATAAGGTTGGAATCTGAAAAGCTATAAGCTTTGTTTATCGCTCTACTATAAGCTGAATAGAAGCAGTGTTCTCAGAAAATACTGGTACATTTTAACATTGCTTAGAACACTTATATACATATACATACTTTTTTTTTTGACATGGCAACTAGTGTATAAAAGTCCATCACCACACTGGCTTCTATATATCTGTTTCAGGAAAGTTAGAATATTAGCCTGATGAAAGTATGTATGTGTGGGAGTCGATGTTATCCATGTATGGAATCTAGACTATCTGCACATTTGTGTTTATTGTTGCACTAATAATCATCCTACATGCCCATCAACAGATAGAGAAAATGTGTTATATGTATGCTGGGGGTTATTCATTCACAAAGGAAAAAAAGTCATTTGAAAGGAAGTGGATATTCCCAGAGCTCATATTAAAGGAAATAAGCCAGATTCATACAGACAGTTATTACATGGTTTGTCTTCTGTGGAATCCAGATTAAGCAATATATCTGTAAGACAGACATGAAAGTGGAACAGGGAGTCTAGGAGGAGGATGGGGGACAGGAAACAGAAACGGAATGAACAAAGTACAAAGGTATATGTGTGAATTATTTACTTTACTCATTGCTTTAACAAAATACCTGACAAAAGCAAAACTTAAGAAAGGAGCAGTCTGTTGTGGCTCTTGGTTTAAGGTACAGTTGATTATGGCAGGGAAGTTATGACAGAAGCTGTGTGGGATGGCTGCTCCTGTTACATCTGCAGTCAGGAAACAAGAGAATGCTTGCTGTCTTCCTTTTTATTCAGTCTTGAGACTCAGACCAGCCATGGGAACATCTTTACAGAATGCAAAAAAGGTTTATTTCCTGTGTTATTCTGAATCCTGTAAGATGAACCATTATAGACATCTATAACATAATGAAACCATTATTCTGTATGCCAACTGTAAATAACAAGTCTTAGCAGGATGTTTGGGGAGAATCTTACCTTTGTTGGAAATGTCAAACCCTAACAATAATGGAAAACCAGGTAGGCTAGTGCCTACCTTTGCAAGCAGGGTAGGAGCTGGGGGCTAAAAGTTGGATGCTCTTCTGTAAGTTGTTCAGAACAGTAATGACACTTTAAGAAGAGCCAGAGTTTTTGAGACCGTTTGAAGCGGTGGAGCTTCTCTTTAGAAAAGCATACCAGTAAAAAGCATAAGCTTAACCATTGCAACAGGAAAATATACTGTGCCAAGTCTCTAAAGGAACTTATTAGCTCTCAGAAAATGATCCAAAAGACAAGAAATACAAGTATTTGTTGCAAAAGTTGGAGGAACTGTTTAAATCTGCCTGGGAATTTCAGATGGGGGTGGTAGGAGGACTTGCTAAGTCCTGAATTCACTTACTTAGCTTTGTCTTACAAAGGGGCTTTGGGGCACATTGAATTGAAGGCACAGCTACTTACATGAAGCTGGCAGGGACTAGAAAAGGCAATTGTGTTTCTATAGCATTAGCTTCTTAATAAGCCATCTCTTAAAAGTAGTAGTGGGAATACCACTAATAGTAGTTGTCATAAGAGTCAGACAAACCAGCTTATATCTACCAATTAGATACCAATTACTTTATTTTATTGTAAGTTGAGAAATGTGGAATGGAAAGAAATAGTCCTGGATTAAAAAATACATCTGCTATATCGGGACAAAATCATTAACTATTCTGACTGTTCATTTATTTGAGGAGGGGGATAATCAAACCATATTGCAGTTCATATGACAGTAACACTGTATATGAAATATATAGTGTGTGTTCAGTGGGTGATTAATGACAGCGGTGGTAGGATATGCTCTTTAGAGACAAGACAAATGTTCATATGCAACTATAACCTCTGTGTCGCAAAGTTCTTTTGAAAATGTCAATTTCCAAATCCGCTTGGCACAGACATTACTCCTTACTTGTGACCACCATGTACTGATGAGTGTGTTGTTACAATACCCTGACACTGAAACTAGGTCTCAGGGTCAGGATTTCCTTATTTTTTGCTTCTTCCCTTTTCCTTGTTTTGAAAAAAGTTAAAAAGTATGTTTTAAAATATGAATCAGGCAGGAAAAAGAAAACTTATTTATGTAAAATCATCTTTAAAAGTAACAAAGTTGAATTTAAAGATTAAATTGTGCACCCTCTGGCATCTGCTCTATTTCGGGGAGGGGCCTGGAGACCTGAACCCAGTGCATTAAGCATCACAGATCATCACTTTATCCTTGAGCCCACCTACCCTTAATAGGCCTTAATTAAGGTTTCATCTTAATTACATTTAAAATTGTAAAATTGGAAAAATATTTAGTGATTATTTTAATTGTAGTATTTGAAAGTGAATGCCTGCTTCATGACTTTTCTTACTTCTTATAAAGTTTTAATTTTTAATCACAGAAGCCAATTTAACATCTGTCCTACCTTATTCCCCAATATTCTATAGTTATGGTAATTTTTTTGCGTAGTATCAGCAAAGTTTGAAAGAAGCATGTAAATTATTGTTGGCCCTTTGAGACAAAGCTTTTTTAAGCTGTATATATAAAGGAGGACTCCAGAAGGATTCAGAAGTCAAGATCCGTGTAGGTCGCTCCTTACTATTTGCTCAGAAGCAGTGCATTTCAGAGTTGTCTCCACAGGAAAAAAGCTAGAAAGAAGCTAATGTGTTTGCTCTAAGAGCCTGTTGTTTCTGTTTGATGGGGGTTTTTTGGTTTGTTTTTTGATGTTTTGAGACAAAGTTGCCCAGGCTTGGGCTGAGGTTGTATTTCTCTTGCCTCTATCTCCTGAGTGCTGGTATCATAGCAAAGCACTACCACACTTGGATTTGTTTTGCTTTTCTTAAGTAAATAAATAAAATTAATATGTAAGTATTTAAGCTGTTCAGTTATAAAATTGGACAGTACTACAAAGCACTTATGTCATATGAGATGTATTAATTTTTGAATGCTTTACTTAGTGTTTTTCTCCATTTTAGGACACTTGGTGGGGTTCCCACTCAGGCTTCTCTGCCTCTTGAAGCAACTTCATCACAAATCATCTGCCCAGATGGAGTAACTTCAGCAAACTTTTACCCCGAAACATGGGTTTATATGCATCCATCTCAGGACTTCATCCAAGTGCCTGTTTCTGCAGAGGATAAAAGTTATCGAATCATTTACAATCTTTTTCATAAAACTGTACCTGAATTTAAATACAGAATTGTACAAATACTGAGAGTCCAAAACCAATTTCTTTGGGAGAAATATAAAAGGTGAGTCAAGGGTATGAAAATTTAAGAGCATTTCTTAATATAGCTATTGTCAAATATACAACACAGCAAACACTTGCATAGAGTTTAATATGTTCATATGTCTATGTAGTAGCACACATGTAATCATAATACACCTGTAAATAGTATTAATAAAATTATGACAAACTATAGTATAATTTTTGGCATTTTATTTTTATAGCTTAATAGATTGTTATCCTCGAAATTATAAAGCAGAGTTTGAATGCATTGTTTATTATTATAATCTAAATGTCTTCCTCTTAAATGCCTGCCTATTTTTTGCACTAGGAAAAAAGAATATATGAACAGAAAAATGTCTGGCCGTGACAGAATAATAAATGAGAGACACTTATTTCATGGAACATCCCAAGATGTGGTAGATGGAATTTGCAAGCACAACTTTGACCCTCGTGTCTGTGGAAAGCATGCTACAATGTTTGGACAAGGCAGTTATTTCGCAAAGAAGGCAAGCTACTCTCATAACTTTTCTAAGAAGTCCTCCAAAGGAGTCCATTTCATGTTTTTGGCCAAAGTGTTAACTGGCAGATACACAATGGGCAGTCATGGCATGAGAAGGCCCCCTCCAGTCAACCCTGGCAGTGTCACCAGTGACTTATATGACTCTTGTGTGGATAATTTTTTTGAGCCTCAGATTTTCGTCATTTTCAATGATGACCAGAGTTACCCTTATTTTGTTATCCAATATGAAGAAGTCAGTAACACTGTTTCCATTTGAAAATCTTGGTACTACTAAGTTATTTGCTATGAACTCAATCCAGCATTTGTAGCAGGTTTGGGTGGGACTGGGAGGGAAACGGCATTTGACAGAAATAGGATACTTTTCAGACCCAATTTTTTAATAAGTGCTAGAAAGTAATTTTTTTAAAAGAAAAAAATGGGTTTTAAAATGGCCACTTATTATTTAATTGTTTACTAATTGTTAGTGTACTTGGTGTGGAAAAGACTAAAGTGCATATTCTTCATTCACACTTGTACATATAGGCAGCAGCAATATTAGTAGAAGTATTTGGGAAACAAAAAACAAAAACTGACTAGCCTAATTAAATGTTGCTTGGGTCTGGTAGAAGTTTGGTCAAAACAAATAGAGGCTGTGAGGATTCTGTTTACTTAACATTGATAAACCACCTGGAACTGATACTACCATGCTTATTACCTATCCAAAGCATTATGTATTGTACTTTGGGGTAGTATACTTTGATGTAATTCTAATAGGTGGGAAGAAATTTTCATTCTGTGATCAGGATGAAATATATCATCCACTCAAACCTCCAGAATTTTCCTGAGAACCCAGGATCTGTTTAGAGGAAGTAAAATAATAATAATAATAAATAACCCATTCGAAAAAAATTGTCACCAGCAAAATTCCCTGGTTGTGAAGTGTTAAAATTCAGCCATGAAAACTCAGCCTCTATGATTGTTGCCTACCTTAGTTTCAGAGTTGGTCAGTTAGGTTGGGTAACCCTGGGCTGATATTAGATGGAAAGGTTGAGTACTGTGCTTCACACAAAACAGACTCATAGCCATATTTGCTGAGTTGATTTGTTAAAAACAACAAGCTCACCCCCATGCCTGCTTTGCCAGATGCACTGGATTTCTTGGCTGACTCTGTACCTTACACTACTTACTTAATAGAAACACAAACTTGGAAATTGTGCCACTGGCCCAGCAAGAGCACTGTAAGGAGAATGTGCTGTTGCCTCAATTCAGAGCATTAGTAAGTACTTCTGAGCAAAGCAAAAACCTGAATAAAGTGAAAAGTGGTTGTTGATAAAATAAACCACAGAAGTCCTTCAGATACCAAGCTCTCCTTGTATGTTTGTGGTTATCTCATTTACCCAAACTTTACAGGAACTTTGTTATTTAAAGCAAGATATAGCTGTACAGATGTCTCAGTGAATCAGTCTGTTTAAGCACTTATCAGGGCTTCCACACGGTTATTTATTTTGCCCTAGTTGATCCTGTTTGCTGCCATTGGCAGGAGGAAATGGGCAACTGTGGCAGTCATTCATCCGATTATAACTTGTAAACCAGTGATCCCCAATCGTTTTCAAGTTAAGACATGTTAACATTGCTTGTTTGATTTTATGGAACGTGTTCCTTTTTTCTCCCTAAAGGAAACAAAAGCTTTATGACATATTTATTTTTTTAATAAAACTAAGCAAAAATAAAAGTTAATTCTTTAAAACCTCCGTTTTGTTCTATTTCCATTTAAATAACAAATCACTAAGTAGTTGATCTGTATGTTGGGTGGTTGGCTGATTGGCTGGGTGAGTGTGTTGATTTGGTTTGGTTTGTTCATTAGAAGACTGTAGGATTCAATAGATCTATTCAAAACGTGTTGCTTACCCTCTTCTCCTTGGGAATGGAGGAAGTATATTACCTAGTTTTCAACTGTAAGTCACAAGAAAAGAATGAGTATTTTTATTTACAGATAATTTAATTGGGGATAGGAACAAACAAGTCTTGCATCAGCAAATAGCTATAAAGAAAAACAAGCTAGTTGAAAATGCTGCTTTCAATTGTATGAAGGAATTGTAAACTCAAGATTTCAGTGTAATGAAATCCCTGATGAGTATATGTGAACATATCAGACTGTATTTACCATGATAATAATGACTTTAAGTTCCTGTGATTAATACTGTATTTATTGTTCTGATTTAGCTATATGTATAGAGTCAATTTAAATTTTGTAATGAACCTATGGTTGAAACATACTGAAAGGCATTTAGTGGCTTTCTTCCTACCAGCACAACTATAATTTGTTTCATTTCATTAAAATATGGTTGAAACATCTAGGGAACGAGCCTACAAACTCCTTGAGATAGTTCAGTACTTTATAATACTATGCTAGGAAAGATTTGTTTGTTTGTTTGAGACATGTTTATGTGTGTGTATGTGTGTAGCAGTCCTAGAACTCAAGTATACCAGGCTAGGCTCAGAGATCTGCCTGCCTCCGTCTCCCAAACACTGGGAATAAAGGCTTGCATCATCATAGTTGGCCTAAATTTTTTTTTCTTTAATGTAAACAAAGTTTGTACATATTTGATCCCTTAGAATTTAAGTTTAAATCTTGACTTAGTTTTTCATATATTTGAACAGTCTGTTCTCAAAATCCAGAGCCTTCTTCCTGCCTCAGTCTCTGATGAAATTAAGTTCTAATCCCAGACAAATTATAGCTTTTTCCATAGTTGGTACCTTAATCTTAAAATGGGCTTTTTGTTGCTTTGTTGTTGGCATTTTAAAACAAGGTTCCACTTTTTAAGACAAGGCAGTCTTGGGACTCAGTATGGACCTCAGCTGGACTAGAACCTATGAAGATCTTTTTGTCTCAGTCAAGTACTGTGATTACAGGCAAGAGTCAGTGCACCCCCCACCATACCACACTTTTTTACTGTTGTTTATCTTTTATTTTTGCTGTACTAGAAAGGGAAATTAGACCTTGCATAGGGTAAGCAAGCACTCTACCACTGATTGTATCACAAACCCTCTTTTTATCTTTTGTTTTGAATCTGGGTCTCACTAGTTGTCCAGAATGACCTTGAGTTTTGGATTCTCTAACCTCAGGTTCCCTAGTAGCTAGGACTGTAAGTCTGGGCTGTACTTTCATCTGAAATGCTCTTTAAAAACAAAAAAACTAAATACTAGAAATATTCTTTGAGACTTTACTTTTTGTAAACTTCTATATAAATATAAATAACTGATACTATTTCCTTATAAGCTTAAAAGCTGGATAGTTAATTTTTTTTAGAACAGTATTTTTTTTTAATAGACTTGTTTAAGCCTACTTATTCATTTGCAGGCAAATTAATGGAGTGTTGTTGAGTTCCAATAGTTTTTAGCCATTCTGTACTTCATATTAATTATTAGGTTTTTACATTCCGTTAAATTATGTCACAACTGTCTGAAATTCTGTCATATTTAAAATTGATTACTTTAAAGATTTAGCACATATTCAGGAAATGTTGCTGACAAACATCTTTGTTTGTATAAGTCTATAAAGTTTCAGAAAAAGAGTCACCTGACAAATCTGTGTAGGCATTAAGTCCCCTCAGAAATATTCAAGGAGTGACTTACGCCATAAAATAAGACCAACTAACAGTGCAGATGAAACCTTTCAGTGATGAGTAATCATAGGGCACAAGCAAGCAAAGGCGGGGAGAAGCAAGCAGTGTTATATTTCAATTTAATTTGGGTTAGTAAGTTTCTATATTCTTCATGTTTATATAACTTATTTATAACTAATTGTGTCTCCTTAACTATATTTAATCTTAAAATCACTCTAATTACTTAGCTTACAGGCTCAACCAAGTGTTCCAGAGCCTTTAGAGTCTTTGTTTTGTGTAGCAGAGCCGTGGGCGTGCTAGGCAAATGCTGTACTGAGTTGCATTGAGCCCCCTCCCCCTCCCCACCCCCTACACTCCAGCTTCTCATTGTAATAGTATTTTATTCACGGGTGTAAGTCAAACTCTCTAAACTGGGTATAGTTGGTTTACATTTTTTTAAGGATAGCAATTGTAAGTTTAACTAGCTTTGTTCTCGGTGATTTTAAGCTGATTGAACCTGGTGTATATAATGCCTCTTAAAAGTAGCTGGATTCATTATAAATGTAAGGTTCTACCCATAGCTCTAGACACATACCTGCATTTTTCTGGAGCTACAGCTTCTGCAGTCTTAAAATGAACGTGTTGGTGTGTCCATGTCATGTTAAGTGAGTGGGGATGCAGGTTTTGTGAATCATTGTTACCTAATTTTTCAGATCACTGCCGTTTGTCAGCAGCCACTTAGTCACAAGCCTGTCTGTTCAAGGAAGTCATATGATTTTAGTAACTGGGTTGTGGGCAGATTTAGATAATGTAAAACAGAACAGCATCGACTTTATGGTATGCAATCAAATTTTATCCACCAATAGTAGCAGTATATTCATCATGAACTCCCAAAGATATCCAAATCCTGCTTTAGGAACCTGTCACCTTGTTACTTACTAGGCAAAGGAGCTTTACATAGTTGATTAAAGATCTTAAGGTATGGCAATGTCTTGTTGTAACAATACCTGGGACATGGTAATAGCTAAATGAAAATCAAGACCCAAGAGGCTTCATCTGACAAAGGCCTATATACTCTCACACGGTAGAAAAGCCGAAAGGCAAATGGACATGTTTTGCCTGCATGCATGTGCACCACAAGCGAGCCTACAACCTGCAGAAGTCAGAAGAGCATGGAGTCACTAGAACTAGAGTAAAAGATGGTTGTGAGCCACCGTGTGATTTCTGGGAACTGAGGGGAGGAGAGAGAGAAGATAGGAGGAGATCTTCCAAAGATGCCCTTGCTCTAATGACCTACTTCCTCCAGCTGTGTCCTACCTCCTGCGGTTTCTAGAACCTTCCAGAATGTTATCAGGTGAGGACCAATCCCCTTATTGGAGCCTTTGTAGGGGGCCCTGTACTTCATAGCTAAACTATAAGACCTTTTCAGGGGTGTCTAGGGAGTGAAAAATATTGGAAGAAAATAGCCATGCCTGTGGAATTCCAGATATATATTGGCAGCTATGTATCACACAATGGCTGAGGTGATACATATCCACCAAGTGCCACTGATTCACAGTCCCACCCCCAAATGAAGGAGGGATGTCGGTCCCCTAGTTCAGCACAATCAGCTGTTTCACTCTCACTGTGAAATATGCTTTATGAAGTGATTCAAGGCACAGCACCAAATTTTGAATTCTGTTTTTATCTAGTCAGCCAGAGTGACAATTTCATTGATTTGATGAGGATAAAGTATCAAACCAGAAATTTCTAGTAAACTGCAATGTCCTTAATATCAAATTATGCCATTTGTTTAGACATTAAACTGGAAAATACCAGATCCTTTTTTTATTAGATGCCTTGTGAGTATTACCTGCAGTGACTAAGTACTAAGTCTAGACAGCATCCCAGCTGATGATTAGGTAGTACTTAGCAGACATTGCTTCCCTGAAGACAACCTTTATTGTATTTGGTTGAGCTGGGATCAATTTTTATGTCTCAGCCATTCTGGTCACTATCTGCTAATTCTTTTAAGCCAAAAATGGTAATTCAACCCTCTAATTCCATCACTGAGGAAGTTAAAGCAGTGGGATTGTCAGGAGTTTGAACTCAACCAGTCTGTACTGAAGAAAAAGACCCTGTCTTAAAACAACAAACAAGTTTTTTTAATTATATTAAACTCTACAGGCCCCTATATATAAGCTTTGCTGTCTCCTGTGTCATTCCTGAGAGAACAACACATTTTCTCTGCAGGACGGGAATAGAGCATACAAAACAGTGAAAAGAATTGTGAGTGAAATTAATGTCATTTGGCTAGTTGGAAAAACAGCTTGAACTCCAGTCCCCAATATTTTGTGAGCTTTAACCAAGTCACCAACCACTCCAGGCTTCAGTTTTCTTATCTGAAAAATGAGTAGTACAGACTTCTAAGGTCCTTTCTATGATTCTATGACAATTTAAGAAATAGTCAATAGCTTGAATCATTATTACTAAGACCTTGGCTTTAACCTTATGTCACAAAGAAAGTCATCTGATTCCAGGCTGAGGGATTCCAAAGAACTTGAGAAAAGAGAAAAGAAGAGAAATGAAATTTAAATTCAGAATTCCTCACTGGACACAGACTGCCTACTAGAGAGAGTTCTTGTGGGTGATGTTACCACATAAGTTCTAGAATCTTTATTTCCCCTCCCTTCCCCCATTCTTGTCTCTCCTTCCTTTCTCTTACTGTCCCCCACTTCCACTACCTAGTGCCCATACCAGTTGTATGTCAACTAGTCCCTCTGCCCTAGATTATTAAAGGGTTTGTTGTCAGAGGCCAGAAAAACAAAGGCCTTCCTTCCCAGAAGCCTCATGAGAACACGAACTCTGATCCAGAAATCAGCTCAGCTTCTTCTGTGCTGACACACGCTTTAATAGCTGCCTCCTTTGTGATCAGGTTCCTTGGGAACAGATGACAGGCCTGATATCTGGAGGGTTGCTCCTGATTTCTCTCTGAAGGGTTCCTGCTGGGGGCAGGGGGGCGGGGAGGAGAGGGGGGCTGAGGTAGGACTCCTGAGCTAGTGTTCAAAACATTTCATCTGACCAGCATCAGCATCAGCAGACTGAAGGCATTTGGTTTCAGGTGGAGCATGCAAAGCTGTGGTCCCAGGCCCATGACTGGCAGTTTCTGTTGTTCTGCACTCCGGGATCAGGTTGTGCTCTCTGACTCAGTTTCACATGCAGCAGCTCTCGGGGTGTTCCCGTGGCCTTTTCTAATGAGCAGTTCTGCTCCCAGCAGCCTCAGCCCCTCTGCCAGTTCCCCAAGCTCTGCCCCTGCATGAATTCCCACACCCACCTCAGAAGTAATGGAAATTCTGCCCCAAAGCAAATTAATTCCTCACATCTCCATGAAGATACATGTTTAATGCATCTTAAAAATAGAGACTGAACGTCATTTCCATAGCTACTTCAGGTTCTTGATGGCAAATTTTCTTTTAAATAAGACTTTTACATATGCAGACATGCTTTATTTAACATGAGACAGGCTTTATTGTCATGATGAGCAGATTATGAGTATTCTTGGCTGACCTTCCCAGGCACAATGTTGTAGGAAACCAGGGTTAGCTCGGAATACAGGCAGCTGAAAAACACCTGGTCTCCATCCTCTCACTTACCAGTCTATCGACATAGTGTCCCAGCAACCAAGTACTTGTGAGAGCTGGGATGGCATTTCTGCTGGAAGAGGTTTGGTTTTAGAACCCAAGGACAGATTGCAAAGAACTTTCAAGACTCCCCCCAGGCCCACCTCAACGCCCTCTCAGATCTCTGTCTGGTCGGGGTAGCCTTTCAAATCTTTGACAGGATTAGAGATAAGTCTTCTAAGGAGGACAATCATCCTAAGAGAAAACCTTATTTTTGATCCTTATGCCCTGCCCTAGCTGAGAATTGTTCATTTATTCAGTCAGCCCACAAATGATTATAGCACTGGTCAAAGTATGTTTGCCTACCTATAACATTCACATTCAAGATCGAACACACAAAATGAAAGAGATGTAATTCCCAATACAGCAGTGCTTTTCCAAAACATCTTTTTTTTTTAAAAAAAAATAAAAAACAAGAAATACACAACAGAATACAAAACAGAAAAGAATATGTAGAGTTTCCCTGTAGAAACAAAAGCTGTTGCCAGTGTCTTACATACCCGAGATAGTTGGCATTTTCTCACTGTGCCCAAAACAAACAGGCAAACAATGATGACCTTGCATAAGCAATGTCAAAGCAGTAAAAACCTATTTTGGCTCACAGTTTCAGAGATTCGGGCTAAAGATCAGCTTAATTTTTTGCTATAGAGGACTGTAGTGAGGTCGAACATCATTGTGAAGGAAGGTGTGAGAAAAAAAAATGCAAACTAACTGGCCTCGTTGTGATCAGGAAGCAGAGAGAGGACAGAGGAAGATGCCAGAACAAATGAAACCTCTTAGAGGTAGTCCCCAGCAGCCACTCCCTCCAGCAGCCCCGCCTCCCACAGTTTCCACCTTCTCACAATCTAATTATGAATTCACTAATGGATTAAAACAACTACTAGGTCAAAACCTTCAAGACCCAGTCACATCCCGAGAGCACGCCCGTCAGCTGGCAGTCAGGCAGCTGACATCTGAGCACTTCATCTCTAGCCCATGAGATCCTTCCAGTGATCACACACTGGTGGATATATATATATAATATATATATATTATATATATAATATATATTATATATAAAGTTATATATAATTATATAATTTATATATATATGTATATATATATATAATTTTCAGAGATGATGGGATACTAAACATACCTGGCTATTTTCATTGACACTTTATCTTGGAGGGCAGCTTCATTCCCCTTAATGACTGACTGTGACTAGTTCTGTTGTGTGAATGCTTCATGACTTACTTCTCACTGATGAACGTTCAGGCTGTTGCTAGTGCTGTCAACTACAGACTGTGCTGAGGTGTCAGTATCTTTTACACACATCGTCTTGAGCATGTTCTATATTGATAGACCAAGTTCCCAGAAGTAGAGTTGTTGAGTCAAAAGATAAAGCATTTTAAGTTTGGGTACATACTGTGTGACTTTCCTTAGAGATTGAATCAACGTGTCAGCATCCCTCCAGACACCTCCCCTTCACCAAAGTAAAAAACAGAGGACATTGGCCTCCTAATGATCTCTTCTTGAGTACATATAAATATATACATACATATATATATACACATATATATGTTTTTGTGGCATTGTTTTTAAAATAGAGATGTATAAGCTCGACATAATAACACACTCCTTTAATCCCAGCACACAGGATGCAGAGACAGGCAGACCTCTGTGAGTTTGAGGCTAGCCCGGTCTACATAGTGAGAACTAGGCCAGCCAGAGCTATAAAGACTCTGTCTGAAAAAGAAATAAAATAGAGAAGTACAACAGAATGTGAGAATATGTAATACTATCATCAGGCTGACTCCAATGACCCCCCTACACTTTTGGGGGAGCTGCCAGGGATCCACCTCAAGGTCTCACCCATGCTAAGCAAGTGTTCTGCTACTGAGCTGAGACTCACCAGCCCTCTCCGTTATTTTAGCATTACTTGCTATTTTCTTTTTCTCATTTACTTTCCCTACCTGTGCATCAGCTAGAACATAAACGTGGGAGATCAGAAAGGGTGGGCGTGGGCATCTCTATTTTCCACTTAGTACCTGGTAGTAATTGGCATTCAATGAATGTGCCTTGGTAGAAACAGTAGGTTCAGAGCACTTATAGGACCTTTGGTACCCAAGGACGTGCATTTGCTCTGGAATACTGCAAATCTCTCCAAGACTCAGGGCCCAGAGGAGTTTCTGGCACATTCTGCTAACAGTCCACAGGCTTTGGAGAGAAAATTAAGAATTACAACAACTTTAAGGGAAACAGATAGGGCTGGAAGACACTATCCAGTCCTTTGAGTTTGGCCTAAAAAATAAGTTGCATTATCCTTGGCTGTAAGCAAATTATAGGTCAAAGTGGAATATAAATTACTATGTGTAAAATAGTGAAAAGAACATTTGTTTAATGAACTCTAAAGCAGAGGCTTTTGACTATGGTCTAGAGTGCTGCGGGGAGGAAGCTGTCTCAGGAAAAATCCAAAGTGATTCACTGGATACAGGTAGTGACAAACGAGTGTTTGTTGAAGGGGTGTTCCTGAATCCTAAGGGTTATTCAGCCGGGTCCTGGGTGTGGCCGACAGGTTTGGCTAGGCCTAATTAATTGGATTCAGCCATGTGGGAAACTTCAGAGATGACTGTTGGTGTTAACGTTTGTACCACCCATTCACTGGCCTGGCACCAGGAAGACAGGGCAATGTCATTTGAGTATTCCAGAATTTATACATATCCCGAAAGATACAGGGGACAGGAACTAACTTTTCCCACTGGAAAATGTTTCTCAATCTTAATTAATTAAATATATGAAGAAACTTCCTTTTTTTTTTTTTTTTTTTTTTTTTTTGGTTTTTTGAGACAGGGTTTCTCTGTGTCGTCCTGGCTGTCCTGGAACTCACTCTAGACCAGGCTGGCCTCGAACTCAGAAATCTGCCTGCCTCTGCCTCCCAAGTGCTGGGATTACAGGCGTGCGCCACCACCGCCCGGCAGGAACTTCCTTTTTTTTTTTTTTTTTTTTTAATTTATTACCAGAGAACATGTCTATCAGAGGTCTGCTGTTCACTTCTTATGTAGAAATGAGCTACAGACTTTTATCCATGAGTGCCATGCCTTAAGTGCGTGTATCTCCATTAGGGTCCTTTGCCTGGTTCTTTAACAGAGACGATAGTGCTCTCTCGAGGTTATGTAACTGTCAAAGAGCGGCTCTGGAGACTGAGCAGCAGCAACACCAGCTCCGTGGCTGTTTCCAAGCCCCCCTGTCGAGAGATTCTCAAGTCAGTCTTGGCGTTTGAAGATCAAGGAAAGAGCAGCCAGCCAAGGGCTGTCTCCGTAAGGACGGCCTCATCTGTCGGCTCTCTGCTCCTTCCGGGTTGGGCATGCATTCTCGAGCATGCGATCATGGGAATGTCTTCTCAGTGGCCTCCATCACCTTTAACCTCAGCAGCCCAGGAACCCATGTGAACGGTCTCCGAGGGAACGTGGTGGCACTGGGTGATCTTGTGTGGGACAGACATGAGGCAGCTGGCTCCCAGCGGCTTCCCTGGGCCTGTCAGTGATTCTTAGTAGGCCCAGGCTCTTTGCCTAGAAACTCCCCAATATTAACAATGAGAAAGGAGCGGACCTTCTTCAGAAGTGTGATAGGATCCTCCAGACCTCGGCTCCGGAGCAAGTATCCTCTCCAAACTTGGAAAGAAAATGCAGTGTGGAGATGGGGTTACACTCTACAGGCAGCATGTGATTTCCAGAACTGACCCGGAAGGCTCCAGACACTTTGCTTTTATAACATAGTTTTCAGACTTTGTATAACATATATCTCAAAGAATGGACTGTGTGCCTGTAGTGTCACAGTGTACAAGATACTGAAAAGACGCAGTGCGGGAATTCTGTCCCACTTAAGGTCTCCCAACACATTTCCTTATAGATTTTCAAGCATGTGACCGGGTGTGGTGGCCCCTGCTTGTCACTGCATTCTTGGAATCTGAGGAAGGAGGCTTACTGTGAGCTTCAGGCCAGCCTGGCCTCTAAGGTGAAACTGTCATTCCCCCCAGAAAAAAAAAAAAAAAAAAACAAAGAAAAACTGAACTTTAAAAAAAAAAAGATTTGGGCCGGGCGTGGTGGCGCACGCCTGTAATCCCAGCACTTGGGAGGCAGAGGCAGGCGGATTTCTGAGTTCGAGGCCAGCCTGGTCTACAGAGTGAGTTCCAGGACAGCCAGGACTACACAGAGAAACCCTGTCTCGAAAAACCAAAAAAAAAAAAAAAAAAAAAGATTTATAAATTCATCTTTTTGCCTTTAGTTTTCTGCTCGGGAAATAAGAAGTGTCTTCCCAAGTAACTTTATTAGTGCAGGGAGAAAGATCAAGAAAGCACAACCTGCCTAGTGGGATGGGTGTACTATGATGAGTTCCAGAGGATCTACCAAGACCATTTCCATGACCAAACCCTCTACTGAGGAGAGACGTCTCGAAGCCTCATTTTGCCAAGCCTGACTTAGAGGCTTACCAATGCCAGTTCTTAGACGGACTGCTTGCAGGAATCGGTGCTTCTGCCCAGCGTGTGCTGTAAGTGCACAGATGGGGACATACATGGCTGCTTCTCTCTGTCTGCTGTCTGCTACCCCTGAGGTGAAGGTGCATTAAAAAAGCTGCTGCGAGGTCCTCAGAAGATCTGATGCTTTATTCTGTCTGAGGGGGCAGGATCTCAGCATCTGGCTTCCGTGAGTGGCACGGAGAGATCATTCTAGAAGCAGCCGTCTGTGCTCTCTTCAGAGAGGCTCCATCAAGAGCCTGTTCTTGCTGGGCAGTGGTGGCGCATGCCTTTAATCCCAGCACTTGGGAGGCAGAGGCAGGCAGATTTCTGAGTTCAAGGCCAGCCTGGTCTACAGAGTGAGTTCCAGGACAGCCAGGGCTACACAGAGAAACCCTGTCTCGGAAAAAACAAACAAACAAACAAACAAACAAAAGAGCCTGTTCTCTTTTTAATTTCATTTGTGGTGTATTTGTTTATCGAGACAGAGATTCCCTGCTTAGCCCATGCTGACCTGGAGCTTGCCATCTTCCTGCCTTGTGGTCCCAAGTGCTGGGATTATAGGAATTTGTCACCACATGCAGACACAAAAACCTTTTTAAATGCCCTTGAAGACTCACAGAGGTGTTAGGCGGGCAAGGCTCAGAAACTTCACTGATTAACAGAATTCAGCAAGGATTCACCATTCATCTAGTGTTTATTGAGTCTCTATTATTTACCAGGCACAGATGTTGGTGCTGGGCTACAGCAGCCAAAAAACCATTTTACCCCCTGCCCTTCTGAGGCTTCCATTGCTAGCTCTCAGTAAGTCCCACCCAGAACCAAAGCCCTTGGCAAGCTAAGGCACCGCACTCGGCCCGTGGTACTTTCGGTAACTGTGTACCAGCGTAGCTTAGGAGACAGGCCATTTGGGTGTGCTGTCCAGAGGACAAGGCACAGTTAGGCTTGGGATCAGAGCAACCTGAGCCTAGCCCGCGTCCTTTTGGACCCTGTGACTAACATACTTGCTGTGTGGCCCTGGACCACCACCTGACCCCCTAGCATCTGTTTCATCTCTGACGAGGCAGGAATTTGACATTGTGTGCCTCTCTCCGAGGGAAGTATGTGAACCAGTGTTTGGAAAGTCTGTATCAGTTGAAAGGGCAAATAAATGCGCTGAGTTGGGTGGCCAGCCCCCGGTGCAGCTAGCGCACTGCCCGGCCTTTTCAGGAGACCCATGTGTAAACACAGGACCGTGTAACTAACCACGGCTGCACAAAGGCACACACAGGCTAAGAGCAGCCGGAGAGAAACATTCCAGGGCTTTGAGACAGGAGCTCTTTTCTCTGGCTCCTTATTTTAATCTTTTCAAGGGAAGAATCACCTAGCAAATGTGGGAAGCCTCCTGGACTGGTGGGTTTCATTCATTCAGAAGGGACAAAATGTTTTCTGTGACAGTCATTTACTGTCTGAGGTGCTGTAAGCAGCCACTAACTGCCAGTACTCTTCTGGGTTCTTCAGGTGGACGTCAAACGACCCCCACACGTGTTCAATATGGTACCACTCAGCACTTCAGAAGGGGAAGAGGCACTGGGTTTTATTTATACAAGTTCCTGCCAACAACTGAGAGAGAGGCAGAATTTAATTACTAAGTTTTTGTCTCCCATCTGTCTGATGTCTTTCTGCATTTGGGAAAATACTAGATATTTTGATATGGTAATTTATAATGAATAAAGCAACTTCAAAACAGACCAGGGAAAGCCATGGTCTCGTTGTACTAATAAAAAATGCACAGGAAAACGCAGCGTAAGGGCAGGACAGAGTCTTGAAGGCTGTCATAAAAGCCAAGAAAAAAAAAAAATTCAGGGATTCTCACTATAGAACTTTTTCATACATTGACCAAAAACTCTTTATTTTTCCTAAATAAGAAAAGAATCTAAGATTTACTCGTGTGTGTGTGTGTGTGTGTGTGTGTGTACACATCATAAGCAAGGCCCTGAGAAAGCCAGAAGAGGGTGTTGGGTCCCAAAACTGGAGTTACAGTTCTTTGGTTGTGAGTCATGAGGTGGGTGCTGGGGTCCCAACTGGGGTCCTGTCAGGAATGAGAATTTTTGACTGTTTGGCCATCTTTCTTGCCCCCAATGTAACAGACAGACAAACAAAACCCCTTTATAACACATCCTGTCTCAAGAGGAATGGAAATATGTTCTAAGACAGGCATGAAGGCCTGCCAGAGGCCCAGGTGTGGCCCTGCCTTCATCTGCACTGCTGTGTAAACAGTGGTGGGTGGCACACACCTGTGATCCCAGCTTTCAGGTAGAGGCAGCAGATGCTAAAACCAAGGCAACAAGGACCCCCCCCCCACCTCTCCTCAGGGGGCGTTGGCTTAGAAACCCAGTCTCAAAAACACACAAACAGCAACAACAATAACAACCCCCCAAGACATCCTCGCTAAAGAGGAAATGTTTTTGGTTTCACTAACAACAATTAGGAGCTGGGCCGCTTGCTAATTTCTGACTAGCAGCCAACTGTCCATGTGCCTGCTTTTCCCCCTGTGACCCTCCCTCTCATTAACAACTTAGGTGTTTATTGAAAATAGGCAGTCTTTTAAAAAACTTCTCAGGCCTCTGAGGTGGCCCGATTCTGGAATGCCTAAGGTGTCACATGCCCACAATGATCAGAAAGTAACAAAACAGAGCGACAGCAAGGCCTTGGAGCTAAGGTTTAGTGCTTTGTAGGCCCAAGACATGGTTCCAGGCTTTGTGGACTGCTAGAAGGTGTCAGTGGGCCTGCAAGGGACCCTGTGGAAATGTAAGTGACAGGCAGCTGACAGGCAGAGCTCTAGGGTAGTTCTGCAGTAAGTAGCCTAACTCTGTGGGAAAACGCCCCTTCTAGAAGGCCTGGGAATTACATGCACACACATCCTGTGACCAGGCACTTGACTACACGTGGAAGTCTCTCAGAGGCTTCCTGGCAAACTCCAAAGGTGAGAACTGCAAAACCACACACTACTGTGAGGTCCTGTCTCCAAAACGCTGAACATCAAACAAAACAAAACAAAACAAAATCCAAGCAACAACAACTAAAGTGATCATTAACTAAGGACTTGGAAGATATCCTGTGTGCTGGGACCAGGGCCGCCTTATTAGGAGGATCTGTTTTCAACTCAGAATAAACAAATCTGCAGAAGAAGTTTTCACTGGAGATGTTTTGTACATCCATGAGAGTGAAGATTTAAGAACAATATGCCTTAGCTCAGCAGAGGGTCGGCAGCCAGTTAGGCTGGACAAGTCCCGCTGGGAGGCAAGAAGGGTTTTGAACCGACTCCGTGCTCCCCTGGGGAGGCCCTTTCACTCAGGGTGTCTGCGGGATTTCAATCCCCTTGGTACTCCCCCATCGGAAGGGATTCCCCTGCACGACGATCTCCACAGGACCGATGTGAGGCTAAGAAGCAGGTGGGGCCTCAGTCTGCTCTACCGTGCCTGGGCTCACAGCGGCAGCCTCCGTTCTCTTTGAAAACACATCTACTGGCCAGGTTTAGTACCGAAAGCCTTTAATCCCAGCATTGGTAGGCAGAGGCTGTTGGATCTCTGTGAGTTGGAGGCCAGCCTGGTCTACATAGTCAGTTCTAGGACAGACAAAGCTATATAATGAGTGAGACCCTGCCTTAGAAAAGAAAAAAGAAAGGAAGGGAGGGAGGAAGGGAGGGAGGAAGGAAGGGAGGGTGAAAGAAAGGGAGGGAGAGGAGGAAGGGGAGGAGGGAGGGATGAAAGGAAGGAAGGAGGGAAGGAGGGAGGGAAGAAAAGAGGGAAGGAGGGAGGGAGGGAGGATGAACACTACTGGACTTGGAGTTGACCCCTATGTCACTGACATGTTTTCATAGCTGTTCTGAGCTGACTGGTCCAAGCAGGGACAGGCTTGTGGACATATCACAGACCTGAAGGATTGAGATGACAGAAGTTCTGAACAGGCAGTAAGTTGACAGGGTAAAAGCCATCACTACTTACAACTTCCTGTTAAGCTTTTTCCCTTTCTGGTAAAAAGCAACATTTCCCAAGAGGTTTCAAAATTATAAAGCATGATCAACACAGGAGTCATTATTACATTTCTCGCCACTTAAATAAATTGAACAAAATGACATAAAGGTAAGGCAATTTGTTCGCGCGCGCGCGCGAGAGAGAGTGTGTGTGTGTGTGTGTGTGTGTGTGTGTGTGTGTGTGTTCGTCTACTTTTTTTTATACTTTATATATATATGAAAACATTTAAATAAATGTTTTTAGAAGGCTGTGAGGGAACCTCCGTATGAAATGACTGAGGCAGCTCCTTTCTTCGGTCCATCTGGTTTGAAGAATCGCCATCCTTATCAGCTGACTGTCAGGAGGGCTCACTTAGCCACATGTGGGGTCCCTGCAGACAATCCTAGCAGAGGTTCCGATAGTTCAAGTCTACCCTGGCTATATAGTGAGTACCAGGCTAGCCAGGGGTCCAAAGCAAAGTCCTGACTCAAAAACAGATAAATAAAACAAAATAAAATAAACATTTAAAACCCCCAAAGAGCAGCAAAATTAATTATTATTAACTGAGAGCTTAGAAAATGCTCTCCATGCCAGGCCTTTATAGTCATGCTTTCTAAGACTCCCAACAACCTAGCAAAACAGGATAAGGACGCCAGTTGCAGATGAGACTCAAAGGGCCCAAATGCTTATCTTCTTGTCTACTGGAGTCAAGAGTGGAGGCCAGCGCTCTTCCCATAGGAGGCACAACTCAAACAGCCCCGTGCCGCTGTTGTGGAGAAGGGGTGGGGAATAAACACACAGAGCAGTGATTTCCCCAGCTCCGCTGACCTAGAGATAATGTGGGACGTGAACTCCAGGCTCTGTCTGCTGAGGAACGAACAGGTAAATGTGGAGGAGGCCAGGACCCATCCTCAGGAGCTCCTAGACCTAGACCGTCTTCATTTTTGTAGGATCCTCCCTGGAGCAGCTGTTGCTTTCTTCCATGTCGCCTTTACAAACGATGACTTCTGGGTGGCATGAAATACTGCACTATCATAAATACCATGCCTTCCCTTTGGAATTCACTATCACAGAGCTTTTCGCCTGTTGTCCTAAGAGCATGCAATTTCTGCCTCCTGGGAGTCATTAATGGTGGGAAAGATTGTTTAAAAGGACAGGGAGAGTCAGCATCCCTTTCCAATTTCTGTGCACACCGTTAAGCTCTGAAGTAGCCATCTTCCTGAGAGATAACATCACGCCCTCTGTTCCTGGAGAGGATTGGAATCCATAGCCAATTCTAGTTTTCATGGGGCAATATGTGGATTTCTTCTCCTTTCAGCTCTGAGCTTGCTGAGTGGAAGCAAGGGGTCATTCTCAGGCTGGAGAGAATGACAGACTCCTTAGAGTTGCCAAGGGTCAAAACGGAAACATTTTACATCGTGGGTCTAGGTTCCAAAAAAACGATGAAATTCCAGAAAGAACAATGGGTGCCTTAGAGTCTCTCGGGGTCAAGACTGAAACATTTCACATCGTGATCTGAATTCCAGAAAACCATGAAGCTGCAGAGCTCTTTGGAGACACTGGCAGTCGAAGGGGCACACATCATCTCAGGCTTTGAGGGCCATGCGTTGGGTTGTGACGAACCCACACCCCATCCGATCACCTGCCATCTATACCCATACCGCATACACCCTATCTACGAAACTACACAATCTCAGTGATTCCCCACAGTCTGGAGAGACCTTTATCTTTCACGGTGCCGTATTCACGCCCCGCAACGAGAGGGTGTGGGATCCAGAAAGATTTCTTAGACCATCATTGTGAGGGAAAGCACACCGCTGGACTGTTGTCCCTGCTCATAGAACCAGGTAGACTTCTGTTTGGGGGTTTGTTGTTTGTCTGAGACAGGGTCTGTATGTAGCCCTGGCTGCCCTGGAACTTGCTATATAGTCCAAGATGGCTTTAAACCTACAGAGATCTCCTTGCCTCTACCTCCTGAGGTCTAAGATCAGACACGTGTACCACCGCGCCCAGCCTAAGGCAGATGTTATATGAGAACCTGCCACTTACTCCCTGAAGCTCTAAAAAGTCCCTTGTGAACTCCTTTGGGTGAGAGAGAGCATTCATCAACTGCTCTTAACCAGCCTGCTTTATTAAATAGTGAAATATACTTAAGCCCTTTCTTTAAAAAATTAGTAACTGTTGTTGCTACTGGTGCACATGTGTGAGTGTGTGTGTGTGTGTGTGTGTGTGTGTGTGAGTGTGAGTGTGTATGTGTGTGTATGCATGTGAGTTCCAGGAACTGGAGTCAGTGGCCAGGCTTGTGCATCCTCAGTGGCCAGGGAGTCTCACTGACCCGTGGACCTGCTCCTTAGTAACCGGACATCACTCTGAAGCCTCAGATTTCTCAGTTATAACATGAAGAGAGTAGACTTGACTGTAAAAAGTCAGGACTGAACAAGACACGGCATGCAAGGTGCTGAGCACAGCACCTCGGCCACCGTCAGTGTTAGATAGCTGCTACAACCCGGACACAGCCCCCGCCTTAGCCAGCCAAACCATTAGCAAGTCAAACCTCCCAGTGACGGTCTCTCCAGCCGGGTCCTGCCAAACCCTCAGACACCTGCTCTTTTAGTTCAGTGGATTAAAGTCGAACACAACCAGAACTACATAATGATGTGTGCTCAATTAAAATCAGCACAAGTTCAAGTAAGCAAGTAAAGTGTGGCTGTGTCATGTCCTAGAGGGCGTCAACAAATAGATACAAGCCCATGGAAGCCAACACCAACTGCTCAGCTGACCAGGGATAGTGTGGGTGACTCTCCTGGGAAGTGAGTCCTTAAACCACCCGTCCCCTGTCCCCTAGATGATGTCGTTCCCTATCTCATCAAAATACCTACCTAGGGTGATCCTGTTAAGCTGACCCCATTCTGAGAGACCATGCAGGAGAACCATTGCTCTTTCGGGCAGGTAAGTTGGGAGTAATTTGGTGTTAGATGACTGACAGACTGCCCTTGTGTGTTCCCTGCCCCTGCTGGGAAGGCGGGAGGCCATGACTGCATCCTTCCCAGGCTTTGGTCCTGAAGGATCTCGGTTCTGAGCCTTCCCAGAAGGGAAGAGATTGTCCTCACTGGCCACGAGACCCTCCCACCATGTGCCATCACCTTCCCGGGGGTCACTGTTACCTCTATGGGCACTGTTGTCACCTCTTGAAAGTGTTCTCTGGCCTAAAGAGTGAGCCTTAAGGTAAACGTGGCTTGGTTTAGAATCGTGCTTTAACTTGGCTGTGTCACACAGTCTTGTCAGATAATGACTCTTTCCGTTCTTCCTCTCGGTCTTTCCTTCCCCGAGGACTCAGACAAGGGCCCCAGGTGAACTAATTTAGCCACCATTCAGACAAGCCTGAGCACATCCAATCTCAGGCAAGTGGGACCCACCGTCTTCCGGGCAATACATTGCTTCAGGCAAAGCCTGCTCCTCTGGGAGGGGAAGGATTGGGAATCTTATCCAGTCCAAGCTTCCACAGGCCACTCCCTGCTTACAATTGTGCGATTGTTTGCGGTATTGTGGCAACTCAGGGGCGTATACGTATAAAATACTTCCATCTGTCTGGCCGCTACCCTCCGACATGACTGGTTCCCAGCATCAGTAACAAGCACACACACTTTTCCTTTACTCGTTTTGCCTCTTTAGATGCAAAACTGCAGTCTGAGCAGCTTAAGATCTCAAGTCTGAGTCAGTGTCCTGCTCCGGCCGCTCCTCTGAGATACTTGCAGAGGTTGTCATCGTTGAACGGGGAGAAGCGTCAGGGCAGAAGGTCACTCTGTCCCCTGGCATGGGGGACCTAGCTCAGTGGACCTATTGTGCTGTCAGCCGTGGCGGTGACCACACAGCATCCTGCTCCTGGGCTCCTCTGCTGATGGGCAGCCCCTGGGATGCATCCTGACAAGACAGCAAAGGGCTCCTCTGACCACTCCCCATGCCCCGGCTGCCGCCCTGAACCTTTGTCTTGTGTTGGGGGAAGCCACAGGGAGAATGGCATGTCCGCAGCTCTGGCGGTCGTCCAGCTGTGGGGAGGGAGAGCAAGATGCTCCCTTTCCTGTCAGGGCAGGAGAGGACAAGGGAGGTCGGGAAGGATCCTCTTCAAGTGACCCCTGCTGAACACTACTGACCTCTGGGGTGCCTTTCTGCTTTTTCCCATAAAGAAAGAGTAGGAAGGGGAGAGAGGCCACTTGACCAAAGCTGGGGACACCAAGGAAAAGTCCTTCCCTTTCCCACTCCCCTCCCCCCTTATTTATTTATTTATTTATTTATTTATTTTCCCTCCTTTTCTTTCTCCCTCTCTCCTTTCCCCACTTTCTTGTGTTTTATTTGAGCCAGAGTCTCAGTATAGCCAAGGCTAGCTCAGAATGGTCTATGTAAACCTAGGTGGCCTTACCCTCATAAGCAGCTCTTGGGGTGGGGGTGGGGTTGGATGCCAGAATAAGAAAACCTTCATGCGGTCCACTGGGTCCCCTCCCATTTCTCTCTGTTCCCGGCTGTTGTGGGCAGGCCTGCTGCTCCTCTGACGTGTAGGAAGCTGCTGGGACTGCAGGCAGGGACGGCAAGGCATTTCGAGAGCTCGAAAGCCAGAACAGACAGGCACGGGATTACCTCCTTGGCCCTTTGGACACCGTCACCCTATTCTGGGTATCTTAGGATGGGCAGGGGCTACCTGCCTTCTTGCTATTCCAGGCTCCACAGCTCCGAGCCAGTTTGCAGATCACGTGCTGGCTCTGGGACCAGGGATAGTCCTATATCCCTGGGAAAACAAACCCAGAGAGTGAGGCTGGTGGGTAGAGTGGGAGGCTGGGCACTGGGCACTGGGCTCTAAGCTCAGAATTCTTGCAAGAGGACGATTCTCTGGTCATGCTCAGTCTCTGGCAAGTCATTCCTTCTCAATGACCCGCACATTTGGCTCTTTTACACATTTGGCCATACAGAGGCCAAGAGGCTGGGAACAGTCAGTGGCTCAGCACAGAGAGTTAGCATCTGGCTTTGCCCAAACAAATATGGTCTTCTCCACATTTGCAACTCTACCTTCTTTCTCTCCGATTTTCTCACATTCCTCTCTTGTAAACACAGAATAAAACGGGATAACCCTCTCCATAGCTCCCCTTCCCCAGGGAAGCTTGCTGCATGCATTCCAAGATGGTAGAAGGGCCTGACATTTCTTTCACTAAAGAATAGAAAAGAAAGAATATATTCAAGTTGAGTCCCCAGGACATGGCTCTGAGAACCGGCTCCTTTGTGCATCTGAGAGAGCACAGAATGCCACGGCTCTTTCTGGGTTGTCTGAACGTGGCTTTTGGCAATCTTCTCTCTGAATATGTCCCACTTCTCAATAGCATCTGCTGCCACACACCTGCAGCCTTTAAATAGGCCAAATTACTCCCTGGCAGGAGAAAGAGTACCATAAGCAACATTTCCCACAAAGAAGATAAAGTTTCTTTAAAGTCTGGATTCTGAAGATCGCGTCAGCCAACCTGTAGCCTGTGGCCCCTGGGCAGCCTCAGAGAGCGAAGAACACAGCCTGACACAAAATCATAAACTTGCTTAAAATACAAGGTTCTTTACAGTGCAAGTGCACAGTTCTCTGTTTGAACTTTGTAGTGAAAAATATGGTCCTGCTGTGTCAGGTTGGAATGACAACCATTATATAGCACAACTGCCAGCTGGCTTTCTCTGTTTTTCTTTCTTTCTCCCTTTGCCCGCTCCCCTCCCTTCCCCTCATTTTCTTCTCTCTCATCTCTATCTTCTCTCTCCCCCTTCTCCTCTTCCTCCTTTTCCTCTTCCTCTTTCTCATCTTCCTCCTCCTCCTCCTCTTCCTCTTCCTCCTTTTCCTGTTCCTCCTCTACCGCCTCTTCCACATATTTTGTTTCAAAAAAGGTTGAAAGACTGGCTAACCAGTTGGGAAGATTTCGGGTGGAAATGGAGGGGCCTGAGAAACAAAACATAGCTGGACTGGGAAAACAAAAGGGGGTGGCTCTGCTCCCTCTTTTCTGAAAGGGCTGAGAGTTGGCTGTGCAGCCGGAGAGGTTTTGAGTAGCAGTGGAAGCACCTGGGAATCACACGTACTGGAAAAGAGAGAACAAAAATTCTCAGTCCTGGTGACTGAGCAAGAGAGGGGGAATTTCCTGCAGGAAGAAAGAGGGAAACTGTGCTGGAGGGTGGTTGGGTCAGAGAAAAGCCAAAAGCGTGGGAGGACAATCTGATGGCACTGCCAGGTTTGAAAAAGGGGTTAATCTCAAACCAATGGCACCACCAGAGCTAGAGGAGGGGTGTCCTGGGGTTAGAAGATCCCCATCAGCTTTCCCAGGAGTCTGCTAAAGGTGTGGAATAGGTTGTGATGAGGTAGGATGGCAGCCTATAGAAATGATAGATCTAAGGCGGTTTAAAGAGGCTGTGATTTCATATGGGATCCACTTGCCTTACGTGAAACAAACTCTAAATAATTGGGCTGCTCAAAACTGAATTATTCCCCAAGACTGGAAGGAATTGGTGACAGCTATACTAGAGGCCAGTCCTCAGCTGCAATGGTTAACATAGTGGAGGAAAGAAGGCACTAATATTGAACAGAAAAACAGAGCAAGGGGAGTGGATACAGTAAAGGATCCGATGCTGGGTAAAGAGCAGTACTCTGTTACACAAGATTCTATTGGATGGCACTGCTATAGAACAACATCCCTGTCTGGGTTAGGGGTTTTACTGCTATGACCATGACCAAGACAACTCTTATAAGGACAACATTTAATTGGGGCTGGCTTACAGGTTCAGAGGTTCAGTCCATTATCATCAAGGCCGGAACATAGCAGCATCCAGGCAGGCTTGGTACAGGAGGAGCTGAGAGTTCTACACCTTTATCTGAAAGTTGCTAGTGGAATACTCACTTCCAGAGAGCTAGGGCTAGAGTAGAAAAAGCCCACACCCACAGTGACATACCTACTCCACAGTCATACCTACTTCAAACAAGGCCAATAGTGCCATTCTCTGGGCCAAGCATATATAAACCATCACATTCCACGCCCTGGCCCCTATAGGTTTGTTCAAACACATGAGTCTAGGGGGGGCATACCAATGCATAGCATAATGCAAAAACACATTTAGTCCAACGTCAATAGTCCATTTAGTCTATATCAGTCTCAACAATGTTAAAAGTCCAAAGCTAAAAAGTCTCTTCTGAGATGTATGCAATCTCTTAACTGTAATCCCCTATAAAATCAAAATCAAGAAGCAGATCACATACTTCCAACATCACAGGACATATATTACCATTCTAAAACATCATAGTGAAGAAATGCTGGACCAAAGCAAGACCAAAAACCAGCTGGGAAAACTCCAAACTCTGCATCTCCATGTCTGGTGTTTAACTTCTTTCAGTTAGTTGACTGCAACACAATTCTTTCTTGGGCTAGTTCCACACATGATCTTCTGGGCTCCTCCAAAGGGCTGGGTCACTTCTTCAGCTCTGCCCTTTGTAGCACTCTAAGCTCTGGTTGACTCTACTCCACTGTTACTGCTGTTCTTGGTGGTTGTGCTGGCTGGTTTTGTGTGTCAACTTGACACAAACTGGAGTTATCACAGAGAAAGGAGCCTCTCTTGAGGAAATGCCTCCATGAGATCCAGCTGTGGGGTGTTTTCTCAATTAGTGATCAAGAGTGGGAGGGCCCATTGTGGGTGGTGCCATCCATGGGCTGGTAGTCTTGGGTTCTATAAGAAATCAAACAAACAAGCCAGGGGAAACAAGCTTGTAAATAGGATCCCTCCATGGCCTCTGCATCAGCTCCTGCCCCCTGACCTGTTTGAGTTCCTGTCCTGACTTCCTTTGGTGATGAACTGCAGTGTGAAAGTATAAGTTAAGTAAATCCTTTCTTTCCCATCTTGCTTCTTGGTCATGATGTTTGGGCAAGAATAGAAACCCTAAGACAGAGGTCATCCCATGGTACTGGCATCACCAATACGCTGGGATCTTCCACTGCGACTAGGCTTTACCAATAGCCTCCCAGGCTCTCTTCATGGTGCCTAGTCTCAACCTCTTTGCATGACCGCATTCAGCCCTGGGCTGTCAACTACAACTAAGGCTGCACCTTCACCAATGGCCTTCCATGGCCTCACTTCCTAACAGTGTCACTTCCAATGGACCAAGAATATTCAAACCACCACAACATCATAATGAAAGCCAGAGACAGTTTTATGTTGGGGATGTGGATTTGTTTATATTCCCACAGGAAATGAAAAGCTGTGTATGCCATCAAAACTGATAAAGATTTGAACTGAGCAGGAGAGGTCTCCTGAAAGCCTTGGCCTCTGACCTGAAAAGTGCTTGCTTCATTGAAAATGTCTCTGTTTATAATTTCCTGCTATACCCAACATAATTAATGGCTTAAAACAGAAGCAGGGAAATGTAAGCACAATTTTGGAATTTTGGTTTCTTTAGAGAAACAGAGAACTATTATAAAAATGTGTTTTTGTTTTAAGCCCAGGTATGGGGATAGGGGCTGCTTTCAACTGCCCATGGAAGCTATGATTTGCCTTATGTTTTAGCCGAGGCATGGTTTTACCAGCTGCAACTTTGTGACAAGTAGAATTCTGGGAACTTTTCACAAGGTATATAAATGCTAGAGCCCAGAGAAACAGAATGGGTGTTTGTTGGTTGTTTAGGGAGGTTCGTTGTGGTGTTAGTAGCTGTGGTCAAAGAAGAAACAAAAGGAAAGAAATTAGATCCAGGCATTTCTCTTCCTCTCTCCCCTCTATCCTTGATTCTCCCCTATCAAGGGTTAGGTAAACAGGGTGGGGGTGGGTGGGTAGGGGGATGGGTTGGGGATAAAGCACAGGAAAAAGAAGAACCCACAAAGTAGCAATGACTGGCTACAAAGCTCTCAGCTCATCGACTTTATCAGTCAATTGGCCAGTCTATAATTCTGGGACCAAACACAGGGCCACCGCTGTGTCAAGAGCAAGGAAACCACCACTGACTTGCACCACTCAGCCCTTGGCTTGCCAGACTTCAGCAGACTTTTGATGTGTATATGCGACACCCCCACTCCCCACCTCATTGGTCTCTTGGAAAGATTTTCTTTTTTACATATTTATTTGTGGGTGTTGGGGGTAGGGTGCATGTGCCATGACATACCACCAGTGTGGAGGTCAGAGGACAATTTTCTAGAATTAGCTCTACTGTGTGAGTTTCAGGAATCAGTCTCAGGGCACTGAGCTTGGCCGCAAACAAAGTTACCACTAAGCCATCTCACCAGTCCTCTGCTGATTCTTAAAGATGAGAAATATTACTGCACTAAAGGTTTATCTTGCAATTAGAAATAAGATGACATTCTAGATTGTTCATTTTCTTTCAGTTGAGCCATGAAACACGATTGGCATATTCTGTTTATGACTTAGGTATGAAACTTGAGGGGAAATTTCCATAAGTTTAAAATAAGCTGACCTAAGGTTTGAAGTCATCACATTCTCCCAGATATTGATCTGAACTTCTAATCTGAGATGTTTTCCTCCATGTTTTAATGTCAACCAATTATAATAATTTTGCATTATTTAGATTGGTAAATGTATTAACTAAAAGTATTTCTTTTTTTTTTTTAAATCATAGCTTAAGGGATCAAAATTTTTTTCTCAATTCTATTTATTGTCTCAATATGTATCTTGTTGGTAAATGGTATTTCTAATGCTTCAATTTTATTATTTTATTTGATTTTGTATTTGACCTTTTAAGTTCTCACCATTAACTTTGACTGGCTTGGAACTCACTATGTAGACTAGAGCTGGCCTCCAACTCGCAGAGAGCTGCCTGGCTCAGCCTTTCGGGTGCTGGCTTTAAAGTTAACGCCTCTGTTTTAAACGAGGGACCTCACTAACTTGATAGAGTAAACATCTGAGGAAATAAGACTTTTATTTGACTGAACAAATTCATTACATTTATTTATCTATTTGAGAGAGCGTGTAGCGAGCGCCATGGATGACATGTGGAGATCAGAGGACGGCTTGTGAGAGTTGGCTCTTTCCTTCTACCATGTGGGTCCCAGGTGTCGAACTCAGGTCTTCAGGCTTGGCAGCCAGTGCCTTTCCAGCTGAGCCCTCTCAGCAGCCCATAACTTCAAATTCCTCACTGCATGGAGCCTTCTTTTTGAAGTTTACTTTCTAAATGAAGGGATCTTTTTAGAGTCATGTTCATTTACACCCGCTGAGAGTTCTGCAGCATTTTCTACCTTTTTGATGTTGTTTTCCCTCACACAACCCACAGTCTCCTTCTTTTTCTACAACCACACAGCTGGTTCATATGCTCCCCCCACCCCCCCCTACCACGGTGTGTGTGTGTGTGTGTGTGTGTGTGTGTGTGTTCATTGCTTCTGTTTTTCTCTTTCTTTTAAAAATCTACACTGTGTGAATTAGAACAAGATCAGGGGATGTAGAAAAACACATTTTTGGCCTTTGCTCGTAGGCAACACCAATAAAATATTTCCACACAAGTAAATATTTGTATTCCCCGAGTGCTTGACATTCTCCAGCCCCGGAGCCCACGGTGAAGGTGGGAGTTTGTCAGTGGTGGTCACAGGAGTAGGAAGGAGATGAAATTGGTTCTCAGTGGTGTGGGTGTCGGTGGGTCACGAGAACACTCTGAGACGGGTCTTAGCCCCCACCCCTCCGGCAGCAATGATCTTTCCCTAGAGCAGAAGCCTCTTTGTGAGTCTGCTAGGACACGGCACTCGAGGAATGTTGAGCTTTGCCTGCCTACGGATGACCTCTGACCCAACCTGTGGTTCTGTGCTGTTGGCTGCCTGATTTCTGACCCTCCGCTGCGCTTTTAAATAAAGGCGATATTGTTAGAAACGCCACACAGCCTGTCTCTTCTACAGTGTGGACTGTCCAGACTTTGGCCTTGAGAGAAGGAGAGTGGTTTGAAGTCATGGCACCAACTAGAAGGCACAGAGGCTTCAGCAGGTTAAGGGCAAGCTACCAGGAGCAGAGGAGGAAGGACATTTGGGAGGAGAGAGGAAACAGATGCTGGGATTGCAAAGGACCAGAAGCCATCGGCTCACAAAAGCCTCTCTACCTCGGGTGGGGTACACCACTACCTCAAAACCACCAGAACACAGAAGAATCCAAGCTTGCGAGTCACTGAAAATTTAGCCATCCTACAGGTCCATTTCTCCTTCAAGTACAACGTGGAAATTCCACATTGGGCTGAGGAGGAAAGGGTGTTCCAACATGACAATGAAAGTGAAAATAGTGCTGGAAAACTCTGTGTGAAAGGGAAAAGATGCAGAGGGGCGGAGGCAGGGCCGGGTACCCAGAATATTTCACATTCCTCAACACCAAGGCTCAAAGGCATGCAGAGCCAGTCCAGGCACACAGATAGGAACAGCTTGGAGGCCTGGGAAATGTGGACTCGGCTGTGTCTCGCTTCTCGACTCTTACCTGTCCAGGTGCAGGGTGGACCGGAGCGCAGGCTTCGTTAAATTCACTCTGAAGATTCAGAGGCCAAAAGCCCAGGCGCTACGACTATGCCTTCTACCACAGAAGTGAGGGTGGGAAGTTGTTTTTCTGTGAAAAACAGAACTGAACAAAACAAACGAAAACAGACCCGGAAGGAAAGAACATCTTGAAGTTCAGTATTTGGGCTGCGTGTGGGGCTGGGGCTGGGGAACGGGACAGATAGAGAGTTAGAACCATTTCTCTGATGATCTGAGTGGCCTCCTCCTCCACCATATTCAGGTTTTACCTTCTTTTAAAAACTGTTTGTTTCTCGTAATCATGTAGCAAAGCAGAAGGTATCATTCTCAGAGTGCGTTTAGGAGTATCATGGGGGCTGTGTGTCTTGCTCTGGAATGTTTGTGAGAGCGACTCAGTAGACACAGCCTGGACACTGACCAGCCTTTCCCCTGCTTCATGCCAGCCCCAAGCCTTGCTGCTAATAACGGACAGGATCCACCTTTTTCTTCCCCTTTAGTTTTTTTTAACCAGTCGGGTAGCGCCAGTGGGAATTCCACAGTTCAACTGGGAGTCCAGGGGCAGGGTCTCCTGTGAGGTGCAGAAACCCAGCGAGGTGGGAGTGCTGAATGCAATTTCCCTCCGTGGGGAGTCAAGCTAACTACCTTCATTTTTCTGCATTTACAAAGAGAAAAGAAAATCCCAGCCCTATGGGAATTTTTCTGGCTCAAGGGCATAGGTTTTCTCTTATTCTGAAAGAGGAGAATGTCTCAGTAAGACAGCCCAGAGTTGCTATTTTATATTACCAAGATGGCTACCTTGGGAAGCCATCTTGAGAAGATGCTTGAGAAGGCCTCCAGGCCCTCTGGGAACTATACACAACGTTTCTTAGTAACGTGAAAAAAAAAATTCAGCTCAAGAAAAAAAGCTGAATGGAGATGATCTCACTGATAATATTTTAAGTATTATAAACAGAACGCTACAGGATATTAGGATTTTAGAGCAAGCAATACAGCGCAGAGCCTAAGTTGAGAACCCGGACTATAAATGAGCAAGTGCCCGCCAACTTACTTGCCTAGAGCACGCTCTTCAGTGTGGATCTTGCTTGTTCTCCTTAAATGCACTTTTCATGCCAATTTGATATTCAAAATCAGAATTATTTAAAAGCTTTTATGCCCCAGAGGCCACGTGATAGGCATTGGAATGGCACCCTCACCCCGCCCCACCCAGGGGGCTGCGGGTGTAGGCAGATGAACCATTGTGCCCTTTGTTCCCTGGGCCGCCGGGAAGTTAGGAGCCCTGGGCAGAGGGCACCTCTTTCCCTGGCCCGGACCGTGGAGTCCCTGAGGAGAGTGGCCCGCAGAGTGTGTGGTCAGCGTGCACGCCTTTTCCCACCCTCCCTTACTAACGGGGGAACTGAGGGATATTTTTACTTACGAGATGAAAAGATGAACTCTCCACGTCCTGACGGCTGGCAGACAAACCTTCCGGTGGAGCTCGGCGATGTGATTTTGCTCTGTCTGTACCGGCTTTTGAAGTCTGTACTCAGCTACTAAAACGTCATAATTAGGGGAAAAAAAAAATCTCTTCTCTGGTGTCTCCCCACTAAAGTCCCTGCCGCCATCTTCAAAGTGTCCACATGTTGCTGTGACACTTCTGTGTGTTCATCAAGCGTCTGAATTTCAGAGCGGTTCCGAGTCTCTAAGATATGTATAAAAGGGATTCCATCCACAAAGCATAAACACAACTGAAACCGGCCCTCCAAATATGTTTGTGTGCCGGCCCATCCCCCAGGTTTTAATCAATAAAATATTCAGCCATTTTTAACGGAACGAAGCACTTCTTGTGGGGGATAAAAGAGACTGGACCCTACTGCATGCAAAAGCAGTGGCCGCAGCTCCTGCTGTGGACAGACTCGGTGTAGCCTTAATGCTGTTTGTTTGTTTGTTTGTTTGTTTGTTTGTTTTTAAGTGTGTTCTGTTTTACAACTTCCCACCCAACACACAGGAGCTGAGGTGCTCCTTTTCTAAATTAAAATTTCAGGAAACCTAGTGTGGAGGGGAGGGGTGGGATAGGGCGAGATGGGGTGGGGGGTCGGGGGCACTGCCACCCACTTGTCTTGAGAGAGACTGTCCCAGAAAGAAGCCTGTCAAGTTCTTCCAGTGACTACAAACTTGCTACATTAGATGGCTTTCCTTGGTGATAGCCCAGGCTTTCCCCTCAGTTGGATGATGAGTAATCACTTGAAAGGAAGAATTTAACACCTATCTTCTGCTTCGACTTAAAGAACTGGGGGGGGGGGGGGTCTATGTAAATCACAGTCTTTCGCTCCTCTGGCTGTGCAGATGTGACTCAGAATCCACACCATTGCTAATGCGGAGTGCGAGCTGGCCTCCACGGACACAAGTGTGCCAGTGTGTGGGTGGTCCAGGGCAGGCCTCCCAGGGTTTGAGTCTGAGTGTGTGTGTGTGTGTGTGTGTGTGTGTGTGTGTTCGGTGGGGGAAAGGCGTGTAGACAAAGCTGACTCCTGACAACTTACAAGAATACGTAACTAGCAAACCACCTCAACAGCCTCGGCGGCCAGACCTGCATTCCCTCAGCCTTAGCAAACGACTGTGCCGGGCAAACTCAGCCGAGCGAGCGGGGCCTGCCGTTCCTGTGGCCGCGGGACTCTCAGACCAAGTGCGCCTCACCCAAGGTCCTGCTTGGAAACAAACAAGCTGGCCTTCGACCACAGGAAGGGAGTGGAGCCTCCCTCGATGTGTCCGTTTTAATCTTGGTTCTGGGGGACATCAACTCCCTCTTCGTGGATCACTGATTGCCTTCAGAATACCAGGAATCATTATTTTACCTTACGGGGTTACTGTATACTAGGAATAATTTCGCTAAGGCTGGTAGAAGCCTTAGGTGCTGAATGGCCTTATTAGCTCCCCTTTACAAGGCTCTCTGGCATCCGCGGGCAGCTGATGTGATGAGAAGTGCCTACTCACTGTGACCCTCATGCGCTGTCCTTCCAACGCAACCTCCCAGGGCCTTTTAGTCCCTGTGATGAACAAGCGCGGCTTCCAAATGAACCAAACAGTAAGCAGGGGTGGGAATTTTGTCTGTAGGGGAAAAAAATCAACTCCAGTGTCCAAGGGGGAAAAAATCATGCTAATTAGGAGGGAGACAAGCAGTGAACCTTTCAGACGTAGGGCAGATGAAGGTCTGGGTTTTGAGTGTAACCTAAAGTCATGCAGATTCAAGTTGAAGACCTTGCTCATGTCCTCAAGACCCTTCCCAGGGCGCCGTCCCCTTCCTTTCTCCTCTCTGCCCTTCTCTCAGGGCCAAGCAGCAGCCACGGGCATGAGCCTGTGCATCGTGGGTGTCGCAGAGAGCAGAGTTCCAGCATGCCCCCTCTCGGCTCCGCCATGGCCTGCTCTGGCCCTGGAGGGAAGTGATCTTGCTGGTCTGCAAGGCTAGCCTCCTGGCAGCCAGCCCCCAGCAAGCGGGGAGCAAAAGAATCTCCTGGACCTCCGTGCACGCTCTCTGTCTGTCTCTGGGAACACACCAGGGTGTGCCTAGCTCATTTTGCTTGACGGTTTTAAGACCGCCCTTTATGGGTGCTTTAAATTTTTATTTAATAAAGGAACGGATGCTTTACAACTGGAGATCGGTTGCTGATTAGAATCCGCTCTGCCGAAGGTCGGAGCGGCTGCCCATCTTTCTGAGGCCCGCGAGCCCACAGCTGTCTGTGCTCTCCTGTGATTTCTCTGAAGTAATCTGTCTCCGCACTTTTCCTCCAACTCTGCTTTGGCTGGGTAATTCTATCTCGCTTACACAATTGCTCAGCCTTTATCCTCCTGTTTTTGATTACCAACTGGTGTTTATTTTAAATGCAGTTACTGGCCAATTAAATAGAAATTAGCTACATTTAGAGACAGGACTCCAGCTTACTGTGCCTTTCCTTAAAACAACAACAACAACAACAAAAGACAAAAAAAAAAAAACAAAAACAAAACCACTCATCCTTCTTGAGACAATTCTCAGAATAGATATTCCAAAAACAAAGACCTGTGAGGTGTCAGGGCCCCTTAAGACCGCTACCTGCTGGAAATATAACTAAAGGAGAGCAGAGAGGATGGTCTGTTTGCCCAATCGGAGCCAGAGCAGGCTAGGATGTAACAAGAGCCATTTCCTGTTGTGATTTGGTCCAACCAGTTTTGATTCAAGACAGACTCTCCTACCAGAGCAGCTCAGGCTATTTCATTGAACAAGAGAACAAATAAATGAATAGAACTGCCTTCTGCCTCTCTTTGTTGTTCGGGCAGCTGGAATGAATCTTCCTTTCCACACAAATATTGACCGCTACTTACCCGGTAAAGAAAAAACAGGGGCTGGGGCTCCTTCCTGGGCTGGGTGGAGCATATGGGCTAAATTACTGGGATGGGACCTAGAGCCTGGACCTTACTGTAACAAGCTGTGCTTAGGCTATGGGGGCTATGGGGGGGAGCCTAGGTCTGTGAATATTGATATGGCGCCCGGGTCCTAGGAGCTGGCCTGAAACTTTTGTACATGGGGGTCAGCCTGGCACCAGATAGGCCTCGGGCTTGAGTCTGCAGGGGCAGGCCTGTGCCTTTAGTGTGTAGGAACCAATCAGTCTAGAGCAGTCATCCAGAAGTTACCTGTGTCTATGGGGTCACAGGTGGGGTCATGGCATCCAGCCAGGGGTCACTGTGCTCATAGAGGCAGCTATGGAGGCTGGCACAGAGGCTAGATCTAGGGCACTGGCTTGAAGCCTGAGGTCAGGCTGCTACAGAGGAAGACCTGGACTCAGAGCCTGGGTCTGTGCGGCAGTACGAGGCTCTACTGAGCTTCAGGTCGGTGGAACACGAAGTTCCGGGACTAGTTTTCATTTTAGATCTGTGCGTGCTTCCCTGGTGCCTGGGGCTTTTCAAGTCTGCATGCAGCTGTGGCCCATGGGTCCAGGTTCACACCAAAGAGCACATTCAAGTCTGGAGTCATGGGCTAGCCTGGTGTGTCGTAGCTCCAGAGGCTGGTCTGCTGCCTGGCTTCCTGTGGATAAGAAAGCCTCAGGGTCCACAGCACTCCCTCCACGCCCACAGTGCCCCCTGGCTCGGGAAATGATGGTGGGAGGAATTTACACCGTCATCAATATGTCTTTTAAGAGATTTCTACCCTGTACTCAGCCACTTTAATTTTTCACTTGGATTTTTTTTTAGATGTTGTAAAGAATCCCATCAGATGTTCCTGCGAGGAGTTGAGGACTAGATTTACAGAACTAATTTGAAGTGGTAGAAGAATTTTAAGTACAACTAGTTTGCTAAATATGCTCGTGTAAAAAGTAGGCAACATCCAAGACCAAGTGGGTCGTTTCAGCAGAGAGATAAGAAGCTTTAAGAATCCAGTAGAAGGGCCGGAGAGATGGCTCAGGGCTTAAGAGGACTGACCAGTTCCAGAGGACCCAGGATGATCTCTCTCTCTCTCTCTCTCTCTCTCTCTCTCTCTCTCTCTCTCTCTCACACACACACACACACACACACACACACACACACTGTCATACTCCTTTGTCTGTCCCAATAACAAAGTACCTGGGTAATTTATGAAGAATAAAAATCACGTGGCTAACCTGAAGAGCACAGTGCCGGGGTCTGCCTTTGTGACGTGTTATGACGTGGCAGAGGTTATCACATGATGAGACAGGGAAAGGATGCTGCCCCAGACCTCTTCTCTGATCCTTATAAATGCCTTTATGGGTCTTTGCATTCTCCATCTTCTCTAGTCTTAATCACTTCTCAAAGGTGCTACCTGGGAATACCATTAACATGTGAATTTCAGGAAACATGGTTCAAATTTCCAAGACATGAATTTTGAAGAAATATATTCAAACCACAGCACGTGCCCATGCATAGTACTGAAATTTACTAAAACCCATGGCAATGAGAAAGCATTGAATGCAATTAGAGAAAAAAAAATACTGTATTCTAAGATGAACCTTAACATTCTATTTTCCAAATGGACTATCACAGGATGAAATGGGGGGGAAACTTTTAAGAATTTATTGTGGCTGGGTTCTTATCCAGTAGTAGGTACTATAATGTTTCAAGGCAGATTAACATTAACTAAAGATGTATATTTACCTTGGGGGTTATTATAAAAAGCAACCACAAAAGAAAAGGTAATACTTAATAAACTATAAAAAAACTTATAAAAAGCACTCAACTAACAATAGCAACAAAAAAGGGGGGGAAAAGACAGATAGAAGAAATAAACTCACTTTCATTGTGAAGATACCAGTTAAAAGTCAAAGGATAAAGAAAAATGTAAGCCAGGGCTACACAGAGAAACCCTGTCTCGAAAAGAAAAAAAGAAAAAGAAAAATGTAATGTTCAGAACTAGTCAAGGCAAAGTCAACAGCCAAGCATGCTTCAGAACAAGGAATACTAGGAAGGATTTAAAAACTATAATAATAATGGGTTTATTTCCGAAAAAAGGAAAGAAAACCCACAATCAGTGAAGTTGTAAACACAGCTCATAAGCCAGGCTTCCTCGGGTGAGCTAAGAAGAGAGGGAACAGAAGCCAAGGCTGGAAACCTATCATTAAACTCCTCAACACTCCTTTTTCAGCAGCCAACAGAAGAGGCTCAAAGTTAGTCTCTATGGCTGATCAACTGATAGTTGTAGAACTACTGGAGATAGTGTTTTTCTTCAAATGCATAGACACGTACATCACAATACACCATGTTCTTGGATACAAAACAATTTTCAGAAAACTTGAAAGAAACCATACAAGGTATATTCTCTAGTATCAGACTTAAAGAGAAGTCACAAGGAGGGATTTATTTGGAAAACTCTTTAACTATTTAGAGATTAAACTGCTATATTTATAAATATTTTTTGTACAAAAGAAAACAGAGCCAGGTGGTGGTGGCACACGCCTGTAACCCCAGCACTCTGGGAGGCAGAGGCAGGCAGATTTCTGTGTTCAAGGCCAGCCTGGTCTACAGAGTGAGTTCCAGGACAGAAACCCTGTCTCGAAAATTCAAATCCAAAAAAAGAAAGAAAGGAAAAAAAAAAAAAAAAAAAAAAAGCCGGGCAGTGGTAGCACATGCCTGTAATCCCAGCACTTGGGAGGCAGAGGCAGGAGGATTTCTAGGTTCGAGGCCAGCCTGGTCTACAGAGTGAGTTCCAGGACAGCCAGAGCTATACAGAGAAATCCTGTTTCGAAAAAAAACAAACAAAAAAAAAGAAAGAAAGAAAGAAAGAAAGAAAGAAAGAAAGAAAAGAAAGGAAACAGTAAGACAATGTATCAAAACTTGGGGAATAAGCCGGGCGTGGTGGCGCATGCCTGTAATCCCAGCACTTGGGAGGCAGAGGCAGGCGGATTTCTGAGTTCGAGGCCAGCCTGGTCTACAGAGTGAGTTTCAGGACAGCCAGGACTACACAGAGAAACCCTGTCTCGAAAAACCAAAAAAAAAAAAAAAAAAAAAAAAAAAACCTTGGGGAATATAGGCAGTATTGAGCTTAGAGAGGAATTTATCATGCCAGGGTGTCAAATAGAGACCCAAGCTTCCATCTTTGGTGAACAGAAAAATAACAAAACCAAATCCAAAGTACATCCAAGTTATACAGAGGCTGATAAAAGGAACAACAAATATTTTCTTTTAAAAAAATCAATAAAATAGAAAAATTCTTAAAATTATTCAAACAAAAAATGTAATAAGATTGATGAAAAAGTTGTTAAACCTCTAGCCAACAGCACCAAGAATAAAAGGCAAAAAGGCATAAATGATTAATATCAGGGATAAAAGAAACAATATCACTGAATCATCCATAGACATTAACAAGATAATATGGATGCACGGTGAACAACTCTATCTTATTTTTTGACAACTTAGAAGAAATGGGCTTTTTAAGAGACTCAAATTATTGAAACTCACAAAACAAAACAAAACAAAACAAGACCAACCAAATAGATAACCTGAAAATTCCTATATTCATAAGAGATATTTAATTTACTCTTTTTTTTTTTTTTTTAATTTTATTTTCTATATTCTATGTTTACATTCCAAAGGCTTTCCCCTTTCCCAGTTCCCACCCACCATAGTTCCCATAGTTCCTCTCCCCCCATCTGTTCCCCAATAATTCCCCCTCCCCCCTCGGTTTCTTTACTAAACTGGAAGCAATCTTTACAGGCCCAGGGTCCTCTCCTTTCTTCTTCTTGGGAATCATTTGACTTGCTATTTGTGTCTTGAGTATTTAGGGCTTCTGGGCTCATTAATATCCACTTATCAGTGATTGCATTTCAGGTGCATTCTTTTGTGATTGGGTTAATTCACTCAGGATGATATTTTCCAGGTCTAACCATTTACCTACAAATTGCATGAATTCATTATTTTTAATTGCTGTGTAGTATTCCATTGTATAAATATACCACATTTTCTGTATCCATTCCTCCTTTGAGGGATATTTGGGCTGCTTCCAATTTCTGGCTATTATAAACAAGGCTGCTATAAACATAGTGGAGCATGTGTCCTTATTGCATGCAGGGGAATCCTCTGGGTATATGCCCAGGAGTGGTATGCCAGGGTCCTCTGGAAGTAACATGCCCAATTTTCTGAGGAACCGCCAAACTGATTTCCAGAGCGGTTTTACCATTTTGCAATCCCACCAACAGTGGAGGAGTGTTCCTCTTTCTCCACATCCTCGCCAGCACTTGTTGTCTCTTGAGTTTTTAATCTTAGCCATTCTGACTGGTGTGAGGTGGAATCTCAGGGTTGTTTTGATTTGCATTTCCCTGATGACTAATGATGTTGAACATCTTTTAAGGTGTTTCTCGGCCATCCGAATTTCTTCTGGTGAGAATTCTTTGTTTAGCTCTGTGCCCCATTTTTTGATAGGGTTATTTGGTTCTTTGCGGTCTAACTTCTTGAGTTCTTTGTATATATTGGATATTAGCCCTCTGTCGGATGTGGGGTTGGTGAAGATCTTTTCCCACTTTGTTGGTTGCCGTTTTGTCCTTCTGACAGTGTCCTTTGCTTTGCAGAAACTTTGTAATTTTATGAGGTCCCATTTGTCAATTCTTGATCTTAGAGCATAAGCTATTGGTGTTCTGTTCAGGAACTTTTCCCCTGTGCCCAAGTCCTCCAGGGTCTTCCCAAGTTTCTTTTCTAATAGTTTCAGTGTGTCTGGTTTTATGTGGAGGTCCTTGATCCACTTGGAGTTGATCTTAGTACAAGGAGATAAGAGTGGGTCAATTCGCATTCTTCTGCATGTTGACCTCCAGTTGAACCAGCACCATTTGTTGAAAAGGCTATCTTTTTTCCATCGGATGGTTGTGGCTCCTTTATCAAAGATCAAGTGACCATAAGTCTGTGGGTTAATTTCTGGGTCTTCAATCCTATTCCATTGATCTACCTGCCTGTTGCTGTACCAATACCATGCAGTTTTTAACACAATTGCTCTGTAGTACTGCTTGAGGTCAGGGATATTGATTCCCCCAGAAGTCCTTTTATTGTTGAGAATAGTTTTAGCTATCCTGGGTTTTTTGTTGCTCCAGATGAATTTGAGAATTGCTCTTTCTAGATCTATGAAGAATTGATTTGGGATTTTGATGGGGATTGCATTGAATCTGTAGATTGCTTTTGGCAAGATGGCCATTTTTACTATATTGATCCTGCCAATCCAGGAGCAAGAAATATTTTTCCATCTCCTGAGGTCTTCTTCGATTTCTTTCTTCAGGGACTTGAAGTTCCTGTCATACAGATCTTTCACTTGTTTGGTTAGAGTTACGCCAAGGTACTTTATGTTGTTTGTGGCTATTGTGAAGGGTGTTATTTCCCTAACTTCTTTCTCAGCCTGCTTGTCCTTTGAGTACAAGAAGGCTACTGATTTGCTTGAGTTAATTTTATAACCAGCCACGTTGCTGAAGTTGTTTATCAGCTGTAGAAGTTCTCTGGTGGAGTTTTTTGGATCGCTTAAGTAGACTATCATATCATCTGCAAATAATGATACTTTGACTTCTTCCTTTCCAATTTGTATCCCTTTGACTTCCTTATGTTGTCTGATTGCTCTCGCTAGAACTTCAAGTACTATATTGAAAAGATATGGAGAGAGAGGACAGCCTTGTCTAGTCCCTGATTTTAGTGGAATTGCTTCAAGTTTCTCTCCATTTATTTTGATGTTGGCTACTGGTTTGCTGTAGATTGCTTTTACTATGTTTAGGTATGGGCCTTGAATTCCTGCTCTTTCCAAGACTTTTAGCATGAAAGGATGCTGAATTTTGTCAAATGCTTTTTCAGCATCTAATGAGATGACCATGTGGTTTTTTTCTTTTAGTTTGTTTATGTAGTGGATTACATTGATGGATTTCCGTATATTGAACCATCCCTGCATTCCTGGAATGAAGCCTACTTGATCATGGTGAATGATCGTTTTGATATGCTCTTGGATTCGGTTGGCAAGGATTTTATTTAGTATTTTTGCATCTATATTCATAAGAGAAATTGGCCTGTAGTTCTCTTTCTTTGTTGGATCTTTTTGTGGTTTAGGTATCAGCGTAATTGTGGTTTCGAAGAATGAGTTGGGCAGTGTCCCTTCTGTCTCTATTTTGTGGAATAGTTTGAAGAGTATTGGTGTTAAGTCTTCTTTGAAGGTCTGGTAGAATTCTGCACTAAAACCATCTGGTCCCGTACTTTTTTTGGTTGGGAGGCTTTCTATAACCCCTTCTATTTCTTTAAGGGTTATGGGACTGTTTAGCTGGTCTACTTGATGCTGATTTAATTTTGGTATTTGGTATCTGTCTAGGAAATTGTCCATTTCCTCCAGATTCTCCAGTTGTTTTGAGTATAGGCCTTTGTAGTAGGATCTGATGATCTTTTGAATTTCCTCTGTTTCTGTTGTTATATCCCCCTTTTCATTTTTAATTTTGTTAATTTGGATACTATCTCTGTGCCCTTTGGTTAGTCTAGCTAAGGGCTTATCTATCTTGTTGATTTTCTCGAAGAACCAGCTCTTGGTTTTGTTGATTCTTTGTATGGTTCTCTTTGTTTCTGCTTGATTGATTTCAGCCCTTAGTTTGATGATTTCCTCTCTTCTACTCCTCCTGGGTGAGTTAGCTTCTTTTTGTTCCAGCGCCTTCAGGTGTGCTGTTAAGTTGCTAGTGTATGCTCTTTCCAGTTTCTTTTTGGGGGCACTCAGGGCTATGAGTTTTCCTCTTAGCACTGCTTTCATTGTATCCCAGAGATTTGGGTAGGTCGTACCTTCATTTTCATTGAAGTCTAAAAAGTCTTTGATTTCTTTCTTTATTTCTTCCTTGACCAGGGTGTCATTGAGTAGAGTATTGTTCAGTTTCCATGTGTATGTGGGCTTTCTGTAGTTCTTCTTGCTATTGAAGACCACTTTTACTCCATAGTGATCCGATAGGAGACATGGGATTAGTTCGGTCTTCTTGTATTTGTTGAGGTCTGTCTTGTGACCAATTATATGATCAATTTTTGAGAAGGTACCGTGCGGTGCTGAGAAAAAGGTATACTCTTTTGTTTTAGGATGGAATGTTCTATATATATCTGTTAAATCCAATTGGTCCAAAGCTTCAATTAGTTTCACTGTGTCCCTGTTTAGTTTCTGCTTTCCTGATCGGTCCATTGAGGAGAGTGGAGTGTTGAAGTCACCTACAATCATTGTGTTAGGTGCGATGTGTGCTTTAAGCTTTAGTAAAGTTTCTTTTACGAATGAGGGTGCCCTTGCATTTGGTGCATAGATGTTCAGTATTGAGAATTCTTCTTGGTGGATTTTCCCTTTGACAAGCAGGAAGTGACCTTCTGTGTCTCTTTTGATGACTTTAGGTTGAAAGTCGATTTTATCTGATATTAGAATGGCTACTCCAGCTTGTTTCCTGGGACCATTTGCTTGTAGAACTGTCTTCCAGCCTTTTACTCTAAGGAGGTGTTTGTCTTTGACACTGAGATGTGTTTCCTGTATGCAGCAAAATGTAGGGTCCTGTTTCCGTATCCAGTCTGTTAGTCTGTGTCTTTTGATTGGGGAATTGAGTCCATTGATATTAAGAGATATTAAGGAATAGTAATTATTACTTCCTGACATTTTGGGAATTGTTATTATTATTTGTATTTGAGTGGTTCTCTTCTTTTGGGTTGGATGAGATGGGGTTTCTATCTTGTTTCTTCTGGGGTGTTGTTTCCCCCCTTGTGTTGGTATTTTTCCCCTATTATCCTTTGTAGGGCTGGGTTTGTAGATAAGTATCTTGCAAATTTGGTTTTGTCGTGGAATATCTTGGTTTCCCCATCTATGGCAATTGAGAGTTTCGCTGGGTATAGTAGTCTTGGCTGAAGTTTGTGTTCTCTTAGGGTCTGCATAAGGTCTGCCCAGGATCTTCTAGCTTTCATGGTCTCAGGTGAGAAGTCTGGTGTAATTCTGATAGGTCTTCCTTTATATGTTACTTGTCCTTTTTCTCTTACTGCCTTTAATATTCTTTCTTTGTTTAGTACATTTGGGGTTTTGACTATTATGTGACGGGAAGTATTTCTGTTCTGGTCCAGTCTATTTGGGGTTCTAAAGGCTTCTTGTATATTCATGGGCATCTCTCTCTTTAGGTTGGGGAAATTTTCTTCCATAATTTTGTAGAAGATATTTGCTGGCCCTTTAAGTTGTAGATCTTCATTCTCATCTATCCCTATAATCCTTAGGTTTGGTCTTCTCATTGTGTCCTGGATTTCCTGAATGTTTTGGGTTACCAGCTTTTTGCATTTTGCATTTTCTTTAATTGTTGAATCCATGGTTCCTATGGTATCTTCAGCATCTGAGATTCTGTCTTCTATCTCTTGTATTCTATTGTTGATATTTGCATCTATGACTCCTGATTTCTTCCCAAGGTTTTCTATTTCCAACATTGTCTCCCTTTGCGATTGCTTAGTTGTTTCTACTTCTGTTTTTAGATTTTGTATGGTTTTGCTCAGATCTTTCAGTTGCTTGTTTGTGTTTTCCTGTAATTCTTTAAGGGATTTTTGTGTTTCCTCCTTTATGACTTCTACTCGTTGACCCATGTTCTCTTGTATTTCTTTGGGTGATTTTTGTTTCTCCCCCTTATTGGGATTCACTTTTTGCTCTATATTCTCCTGGATTTCTTTAAGTGATTTTTGTGTCTGCCTTGTATGGGCTTCTAGTTTTTGATCTATTTTCTCCTCTATTACTTTAAGAAATTTATCTAAGTGATCCTCAATCTGCATCTTTACCAGTGATTTTAGATCTGAGTCTTGTTTTTCTGGTGTGTTGAGATATCTGGGATTTAATTGTGTTTGTCTTGCAATGGCTTCTAGCTTTTGATCTATTTTCTCATGTATTACTTTAAGAGATTTATCTAAGTGTTCCTCTATCAGCATCCTGACCAGTGATTTTAGATCTGAGTCTTGTTTTTCTGGTGTTTCGGGGTATCCAATATTTATTGCTGTTGGGGAACTGGGTTCGGATGCCGCCATATTGCCTTGATTTTTGTTAGTAGCGATCTTACGTTTGCCTTTTGCCATCTGGTTAACTCTGGTGTTAGTTGGTCCTGTAGATACTAGCTGGTGCTTGACCCTCCTGTGGGGTTGTAAGGCTATTTCCCAGTGACTGGGATACCTGAATCACTGTCCTGCGGGGCTCTTGCTCACAGATTGCTGACAGGTGGCCTGAGTCCCCCGAGGTCTTAACCTCAGGATATCCCAGGTATTTGGTTCCGCCTGTTGGGCGGCTGCTCTGCACTGCTCCTGCTCAGGGTTCGCTGTCTGATATCCTGTTTCCCCAGGGGTCTTAAAGTTGGGATATCTCAGTTATCTGGTTCTGCCTGCTGGTCCCAAGCTGCTGGGAAGCTGGCTGGGTCCGGTTTCCAGCTTCCCTGCCACTGGCTGGATGGGAGGCTGGTTCGGCCTCCGGCTGGGTCTGGGTACCTGGCACACTGGCTGACTCTGGCTTCCTCACCACCAGCTGGACGGGAAGCTGCAGGCAATATGGCAGCTGCCTGCAGGGAGCTCGGGGTCCGCCCCGCGCGCGAGTGCAGAGTGCACCCGCTATTCTGTGCCCAATTCCCACTCCAGGCCTGAGTCCCCGAAGGTCTTAAGCTCGGGCTGTGTCGGGTACCTGGTTCTGCCGCCGCCGCCGGATGGTTCTGAGCACCTGGGACGCTGGGTGACCCTCCGGCTTCCCCACCGCCAGCTGGGCGGGAAGCTGCAGGCAATATGGCAGCTGCCTGCAGGGAGCTCGGGGTCCGCCGCGCGAGTGCAGAGTGCACCCGCTATTCTGTGCCCAACTCCCACTCCAGGCCTGAGTCCCCGAAGGTCTTAAGCTTGGGCTGTGTCGGGTACCTGGTTCTGCCGCCGCCGCCGCCGGATGGTTCTGAGCACCTGGGACGCTGGGTGACCCTCCGGCTTCCCCACCCTAATTTACTCTTTAAAACTGCCTTGCAGGGGCTGAGAGTGTAACTCAGGGGAGTTCTTGCCCACCATGTCTAAAGCCCTATGATCAATCACCAGTACCACAAAAAAACAGGTGCAGTGGTGTATGCTTCCTGAACTGGGGAGGTAGAGGCAGGAGGATTAGAAGTTCAAGGTGCTTCTTGGATTCACACAGGGGTTCAAGGCCAGCCTAGGCTACACAAGATCCCTATTTAAAAAAAAAAAAAAAGCAAGAAAAACAAAACAAAAACATAAATTTAGTAATGAATGATACAAACAAACAACCTAACCCAATTGATTCAGAAATAGAAGAGGAAGCTTTTCAGTCCATTTTGAGACCAGCACACACACACACACACACACACACACACACACACACACACGGTCAGTTCTAGCTACCTGGAAGGCTAAGGCAAAGGACTTCTTCCTTATAACCCGTTCAGGGTCAGCCTGGGCAACATAGTGAAACTCAGTCCTCTCCTAATCCCACCCTACCCTTTGATGGGGTCTCTTCCTAGCCTAGACTGGCTCCAAAGTCACAATTCTTCTTTTTCTGCCTTCTGAATGCTGAGATTCTTGAAACCAGTTGTTTTTGTTTTTGTTTTTTTAAAGCAAAGTCAGACAAAACCACAAGACAAGAAAACTACAGACAAATATTCCTCATGGATATTGATAGGAAAAAGTTCTCCCAGAACATTAGAGGATTAAATATGGAGTGTATAAAGTGGGAAGTATAACCGGGCGTGCCCACATGGCCCTGATGTGAGCAGTGGATGGTCAATACGGTCACCTTTGGAAGATCTCGTCGAAGCACAGCAGGATGTTGGCAGGTTAAAGATTACAGTCTGGGAACCACAGTCGTACAAAGATCAGGTGTTCCAAGCAATCTTCTCAAACACAGAGCTCAAGGCCAGCCTGGGCTACTTAGACCCTGTCTCAAACCACAGTAATGGCAATAATAAAAATAGGTGCAGAAAAATGCACTTGACAAGATTTCATATGCATTTGTAATTATTTTTTATTAAATCATCTGACCTAGAAAAAGAGACCTAAAAAAAAAAAAAAAAAAAAAAAAAAAGCATATAGAGCTCACATTTAACAATGTTAAATGACTGAACACTTTTTTCTCCCAAGTGGTGACTATTATAAGGATATGTTCTGCTATTACCCTGGAAATACTAGTATGTCATTGTAATAGAACAAAATACTGAAATAAATGTCTCTACACATGAATAACATAACTATCATAAATAACTATCTATCTATATAACTATAATAACATAACTATCTATATAAATATCTTTAAGCAACCTACACAAGAGCTCTGAGAACTGATAAATAAGTCTAATAAAGTCTCAGGGTACAGTCAATTCACACAAATCAATGGTATTTCTATACACTAACACTGAACAATTAGAATTCAAAGTCTGAAAAACAGTACCATTAGCACAGTGTTCCGGGACATGCTCACATGTTTGCTCCTGAGCACGCGCAAGCACACGCCCACACACACACACCCTCGCACACCTTGGGAGTTAAGAAAATCTCGTGGCATCTGGGAGCTGAAAAGTACAGAACTCTGCAGAAAAAAAAAAAATCTAAGAGGAGCCAAGCAAGCAGAGAGAGAGAGAGAGAGAGAGAGAGAGAGAGAGAGAGAGAGAGAGAGAGAAAGAAAGACTTCTGTAGACTAGAAGGGTCAGTACTGCTACTGTGTTTAATTCTTCCAAATTTCTTATGTTGATTCCTGGATATTCTAAGCCCGATTCCAGCAGCTTTTTGTCACTCTACTGAGTACATTTATTTATCTGTTTATCTATGTGTGTATGTGAGGGATGAACATGTGCTGTGGTGCACATGTCCTCTCTGTCTGCAGTGAGGGTCCCAGGGATTGGACTCAGCTGGCCGGGCTCAGCAGCAAGGGGGTCATCCAGCAGCTTCTTGTATGGCTATTACTGACAGCTGCTTTAAATTTTTATGTACAAAAGTAAAGGATATAACATTACTAAAACGAATACTCAAAAATTCATGTTATCTCATTTAAAAAAGTTTAGTGTGGTGTGTGTGTGAGTGTGTGTGTGTGTGTGTGTGTGTGTGTGTGTGTAGGCCTGGAGGGCCAGAAGAGAGCACTGGATTCCCTAGAGTTGGAGTTACAAGGGATAGCTGCCCGGTATTGGTGCTGGGGACTGAACTTGGGTCTTCTGAAAGAGCAGCGAGCACTCTCAACCAGGAGCACAGGAGCAACATGCTCCCCGATTTTAAGCATTACTGTAATGATACAATTAATAGATAAAGGATAGATCAAAAATAAAGCAGTGCCGGGCAGGGGTGGCACACGCCTGTAATCTCAGCACTCTGGGAGGCAGAGGCAGGCGGATTTCTGTGTTCAAGGCCAGCCTGGTCTACAGAGTGAGTTCCAGAACTCAGAAACCCTGTGTGGAAAAAACCAAATCCAAACAAAACAAAACAAAACAAAACAAAAACAAACAAACAAACAAAAGAAAAAAGCAGAAGAGGCAAAGCAAAAATAAGGCCACACAAACATAGTTGATTTTTAAAGATTTCTTTTGTTTGTTTGTTTGGGTTTTTTGGGTTGTTTTGATAACTGAATTTTCACGATAATGCTGGTGGGATGATTGAATGTCCATGTCTTTGCTCATCTGTACGATTCTAACAAAGTATCCTACAAAAGGTGACTTATAAACAAGAGACATTTACTGGTCACAATTCTGGAGTCTGGGAAGAGCAAGGAGCTGGCAGACTTGGTACATGGTGAACGGGCCCTTCCTAAATTTGGGCAGTCATCTTTTCACTATTTGACATGGCTGAAGATCGAGAAGCTTCCTAGGGTCCATTTTACAGAGTCCTAATCCCTCTCAGTACTTACCTGTAAAAGCCTCACCTTGGGGGTTAGGGATTCAAAATCCAGATTTTGGGTTGGTCACAGACATTCAGACCACAGCATTCAACATGCAAAAGAGAAAAATCAAAAAGCAAACATCCAGTTTATATTGTACATTGAATATAAAATTTGTGATAGAGCCGTGTGTGTGTGTGTGTGTGTGTGTGTGTGTGTGTGTGTTGTGTTTTATAAAAAGAAAGAGAAGAAAGAAATGTTTGGCGGAGGCTCTATATGGTGTGGGGGGAGGGGTACCTCTGTGGGCCTATGCTGAGGTATCCCTTCCCCCTGAGGGACCAGCCAGATGAGTTTATTTAAGGCATGGGGAAGGGAGTTGGGGGGTGGGAGAGAGAGAGAGAGAGAGAGAGAGAGAGAGAGAGGAGGAGGAGGAGGAGGAGGAGGAGGAGGAGGAGGAGGAGGAGGAGGAGGAGGAGTGGCTGACCTTGAGCACTTGGAGAGAGGGGGGAGAGGAATGAGGAGAAAGGGGGTGGAGGGCAAGGGAGCAAGTGCAAGAGGAAAAAAGAGAGCAAGAGATTCAGGTGGGGGGTAAGCAGCCCCTTTTATAGTGACTCAGGCACCTGGCTGTTGCCAGGTAACCGTGGGGCGGAGCCTAGATGGAATGCCAACAGGAGGGTGTGACTCAGCCGGTCAAGGGCTGGCCGGTCAAGGGCCAAGGGCTTGCCTCGCTTGTACCAACCATGTCCTGGGTTTAGTTCCAAGCACTGCATAAACCAGGTATGGTGGTTTACACTTATGATTACAGCATCTGGAAAGTAGAGGCAGGAGGATAAGAAGTTTAAGGGTGTCCTCAGCTACATAATGAGTTTGAGGCTATCCTGGGCTACAGGAAATCCTGTCTCAAACGGAAAAAAAGAAAAGAAAACCTCCTTTTGAATCATGGAGCTAAATGTAAAACGTAGACTCAGCCCTGGCTGTCCTGGAACTCACTCTGTAGACCAGGCTGGCCTAGAACTCAGAAATCCGCCTGCCTCTGCCTCCCAGAGTGCTGGGATTACAGGCGTGCACCACCACCACCACCCGGCTTCAAAAAGCTTCTTAAAACAGGAGAACATCCAGCACTTGGGAGGCAGAGGCAGGTAGATTTCTGAGTTCGAGGCCAGCCTGGTCTATAGAGTGAGTTCCAGGACAACCAGGGCTATACAGAGAAACCCTGTCTCAAAAAACAAAAACAAACAAACAAACAAACAAAAAGCAAAACAACAACAACAACAACAAAACCCAGGAGAACATAGCTGGGCGTGGTGGCACATGCCTGTAATCCCAGCACTTGGGAGGTAGAGGCAGGCAGATTTCTGAGTTCAAGGCCAGTCTGATCTACAGAGTGAGTTCTAGGACAGCCAGGACTACACAGAGAAACCCTGTCTCGAAAAAACCAAAACCAAACCAAACCAAAACAAAACAAAACAAAAAAAACCCCCAAAAAACAAAAAACAAAAAACAGGAGAACATGATATGCACAGACATGGTTAGGCCATTGTTTCTGAGCAAGAGCCAGTGTTATACTAGGGGACATTTGACAGTATCCAAAAACTCTTTTTTGAGTTGCCACGACTGAAACTCAGGGATGGTAGGAGGTGTGTTATGAAGATTTATGGGTAGAGATCAGGTTTGCTACTTCTAAACACCACAAAATGCACAAAGGTAGCCCTCCACAACAAAAGTTAACCAGTATCTTAGAGGTTGAACTACTGGCATTTCACTGGTTAACTTGGGGAGTAAACGTCTGGGATTCATACTGTAACAAATGCATTTTGCTATACTAGCAATTAATAGTATAACCACACAGAAAGAGACCAAGAGGAAAGGAACCAACCAAAGTTTCCAAGGCAACTTAGAAAATGTTGCCTCCACTTAGTGTGAAACCGAAGTCCTGAGCAGAAACACTGACCTTCAGCTGTTTCACATAAGGCGAGGGTTAGGACTTCTGGCATGATTTCTATTCATGGCCTGAGTTTTAAAAAGTATGTATGTATTACAGATAAAGGCAGCTAGGTTTCTCACTGTTGGGAAAGAAGTTATAACAAAACAGGAACTTAAGAGTGACTCCTCAGGGAAACCCTTTAGGGGGATCAATATTGATTCACGTTTTCAATTGTAGAAGTAAATTTCAGATGGAGATTGCTGCGGTTTGAAAGTGCCATCCAAAGTCCATGTGTTGGAACCCACTGCAGATGTTAAGATGCTGTACCTTTAAGAGATCAACAGGAAATAAAGGTTCTGATCTCACTCATAGATTGATGCCTTAGTCGTGAGAATGGGTTTGCTCTCTCAGACATGAGATCCTGAGAGTGTGTGTGTGTGCGCACACACACAGTACATGCACACACACATACATGCATACATACACACAGAAGTATGTACCTGTTTACATAAACTTTCTTCTCTTCCACCATGTTGTAATGTTGGAGCCCTTGATCCTGGACTTCTGAGTCTCTATAAATCACCCAATCTGTGGTAGTTAGTAACAGAGGAATAAACTGAGATACATATTCAGATAGTTACAGCAAGATATGTTTATAGATGTGGACAAATGACCGTATTTGTCAACACACCTATCTTTAAATCTACCTATTTACCTATCTATCTATCTATCTTCCACCTATCACAGCCTTCCACTGAGTGGGATTAGAGAGAAAAGGAGTATCTAATTCCCACTGATGTATGCTTATTTCTAAATATTATTAAACTAAAGAAACCAGGGATCTTTAGAGATCTTCCTGTTTCTAAGTCTGAGATAGTAGAACTAAAAAATCTAAAATCTAAAAATCTTCTGGTAATTTTCTTCAAGGTAAAAACAATTCTTAAAAATGAATATTAATATGCTAGAAAATGTTTTATTTCCTATGTGTCTTAGGGTTTTACTGCTGTGAACAGACACCATGACCACGGCAACTCTTGTAAGGACAACATTTAATTGGGGCTGGCTTACAGGTTCCGAGGTTCAGTCCATTATCATCAAGGTGGGAACATGGCAGCATCCAGGCAGGTATGGTGCAGGTGAAGCTGAGAGTTCTACATCTTCATCTGAAGGCTGCGAGCAGAATATTGGCTTCCAGGCAGCCAGGATGGGGGTCTTAAAGCCACATCCATAGTGACACACCTACTCCAACAGGTCCATACCTTCTAATAGTGTCACTTACTGGGCCTAGCATATACAAACCATCACAATATGCATACAAACATAAATTTCCCTGGTCTTCTACAGTACAAAAATCTATAAGCAAATATCCATGGATAATTATGCTTCAGTTAGAGAATACTATAATACTGTGTGTATATGAGAGATGTATAAAGATCAACCTGAAAGCTTCTAGTAGTCAAAAATTGAGCAACAAAATAAATAATAAAGGTATGATATTATATCCAGAAGAATAAACTAAAATCCATGAATCCATCTGTATATCAACGCATAAATAGTTAAGTAAGTTGGAAATGAGACACATATCTGAAGTAAAAGAACTGTAATTTAAAAGCTGCTTTTGGCTGCATAGCAAGATCCTGCCTTAAAACAGAAACAGAGAAGAAAATAGTGCAAGAAAACAATTAAAATACTGCTTTAAAAAAATCTAAACCAAGGGGCTGGAGAGATGGCTCAGCTACAAAGTACTCATATACATAAAATAAATCTTAAAACAAATAGGTTTTTTTTTTTTTGTTTGTTTGTTTTTGAGACAGGGTTTCTCTGTGTAGTCCTGGCTGTCCTGGAACTTACTCTGTAGACCAGGCTGGCCTCGAACTCAGAAATCCACCTGCCTCTGCCTCCCAAGTGCTGGGATTACAGGCGTGCGCCACCACCGCCTGGCAACAAATAGTTTTTTTAAAAAACAATTTATTTACTTATTTTATGTATGTGTGTACACTGTCCTTGTCCTCAGACACACCAGAAGAGGACATCAGATCCCATTACAGATGGTTGTGAGCCACCATGTGGTTGCTGGGAATGGAACTCAGGACCTAATGGAAGAGCAGTCAGTGCTCTTAATGGCTGAGCCATCTCTCCAGCCCCAAATAAGTAGATCTAAAAAAACAAAAAAACAAAAACTTAACCAAAATGTAGCCCACAGTCATTTTTTAAGCAGTAATAGTGGTGATTTTGGATTTGTGGTATTATTATTTTATTGATTTAGTTACTACATGCTTATTAGTAATTATAAAAATTTCTACCATGGACAAGGATGAATAAGTACTTGAATCAAACACGTTTAACACACTCCTTTAAGTCTGCCTTACATCTCTTCACTATTCTTCATGGTGTTGAAGACAACAGTGGTTGATGTTAGAAGGAGGTGCTGTACCACTACGCTACTTCTTTCTGAAAAATTGATAACCGCCCCCTAGTTTATATTCATATATAATCTATCTTAGTGCTTTCACGAAACACTCAGTAATAGTTGAGTGTTCAATATCTGTCTTTATATTACTGTATAGTGAAGAACACCTGGAAAAATAAACAGTATTTTACTATTTGATCAATAGAAACATTTAAAGCTAAGCAGGCTCCTAAGCACTTTGCGTATGCTAATATATTCAGTGACCATCTTAACGGAAGGGAGGGACTCTCATATCCCCATTCTACAGGTGAGATGGGAATTAAATAAGTTTCACAAGTTTCCCCTGTAGCAGCAGTTTCACAAATCACATCTGTGTTAATTCGCATCTCAACAGTAACTCGCTGAGTTAGGTGTCATTGTCCCCAGCCCCCAGAGTCAGAGGGAGAAACTGAGACTCAGAACCGTAACTGGCTGAACTAGAAGTGTGGGGGTGGAGGGAGACCAGAGGCACCCTTGATTTCAGAAGGCATGCACTTTGGACTCTAGCTTGCTGCCTGGTTCATTAACATGGAGTGGGCAAACCAAAACAGGACGTTTCGGAAGAACTGTCAAAACACATCTCCAGTGGAGAGCTCTGGGGTAGATTAGGCCTGCTTAAATTTCACACCATCCACCTGCATGTGTGTGTCTGTTTCCCCCTTCCCTTTCAGCTAAGAATGGTGACATTTTATATTCTCTGGCTTAGAAAGGAAAATCTTATAGGATGGCAATCACCAAAGAAGATATATATTAGCTTACAAGATTCCACACACCCCTTTCCTTTTCTTTACATTTAAGAGGCAGTGAATGGGAGTTCTTGCTCAAGTCTGTGAGAAAGTGGCTGGGGGCATTTTCAAGCAAAAAGGAAAGTAACACTGGCGTTTAGAGATCAAATGCCCTGTGGACAAATTGGCAGGGCTGCCTTGTTTGGAAAAGAATGTGGAGAAAACATGAATTATAATTAGTGTGTGGTAACCTAACAGCTCGCGGCAGGGCTACCGTGTGCCTGGCACAGGCAGATGTGGCCGCATAGCTCATTAGCACTGTATAGCTTAATGCCAGTTCACGAAATTAGAGAAGGTTCTGGAATTTGCCTGGAGCTCCAAAATAGACTCTCTGACTTTAGTAACAGTGGCTCTAAGCTCCACAGTGGGTCTAAGAGATTAGAAGATGAGAATTTCTCATACATACCCTTTCCGATCTTTGACAAATAATCTCTTTCTAAATGTTCTCTTCCTTCCTAATGCTGGGACCCTTTAATACACTTCCTCATCATGTAGTGACCTCCAACCATAAAATTATGTCATTGCTATTTCATAGCAGTTATTCATAAATGCTGTTATGAATCATAATGTAAATATATGATATGTAGGATATCTGACATGTGACCTCTGTGGGGGTCCTGACCCACAGGTTGAGAACTCCTGTTCTAGACTGCCCTGATGTCAGAGGACGACTGGCTCATCAGAACTCAGAAGTTTAATTAAAGCTAGCTTTTGGGAGCACTCCTTCCCCCAGTGTGCTTGTCTCCATTAACATAAAAGGGATTCTTCATTTTCACAGAGAAGGTATATTTAAGTCAAAGTGTTTATGAACGGGGCCGAGGATATAACTCACTCGGTAGAATGTTTGCCTACTGTGTATAAAGTCCTCAGTTTGATTCCCAGCACCATAAAAAATAAGTACAGGCCTGTGATCCCAGAATCTGGGAAGGAGTGATGGTCAGAATCTGGTCAGAAGCTCAAACATGGAGTTGGCAGTCAGTCTGGGCCACACGAGACACTGTTTAAAAAGACCAAATATAGCGTATTATATTTTTCTAATGATTTCTTTTAAGAAAATATGAAGATACATTTCACTGGGAGTAAAAGTAAGGTGGTTAGGTAATGTTGAACGCTTTCTGTTCAGAAACATACAGGGTACTGTTTATTACTCCTCTGACCTTGCAGCACTTAGAAACGGCTTCTGCTAAAAAGCACCAAGTCAGCTGGGCGTGGTGGCGCACGCCTGTAATCCCAGCACTTGGGAGGCAGAGGCAGGCGGATTTCTGAGTTCGAGGCCAGCCTGGTCTACAGAGTGAGTTCCAGGACAGCCAGGACTACACAGAGAAACCCTGTCTCGAAAACAAACAAAACAAACAAAACAAACAAAACAAACAAACAAACAAACAAACAAAAAAAAGCACCAAGCCCTCACTCGGCCCACAATGTAACTACTGGAAGCAGGAAGAAAACCTGTACTTTGGCTAGAAACAGAGACAAACTGTGGTTCTTCACTTTCCTCTTAAGTCACCCTGATTTTTAGAAAGAGCAAAAAACCTGGCGGGACAGATGCCCCGGTTCCCACAATTAGGACAGTTACCCGTGAGAGTGAAGCTGCGCCCTCAGCGATCAGCAGCCCAAGGGTTGTCTTAGTTGGGCTTTCCAGTGCTGTGAAGAGACTACTACACGACCACGGTAACTCTTAGAAAGGAAGACATTTCATTGGGGCGGGCTTACAGGTTCAGAGGTTCAGTCCATTATCAGTATGGCAGGAAGCATGGCAGCGTCCAGGCAGACATGGTGCTGGAGAAGAAGCTGAGAGTTCTACATCTTCATCCAATCGCAGCAGCAGGAGACTGTGAGCCACACTGGGCGTAGCTTGAACATGAGAGACCTCAAAGCCCGCCCCCACAGTGATGCGTTTCCTTCAGCAAGGCCACACCTACTCCAACAAGGCCATACCCCTAATAGTGCCATTTCCTATGGGTCTATGGGGGGGCACTTTCTTTCAAACTGTGATAATAGTTTAATGGCTTATTGGGGCATCTTGCAGGACTCTCATTAAATTTCACACAGTACCCCCAAAATGAACTGGGGGGGGGTGTCACTGCCTCCTTTTATTTATTCTTTTTCCCTGTGCGGTCCCATCCAATAAGTGCTCTTTTCGGGGGCTCCCTCTCTCCTCACATTCCTTGTTTCTTTAATTAGCACATCAGTTTGGGTGCTCCTTTAGCTTGTTGGGGGAAGCCATACTTTTGCCCTAAAAAACCTCCAGTAACAACTTTTGAGAATTTACCCATTTTTGTTGTCTTTATATCTTTCTTCTTTTCCTATAATGATGATTAGGTTTTTTTTGTTTGTTTGTTTGTTTGTTTTTTCGAGACAGGGTTTCTCTTTGTAGTCCTGGCTGTCCTGGAACTCACTCTGTAGACCAGGCTGGCCTCGAACTCAGAAATCCGCCTGCCTCTGCCTCCCAAGTGCTGGGATTACAGGTGTGCGCCACCACACCCAGCGATGATTAGTTTTTTTTTTTTTTTTTTTTTTTTGTCAACTTGGTATAAGCTAGAATCATCTGGAAAGGGGGAACTTTGATTGAGAAAATACTTCCATCAGATTGGCCTGGAGGCAAGTCTTGGGGGCATTTTCTTGATTAATGGTGGATGTGGGCGGGCCTGGCCCACTGCAGGCATTACCACCCCAACCCACCCACGGCTATGTATGTTAAGAAGCAGGCTGAGCAGGACATGGTGAACACGCCGGTAAGCTGTGAGCTTTCATGTCCTGTTTCAATTCCTGCCTCCAGGTTCCTGACTTGAATTCCTGATGTAAATTCTCTCTCTCTCGGTGACCTAAGCTGATTCTCTTATACAGATGGAACTACATTTTGTAAGTTCACTGACCTTGAAATCTGTCACATGAATTTATTTAGAACACAGTCCTCACACCAAGCCAGTGACAGTGGTAAAAGCAACCCAACCTGGCCCATCAAACCAGATGTGAGGGTGCCGCTGGGTGTTTTCCAAAAGCCTTCCTCTATGTGGTTAGTTAACCCAGAGGTATTTAAGTGGTTTGGTTCTCCTTTGAAAAAAAAAAAAATTAACTAAGGACATATTTTGTTTTCTAGGCCACATGTATAGTCCCAGAGCAGCACAGAGCTATTCGTGAAGGGCTGGTTGTCCTTGTCTTCAGTGGAAGAAAGAGACCATGTGTGGCTTTTGTTTACGGCTGTGGGTCAGTGTGGAGTGTTGTTGATTCGGTCAACGCTACCGTGGCTGGGCATAGCTCCAGCCTTCCAGCTAAGGATTGCTGGAGCTTGCCAGGACTGTGCATTGAGGCGGTGTCTTCTCTCCTTTTACCTGCATTTTCCTCACTGTCTGCGAGGAGAAAGCTGACTTTAACCCTACTTCAATGCCTTTGCACACCCACATGCATTTTTCCTTGGAGCAGGGCAAAGAACTCTAGGATCTCTCTCCCTCTTATCCTTCCAGACAAGTGCAGACCAGCGGTCCCATCGTAAGGCTTATTGCTGGTGTCATGCCGAGTCTGACATCTCCCTAGTGAACCCAAGTAGCTTAGTGAGAATGAGACATTATCCAAAGCCCGCTTCATTCAGTAAATAGTGTAACCTTTCTGGCTTCATTCCCCCAGTTCTGGAGTTCATCATGCCATAAACCACAGGGACTTTGTCTGCATGTTACTGTATTAGCTCCATATGCCGAATACTCATGGAACTCACATGCAGAATGTGTGATGTCAGACCAGCTTACATGAGGCCAAATTTTGTGCAGCTGTTCGACTCAGATGTCCTCCTCCATTTTTTATGTCAGCACCATGCCACTAAACCCCCTGATCTTGACACTGAAAGGCAAAGCGAGGCCTCTGCACTTGGATGTGTTTCAGAGCCTGGAAGGTCTGTACCACTTTTGTGTGGATCCATACCCACCAGAGGCCACATCAGAGTGGTGGCTCCAGGTCTCCTGGAAGCGAAACAAAACAGGGGAGATCAAATAGAAGAGCAGGCTCGGAATACGCGAGGACAGAAGTTGCATGGCCTAGAATCGTATGTGCCCTTGGAAGGAGAGCCCACCAGAGGAGAACTTCTGTTCTACGTAGACGCTGCAGTTTCTCTCTAAGACACCGAACTTGTTTTCCAAGCTGAAAGGTGGTGGTGGCTAACAAGTGTCCCTGACCCCATGGTGCTGAGATTAGCAAGCTTGTCTTGGGTTTATTTTCTCTGGAGTAAGACAATTCACTGTCTTTTATCAGCACAATGGGGTCAAAGGTTGCCACCCAATTAAAATTGCAAGCTATTAAAAGATAAGTAGCTCCGGACATTTATGTGGAATTAAGGACAACTTAAAATATGTTTTTTTTTTAAACCTAAAATGAGGTCTATATATGCTATTTTGGCTCTCCATAATGTGATTGACTCATTGTGTACTTTAAAATAAATGCTGAGAGCTGTAGGTTTTCTGTTACTCACTGTCGATAGACCATGATTCTTCGTGGTTGGGTAGGGAAATCAAACTTTGGGGATTTAAAGGAGAGAGAGGTGGGTGTCAGTAGGAATTATGTGAACTTACTTTGGGACTGAGAGTGAGATTTGACTTCACATTTATTTCTTTTCCTGCTCTTTGTTATTACTTCCGTGACTCTGGCTGTCACTGTCCCCTTCCCTTGTGAGATGACAGAAGAACCTTGCCAACAGTTTCCTGTCTAGAAGGGGCCTTGGCCCAAGAAGTCATAGAGAATCGTCTGGCTTGCCCTTTCTCCTCATCAAGTTTTGTAGTAAAGGTTTTTGAAAACCAGGGAAACAAAACTTCTCCAGCTTATCTCTTGAAGATAGAAAACACTCGCTGCGCCACGCTGTGAACACTTCAGGGCTCGCTTCTCATTCCAGAAGCACGGCGTGACTAGCTACTTAAGATAGAAAATTCCCTGCTGTGTTCCTTCAGCAAGCAAACAGATTTTGTGAGATCCTGGGCTCCGTTTAGACTCTAGCCTTTAATGCCCTGTGGGTTAAAACTGCTATGCAAGAAGTCATTCTATTGGGTGTTTGGAAAAGATCCATTGAATGGCATCTTCCTAAACATGGTGGAAAGAAAGCGGGTTGGGTTCCAAATTAACAAGGCCAAAAGTATGCATGGAATGCGGCTTAATCAATTGGAAGCTACCGGAGTGCTAAACATAAGGCTGGGTGGGGTTCATTGCGTTAGGTAGCTTCAAGGGTTCCTGAAACCCTCTGGATCTGATGACCGATGTTCGAGAACTTGATGCTGCTGAGTGCAGTGCTGGTTAGATGTGGTTACTCAGGCTAGGTGAGTCATGTAGCAGCACATGACTGAGAGGCAACTTCTGGACATTCTCAGCTAGGAAAAAAAAATCCAACGATTTACAAAAAGTCATTCGACAAACACCTCACGTTGTGAAAGTTTCGGTGCTCCGTGAATGAGGCCCTTGTGAATGAATGATTTTCTACTCCTGTGACTCATACTACATAAGACTATCTGTCATGGTTCTATTAACAGTCATACTGTGTTCTCTGGGATAAATATATATCCATTTAACAAGGGCATGTAGGAATGTGTGGCATCAAACAAATCTTATAGTAAAAAATACTCCGTGCCATCTGCCTCCTTTCTGGAGGTGGATTTATTCTCATATGATTGCTGTTTCCTATATCTTTTACTCTCAACTCCCCACACTCTGGAAAGATTACTCATCCTTGACTTGAAATAATCCTTTAACTCATTCACTGCTCAACAGCTTTTAAGCTTCTCCTAACTAAAGGAACGAGAGACTCTACAATCAGACACATAAAATTGAAACACGCAAAAGGTGATCTCCCTTTTAAAGCCACCGTCGAGTTGATGCTGGAAATTGTATGTCTGATAGATAACATCTCGCTTACTGTGAAAATAGCAATTTCAAATAGGTGATCATAAATTACTGCCGTGTTCTTCCAGTGGTCCAGTTATGTATGTGTGAGCCACTCTGAGACCACCTGCAGCCTTAAATGTTCTGGAGTTCTTAGTTCTTTGGTCTTTGGTGTTTGAGTTTGGGAAATGTCTATCTGATCATCTTCAAATTCACTGGCTCTTTCCCTGACTGTTATCGGTAGACAATCTGTAAGCCTGAACTCCTGGGATACAGGCCGCTAGCCTCTCAGGGTGGGTCAGAACACTCTGGGATTCCCTCTTCCCTACACGCGGTCACCTGACAGCAATCCTGTAATGGGTTACAATGGAAAGAACGGTCAGAGCCAGATACTTTTCTGAGCGGCAAAGAGAGCCAAAGCTAAGAGGGGATTCAGGAACAAGAGCACTAGGATATCTGGATCATTTGGAATTTATACAACAAGCTCTGAGCAAAGTCCTGCTATAAGCCAGATTAGTAGACATGGTCGCTGAAGGCCTGTTTTACCTAAGAACCTATTATAGGTACAACCAAGTACCTGGTGTTTAGCCAGAGATTACAAGGTATACTAAAAGAAACAAACAAACAAAAACAAACAAACAAAAAAAGAAAAAAAAAAGAAAGAAAAGAAAAGATACACTGTATTATGAAGTAGCCACCAAAGTCAGATTTAGATATGTTGGAATAACCAGACAAGGAATTTAAAACAATTGATTAACATATCAAGAACATTACTGGGAAAAAATGGATGGAACATCTAGTTAGTAATATCAGAGAGAAAAAATGGGTTGGAGAGATAGCTCAGCAAATAAGAGCACTGGCCAGTCTTACAAAGGGCCCAGGTCCCAGCACCCACTACCAACTGTAATTCCAGTTCCAGGGGATCTGATGCCCTCTTCTGACTCTCATGGGTACCAGGCACACATGTGGTATACACACAAGAGAACTCTCATACACACAAAATGATAGATAGATAGATGATAGATAGATAGATAGATAGATAGATAACAACATTTGTATAAAAGAAAAAAAAAACTACAAAAAAGCCCCAAACTAGAGAGGCTTTCCAATTTGATGTCAAAAGGAAATGGCTCGGTTAGTAAACTACCTATGTGACAAACATTAAGACCCGAGTTCAGTGCCCCATAACCTGTTAAAAAGACAGCTGCTGGGGTCCTGGAGACAGGTAGCCCCTGTGTTGTAGGCCAGTCAGTCTAGCTAAACTGATGAGTTCCAAGTTCAGTGAAGGTTCCTGTCTCAAAATATCAGGAGGACAGCAACTGAGGAAGACACTGAGCCTGATCTCGGGCCTCCACATATGTACACGCATGCCACCTGTCTGTACACACATTACACACATAAACAAAAAATACTAGAAGTACCAGGTAAGTGTTCTGAGATAAATATTTGTAGCTACCCAGGGGAAATGACGGAAGTGTGGATGCTAAGGTGCACTTGCATCTCTAGTAAAGATGCGGGCTTTCTCATTCCTGGGAAGTTAACATATTGCCATTGAAGTGTGTATTATTATTGTAATTCAAAGCACTCAACACAAAGGTGACTCTTCGTCTTCCATGATTGAAAGCTCTCTGGGAAAAGATCTCCTCTGGTTCTTATGTTTAGTCAGTTCTGGAGTTGTTAACACATTGCTTTTCTTGTCGACTGAGTAAAAGACCTCTTGGGAATGTAGAACGGTAAGAGAGTCACGAGCCACCTTTCCACTAGTGGGAAGAGTTGGATAACCTTGGCCTGTACAAGGGTACGATCGGGGACTGTGTCCCATCACTCTGTCCAATCACGGCCATTTCAGTGGCCGCTCTGCCGGGTCCTCGGAAGGGCTTAGTATATACTGGCTGAATCAGTAGGTTATCCGAAGGAAGTGTCGGTGGCTCTGTAAGGAATCACTGAGCTGGAGACAGTGGGACAATCTAGCAAGTAATTGATAGGCAATTTCTCTGCTCTTAATGAATATTTTAGAATTTAAACTCCAAGGTTATTAGCCACACAGCAATGCTGAGGAAATTAACCAGACCTATAAAGAGTGCTGTTCCCTGGTGGAGACTCTCTCGAAGACTGGAATGGCCTTAGACATTATTCATGTTTTTCTCTGCCTGTTCTCAAAGACTCAGGGAGTGACCTTAAAGTTTAACCTCTTAGTTTCCTTTTTTTTTTTTTTTTTTTTTTTTTTTGTATTTTAAATAAAGCTATGAAGTGGCTGGGGCCAGAATTAAGATCACATGGGAGTTGTGATGGACCACGGCTTATTACTACAAACCATGGAGATGAAGGGAGAGAGGGGATCAACCGCTACTGAGCACCTGACTCATGGCTCATTCCTGCTCACTGAGACACTGCTAGTCCCTGATCACGAAGTACATCAGTCCCTCCACAAGCTGGGAACGGCTGTCAGTCTTTAATGGGTGATGGAAGCGGACTTAGCTAACTCGTCTGGGGACACACAGCCTGGAAAATGGTAGGCCTGGCATCTGGGACAGCTGCACACACTGAAGTCCACCTGTCGGACCACTAGACTGGGGCCTGTTTGACTTATCTAAATACTAACAGGACAGCTGTCCCAAACGGGAGACACCTACGTATACATGCACTACACACATAAACGAAAAATAAAAAATACTAGAAGCGAAAACTTTAATGACATTTTTCTTTGTGAAAACGCCTTTAGGCTTGTGAATGAACGGTTTTCTACTCATGTGACTCTGCTTCCTAACTGACTAAATAAAACAATATCTCTGTAGAACTAATCCAGACTTGTCCAGGAGACCCATAGGCCCTCTTCAGGTTCTACCCATGATGAGGAAATAACTCAGAGGAAATAACTGAACAACGCGTTCACAATAATGAATGAATACAGGCGTTATATGCATTCTCCCAAACCTGTTCCAGAGTTTAGACACCCCACCGCCACCAAGAGCTCAATGGCAGATCCCAGCCGGCTGCTGAGTAATAATAAGGTCACCCGCGGTGCAGGGATAGCCAGCTGTTATGAACACCCTCATGGGCCCGAGCTCTCATTTGCCTTTCTATTGTATTTGCTGACTCAGATAAAATTATTTTCATCTTCATCTTCACCGCGCCAGAGAGTTAGCATCCTAGGCCACGCAGCTTTCGGTGTGCTCCCTGCACATGTGAGTCTCTTTCCGGGGTATCCTACGGTTGGCCTGGCCTCCACCAGCAACGTTGACTCTCCTGGATCTTTGCACACTGGAGCGCCCCATGGCCTGCTTCTATTTGCCACCCCCCCCCGGCCCCACACCTCTGTGTGGTATCTTATATGCCAATCACACTCATTTTTACTCTTTTTTTTTTCTCAGCCTCCCATCTCCAGTCTGGTGTCCCGTGGACATTAGCTAGAAAACAGAGCTGCAAAGAATTACTGAGTTCTACCTTCAGCTCTAACCTATTGCTCAGTTCCGCCTCGACATTCAATTCTATATTCCAATACATGGCTCACCCAACCAACTACCTTGTTATTCAAAGCTAAACATGTCTCTGGTTGGATGTGAATGGTCTCCAGTGACTGTCATGACCCCTAAAGTAGTTAAGCCTTCACCGGTCCAGTCAGTCTCCAGCACGTCGTCTCATTTGACTTCTTAGAACATAGAATGATCTAAATGGAGTTTGTTCAATTATCTGTGTACTTGTTTCTTATCTTTTTTCCTCCATAGAATGACGTCATATGAACTGGAAGCTTTTCTCTCCTATTCAGGACTGTATCTCTCCAGCTAAGAATTTCTTACTTAACTAGTAGATTTTATTTAATAATTTCCTTTCTGCCAGGCCACAGGGGGAAAAAATAGATTGCAGGGTCAGAGAGTGACCCGACAGTATAATGTTTGCATTAAAAATTATGTGGTGGTTTCAACAAGAATTAGGATGTTGAGTTAGAAGCCCGATTGGCCACACGTCTGTAACCCTGACTTCATGAGAGACTGAGGCAGGAAGGTTCCTGGAAGTCATGTGATTTGGAGACCAGCCAGGGCAACATATTTGAGACTCCATCTTAGATTTAAAAGCACAAACAAAATAAAGAGTTGTGAATTAGAATCTTTCAGCAAAAGTTTGTTGAATGAAAGTTAACTCATTATTGAGTTTAAAATTGGATGCACACGATTGCAGAGAAGGGGTTGCCTCCTTAACCTGCAGTTACAGTTCCCATAAGCAAACATTGCTCTTGTTTCAAGCCGCATTGTAATTAAATGGCAGATTCCGGCTTGTACTCAAGATATAAACGGTGCATTGTGTCGTGACTTGCTGGGTCATTTATCATATCGCCTGAGCACTGTGAGCCATTCTCCACTCGAATTCATGCAAAGAATAGAGCAAGAGAGATCTGCTCTCCTGACAGCAGCCAGCTGCCCTGACTGAGCATTCCTGTTTGGTTTTCCAGTGCCTAACATTGCTTTCAAAGTGCTGAGATGGCCAAATATGGGCTGCCCTGATGAGGGACCTCTGTCTCCCCTTCAAAACAATCCCTCCCAGTCAGTCAAACTGGATTCTGACGGTACTGGCCCCCAGCCAGTGAGCCAGCAGAGAAGGGCACTTGCTGCCTCAGAACACCACTCTCCTCAGAGACATCTGGTGGGGTGGTCACGTCAGTTTCTCCCTTCTGTCTCCCTTTTCCGTAGTAATAGAGTCTTTACTCTCATCCCTTTCTCACAAAACACTGTCAGAAAGCAAAGATGCTGAACTGAGATTTACTCTCGCCTCCGAAGAAGAACTTCTAAATACAGGCCCGGTTTTTAAACAGCTGCATGTTCTTTTAGAGAGTTCTTTTAGAGGGATGGCCTGGATGAAAGAAAGGGAAGCATGGGGGGGGGGCATGAATGCCCTTTCTTCTGCTAAACTGTGGGTAGAACTTAAGGCGCAGGGGAGACAGTAGTCCTTTTATTGTCTGCAAACGGGAGCCCAAGGCCTGTGTGAAGAAGGTCCAGAATCTCCACTTGAAGTAAATATTCCTTCACTCCAGCTTACACAACAATATAAAATTACAAACAGACTTGGTGAGCTGAAAGAAGGGCAGTGTCTGAGCCAGGTCTGTAGGTGAGTTCAACTGGGCTCAGTCCGCTTTGCATGCTTTGAGAGATTTACTGTAGAGCTCCATGTCAACAAAGATTATAAGATGTGTTCAACTCAGCCGGGCATGGTGGCACACGCTTGTAATCCCAGCACTTGGGAGGCAGAGGCAGGCGGATTTCTGAGTTCGAGGCCAGCCTGGTCTACAGAGTGAGTTCCAGGACAGCCAGGGCTACACAGAGAAACCCTGTCTCGAAAAACAAACAAACAAACAAACAAACAAAAAAAGATGGAATATATAAATCATAATTAATAAAATAAAAAATTCTGTGAGGTGTCATAGCAGTTAAATTTTTAATTTTTTTAACAGAGTATTGGAATAGATATGACATGACAGTAGTGGGGGAGACCATTAGGGACAGGAAGAGGCCAGGAAGAGCCTGAAGAGAGTCCTCGGGAGAGGGAGAGAAAGACAAGTGACATAGATGGAGGGAAATGCCATCAAGAGGTTATTTCAAATACTAACTTAAAGTAAGAAAAAATTATTATCATTTATTTTTGTTTTGTGGCACGTTCTTTAGTAGCCCAGGCTGGTTTTGAACTCCTTATGTACCAAAGGAAGACCTTGACTCCAGATCTGCCCGATCTGCCTCCCTGCTGAGACTGTAGGTGGGTAGGGGTGTTCCACAGTATTATTATTTTTCACCGTGGAAGGCGAAATGCAAAGTGACTTCTGTCTCTGCAGCAGTTAGGAAAGCCAAAGGCTAATGTGGACTATACATGTAAGGCCCTGGGAATTTAGAAAGGAGTTTGGATGTCTTCTACTAAATTTATGGGTGAGGACACAGGAAGAGTTTGTCACCTCACAATACTCACTCCTCTCTCTCTCTCTCTCTCTCTCTCTCTCTCTCTCTCTCTCTCTCTCTCTCTCTCTGTGTGTGTCTCTCTCTCTCTGTCTGTCTCTTCCTCCCTCGCTATCCATCTCTGTCTCTCTGTCTCTGTCCCTCTCATTTAAATTGATGGAAATTCTATAGATAGATATTTGAAACTACGGAAGTCAGAAAACACTACAGGAAATAAAATGGCCTGAACATCTTAACTATGGTTGCAAATACATCTCAAAAACAAATGCAAAATAGAGGCCAGTTAGGGAGACAACGTCCAGTCTAGGAATGTCTGCCTTAGAGAAACTGTCACACACGTGTTGTTCCATGCACCAAGGCATTCCTGTATTTTCCAGGAGTTTCCAAATACAAACACGGAAAAGATCTTTGGTTTGCTTCAACGAGTGTGACCCAAGTTTTAATTTTTATCCCTCGTGCCCTCTGCTCCTCAGCCGGGCCTTACCCATTCCTCAGACATGCTTGGTCTCCGATGGTCAAACGCTCATCTGCACTGGAGCATCTCTGTGTACTCAGAGAAGGAAGCTGGAGACAGTGATAGCTCCGCACGCAGGCCTGAGAGATACGGTCACCTGCACCAAGATGTGTAAGCTATGAAGGTAATAGTTCAGGTTATGTAATTGGCCTTCTAAAAATGTTATGACTCCCCACCCCCAAATCATTCTGAGGACTTAGGTCCCCCATCACTGAGAACAAACTTAAAAAAACGTTTTTCTTTTTAATCTAACTCATACTAAACTTTTTTTTTGAAGAAAAAGAAAAATATCTCCCTTCAGAAGAAAGTATTGTATTTAAGAAACACATGATCTGTCATATTAGAACAGAGAAAACTGGAAGCTATCTTAGTACCCAATAAAGCTTTATGGAAACCCATTATTTTATAAACTAATTAAAAATAGAATTAAAATAGAAGGCCGGGCGGTGGTGGCGCACGCCTGTAATCCCAGCCCTTGGGAGGCAGAGGCAGGCGGATTTCTGAGTTCGAGGCCAGCCTGGTCTACTGAGTGAGTTCCAGGACAGCCAGGGCTACACAGAGAAACCCTGTCTCAAAAAACAAAAAAAAAAATAGAAAGGTAGTAGTTTGAACACAGATAACCTGCATGAGTAGAAAATTCTTCCTAGAGAAGACATGGGTTATTAAATGAAAATCTTACTACCAGGTATAGTCTGCTTCCCCACGAGTTAGTGGTCATTGAATAGACACTCCCCCAATGCCAGGGCCTACCACCATTGTTCTTTGTCGCCCACCATAGCCAGATGGAAAAACCCAGTTGCTGAAGGCAACAAACATACTTTGGGTGTAGCACATAGAGAAATCAAGCTGGAGGTGACCTGGAAATGTCCTCCATGTTGGCTAGTTTCCATAGTACATGAAGGTGCTATGTAGGCCACTGGGGAAGAAAGGTCATCAATGGACTTCCCAGTGGTAGACTATGAATGTTTCCATAGCAACCTGCCGGGCAAAATGTGCCCAAGGGTATGAAAAGGGCATGACTATTCTAGGGTTCACCTACTGTTTTCTGGCTGGATTTGAGGACTACTTGAAAGAAAAGAATTCATATCTAGCACTATAAAACTGGTCCAGAGCCTGTGGTATGGGAGCTTATAGGCCTTGGGGGAACCTCTGCTTCTGTCGTTTTGTTCAACAGACATGTAAAAGCTTTCTACTGTCATACCCGTACATTACTGCTGGGCTCAAACTTGCTCAAAGAAGCCTCTGTTTCCATGGGTGGCAGTCAGTGTAGAGACCATAACTTGCCAAAGTACAGAGACTGACTGCTGAGTGCTCAGCCCTAAATGATATGTCTGTATTAACCCCACGGGGTTCAGGACATATGCTGCAGGAGAGAGGGGACAGAAAGGTAGGGTCAGAGGAGGGGAGGGATACTGTAGAAATGCTGTCTAGACACGCCACAGTGGTTGCACTTATGAACTCATTGTAGCTATGGCTACCTGTTCAAGATCGAGCCAGTCAATAATTCCAGTAAGGTTTGGGGAGAAGATCATGGCGCGTCATCCCTAGCTGAGGAGCTAGCGACAGCTGATGGCTGCCGGGGGACGGGAGTCACTTCTCTTTGTGGGTATGACAGCTACTAAGCCGCCCATACTCATGTGGGCAGCACTCACTGGGCTCAGTGGCTTCTCAAAGAATGAAAAGAAAACAGTTACATGAATGAAGATGGAAGGGACATGTGCTAAGGGGGATCCTGGAGGAGAAAGAGAGGGGGGGGAGTCAGGAGGGATATTATCGATTCACATCTTACCTATGTATAAGATTTACAAGGAACAAATCAAACATGTTTTTAAAAGAAAATCATGGCGTATAAATCGCAATAAAATGGTGTGCAAAGATCAAAAGGATAAAGACCGAAATAGTAGCAAACTAGAAGTGCTTGTTTAATAATTATGCGCTACTGTCTGCTGTATCTAAGATCCTCCTAGAGAGTGGAAGATAAAGGAGAAGATCTGCAGCTACAGGGCAGTGCAGAACTCAGATAGGAACAAGTGTTTCATCAAGAAAGAAGAGGAAAGAGGAACAGAGTGTGTGGCGAGAGCTTTAAGCCGTTTGGAGTGACGGGGTGGCAAGGGCTGAAGGGAGAGGGGACCACAAAGATTAGCAGGAGCCAGGTTAAAGAGATCTCAGGGTTTAGTCCGCAAAGCGGTGCCACAGCAAGCTTTATAGGCCAAGACATACAGCTGTTGCAGAGCATGCATATTAGTAAGGCTCTATTCATTGGCTGCCGTCATAGCCCTGCGTTCCTCAATCCACCTTTAAGTCCAGCGGTCACTTGTGGACTGTGGACTGATCGAGATCGTCACAGGCGTTGTAGACACACGCAGAGCATGAACTGTGCCTCTGAGAGACTAACAACAGGGCGGTTAGATATGCATCTAAGGAAGTGATGGGCCCTGATAGATGCTTCAAAGGAGCCCTCTACAAGGTGAGAGATGGGATGGCCAGATAGTCCAAACAAAGGGCAGCTCTCAGTCAGCAAAACAAAAGCCATGCAAGAATTTCTACCAAGAAGGCGATGGTTAACCAGACGCCATGGGAACACTGAGGTTTCAAAAAAAAAAAAAAAAAAAAAAGTTAGCAACTTCAGGAAGAGCTGTCCAAACCCCAGATCTGGGTAAACAAAGGGCAGCGATTGAGGTCACCAGAATTTAGCAACCTGAACGAATACGGCAAAGAAACATAGTTCAGACCTCAGAGGAGGCTACCTTAGCCAGATGGTGTCACAGTTTCACAGTACGGTTAGAAATAGAAGTCTCCTAAAGTGAGGAGGCAGGCAGAAAGAAAGAAGGGATATTTCAGGCAGAAGGAGACTCTCCAGCCAAGTGGCTGGTGCTCTTGGGAATTCTAAGTAGGGAAATCAATAGTAGCTAGAACTCAAAATGCATTGGGAAACTGTGGAGAAACGCAGCTGGACCGTTAGGAAACAGTCGGCACTCTGAAGGGCGCATAACTCCATGCTATGCTATAGGCAAGCAGGATATTGTTTTAAAGTCTGTCTTTCCTTTTTAGGAGTTCAGAAGTTTTTATTCTGGCAGAGATGAGCACAGACGGAATCTAAGGCGTTAGTCTTACAGAAGCAAATGTGTGCTGCAGACAAAGAGGTCATTGCTTGGATTTTTTGAATTTCAAAATAGTTGTTGAAATCCTTTGGGGAATGAAACAGCCTGAAGGCAAGAGCTCTGATTTTTCAAAAGTCTGTTGTGGGTTTTTTTGTTTTGTTTTTTGTTTTTTAGAAAGAAAATGATTGACCCAAAGCTCTAAAAGCGTGGAGACATGGTCCGTTCTACGAAGCCATGGAGTAGGAACACGGCATAGGATAGAAGCAGGTTGTAGCCTCACAGGGTGAAGGAAAAGCCTCAGGAGTTGAGAGGTAGCTCCAAGCAGAAACGCCAGACTCTAGTGTTTACCAGACTTACTTCTCCATTCTTCTCTGAAGCAAACCTGGAGGTGGGGTGGGGTGGGGTGGGGTGGGGTGGATGGTCGTGTGTGTCTGCCTCTGAGGACTTTCTGATAAGTTTGCCATGAGGTCCCAGAGTAAAAAGTTCAACCCCCAGCCCCAGCAGGGACAAACTGTCCGTTCCCAAGAGGCCCTCTGTGTGTCTCAATGGTCCCTCAAGATGAGTCTGAGATAGTGTATTTCTAAATGACACATTAAGCAGTTTTCTTTGCCATTGTAGTACATGCATGGATCTTGATTTTGTTTTTAACTATATTATTGTGTGCAGTTGCATTTTAATCATGTATACTTAGTACATTGTAAAAATATCCTTTCTTTTTTCAAAGACTGGTGATTTATTTGTTCCTCTGTTTTTTAAGAGTTATTTATTTATTTATCATGTATGAGTACACTGTATGTATTATACGTGGTGCATCTTCAGACACACCTGAAGGGGGGCATCACATCCTATAACAGATTGGTTGCGAGCCACCATGTGGTTGCTGGGAATTGAACTCGGGACCTCTGGAAGAGCAGTCAGTGCCCTTAACCGCTGAGCCAGCCCTCCAGCCCTTATTTGTTCCTCTTAAAGACTTCGTTTTGACTGGACTTCAGGCTAAGAAGTGGTAGCCTTCAGGGAGGGCAGCTCACGTCTCTTGTAATCCGTTCCTGGCATGTGATAGCTCCCTTCTTTCTCTTGACCAGAAGTTTAGCACCTTCTTTGGCATCCTCCGTGTTTTCCCGAGTATGCTGTTTCTCCAGAGCAGCCTGTGAGCATTTGTGTAGCAGGACACGTGCTCTGCCCCTTACTCAACTAAGCCGGCCCACCGTGCCATGGGTCAAAACATCCTGCTTCATGGGAAATCTTGCCCGTGCTTCCCACCGCTGAAGCAGAACACATAACCTTTCCAGCCTTCACCCACAGCGTCAGCAGCTACGCCTGTGGCCACGTGCTTCTCAGAGTTAAGTGTGGAGCGTGCGTCCATCTTCCATTCCCACGAGTTTCCGGCAGCCAGCGGCTATGACGGAGCTAATCAGCTTCACCTCGACACTGCCGACCTCCTAGAAGATGACACAAAAGAGAGCATCTCGTCATTTTAAAATTCCTTTGTCTGACTATTGGATTCCTATGTTATTTCTTTTATTGCCATAAAGGTGAGGGTATAAGTGGAGAGTATTCTATTAGGGCATAGAACACAGATAGATTCGCTGAAGTCGAGCTTTATGCAATTATCCAGTAGCATTAGATAATACTAAATTGTTTTTCCAAATTGATATGCCCATTAGACTTCTCAGAATTATTTTAAAGAGTTTATGTTTCTGGCTCAGGGAATGACTTAGTGACTCTAGATTCCTGCTACCAAGCTTGAATGGAATGACATGACCAGAGCTCGGTCCTTGGGATCTACATATTGGAAGGAAAGAACTGACAGGAGTCAGCTTCTGATCCCCCAAATGCGCATTGTTGCATGTGTGTGCTCATTCAGATAAACATTCAAAATCAATAAGTGAACCGTAATGACAAACGAGGCGTGTGCGCACCCAACACTTGCTGTTGTTACATTAGTACAATGCACGCCAAATGACACCCCAAATCACTTTAGTTTCCATTTTTATCACTGAAATGCTGAATGTGTCTTTGATTATGTTTGCCTTTTGAAACATCTTTTGTACAGCCTTTGCCTTTTCTATCAAGCCTTTTGTCTTTTGATGTTGTAGATGGTTTGCTACTCTAGATTCTTCTCCCCTGTTAGCTTCCGTTGTAATCGTCTCTTCCTTGCTAAGTCTGTCTTTTGAGTTTTCACTTTCTTGATAGTGCCTTTTATGAAACAGGTATTATAAATTTTGATGTAGTCAAAGTAATTGGTCTTTGGTGGTTAGACTATTACAAAACTTATTTAAGACATCCTTGTCTACCTTGGTATCTTAAAACTTTCACCTAAAACTGTAAAGATTGGTCCAGCATGGTGGTATATACCTTTGGTCCCACCACTTTCGAGGCAGAGGGAGGCAAATCTCTGTGAGTTCAAGGCCAGTTTGGTTCATATAACATCCAGACCAATCAGAGCTACATAGTGAGACATTTTCTCAGAAAGAGGAAAAGTGTAACAGTTGGTTCTTTTACATTCTCAGTCCTTGTGGAACTGGTATTTAAGAATATTGTGGATAAGGATCCAAATCTTTCCATGTCATAACCAATCATACCTTTTATTGAAAGCTCAGCCACTCTGGCACTCTGGCCACACACCCCCATGCCATTACTACCATAGTTTATAAGTATCTTGATATCTGAAATGAAATATTATATTGTTATTTTGAAGTTTGGCTTTTATTTTATTTTTGGTCTTTTGATTTTCAATTTATAATTTAGAACTATCTTGTAAAGAAATATTTTTATTTTTACTTATTTACATTTTTTACTGGAATTGCAACAAATCCATAGAGTTCTGACCCATTCCATCCTGCCTGTAATTGCTAAACACCACTGCAGTCAATCACGCCCAAATCACCAAAACCTAGGCGCTATCAAACCCATTGGCTTTTCCTTTGCTCTCTCCCCTTTACTGACCCGATAACATCCTGCCACGCAGATGGGAGCCCTCTGCTTTCTTATCAGCATGTGCTCTGGACTTTGGCAACATCATGCTGTCCTGATTTTCCTCCTAACCTAGAAAGGGAGCCCCTCAGTTTTTCCAGGTGTCCTTTCACTTCTAACTGACCTCTGAGAGCAGGAGTGCCAACAACCAGCTACTTACTTCTCTCCTCCAGTTTACTCTCTGGGTTGTGATCTTTCTAGTCCATGACTTCCAATGTTGCTCTGCATTACTGACCCCTGAATATAGAGATACTTAGATACCACTGATCTGACCTTCAGAGTTAAACATCCAATGGTATCTCTGATCTACTTGGTATTCCCAGCAGACAGTAAAAGAAATTTAATATGCATTTTTTAAAAAAAAATTTCTACCCTAAATAATGATCCTTTCAGTGGTTCTTTGAATGATAATGCCCCTGTAGGCTCACATATTTGAATGCTTGGTCCCTAGATGGTGTGTTGGGAAGGATTAGGAGATATGACTTTCTTGGAGAAGGTGTGTCATGAGGGATAGACTTAAGGTTTCAAAAAGCCATGACAAGTCCAGTCTGACTGTTGCTGTGGATCAGATGTAAGCTGTCTGCTACTGCCTGATTCCTGCCTGCCCGCCATGCTCCCTGCCGTTTTGGTCATGAACTCACTCTCTGAAACTGTAAACAAGGCCCTAAGTTCTTTCTTTTATAAGTTGCCTTGGTCAGGATATCCTTTTCACAGCCATAGATTAGTAACTAAGACACTTTCCCAGACTAACTACATAATGTCACCACATACCCTGTTTTCCTAACTGAAAGAATGAATAAACAACAGTAAAAAAAAACAAACAATGACTTCGACCTAAATCATTCTAGTCTGGATCCATTCATTCTCTGTACCTAATCCATTTACAGGCTGTAGATGTTACCTCCAAAGCTATTTTACATTCTTTTGTTTATCTCGATTTCATCTGCCATTGTCCGAGTCGAAAGCCATGATTTGATTCTCTTTTTGACTTGGTGACAGAAATAACCTCCTAAGTAGTGTCTCTGCGTGTGATCTTGCCTCCCTGTAACTCACTCTTCATTAGGTGATGAGAGCAATCTAAGAGTTTGGACAGAACCCATGCTTGGCTTAAAATGTTCCAAATATCTCTCACCGTAATTAGACTAAAATCCAAAGTCCACAAAAGGCCTACTAAGGTGACTCTTGTCTGCTTCTTGGGCTTTTGCTCACCAAGTCCCCCAGCAGCCTCCTTTTGCTTCCTCAAACACACTAAGCTCCTGTCTGCTTGCAGCCATAGTCCACGCCGATCCTGATGCCCTCAGTCACCGCGCCCTTTCTTCCCGAATCTACTATCCGCTCAAATGTCTTTAGAGAAGAGACCTCCTCCCCAGACCTTCTCAGAGTGCCACCCACCAGAAAACCTCTGACATTATTCTCACGCGCTGGCTTAGGTATTTATTCTAGACTAGGATCGGGGGTCTTTGAAGGCTGGGGCCTTGTCTGTCTTGTTCATCGTTGTTCCAGAATCCTCAATCGTGCCCGTCACCCAAGAATCCTTTGACAAATATTTACTGAACGGATAAGAGTTCCCTCAGAAGGATGGGCAGGATGATAAGGAAAGAGGTCAGGTGACTATGGTCTAATGACATCTTAAAATGTTAAACTACAATTCAAAAATAGTCACGCAGATGGACTTTATACAGAAAGCAATGAGACAAGCAAGAGAAGCTCCGGTGCTGGGGGGTGGGTGTCAGTGGCATGTCCTTCCGGGTACTGTGCTGGGGGTGGGGTGGGTGTCAGTGGCATGTCCTTCCGGGTACCGTGCTGGGGGTGGGGTGGGTGTCAGTGGCATGTCCTTCCGGGTACCGTGCTGGGGGTGGGGTGGGTGTCAGTGGCATGTCCTTCCGGGTACCGTGCTGGGGGTGGGTGTCAGTGGCATGTCCTTCCGGGTACTGTGCTGGGGGTGGGGTGGGTGTCAGTGGCATGTCCTTTCAGGTACCGTGCTGGGGGTGGGGTGGGTGTCAGTGGCATGTCCTTCCGGGTACCGTGCTGGGGGGTGGGTGTCAGTGGTATGTCCTTCCGGGTACTGTTCTGGGGGGTCAGTGGCATGTCCTTCCGGGTACTGTGCTGGGGGTGGGGTGGGTGTCAGTGGCATGTCCTTCCGGGTACCGTGCTGGGGGGTGGGGTGGGTGTCAGTGGCATGTCCTTCCGGGTACCGTGCTGGGGGGTGGGGTGGGTGTCAGTGGCATGTCCTTCCGGGTACCGTGCTGGAGGGTGGGGTGGGTGTCAGTGGCATGTCCTTCCATTACTGTGCTGGGGGGTGGGTGTCAGTGGCATGTCCTTCCGGGTACCGTGCTGGGGGTGGGTGTCAGTGGTATGTCCTTCCGGGTACTGTTCTAGGGGGGTCAGTGGCATGTCCTTCCAGGTGTGGCTGCTTGGCTACTGCTCTAATGAGTCAAATGAAAGAAAATCAACTCCGACTTCGCATATTCTCAAAGAGAAGTAAAGCACTGTCAACTTGTGAGAATAGTTTATATTTATGATTATGAAAGAAGAAATGAAACTCCACATGGGTGTGTTCTGTTTTTTTCCCCCCTTCGGTGGCAATCCAATTTATGCTCCAAATACTAAGCTCACATTTATTTTGTTATGTGCCTTTCACTTGGAAGCTGCTGAGGATTGTGCCCAGGGTTTTCTGTATGTGTCTACACCTGAGTTGTCTGCCCCTCCCCCCAGGCCCTAGAGTTTATTTTAAAGCCAGAAAGAACGATTCCTTTCTACCACCGTAATAGATCATAATACATCATAGACACATACATGTATGCCTGACCTGTTTTAGAGAATGAAAAGCCAAACATTTTCAGTAAGTACATGGTTTTTCTCTTGGTTTTAAATATTATTTGTTTTAGTTGACTGCATAAATAAAAACCAGTGACAATGTTCTGCATCACAGATAACAAGCAGTAGCTTGCATGTTCATGTCCCTCCAAATCCAAATGCTGACACACACGTCTAACTGTGATAGTATTGACTGGCAAGGCCTCCCAGCGGTGGCTGGGGTCCCGGGGTGGATCACTCACGAATGTGGTTAGTGATCCGGTGAGAAGAGCCGGGAGCACTGACTAGTCCTCACAGAACTCAACCACATCCATATTCTGACTGCACACTTCCAGACTCTGAGGAATCTTTTTTTCCCTTTTATTTATTATTTTCCCAGAGTAGTTTTATTTAAGAAAATAAAAGCGGCTGATCATGCTCCTCTTTATTCTCTTTTTATAAACAATGCAATACACCGTACTTAGTGCTTAGTCTCTATTTCTCTTAATAGTGTATGACAGTGATGTTTCATTCATAGACATGCCATTTTTTTTTTTTTTTTTTTAGTTTCATACAGTTCCATCCCATGGACATATTATATTTATTTGTAGACGTTAGACTTAATTATTCATAAGTAATACATGTAACCGAGTTCCTTTTGACAAGTGAGAATTGTTTCTGTCACTATAAACAAATATTTAATACAATGGATAATCTCAAACAACCATCACTTTGTACCTATGCAACTGTAACCGAGGCATACCTAAAGGCAGAATTACTAGGCCCGAGGGTAAATATATAGGTAATGTATAGAACCCTTGACTTCTCAGCCTTAACTCTTCGTTGACCTGCCTACCTGACACTGTCATCCACGCCTTCAGTGTCACTGTGCTCGTGCCTCTAAGCAAGCCTTACACCTCTCCATCTAAACCCAGACCGTCTCCATATTCTCGAAGCTTGCTGGATTCCAGCTTTGTTTAACTTGTGGCTGTGAATCACTGTGTTAGTATAACACATCAAGATAGAGATAAAGAAGGAGCATTCAGTCTAGGAGGACGTCGGCGTGTAACACTGGGTCTGGTCCTCGCACTCTTCCACCTGGCTGCTGACCTGCCGGTGACAATGGCGGCCATCTGTTTACTATAACCCCCCCATGACTGAGTGCAGGCAGACTTACGGACTGATTTCTAAGGAATACCAGTCAAATGTAAACAGGGCATAATAGGAAAAAGTAAGATCTTATCAAGCAGGTTTGGGTTTCTGAAAACCGGTGCTAACAATGTCTGCATTTCCTGATGGGCGCTCTCAGCGTGTCTACAGCTTCACAGCTCCTTGGCACGTCACTGGTGTTCTGTAAACGCAGGGAGCCCTGGACAGCACTAGGACTTGCTTTACCTCTCAGTGGAAAGTAACAGGGGCCAGAAGAGTAAGTATATTTCTTATGCATAATTACATTGAAAGTAAGTTTTTAAGAGGCTGAATAGATGGCTCAGAGGTTAAGAATATTGGCCGCTCTTCCAAAAGTCCTGGGCTCAATTCCCAACACCTACATGGCAGTTCACAACTATCTGTAACTGTAGTGCTATGAGATCTAATGTCCTCTTCTAGTGTGCATACTTGCATGCAGACAAAATACCCATATACATAATAAATAAATAAATAAACAAATCTTTAATAATAAAAAAGATAATCTATAAAAGAAACGAATAAGGATCTTTACTTTTGTGGTCTCTTGGTATAACTCCTGGGCATGTACCTGAAGGGGGAAAAATCTTACATAATAGATACAATTATATGTTCATGTTTAATAGTTATAGTTGCATACCCACATTTAATAGTTACATGTATACACTCATGTTTAATAAACACACTATATACCCATGCTTAATAAATACACTTACATATCCATGTTTGATAGATACCCTTATAAATCTGTTTAATAGAGTCACGTATATATGCATGTTTATCATGATGCCATTCACAATAGTCAAGTTATGGAACCTTATGTTCCTGTCAGCAATGAATAGGAACAGAAAATGTGATCGTATATACACAATTGCCTATATAGCCATAAAGAGACCTCAGTAAATGATTTTCAGGAAAATGGATGGAATGGGAGATCATTATGTCAAAAGGAATAAGACAGACTCAGAAAGATAAGTATCACGTTTTCTTTCACACACAGAATAATAAAGTTAAGCTAAGTCTGACTTCCCACAATGGCCGCCCATTTGTTTAATTTTGCCATGTAATCAGAGGCTGGACAGTCCCACAAGGGCCATCTGGAGGGCCAATAAAGTCAGCAGCTAATCAGTCCAAGAATCTGGAAGCCTCAGAGTAAAAGGTACCCATGGCATAGCCTTAGTCTATGACTGGAGAAGTAGAAACCCCCTGAAGAGGCACTGGTGCCGTCAATATTCATGTACCACGGGCGACAGTAGCAGCAAGTCAGAGCAGCCGAGGTCAGTGATATTCCTAAGACTGGGGTGGCCTTCCGTGTACACACAGAGCTCTTGAGCCTCTAGCTATCCAAGATGAGGAGGACAGACATGGCTTGATGCCATACAGGACTCGTCTCTTCCCCGCAACACAACAAAATGTGAACCTGGTCTCAGAAGTGTCAGGTCATGATCACCAGGCTCCATTGATTTAGCCATGAGGCAGAGTGTGGACCACACGCATAAACAGCAAAGTTGTTATTCATAAGACCCCCAATTTACAGTGTTTTGTTTTAGTAACATGAACTGACTAGGACAGCTTGCTTTAATTTTTTTAACTTATTACATAGCAAATGTGTGTATATGGTACTTATGATATGTCAGGTGCTGATGTAGGCACTTTAAATCATGACACATTAAGTTCTCATCAAAACTCTTGGATGAGGTGCTACTGCCTTTTCCATTTTTTTCCAACAAGGAAACAGATGCATCGTGTAGCAAACACATCGTGAGTGGTAGCATCCTCAGAGCAGCTCACGCCACGAGATCCCACACTAAAGCTAACACTTATGTACAGACAGTTTTTGCTACAGATGCTGACTTTTAGCTGGATGTGATGGTAACTGTAAATAAAAGTTTTCTCTATACATTATTGAGATGATATTTGCATCTGTTTCATATTTTAAATACTACGGTGTTCTGAAATGTGTAAGCTAGGATCAGAGCAGACCTCTGGGGAAGATGGCGCTCTGAAGCATCAGCTAATGTTGTCTAACTACCACTCCTCTGCCTGGGCTCCTGAGTGCCTTGGGAGCTCGTGCACTCGCAGCTCCAGAGAGCCCTGTCCACGAAGACTCAATGAGAACCACATCCCCTGACATGGTTAGGATCCCTCCATCTACAGGGGACCTGCAGGTGGCCTGCACGTTGGCTGGCTGGCTAAGAGCATGACTTTCAACCAGGAGACCCTTCTTTTTGTATAATGGCAGTCTGTTTTCAATTATCCCCCTGTCAGAGTTTAAGACTAAGAGAACGTTAAGAAAAGAACAAAGCCACTCTGTATACTTAAAAGAAAAGTATTGATTTTTGTGAATTCCACATCATGCACCCCAGTCCTACTGATCTGCTCCTCTCCTTATACCTGCCCTCTACTCTTGCAACTTCCCTGCAACAGAGACAAAAACAAACAAACAAAACCTGGTTGTGGAAGCCGTAGTGTATCACAGTGTGTCCCACAGTCTGCACACACTCTTGTCCACACTTCTTTGCAGATCTTCATTGCAATGAATGGTTGGTGCAAGGCCCCTGGCTTCTGCCACACTATCAATATCGAAACCTCCCTGAGACTTCTCTCCGCTATCCTGTGGTTGCCCTGTGTCATGGAGAGCCTGTAGTTTTGGATCTGTAGGACTGGCCCCCTCAAGCAGTCCAGCAGTTCATTGATGTGGTAGATGTTGAGGTGGACCAATTCGAAGCCCTGGGTGTAGGCCTGAGAAGTGTCTGAGCTGGTCAGCCCACTAGCTCTCCCGTTCTTATGTCCTTGGGGCTTGTTCACCTGCAACCCCCACTTCCAGGTCCAGCTCTCCTGTGGTGCCCAGGTGAGGGGCAGGGCCGACTCTCCTGGGTACTGTAGCAGGTGAGGGGCAGGGCCAGCTCTCCCATTCTCATGACCCCAGGGCCAACTATTCTGCCTGCTGTAGGTGACAACTGGTGACAGTAGGGGAGGGTATCTCTCCCTCTCCTATGCTGCCAAACAGCAGACAAGGTACGGGGCCAGCTCTCCTACGCTCACACCCTTAGCTAGCCCATCTCCAGTCAGCAGGATCAACTCAACTCTGCTGCCCAAGTAAGGTACAGGCATACTCTTATTTTTTACTTTTTTAAAGATTTGTTTATTATATACAAGTGCACTGTAGCTGTCTCCAGACACACCAGAAGAGGGCATCAGATCTCATTATGGATGGTTGTGAGCCACCATGTGGTTGCTGGGATTTGAACTCAGGACCTCTAAAAGAGCACTCAGTTCTCTTAAGCACTGAGCCATCTCTCCAGCCCTCTGGTATACTTTTAAATGGTCGTGAAACCTTCTTGTTTTCCGCCCCATAAAAAAAGGCTTAAATGTTTAGATGTCGCCATACACAGTGAAGATTTTTATTTTCAATTTTATGTGGGATGTTATGGTTTTATATGACTTTCCAGGGGCTTTGGGCCAGACAAAGGTCTAGCAACAAAGGGCAATGATACAACAGGAAGAAATCTAATCCAAGAGTCTGTGAATGACACAAGATTCATTCCTTAACCTGTTTGCCTTGAGGTAGTCTGGATTACCATTCTATTCAACTATTATGTGTGTTCTACTACACACGTGTAGATGTACAATAGTGTAATTGTAAATATGGAGGCCAAAGGGCAACCTCATACTACTTACCTTTTTTAAAGATCTCCCATTGGCTTGGGGCTTGCTCCTCTGGGATTATAAGCACACACCACCACACCTAGTTTGTTTTTGTTTTTTGTTTTTTCACTTGAGAACAAATTTAGGCTCTCATACTTTCAAAGCAAGCATGTTAGTGACTGAGGCATTTTCCCAGCCCTATTAATTCTTAACACACTTGAACAGTATCCAACTGACCAGGTCCTCATGGACTCCTAAAAGATAGGCATGTCACTCCCAGAACGAACCAGGCGAGAAGAGCCATGTGGACCTGGGACCTACACAGCCCTCTGGCCTACCCTTTCTTCAGATGGCTGCAGCCTCAGGTCAAGAGGGTTGATAAGCAAACACAGCTGGTTGGCGAGAGGAATGAGATGAAACCCGAGATGTTTTTCCTGTTATATCTCACTGTATCCTGTCCCTATATAGAAAACAAAAACTGTTTTGTGTGGCTACTCCAATTTTTCTGCCCCAGTTTTGTGATTCCCCCCCCCACCCCTTTGGAGAGTGTTTACTGACAACCAGTAGAGTCCTCTGAGCATGAATGCTGTCTCTTCCGTCTTTAGATAATTTTTTTAATGGAGTTAAAAGTACCGGTTGATAATACTTGTCATTATCTACAAGACCTGGATCTACGACTACTTATGCAAATGAACTAATTGGTCAGTTCTCTTCAGTGGACTTTTTTCAGTATGAATTGAAAGACTGGGATATGTGGCTCACGATGTCCCTTCCAGCACTGTGTCTGTACCTCGGTGAACCGCCATTGTTTGCCAGATCATCTTATCCTTAAGTACGTTTGGAGCACATAACAATCTTTCCAGTCCTTGATAAATGAAGTCATGTTCTCCACGGCTTAGTCAGTTTTGCAGCCTTGTTTTTCAGGAGCTGCTGTTTGTACTTGGCATTCTGACTCCCTCTTGTTCTGTTTTCTGTTCTTTCATCACCGCTGAGTATACTGTACGCTGGCTGGCCTGCCATCCTGTTCCAGCTAGGCTAGTTTACTTTTAGTTTTTGATCTTTTTTTTTTTTTTTTTTTTTTTTTTTTTTTAGCAGGAGACATGAATGCTGAAAAGGAAAAGAGCCCAGGTGGACTTTTCAGCGTTTCTGGGATCTTTCAAGGGTTATGCTCTTACAGCTGTGGCTAAGCCGGGAATTAGCTCGATTCAAAGGTCCCAGAAACAATCACGGGGGATCTGAAGTTAGCCCCAGACAGATGCTCACACCTCGGGAGGGAACGGTAGGCTGAAATATATCATCTTTCTTGGAGCTTTTGAATAGATTTACAAAAATTAGGCTTCAGGCAGAGAGCACCAGAGCCAGGAGAACGCAATGCTACCACGGACTGGGGAAAGGTTGGAAGGGGAAGGAAAATACACGGAGCTTGAGAGCAGCTGGGTCGCAATAATAAGACAGAGGAGTCATTGGAGCAAGGTTAAAAACAAACAAATCTGAGATGATGGCCAGAGGACCGGACGAACAGAAGCCCTGTCGTCAGGGCTTGAGAAGCTGTTCTTCTCGGCTCTTCTTCAAGCTCTTCATGAAACTCAGCCAGCCACAAAGTACTTCTTGGAGCCTCATAGCTTTCCGGCACTCCTTCAAAAGTTTCCATCTCCTGCAATAACCTGATTATGTGTCTGTGCCTTGCTGACTGAAAAGGCCAAAGTAACACGGCCTCCTGGTCGAATACATACCCCGTGCTCTTGAGGTGCCTGAATGCTGTGTGGGTAGTCGGGCCTCAGCACCCAGTCAGGTTTGCTGAAGGAAGGAGAGAAGGGTACAGGATTACTGGAGGGTGGAGGCTGTGTTAGACCAGTGAGAGACTAGCTTCTTATCTAGATAAAGGTCACCTGACAGCGTGCAGGCCGGAGCAGAGAGAAACCCAGGGCGGAACACGTGCAGTCATCGGACCGTGCTGCCGGCTGGAGCTTCGGTTTTTCCATAACCTCGTGGGTCCCGGATAAAGGATCTGGTTGAGGAAGAAAGGCCTTAGGAGAAGTGGGTGAGGAGAGGGCCGCTAGCCAAAGACCAGTACCACTAGCTGTAGAGAAACTCTCCTTCCGAGCAAGACTGCAGCAGCAAAAGCACCCAGACTTTCCCATTTAAAATCGAGAGGACGCGCTGCTTAAACCCAGTCCCGTGTGTCCAACGTGATAGAAACTGACTTACCAATCATCAGCCCGAGAGTTCTGTGACTTTTTTTTTTCTCCTGAAACATCATATTCTATACCTCACTGCACTCACGAGGGGAGCTGATTTGTTTATGCATCTGAGCCTTTTCAACATGCTTTAAATTGAAACAGAGAATCTATTCTTTTTTTTTTTTTTTCTTTCCCCCCCTCTTGCATCTAGTGTAAAATCGAATAAGCAACAGCGCACTGCAGGAAGTCAGTCTGGCCACAGTGAGTCTGTACGTGTGTTAGCGAGAGAGGCTGAAGAGAATGAATACTTGCCCTGTGGCATCAATTTCCTGTATAATGTTCTTCAAGAAGCATTTGGAAAATGCCCAGCTACACAGATGTACATAAATACCATACATAACTTGTTTTTGTCCGTGGAAAGAGGAGTCTGTAAATTATGACAAAGGGGGCCTGGCCACCACCTCCTGGTAGCTGGTGAGTCACCCCACCATTAACTGTATGACTTAGAGGGCGGATTATTCCAGAGTTTTATGTTGGAAGGACAAACAGGGAGTGGGGCATTTAGCTTCTCTGCAATGGTATTCATTTAAGAGCACTTTTATCTCAAAGTTTGCATGTTCCTTTCTCCTGGACATTGACAGAAACAGCATTCCCCAACAGAAAGCAACCCACGGTACTTAGAAATACAAGTATTTGTCTTCAAACGACAGAAAAATGTATGCGCACATTACATGGCATCTCTTTAAGAATGGCCAAGTGTGTTCACAGTTCTTAGTCTCTTACCCCAGATGTTAAACATCATCATGTGATAATCAAGGTGATGGCTTGATTAGAAATGCAACCCCCTGTTTGCGTTTCAGTCACCAACCTGTAGAACTGGGACAGAGTTTAAGAACTTGACCCACAAAGAAAAATTCAGGTGTAAAATAAAGCTCTGTCTTCTAGGTTAGCTTTGCTGCTTTCCCACTCCATTCTTGGGATCTAACCCAGGGCTTTATACAAACCCATGCATGCTAGGCGAGAACCCTAGCAGTGGGACCACATCTCCAGCTCCAAGGCCACCACCTCCTACTAAACGGCAAGAGAAGATGTAAGATCTATGACCTATTATCCACCACATATGAGGGGCTTTTCCATGTACAAGTGGTAATCCTTATAACTTCTGTCTTTGTTCACATCTCCTTGGTTTTTTTTTTTAAGATTTATTCATTTATTATATGTAAGTACACGTTAGCTGTCTTCAGACACACCAGAAGAGGGCATCAGATCTCATTACGGATGGTTGCGAGCCACCATGTGGTTGCTGGGAATTGGACTCAGGACCTCCGGAAGAGCAGTCAGTGCTCTTAGCCACTGAGCCGTCTCTCCAGCCCCTATCTCCTTGTTTTATAGACAAGGAAATTTGAAAATAGAGAATATGTTATAGTTCGGGCGATCACATAGCTATTAATTCTAGAATTCAAACCCAGATTGATCCTAAAATCTGTAGTCTATTCTCTGTTTTAGAAATTGTAAATCCAGGATCCACAGACGGCCTCAGAAGATGTTCAAAAGCCTACATTGTCTTCTTTTCTTCTCAGACGGGTTCTCAGGTAGCCCAGGGTGACTGCCTCCACTTCGGGAGCACTTGTTTTATAGGCGCTTAATGTCGTTTCCTGTTTAATGTGGTACCGAGGCTTAGTGTTCACTCAGTGCCGAGGCAAGCATTCTATCAGTTGATCCATGTCTCCAAGCCCTAAAGGGTCTCAAACACGCAAATCTGGCATTGTGTGTGCATGTATGTCTGTATGCTGGGGAGAAGGACTAAACTTCCCAGGTTTCTCAGCTGCATTTCTCCTAGAGCCTAGCAGACTTGCATTTTGTTTTCTGCCCACTGCCACTGTGCGCACCATTCCCCGGCCTGACTCTGGGAATCAGCGTCTGCTCTCTGGTCAACCTAAAGTGAGATCGGATTGAACTTGCCTCTCTGTGCCTGCCTTAGTTTCGCTTAACATAATCACTTACAGGTGTACTCATGCTGTCCCAAATAATAGAATTTCTTCCTTGTTTGTTTGTAACAGTTTAATAGTATTCCACTGTGCATGTATACCACAGTCAAAAAGTATTAACTCAAGCCGGGCAATGGTGACACATGCCTTTAGTCCCGGCACTTGGGAGGCAGAGTGAGTTCCAGGACAGCCAGGGCTACACAGAGAAACCCTGCCTCGAAAAACCTGTCTCGGTTGCTATGAGCAAAGCTACCAAGGGGGAGTGCCCACAACTCTCAGGCGTGCTCCACCAGTACACGCTGGGATTGCTGGGATTGCTGGCTTCTGTGATTGCTCGACACCAGCGTGTCCCTTTGAGAAAGCTTTGCAGTATTTTCCTGAATACCCACGATAATCTGCAACATGACCAGGCGGTCAAGGTTCTCTTTTTGCTCAGCCCTGCCAACAGGTGTTATCTTTCATCTCTTTATAACAGCCAGTCCAACAGGTGTGCGGGAGCTCTTTGTGGCTTTGATTTGCATTTCTCTGAAATTTACTGATATCGAGCAGTTTTCATATAGTCTTTGCTCATCTGCACGCCTTCTTTTGAGAAACTGTTAAAGCCCTCGGGTCCATTTGCCAGCAGCGTTATTTCCTCATTACTGAGTAGTTTGAATATGATTTCTTATCTGATGCCTGATTTGCAATTATTTTCTTACAGTTGTCAGTTCTCTCTTCCCTGGACTGTTCCCTCTGTAGAGCGGGTGCCCTTTATTTTAACATACTCTCCATATCTATTTATTAAAATATTTATTTACTTATCAGTGTATCATTTCAGTTTATTATCAATCTGTTATTCGTAGGTATAAAAGCTCACTAAAAATAAATCTGGAGTAAAAATAGCAAAAAAAAAAAAATGCTAATATGAGGGCTAATGGGTCACGAAACTATGCCTTAAAAAATCAAAACCGAGACAGAAAAATAAATAACATACAGGAACAAATGAATGACCAATAAATCTCATGCCTGGGAGAGTGAGATAGGAGGCTCACTCCCAAATGACAAGCCAGCCTGTCTTAGAAAACAAAACAACAAAAGGAAAAAACCCACTGTGTTGGTGGTGGTGCACTTGGGAAGTGGATGAGGAAGAAAGGTAGGAGGAGGAGGAAGAAGAAGGAAGCAAGCCAAGGGAAGGGAGGGGAGGGAGGGGAGAGGGAGAGGGAGAGGGAAGGGGAGGGGAGGGGAGAGGGAGGGGAGGGGAGGGGAGGGGAGGGGAGGGAAACAGCTTTGTCCTTTTTTCAGTGGGCTGGGATAGGATACACTGTTGAGACAGGGTCTCTCTATGTATCCTCAGCTGGCCCCATCTCAGAAACCTCCTGCATCAGCTTTCCAAATACTGGGATTCCAGATACTGAAAGCTTCACGGTTCTCAGTTTTAAAGTTTTATTGTTTCAGTCCACCATGGTGGCGAGTGTCTTTAGTCCCAGCATTCAGGAAACAGAGGCAGGCCAACCTCTGTGAGTCCTAGGCCAGCTGGGTCTATATAGTGAGACCCTGTCTCAAAAAAATTAAGTTTTGTAGTCTCAGATTTCCTAGTCTTAAATACAGTGCACACATGATAAATATTGATCCAGTGAGCAAACCATGGTATGGAGAAGAGAAAGAGCCACTGCCTTTACTGCGTGGCTCTGAGTTACTCTGCCTCATCCGTTATCAATGTTGTGGTTTAACAGAAGAATTTCCAGCACAACTGGCTTTCCTTTGGATTTCCAGTCATTCTTTGAAAAGATTTTAAAATGCAGAAATCCTGATAGAACATTTGAAACCATTTGGTGTTCCTATGAACAGATTAAATAACTAGACAATATTACCCAGAGATTTTTTTCTTTAGCAAGCCACACTCCTTGTAAAGGAATGCAAACTATTTAGACTAGCACTATAGAAGAGAAACAAAAATGTAAACTACAAGCTCAAGTCACATTTGTGATTTTAAGCTTCCAGATATAGGAAAAAGGAAAAAGATATAGGTAAAGCTAATCTTAATAGCTTTTATTTAGTTTGTTACACCCAAAATATTCCCATGCTTGATTATTCACAAGAAATAATCAAGGGTTATTGAGTTGCTTTTGGATTGAGTTTTCACATGATGTTTTGGAAATGTGCTGTGTGCTTTTGGGGCTGGGGATACAGCTCAACAGTAGAGTGTTTGCATGCACCGAGTCCTGCATTTGGTTCCTAGTACTAGTAGAAGAAAATTCTACGGATTGTATAATTTACATCAGTGAGGGATTGTATAATTTACATCAGTGCGGGATTGTATAATTTACATCAGTGCGGGATTGTATAATTTACATCAGTGCGAAAGACAGACCCCCCTGCCCCCTTCTTCACGTCCAGTAGCTACCACGGCTTATGGCTGCCATTCCAGACGGTGCACGTGGAGATGGAAAGGTTTGGAGGATGTGGGAGAGGCTAATGAAGTCTGGAGGAAAGTAGGAGCAAATGCAACAGGTTTTGGCACGCCGGAAATCCTTTGATGATCCAGGAAATGGTGATGTTACCAGGGCAGCAGCTCACGTTGCCAAAATTGCTGCTGTGCGGGTGATTAGTAAGATGGGCAAGAAACCCAACAGAGTCATCCCCCATCAACAAAGTGTCCTTTTACTCCTGGTTGGTTTTTTCTTTCTTTCTTGTTTTCTTTTTTCTTAAAGCTGACAAACAATCCAATGTGCTGTCATGTAGGGTGACTAAAATTACGCCCAATAATTATAACCATCATGTTCTCGTAACCACACCTACAGCAAAAGATCTGGGAATTTTATGGTGTGGAACTGAAGCAGTCTCCGTCCCCTTTGGGGGAGAGACACAAAGTAGAGGTTTCTGAGGTGCATTCCTGTGTTTTACAGATGGAGGGGGAGGCTGCAGAGAGCCCGGAGGGCAGACCGTGCTATCAAAGAGCTTTGGAAGGGCTGCTCAGCATCCTGTCCACATTCACACACAGTTCCTGCTTGTTTCTCTGGGACCCTCAAAGGGCTCTTCCTCTGGGCTTGATTCTACTTCTTGCTCCAACCTGATTCTCTCAAGTCAGAATCAAGCATATCTTTAAACAACAACAACAAAAAAAATCCTTTCATTGGGTGTGATGGTATGGATCTGTGATCCTAGCACTCAATAAATCGAGGCAGGAGAGCCTGATCAAGCCAAGCCTGATCTCACATGAGATCCTTTCTCAAAACAAAAACAAAAACAAAACAAACAACAGAACAACAACAATAAAACCAATCCAATCGCTCCCAGCACCGCAACTAAATGCCCTGGTCACTTGTCAGGGCCATTTTGATCTAGAAATATGAACCTGTGAAGCCTCTTTCAGAAAAGCATTTTGTGTGTGTGTGTGTGTGTGTGTGTGTGTGTGTGTGTGTTTGGTTTTTGGAGACAGGGTTTCTCTGTGTAGTCTTGGCTGTCCTGGAACTCACTCTGTAGACCAGGCTGGCCTCGAACTCAGAAATCCACCTGCCTCTGCCTCCCAAGTGCTGGGATTACAGGCGTGTGCCACCACGCCCAGCTTTTTTTTTTTTTTTTTTTTTTTTTAAGTTTTTACTTCCAGAAGATACTTATAATCTCCTTGCAAACATGCAGCTGGGTCTGCTCCACTGCCACATATAGAATTCCCTAACTTGAACTATCTGAACCGTAAGTTGAGATCTAATGTTAAATACGATACAGTTAAAGAGACCTACTGATTGATGCTTCAAACTTTAAACAAAACATATAAAGTCTTCTACTACCTGAAAACAGAGATGGTTTATTTGAGAACCTCATGGTATATTAGTACATTTTAAATCATTGATAATGTATAAACTCCACTTGTCAAGAGATTAGGATGAAATCCTACACACTCGAGCACAAACAACTCTGGGTGAGCTTGTATGCTCGCCCTGTCACTAAAGTGTCCCCACAGCCATCACCTGCATGGCTGCCACCTTCACTATCTCCACTCCCAGCAGGCCTGCCTTGCCATTAATCTGCTGTTGGGAAAACAGCCAGGCAATGTAACGTTTTTCCGGGGGCATTTCCTCTGCGATCAGGTTTTCATCTTCCCAGCAGGCTGTAGAGTCCTTGGGTGGTATACAAATTGGGAAATGTAGCAGTTGTAAACCAATGCACAGTTTAAACAATTTCTTGCTCTTTTGAAATGATGTAGCATTACTTGCTGAGCTAGACTAGAAGAATCTAAGAAAGCAATTAACTTAGGAGGGTGAAAAAACATAAGCCCAAGACAACAATGCTAGCTGAAAACCCACAGGGGGTAACTCGATAAAGACGCCTAGGCCGTAATTCATAACAGAGAGCGAGCGTCAGAGTGTGGAGGAGTGTCGGGAAAGGTGGTGACTCATCTTCCCTGCACAGAGTACAACAGTGAGGCTGTCCCTGTAGGCAAACGGGAGCTGCAGTCCCAGGCTAGGGATGATCTTTCGCTCTGAATCCAATCCGACTTTTCGTGGCCGTTGTGTGCTGCCTGTGGCCACTTTACAAGCAGAAGGAGTATTTGTCTATGTGTGTGATCTGAAGCAAGTTTTCTAATTCTCTGGGCCTGTGTCTGCAAAACAGAGATGATGCAGCTTAAGTCAGAAGTGAACAATGTATGAGTCAGTATATGTGAGGAGCGCAGATCATAAGGAGACTCCAAAATGCTTGTATCTTTATCCAGCCTCTCGACTTCCCTAGCAAATACAATGACTTTCTACAGTGTAGGAATGAAGACACAAAGGCTCATCAAGATTAAAAAAAAAAAAAAATCACACATTGGTAGAAAACTTTCTAGTGTACAACCAGACTTCTTTAATGTGTAAACTGTGGTTTCCAACAGCTTAACATCAACAGAAGTTGAAAGTTGTCAATCCAAACTACAAACACATAGGAAAACTCACAAGTCTGGAGTAACTGGGCCATTTCAGGGGAATGTAGTCATAGAATTTTCAAGTACATACAGTAACCAGAAAAATGAGTAACAAGGGGTGGCCGTTTAGGCCCAGATTTAGTCAATAGATAAAAATGATTAGCATATCTAAGAAGGTCTCATCTTGCCCACACACTGAATAGATGTTTTATAAATAAAAGAAACCTCCAGTATTGAAAAACAAATTATTTTCTCTGCTGAGTAAACCTCCCTTTCAAACATTGTTATTCATCTGCTTACTAAGCCTTCTCCTCCATGAATACACTTCAGCTCAGTCTCTGTACAAATGATTTTTTTTTTAAAGTTGAGATTTAAAATGTCCAAATTAAAAAAGGTTTATTGTAAAGGTTAAAGTTTATAGTCAACTTGGTGTATTTATATTTTAATTCTTCAGCAAACAATGTTTTGAATAACATTAAATTCCTAAATATTTTCCAAATTTTAGTTATCCAACTTGACACAAAAGATCTATTCTGGTATTTACTAAGAACTGCGCGAAGCGTCTGCTATGTCCTTTGTAACTACGCAGGGTTCTTGAGAAATGCAGGCCCTTTTAAATATTTACACCATTTAGAATAGAAAGTGGCAGGCAGCAGATAAAGTGGTCAGGCCCGAGGCTTTGACAGGCCTGGAGTGGAGCCGGCTCTCAGTTACAGACCTGCAGCTCCCACTTGGCCAGACATGGCTCAGCTAGTGTGGAATCCTTTAGCTATTGCTGTTAATCCATGGAAAATACTTTAGGGTAATGTGTTCTCTTTTAAAGTTAGTGAATTATTGCAAAAAAGAACAATGGGATTTATTCAATATGGTGGCCCTGAACCATGCCAAATATTTTGTGGTTTTCTGGGAACACAACAAGGTAGTTATTGGTATCGTAATGAATGAGGGGCTTAGCATTTCCCAGCTGCTGGACACATGATCATTACTTGGGAGGACAAATAGCAGGATTTTCTGTCCCTGAAGTGTAGTCTGCTCTAGATCTGGCTGCTGAACTATAGTGGACAACTGGTGGGGGTTATAAAAACCTATATTTCATTTATTCTCTTGACCAAACGAAGCTCTGTTTAGCTGATATCTGTGTAGAGTCAGACTTTCCATGGCATGCAAGCTCTGATTCAGGATTTTAGCTCCGGTTTGGTGCCTGTCTTCCTTTATAGAAGCTAATAAGCAGCTGACATAAAATTTTTATTGGGAGGTATTTGGTTTTTACTGCAAGTTTATGGATTTAACTAGATTTAATATTCAATGAACAAATTCTAATCACTTGCTTTATGCACGGCGAAGGAAAAAAATGACCAGATTATGTTTTTCAAAAACGTTCAATCCAAATAGAAAGATAAATACTGGGTTTATTGCGAATCATAGATAAATAAAGTTGGAAGCACAGCAATTCTAGTCTTGGGGTTCAGTATTTTACTCTGACAGAGTTAGTGTAAACAACCATGTGGTCAGCTGGATAACACGTCCTGTGAGTACCCATATCCTGGGGTAAGGTACAGCTGCTTCATTTCTCTGTGAAAATCCAGCTACACACAAAATGCAGGTCTTTTGTTGTGTAATATTCTGATATTTTCCCCAGAGGCATTAGGATCCCAAGTTTTCCAAAATTTTCTAATTTTTAAAACATTGCTAGCTAATTTGAGTCTATCCGTTACCCAGGACTTTAAGGCTGGTAAAAAGGTAAAAGATCTTTAACTTTACGTTTTCTCAGCGAGGAAGAAATAAAAACATGGCAGTCACAAAGAATGCCTTAAGAAGTACAAGGTATCAGAACAAGGGCGGAACAGTGCTAGTCTCCTAGTGCTAGGTACAGGTGGGTAGGTAGACTTGTATCAAAAAGCCAACTTTCAGGTTTGTATGTATACAGGTGACAGAGGAGATAAGAACCAATCAGAAAATGACATACAGTACTATGACCAGAATAAAACCAAGGAGGGTAACCAAAGAAGCCGTGGTTATACATTAGGCGGGTTGATGAGGGAACGCACTTCTGGGGATGCAGTATTTACTCTGAATCCCAGCTGGAAAGAAGGACCTGATTCTGTCACGAACTGAGCAACAAGCTTCCAAGTCTAGTCTAAGGACCTTGGGTGAGAAGGAAGAGCAGAACAAACACAGCCAAGGTGGACCGCGGTGAGTGCTGAGCGGGGTAGCAATGCTAGCAGTGCGGTTAGGAAGGTGGGCGGATCCCTCTCAGGTCTTGGTAAGAACAAGGCTGACTGTGAGTGAGTGCAGCGCTTCCAACAGGAGGCAGAGTCATTTGACAGCTGTCAGGAAAAGGAGCGGACTATGAAGGCTCTTGAACTGAAGCCGATGGAGCGCAGTTGGTTTCTGATGACGTCATAGACCTCCACGGGCCAACACCACCAGGTGAGCGTCACTTCACGCCAAATGCAGAACAGGTTGGGCCGAGGGATACTGCTGTATGCCATTTCATTTAGGAACAATCTAAGGAATTTGTTCTCAGCGACTCAAAATTGTTGTACTCATTTTTTCTAGTGAGTATGTGAGTGTGTGTGTGTGTGTGTGTGTGTGTGAATGTGTGTGTATGTGTGAGTGTGTGTGTGTGTTTTGGTGGAATGACTATTGCTTCCGTTTAGTGTTCATTAACAGTGTTCCCCATGAAGTGCCACTCCACGACACTCATAATTAATGGTAGAGATGAATTATTCAGACAGGCGAATATGCAGGAGGAAGAGCTATGGCACAGGAAGGTGAGAAAGAAGTTTTCTATGCGGTTTCATTTTGTGGGGCTGGAGTTGGAACACAGGGTCTCACGCACGCTGGATGAGTGGTCTGCCACGGAGCTATGTTCCCACCCCCATGCGATTCTTGTACTGTTTTTAATATAGTATATCACATTTAAGACTTGTCTCTCAATAGAGAAGGATAAAGCAAAGCCACAAATTACAGGTTAAAAAAAAAAAAAAAAAAAAAAAAAGAAGCCATTGCACTGTAGTCTAATGCTGTGACTTGAGTGTACTAATCTTTCTGATTTAGTAGACATTTATTGTCTTTTTGTATGTTGTGTTAAAGGACATGCCTAACACTTCATTTTGATGTATTACCTCATTAACCTTTCATGGTTGGACCGATTCGTTTATAATATATGAGGCAGCTTTGTCCTGTGAGAATATTTTCCACTGACGCGGCAGATGCTATAAAGATACTGTAGGGTGATGGTTAATATTAATTATCAACTTGACAGGTTCTAGAATCGCTGAGAAGAGAAGCCTCTGGGTGAATGAGGGGGGTTCTGGATTGAATTAGTGGAGGTGGGAACCGGGGTCCTCGGCTGCTGAATATAGCATTAGCTCTGCTTCCTGACTGCAGGTGCCACGTGACCAGCTGCTTCAAGATCCTGCATCCAGGACAGCCCACCTGATGGACTGCACTTTTTCCATCAACGAGGCCAAACAAACCCCTTCTTTCCTTAAATTGCTTTCGTCAGGTGTTTAGTTACCGCACCGAGAACAGTAACTAATACATGTTGTATAGGAAGTTCTCTCTCTGCAAGATTCTGGTACACATGAATTTCAGTTCCACGTTTCTTGTTTTTATCTTGGGTTTATTTTTAAAGATAGGGTTTCTCTGTGTCATCCTGGCTGTTCAGGATCTCAATCTGTAGACAGCATTGCCTTCGAACTCAGAGATATCGGCCTTGCCTCTGCTTCTTGAGTGCTGGAACTAAAGGCGTGCACCACCCCTGCCCACATTTAGTTCTGTGTTATAACTAAATAACTGATGGCACTGGTGATGTTTCCACTGCCATGGTGTATTTACACTAAATGTACACACTACAACCAGCCCTGCTGTTTTCACTGTGACTTATGCAAATAAGAGGTGTGGATCCGTGTCTATGAGCATTCGGGCCGCTTCCTTGAGAGGCAGAAATGGTAGTCAGTACGCACCCGTGATTCAGCTCACACAGAAAGCTGGATGTACAGTTGTACTGTCCTGGTCTCGTAGTGGACAGCCCCGGTGCTGATTTAAAAGCAGAGCAATCAAAACAGTATACTGCCCCATGAAAAGTGATGGTGATAATAGGCGGAGGGGGGACTGTATGTGCAGTTACAGAACAGAGCTGATTGTGGTCAGGTTGACACTGTATAAGCTTGGGGGGCTGTGGGTGTACAGCCAGACAAGCTCATCCACATGGAAAGGAAAGGATAGAGATGCCCCAGGGGAAGTGATGATAAACTGACACTGGTGACATCAAAGGGAAGGGAATGGATTATTGGAAAAACTTAGCATAACTAAAGAATTTTCATTTTTTATAAATCATGGGCCCATTTTGATGAGGAAAGTTCTCATATTTATTTTTGCATGCTTTTCTGTTGTAATTTCCATTTTTATATTGGTACTTTAAAAACGTTAAAAAAAAGTATTCTATTTTATGTGTATGAGTTTTGCCTATGTGTGTGTCTGTGTACCACTTGCATGCCTGATGCCCTTGAAACCCAGAGGAGGTTTGGATCTGCTAGGTTTACAGCCTAGAGTTAGAGACCACGTGGGTGCTGGGATTCGAACCCAGGTCCTCTGGAAAAGCCACCAGTGCTCTTAACCACTGAACTATCTCTCTAACCCCAAATGGTTTTGTTGTTGTTGTGTTTTCTTTCTTGTTTGTTTGTCTTGTTTTGTTCTTTATCAAAAGACACAATTGGAAGCAGTCAATGGAGAGAGATACATAGCTGGGCAAAGTATGGACAATCAGATCCTGGGTGCTCAGCCCTATAGAACACAAATATCACCCTCACACCGTCCCTCACACCCTCCCCTGCCCTCCCACAGGACACTGAGAACATCTCTGAAG